>JAMPIV010001436.1:655000-1255000 GCA_024509875.1 Oreohelix idahoensis
CGACATTCAATTTGCCTGGGATATATTGGATACTAAACTGATAAGGTTGAAGCAATAAAGACCACCTCAGCAATCTTGCGTTTTCATGCTTAGCCTGAGATAAGAATACGAGAGGCTGATGATCCGTCTCGACCACAAAAGTCCTACCATACAGATAGATTTGAAACTTCTTTATTGCCCAGATTAACGCTAAACATTCTTTTTCGCTTGTGGAGTATCCTTGTTCCGCCTTATTCAATTTGCGGCTTGCATAAGCGACTGGTTTCAGTTCCCCATCAGGTGAAGATGATCTTTGCAACAAAGCCCCTCCGAGTCCTACATTACTTGCATCGGTTCTTAAGACAAAGTCCTGTGTCAAATCAGGCAGTTTAAGAATAGGCTTGCTAGTGAGTTTTTCCTTTAAGTCTTGGAACGCTAATTCACTTTGCGCAGTCCAAATAATTTTATCTGGAAGTCCCTTGCAAGTCAGATCAGTCAGAGGAGCACAAATAGAGTTAAAATCTTTGATATATTTTTGATAAAATCCGCATAACGACACGAATGATCGCACGTCCTTTTTTGTTTGTGGTCTAGGTGCTCTCTGCAGTTTTTCCAAGTTCTTGGGGTCAGGGGTCATGTTACCCTGATATACAGTGTGTCCCAAGAATTCCAACTCTTTGCATCCAATACAACATTTTGTTGGCCTAGCAGTTAAGTTCGCCTCCCTAAGCCTATTAAATAACATTTCTAGAGCTTCAGTGTGTTCTTCAAATGTCTCTGTGGCGACGAGAATATCATCCATGAAATTCGTGATACATGGGTTATTTAGGGGATCCAACAATTTGCGCATCATCCTTGAAAATACACTCGGAGCATTTTTCAGTCCGAATGGTAGCATATTGAATTCATAATGTCCATCCGAAGTGCTAAAAGCCAAATAAGGTCTCACTTCAGGCTTCACTGGGATCTGGTAATAGCCTTTACTAAGATCCACCTTTGAAAAGTATTTTGCCTTGTTCAGTCTGGCAAATAACTGTTTTGTGTCTGGTAATGGATCCACTTGTCCTTCTGTGACAGCATTCAGTTTCCTGTAATCTATGCACAGTCTGTGTTCCCCAGACGGTTTTCTCAACAAAACGACACTAGAACTAAAAGATGATTCACTGTGCGAAATAATCCCCTCCTTCAACAAATAATCTATTTCTTCCTTCAATGCCTTCTCCTTCGCGAACGGAATAGAATAGGCTCTCATACAGATTGGGTTTGAGTCTACCAGTTTCATGTCATACTGTAACAAATTTGTATGGCCTGGTTTATCTGTTAATACATCTGTATGTTCCTCCAGAACCTGTTGAACTCTCTCCCTCTGGTTTTTAGTCAGGTGCTTACTGACTTTTACCTGTGCTGCTGTTTCACAAGGATGTAATGGGTATTCATGTGAGGTGAGTGGTTCCTTTTGCATTTGAGTTGCGATAGCTAAGGTCAGTAAGGGGGTGCTTTCCTGGAGTGGTCTGTCCAGATACTTCTTTAACAGGTTTACATGATAAACTTTCTCCTTCCCCTTTTTGTCAATTTTATAGTTTGTTCTAGACACCTTCTCTAGAACCGTATATGGACCTTGCCATCCAATTTGTATTTATTCTGGCTACCGGGTAGTAGAAGCAGCACCTTCTCTCCCACAGCTAGTTCTCTGTCCTTTGCCTTCCTATTAAAATATGCTGCATGTTTCTTCCTGGCTTGTTTCAAATTATCATTTGCCAGTTTCCATCCAGCTTTCAAACGAGTGGTCAGTTCGTTCACGTATTGATAAGATGAGGTAACAGTCTCTTCCGCCTTCTCATCTGTCCAGGTCCTTAATAAAGCTTCTAATGGACCTTTTATTGGCCTCCCAAATAGCAGAGTTGCGGGAGCCATCCCGGTTGAACTATGTGGTACCTCCCGATACGCAAACAATGCGGCGGGCAGGAATTGATCCCACAGATCCGGTTTTTCGTGTGCCAGCTTTCTCAGGATAGAAATGAGAGTCCCGTTGAACCTCTCTACCTGGCCGTTCCCTTGCGGATGGTACGGACTACAATGAAAGTGTCTGGCTTGAAATAGCTTAAAAACTTCTTCTGTTAGTTTCCCCTTGAACTGAGAACCATTATCCGTCAAGATTTGATGCGGGAATCCTAATCGGGTAAATATTGTAAGTAGTGCCTCTGCTACATGTTTTGAATCAATTGATGGCAGGGCTACCGCCTCTCCCCACATAGAACAAGTGTCCACCAGAGTAAGGATGTAACTGTTACTCCTCTTGGTCCGAGTGAGAGGTCCCACAATATCCACTGCAACCCTCTCAAAAGGTGTTCCCACTATGGGCATTTCCCCTAGAGTTGCAGGAGCAGTCCAATGCTTTGGAGCTACCCTTTGACATTCTGGGCAGGATTTGACATATCTTTTTATATCCTCCATTATCCCTGGCCAGAAGTAATGACAAGCTATACGCTGTCCTGTGGCGCTGATCCCCATGTGACCACTGAAGGGAATCGCATGCCCGAGTTCCATCACTTTATCTCTATATGAAGTGGGAAGAACCAGCTGGTTGTGACCATTTGTTCCAGTTCCGGCCTTCCTGTATAATAGTTTGTTCTTCATGAAATATTCCCCCTTGCTCGGAGGTGTGTGGCATTTGGGCAATTTTTTAAAACATGGCTTGAGTGTCCTATCCTCAGCCTGCGCCTTCCTCATCTCCTCTGGATGAGCATTTATAGGTTCACCTTCTTCCTCCTTCTTCTGTGACCTGGTCTGCACTGTCGCCATGATCACAGGCCTCTCGGGATTCCCCAAGAAGACGTATCTACACCCCAATATCAGAGGGTAGATTGGTTCATCTATCACTGCTGCTCTGATTTCTCCTTCCACATAGCGAGTTTTCACCGTTATCCTTGCGATGGGAAGTGTCATGAGTGGTATGTCCTTAGTCGCCCCTTGTATTTCCACTGTTTCTGTGGTATACTGACTTGGGTCCACTAGGCTAGACTTCACAACTGAATCATAATCCAAACCTGTATCATAAAGGCACCTTATGGTGACCCCATTACAAATAACATCCTCACACACTGGGGGGTGATAAGGTTCCTGTTGTCCATTAGGATTAACCTTTAATCTTTGCGTCCCCGACTTCATTGCAGCAATGTTTGAAGGTTTCCTTCTACAAAATTCGGTGTTATGGTTATCTTTCTTGCACCATTTACACCATCTTTTTCCTTGGTTCAACAGTTTTCTTTCATTGAATTTTTGGTCATTGAACTGTGAGTTTCTGTCTCGGTAGTCATTTCTTGGCCGTTCAAAGTTTGTCCTACCTTTATTTCCCTGCTCTCTATTATCAAATTTATTAAATTGCTGTGGAGCTTTAAAATTGTCTATGTGCTTCTTTTTAGCACCACTTACCTCTGCCTGGGCTGCCTGATACCTCTCAGCGACATTTAAAACCTCTCCCAATTTCTCTGCACCTTGTTCCATGAGAAATTTTCTCATGTCTGGAGCCATGGACTCTCTCAATTGCTCAATCATGATCATTTCTTTAAGATCTTGGGTCTTCCCCAGAGCAGTCCATTTTTCTAAATAGGTTTCCAGTCTGGCAGAGAATTGGTGGTATGTCTCCCCAGACAACAGTTTGGCATTTCTAAATTTCTTACGATAAAATTCCCCATTTTTTTCGTACCTCAATAACAAAGCCTGCTTTAACATGTCATAATTGTCTTGGTCTTCTCTGTTCATTTTTGCGAAGACTTCATAAGAAGTACCTCTCAGTCCCTGTGATAGCTTTAAACTCCACCTCTCTCTCTCTAACCCATATGTAGTAGCTAATAACTCAAAACGTCCTAGGTACCCCTCTATGTCATCGTCTTTTTCAACAAAATGGTCTAAATGAAACCCCATAGCTGAGTTTGAGGCTCCCAGACTGGGCGTAGCATCTGAGGCAAAAGGGCTGGCACCATTTTCAGGAGCCTGGCCTTGTAATTCCAGCTCCCTTAGTCGTAATTCGTGCTCCCTTTGCAACCTTCTATCTTCTGCCTCCCTTTCGGCAGTCAATCTTTTTTCTTCTGCCTCCCTTTGCTGTCGTTTGTCTTCTGCCTCAATCTGCAGCCTCTTAATTTCTCTATCAGCCTCTAACCTCTTCTCTTCAGCCAACCTTTCAGACTCTAATTTTCTTTCAGCCTCTTTTTCTAATCTTCTTTCTTCCCGTTCAATATACTTATCACATTCAGCCGTTACGTATTGAATTAAAATCTGACCATCCATTCCCATCTCCTTTGCCGTCAGCACAGCAGCTGATCTAAATTTTGCCAGCTCCGCCATACTTTTTAAACAAATCTAGCAATAAGCAAAGTAAAATTTCCAACCACTAAAGTACTTATAATTACTCTAGACTAAAATAATTCTAATTAATTAATTAACTAACACTGGCTGTGAAGATTCACCAACTTCTAATTGCCCTTTTAATTTAAAGGGACACTTTTAATTTTTAAGGGAATTTTACAATTTTGTTCCCCTAATTTTATT
This sequence comes from Oreohelix idahoensis, assembly GCA_024509875.1. Classification (NCBI taxonomy): domain Eukaryota; kingdom Metazoa; phylum Mollusca; class Gastropoda; order Stylommatophora; family Oreohelicidae; genus Oreohelix; species Oreohelix idahoensis. The sequence goes on from JAMPIV010001436.1 coordinate 659,528, forward strand.
TCTCCCACCAGGAGATCCTTATATTACTGTTTATGCTAATTATCCCTGGACAAGACCCCAATATATGTAGTGGTTTTGATGGTATTGTATGATGGTGATATTACTAAGTGTGATGTATGAGGTCAGCTGTGAAGGCTCCTGAGATAAAATGTAGCTGTGAATTTTCAGAAGACCTTTCTTGCTACCACTACGACCTCACACCTATCTTTTTTTCTAATGAATGTGGCTACGTTAAAATCTAGGGTACTGAATGTAATGTGTTGTATTGACATATACAAACACACACACACAGATATTAAATAATATAATATTATCAATAAAATTTAGAACACAATGAACTAAATTCAGCTGGTGAAATTTTAGAAAGTAAATCTTTTTTAAATTTATTTGTTCTGAACCAAGGTTTTATTTTGGCCAGAACATATGAAAGATTTTGGAATTTATGAGTGAATGGCATGAATAAATGGCATGATAAATAAAAGGTGTGTACGTATACAATTTTCACGATTTGTTAATATTTCTACAGTTCATAATTTTATTTTCCCTGGGAGAACGATGAATAGATGTGCTGTTGGGGTGGCTTCATCCCTCCCTGTCTATGCCTACCAAACATTGTCCATTAATGATGGAAGGAAATGGGATGTTTTAGTAGTAATTCACTTTGGGTGCTATGTCTATGAAGTTGGTGTAAATCCAGCAGACCAGCCTGCTTACGTAACTTTGAAAGAGTAGTTCTGGTGCTGGAATCTGGTGGCCCCACCTCTCCGTGCTTGGGGGCAATATATCGGGTGGCCCCACCTCTCCGTGCTTGGGGCAATACAAGGCTGTTCTGCCGAGATGCGACACTGCACGGGTCCTCACTGTCAATTATTTACCCAGCATTTGACACCACCTTTTGGTGTCAACATAAAAAACTCACAGCTCTGAAATAAAGTATTGGTTTAGGTTCAGAACCTTACCTAAGGAGCCACTTCTACACGTAACAATTTACAATAACACCACTTAGACAGGGTCAGATCTCTCTGACCATACAACACATCTTACCAAGTTGGTTTCACATAGGATAAGTTCTCCCAGACTACATATTCCGAAATATGTTTATTAGCTTCCTGCCATAGAATAGGATAGGTGATATGTTCCACTGATCTCAACACTTGATCTGTCCTTCCTAGTCTTTGCTGGAGTTTATATATATTGTTTGTCCCTAGACCCTGAACTAGGGCGGGGGGTCTAGAGCAAATCCTTACTTGTTGTAAGGCTAGATTTCGATATGGCAGTATCAAATCACTCGAAACATTAAACAATATTTAAAATATACAAAGAAATAATTTCAATCTTACCAGATTATGAATAAAGAACACAGAAATGCTAGCAAAACTCAGCTGAGCTGCTGGCTATAGTATGGCGTCCCTGAACTTATTTCAATTTACTTCATTGGAAATCACCACACTTAAAATTTACTGTGTCTATCACTGGACAACTATTGAGGAATGGCAAAAAAGCGCGTCTGAGCGCTGATAATATGATTGTCTGTGGCCAATCAATGCCTTGTGTTTTTTCAAATTCAAATTTCCTACACTAAAGTCATTTCAGTCATGCTTCAGTCAAGTATGGATTTTTATCTGTTAGTCCGTCCGTCTCTACTTGCGTTTTCACAAAAACGTACTTGGTTTTTGAACCAACCTATCCGTCCCCTCTACAAATTTTGTCTTTAAAGTTATTTTTAGCCACAGCTCCCACCAATGTCCCTCTCTTTCATTCTAACTAGATTTGGACACTTGAGTCTCAAGGTCGCGGTTTTTGTGCAAATTAGTGACATGTTTGATTCAATGCAGTCTTTCGCTGATGTGAACAACACAGTCTTTTGTCAATGTCTTCATTATTATCTATCCGTCTGTATAAATAAAAGCATATTATTTCACTGCTCAAAATGGGCCATCCGGCCAGCTAGGTTTTATATTCCTAACATCATTATTAAGAAAAAGTTACTTTTCAAGGTTAGTTGTTTTTTTCGAAATATTTTCTAGAATCTTCTGTGAAACGTTTGCCGCTGCATTCAAATAAAGGACAAAATATCGCAAAAACGTCCAAAAAATGACTGTTGCGTATAATACTATGGTCCCTTTTGTCGATTTCGTTACCTTGTGTCAACTTGGGGACGTGACTTTTCCTTTTGATCTTCGTTCTCATTTCGTTCCAAGGGTAAACGTTCTAGCAATTTAATTTCCATGGCGGGTGATGACCCGCGGCGTGGGCGATCATGCCTTCTAGTAACTTACGCATTCTTTTTATCCCTACATTTTATCCTTTGGAGATATTTTTACGTTGTATCACTGTTAATTTTATGACATACATATATATATATATATATATATATATATATATATATATATATATATATATATATATATATATATATATATATATATATATATATATATATAATTGATCTACTGTTTATATCTTGAAGAGTTACATGCGGAGTTGGTTATTGATTTTCTTGCACATTCAGCTGCCTGTTGTGGCGTTATGTTATTTATTTAAATTGACGTATATTCTCGAGGCAAAATTACCGAGTTCGAAATCTGGTAGTGTCACGCTCAAGTTTACACATATGTAAATGGGTGCATGACGAGTTAGGGAAGGCACCCCACCTCATAAAGCTGAGACTTAGTATAAAGAAGTCTCTAAAACCTCACTCAGCTCCTGCAATGTCTACTATGGGACATTATCAGATAATAATTTGTTTCCATTTTCTACCCCGATCGTCCCCTCTTCTTGATTATAAATGTATATATCTTTATGGCGTAGTGCATACTGGGTACATCATTTTAACTTAAGCGGGCTGTATTAAGTTCTCCTGAGCGACTGTTACTTTTCTGTCCTTTCTGCTTTGTTTGCGATGTGTGTTCCCTGTACGCTGAAGCTGTTGTTGCTCCTTCAGACAGGATGACACTACTCAGCATAACACGTTTTTGAATACCATAATAGAAGGAAAGTTTACGGCAAACTAACAAATAGACACATAGCGTTTAGTGAGAAGGTAGCATTAAGAAATGGGTAGAAAATAGTCTGTGGTTGTGTATTATGCAGAAAATGGTACCGTATATCATGGTGTACTATACATAAAATAGTCTGTCACGATGTATCATTCAGAAAATAGTCTGTCACAGTGTATCATTCAGAAATAGTCACAGTGTATCATCCAGAAAATAGTCTGTCACCGTTTATCGTGCAGAAAATAGTCTTTCACATTAGTGTACTATCAAGGCAAGAGACAGAAAGTGATAGAGATCTGTTACATCCACCTTTCTATTTTGACATAAAAGCTGGTCTAATCTGACGTGACGCCTCACAAGAAATGCCGCCACGATTAAAAGTCTCTCAACCATCCGCAACCACCCTCACATGAGCAAGAAATACTGCCTGGATTAACCGGCCCTTGACTATCCGTCTCCCACTCCCTTTGGTTTAACCAACCACCCTCACGTGAACAAGAAATACTGCCTGGATTAACCGTCCCCTGACTATCCGTCTCCCACTGCCTTCAGTTTAACCGACCAACCGCACATCTTCTTCTTCTTCGATCCTTAACCGCCGACCGTCAAAGCAGGCAGTGGCCATCACGCCTAGTGGCGTCTTGTAGGGCAACAACAAATTGATTCCACTTTGCACGGTCGGTGGCCATCCTTCGTACAGTGCCCCAACTCTGGTTCATTCTTTGCATCTCAGCCTCCACGGTTCTCCGCCAAGTTGTTTTTGGTCGGCCTCTCTTTCGCTTTCCTTCAGGGGTCCAAAGCATAGCTGTTCTTGTGATGGCATCGGGGTCTCTTCTGAGGACATGCCCAACCCAGCTCCAGCGTCTGCCAGCTATGATGGTGTGCATGTCCTCTTGCTTGCTACGAGTAAGCAGATCTTGGTTGGTGATGGTATTCGGCCAAAAGATGCGGTGAATTTTTCTTAGGCATGTTGTGTGAAAAGAGGACAATTTTGACATTTCCTTCTCTGTGACTCTCCAGCATTCCGCACCATAGAGAAGCACAGAAAGCACGCAACTCTGGTATAATCTTAATTTTGTGCTTGTGCTGTATTGGGAGGACTTCCAGATGTTATTTAGGCTAAAGAAGGCTGTTCTTGCCTTATTCATTCTGATGTTGATGTCTTTGGCTGCCCCACCGTCTGGTGTTACTATGCTTCCTAGGTATGTGAAGGTATCTGTCTGTACCAATTGCTGATTCCTTACTGATATGGGCTCAGGGTTGCTCACATTGAGCGTCATGACCTCAGACTTCTTTAAATTGATGTTCAAGCCCACCTGCTGGCTAAATTTATTAAGTCTATCCGTTTTTTCCTGGATGTGTTGATGTGAATGTGCCAGCAGTGCAATGTCATCTGCATATTCCAGATCTTCCAGTGTAGAAAATGTAGTCCATCTTATTCCTCTTGGACTGCCCTCTGTTGTCTGGCGCATCACCCAGTCTATGACTGTTAAAAAAAGAGTGGTTGATAAGGGGCATCCCTGTCGTACTCCTGTCTTCACTTCGAAGGTTAGGTTACTCTGCCCAACACTACACGTAAAGTTGGCATAGAGGCTTTTTATGATTGTCACTATGCAGCTTGGAATTCCATAAGCCCTCAGTATTTTCCATAAACTGTCCCTATGTATGCTGTCAAAAGCCTTTTCAAAATCAACAAAATTTATGTAAAGCTGTCTTTGCCATTCTGAGCACTGCTCTATAATGTTCCTGAGAGTGAATATATGGTCTACACATCTTCTGTTCTTTCTAAATCCTGCTTGTTCTTTCCTCAGTTTGTAGTCTACTGCCTTTGAAATTCTCTGTATAATTATCCTGCCTAGTATTTTGCTGGGAACTGAGAGAAGAGTGATTCCTCTCCAATTATTGCAGTCTGCAAGATCTCCCTTTTTGGGCAATTAGACAATTATTCCTTTGTTCCACTCTGATGGTGTTGTCCCCGTTTTCCACACTTGTGCAAATAGTGGTTCTAATAGTTCTGCTGCTAGCTCAGGGTCTGTCTTAAATAGCTCTGCATTTAAGTTATCATGGCCCGGAATTTAGTTATTTTGTATACCGTGCTTTGTTCATTTCTCAGTGCTGCCTCTTCTGCCTGTTTTGCAAGATCGTCTAGGAAATTCCTTTTGTTGGCTCGGGTTTGGCGTTTAACTTCCCTGTCCAGCTGGCTGTACTGTTCGCTATATAGTTGCTTTAACCTGGGGGACTTCGCTTTTGTTTTCTTTCTTTTCATTTCCTTTCTCATCTTTATGGTGTTTAGTGTTTCTGGTGTTATCCAGTCTTGCTTCTTCCTTTCCTGGAATCCTAAGCATGATTTGCTACTTTCCTTATATACTGTTGAAATGGTGTTGAAATTCTGGTCTATATCATCAGTCAATGTCTTTTCCTGGCTTTTGGCAAATTGATATCGTTTCTTAATGTCGGCCGCAAAAGCTTTTCTGGTAAGGGGGTCCTTCAATTTGCTGATGTCAAACCTTTTCTGTGTAGTTACAGTTGGTCCAGCCCTTCTTAGTTTCACTTTCAGTTTTCAACCGCACATGGAATGCCAGTAACCAACGAACCTCCGCCTCAACAGTCCTTCCGAGCGCGCCTGCTCATACATATTGGTCATCATGCACACCAAGATCGTATGCACATGTTTCAAATGCATATAACTCACTCGTTATTTAAGAAGGAATTCTGCTGTTTTGCAGAAATATATCAGAAAAATGCTAAATAACGAATGATTATTTATTGAAATTTTCACTTATGAAGTATCTACAGAAGATTGTCTTCATCTCAACACACGCACTGAAAGACCCGAGGCATCACATTAAAATTGCGTGTTTGACTGTTGCGATTAGTAACAGTATAGAATGCCAGTCAGTTGCTCATCACTTTGAACAGTGCATTGCTGCAAGTGGTGGACATTTCAAACATTTGTCACTTTAAATGTGAAAAGGACAATTCTGTCTCAAATGATAATTGACTTAACAACATTCGAAGTGTGTATGCATTTTTTTAACCCCTTAAGATCAAACAACATTTATACTTAATGTCATAACATGAGCAAGACACTCTGGAATTGCCACATAAACTAGTGTCTTTATGATCAATTATGAATTGCACAACAGAAATTCATCTATAACTTGTTGGGATTTGAACTACAAATACATGTAATTATGGCAGTGGGAAATCATTATCTTTGGTATTTGACGAGGAAATTATGATTTTGGTTGTAAATTCGCACAACAGCATTGAAATCCCACGAAAGTTAACAAGAGGTAAAGTGAACACTATATTTTACATCATTGATCAATAAAGTGCATTGATTTGTTTGCAACTTTAGTTATTGAATTATTTCACTTTCCAGTTATAATTTTGTTGTGTGGTCAAAGAAATATTAATAATTTAAAACTGGTAGGGGATAAATACGAGCTGCATTCATATATTAATATAACACCCTAAGAACATAGGAGAGGTCTAGCGAAAAGGTGACTTACCCATCAGTTCTCTTCTACAGCTATAATCGGGAACTATGCAGTTAACTGCCCAATGGGCTGATCACCCGTTGGCTTGTCACACCGATTACGGAAACAACGGCAGATGGATCTATTTGTTGTTGCCCTAAAGACGCCGCTAGGCGTGATGGGAAACTACAACAGAGAAAATCAATCTGCTGTTGCCCTAAAGACGCCACAAGGCGTGATGGCCTCTGACTGCTTGGTCGGTCTTTGGCTAAGGACGGAAGAAGAAGAAGAAGAATGCAGTTAACTACCTGCCTTGTATTGTTCATCAGCTCTCTTCTCCATTTCTGGAAACTACTTTCCAATTTTCTAACCAACATCCATCTCGCCACACTTAACTACTAAATTGTGTACGGTACTTTGTTCATGCTTTTAGGACCAGATACTGAGTTAAGAACGTAACTTGTTTTATAAGTCAAAAGGACATTCACTTACTTATGAAATAGTTAAATATGACCAGGTGGACATTAATCCGTGGTTTATTATAAATTTTAATATATAAACATGGATTATGGGTCATGTGTTGGACACTGGGCTTTAATGAGTTAAAACACCCTGTATATTCGCCTCATCCACGAAGCGGATATGCATTCGCGCGCGCGGCCAGCATCAATTATGTTTCGTTGTCTGTATGCGACTTGACCAAATGAAGCGTATACTGTTGTTATTGTTGTTTTGTGTTCCCCAGTTTGCGCATTAAATAATAATGGTTTCAAACCAGAGAGTCATTACTGTCACTGAGGAACCTGTTAAAAGTCTTGGCAGGGTGTATGATGCCTCATTAAAAGACTCAACACATGGCGCCATAACAAAGTACTATATGAGCTGGCTGCTACAACTAACCTGGCAGGGTGAAGGCGAACAACAAAGCCAGACCGAGTACCGCAAATAAATACTTTCTGAGAGCAGGAAAGTCAGCACATCCCACACCAAGTAAACCAAGTAGCAGTTTACCATCTATTCTTGACTGCAAATGACTGGGAGATGGCAGTAGATCTTCCTGGGCGAGGGACATATCCAGAAAACATCAGAAGATCTCAAAGACGGAAAGATATAATGCTGCATTCCTCATCATCGCACCAGATAATAATGATTGAGCTGACAGTACCATTTGAATCCAGATTGGACGAGCAACACTCGTTCAGAGTGGCCAAATATAATGATCTGGTTCGGACTTGAGACACGACGGGTTCACTGCAAGGGTCATGGATGTTGAGAAAGGTGGAAGCGATCTTGTGGCTGCTTCAGTGTATGATCTACTGAAACTGTTGGGTTTGAAAGGAACGTCAAGATCAAGGACACTTAAGAGGCTCAGTGAAACTGCGGAAAGGGTATCGTACTGGCTGTGGAACAACCGCAGCGGCCTGTGGAATTCAAGACAGTAGTTTATTTTCAACATAAGAGTTACTTTCACATTTGCGCCCAACTGGCAGAAAAACAGGAGTGAGATTGAAAGCTGCAACCAAGGTGGAGTGGGTTAAATTATCTGCACATGACAACAGGAGGCTGACACTTGGGAGTCATGACCCAAGTGGGCCCGCTCCCTTAGAGTGTAAAGGAGATTAAGGGGCTGGAACACTTGATCGACGGGGGAAGGCTCTCCTGATGATCAGATTGCCTCATGTTGTATCGCTCTGTATAGAGTTTCCTATCATCTTATTTAATTGAGCATTAAATTGTTCGTTTCTGCACTTTGGGGGGAAAAGATCGTGTGTCAAAATAATCCTTTAACGACTAGTTCATTGCAGAGCCCCTCAGTTAACCACCTTCCACGCTTAACCGACGACACCCCCCCCCTTTTTTTTTTGTCCCCCTCCTTCAATCCCTACCCCACGTAGTGCAAGGCCTCACTATCCATTTCCACTAAAGTTCATTCGGAATTGCACATTTATACTTTCAAGCTGGCACTTTGACACAATGTCTGGCTGTCTGCCACGCCACGGTTTGTCATGGCCATTTTACACAGACTTTCCTTTTAGGGCTGTCCACCAAAAAAGCGGGGGGATGGGGGGAGCAGACCTTTAAGACGGGCTGTTATTTTTTGGGGATAAAGCGAAACGCCATCGATCGTCGTGACAGTTGTTGGGACGTGCCTGGAATCTGGAATCTCTCAATCGCTCCTCGTGTGCCCCCAGGAGGAGCGGATCTTCGCGTGTGCTGTGTTGAAAGTAACCGCGCCATTATTTATGCCCGTTGTTTGGAGTGCGCAGACACGTGCACTTGCGGGTACAGCTGGGTTGTATTCTCTAGCGATCTCTGCGATTATTGGCCGAGTTCGTTTGTTGTCATGGCGCGTTGTTAATTGTGCATTGTTTATGGATTAACGCCATGTGAATCCCTTGTGTTGATTCACATTAGAGACAGTTATGGCGTTTAGTCGATGTTCAATTCGCTTGTTGGCACCGGGAAACTAACATTCACAAGGGAACCCTTTTTTTTTTGGATGCAGAGATGAGGCAGCATTTATTGCAGTCTGGTTGTAAATATTTAACATGATCATTGTTATTTTTATTCTGATTGGCGGACTGGCTGCCAGGATGTGTTGAAAAATCTGGTAAGTAGTACTGTCTGTTCATAATCATTCACGTGATCCTCCCAAAAACGTCTGGGTGGGAAAAAGGGGTGGGATGGAGACATGTATAGGAGGATAGTGGACCAATAATTTTTTTTTTAAATTACTACTTGACTTACTACTTTTGCCTTCCATTATCGCCGTCAAGCGTAGCGTGGAATTGACGTTTGTATTCCCGTGCCAAGTGTGTCGCCGTGGCTGCTATAAGCCCGTGTTGTTATAGGATGTCTGTGATGTTGTTGTAGGATGTCTGTGATGTTGTCTATCTACCTGTCTCTTGGTCTTCACCGCCATCTGAACCCAGATTGTCTAGTGTTATAGGCGAGTAGTGGTCATTACCGCCGTTCTTGACAGAGGTGGTATCCCTAGTATTGATACTATTCTGATGCAGTCACAAATTCGCTGGGCAGGTCATGTAGTCCGCATGCCAGACCATCGACTGCCAAAGATACTCTTTTATGGTGAGATGCAGAAGGGTAAACGCTCCCATGGTGGCCAAAAGAAGCGCTTCAAAGACACGTTAAAGACGTCATTGAAAACCTTTGACATAAACCCAGACACATGGGAAGCTGCTGCGCAAGACCGAACTGCTTGGCGCACATCTCTTCGTAAAGGTGCAGCAGCATGCGAATCATCCAGAAGAGCAGCAGCGGAACAGCGGAGACAAGCTAGAAAGGACCGTGAAATAAAACCTTCACATGAAGCAAACATTCCCTGCCCACACTGTCCAAGATCTTTCCAGGCCCGCATCGGGCTCTTCAGTCACCTTCGTACCCATAGACTAACCTAACATATTCTTAAATAATTGGATGAACAGAGTGGTCTTCATTCTCAAGAGATAGCCAAACCACTTGATCTTCTATCTCTCTATATACTTGATGTATGACGTAGTTCCCACCATTTTTCTGATGTCATCATTTCTCCTTCTGTCTCTCCTGATAACATTTATGGCTTTTCTTAAGCTTCTCATCTGACAGGATGTGATTTTCCCTTCCTGTACTGTGCTCAGTGACTATGTTTGACACAGATAGCCAAGAATATACTGTTTATCAGCTTGTTGTTTAGTTTCCTTACTGATTTTTTGTTTTTAAATATAGTGCTTTGTGACGTACGTCTAGTTTGACAAGTGAATTTTCCCTGATATGATGGATGATTTAAAGGGACCCTTGGCGTTTTCATAACATTAGAACCCCTGAACATTTGTTGTAACTTTTCGTTTGCCAGAACGCATTCCACCGGGACTCATGTAGGATACAGCGACGAGATCAAGAGACAGACCGAGGGATTTTAGGGGAGACTATCGGCGTTATCAAAGACAGTAGTTTTCCCTGATACGAGACGCAGTTGCTTGCCGCTAATTTCGCGTCTCGGTGTCAATCGAGGAACCGAGCGAACGGGGGAAAGCGAAACGGGCAGCAGCGAGCGGATACGAAGACCAGGGGACGGCTTCTTCTCTTGATTTGGCGGTCAGATCCCCAAAAGTTCGTGAGATCAAATAAGTTGTCAAGTTTATCATGTCCCACTCAACTTACATTTCATTTTAGCTAAATAGACCATGTAGAACTAGACACGTTATCACTCGCTGGCCAGACCTTTACAGAAGCACTAGCTTTATTGAAATCTTGTTATAGATTTTCCCCTGGATTTTATATATATTTGCAGTGATTTCTATTTCTGTGCAAAGCGGTAATATATATTGTGTAAAGTGATCAGTGGTCTAGTTCAGTCATTCTATTTAAAGGGATTCTGTGTTAATTTAAATCTATTTAATTAAACCATCTCAAGAGTTCCAGTTTTAAATATAATGATCTATCTATTATATTATTTCAAAAGATAATAGATGCTTAAATTAACTTTTAAAGTCGCGAAGGAATTTATAATTAATAAATTCAGTTAAGTCCTAGTTTTATAGATGTGTGTTTTTAACCACTAGAACTCGCGCAGTGTTTATTAAATACATAATTAAATACGCGAGCATATATATAATAGGCTTAACGGGAAATTCATCGCGCTTTAGAAGGTTATTTGTTTTCGGTATATTACATGTCTTTTTTTTTTCTTTCATACAGAGTGATCGTAACCTGTGCGATCCCAGCATTAAGAAAGCAATAAAGAAATCAATCTAAGCAAAGCAAAGCATAAACAGTGTGTAGAGTTCCCCTGACGCAGAACTTGTTGAGACTGTGTAAATTTTTAATCTTTGAGGCGATTCTATGTTTGGAATTCCGCTATCTAACTTATAGCAAAGAAAGCACACCCAAAGACAAATTTAACGCACCATCAAACAACTTAAGTCGTAACGGGAAGAAGAACACTGGCCCGAGCTTTGTTAGTTTACTGACACAGAGAGATAATTCATAATTTCCTGAACAGTGATGTGACTAGTTTTCTCACTGGACTTAAACCATACCTCACGGATAAAGTGTACCAGCACGCGTAAGAATTTTATTATCCGCGGCATAGTCAAATAGACCACACCATCCTCACCCCGGTATCAGAGACCGTGCCCTCCCATAGAAACTGTTATTAAGAAAAGAGACACAACTACAGATTCATTTTCCAGCGATTACGGGACCCTTTTATGTGCTGACCGCCTACCCGATAATCTGGGGCTAGAACTTGAACAAACACTCATACATTTAGTTGAGGTGTAACTGCTGTTGTGTTATTCTATGGAGTGCAAGATTTTTTCACAATCGGTAAGTGAGAGCAAGATGAGTGAAGGCCTTTGCTAGCGCGTGTATGAATGACAGGAAATTAATTCTTTTGTGTGACCATTTTGTTAACTTGCTTACCTGGTAACATATATCTTTTCTGTATACCCTACATTGTTCCTTTAAGTGGGATAGTTGATAATTTGTTAACTCTGTTTAAAACCACCTCCTTTCCATTTGCTTAGTAAAGGGAAGAACAGCTGGGAAGAACAGGTTTTTTTTTTCTATCACTTATACCTAACTTGGTAACACCTCTTTCAGAGTAATTAACTTTACTGTTAGGTTAACGTACCCGTGTTCCTGATATTATCTATCTCTGGACTGGGTTTGTCTTTGTCTAATAAGCGGGAAGGGCTTAGTCGATACCAATCTTCTTCACCCCTTCCAAACTTGTTATTTGCATTTGTGTACTTATGATAATTTATGTAATATCTGATATTTTTAGTGATTGATGTTTAAAGCAAATAAAATCACATAAACTCATTTAGTTCTGTGTGTTGGACATACCCAAAGCCCAACTTTTCCCCTATTCGTTTAATATAGTTTGTATCAACGTCGTGTGTGTGTTTGAAAACACCGAATCGGTGTGCGCGCAGATGCGAGTCTGGAAAACTGGCAAATAATTGTTTTGACCAGGAGAGTGAAAGAGAAGATTGAGAGACACGATTTGTCGTAAATAAGTCTGTCTTTACTCTCCTCCAGCACGCTGTGAAGCAACTATTAAATCTCTACATTTTCTATCACTGAGCTTACCATCATCATTTTCCACTCTAAACCGGACCACTATTTCTACGACTCTTTTCTCTCAAAATAAATTTACGACATGCTTTTATGATAGGAAACTTTAAACAAAACATTACAACATCAGTGAGTCTGAAGGTCCATCTGTCAGGCAAGTGTTCGGCGCGTTACTGACAACCTGGGGGTGGGAGTGTCACGTGGGTTTAGATTTCCAAGTGTGCTTCATGTTGGTTTTTCCTCCGTCTGTGTGACGGTATTGCCTCCCCTGCTTTGCAGTAGTGGTCCAACAGTGGCCAAAACTCAAGAATATCTAATATGGGCTTCAAAGGTATCTACCTTCCCACAAGATTACTCTTGGCAGAGACGTAGATGGAAGGGTGATGACACTTCTATTACAAAGGGAGTCTTCACAAGATATTCAGAATAAGTGAGAACAGTACTGCTTTGGCTGAGTATGTTAACTCTGTAATTCTGCCGACGCTTGTGTGAAGGATTTAAGCACTTCTTAAGTTCAGCTCGTTTAAGCCCCCACCCCTGATTTACTCTGGAATTCTAGTTAGCTCTGTTTACAGTGTGTGTAGTAATTTGACTGAGACAAACATGCAGTAACTTTAAAATGATTAAATCGAAGTTAAATTTGTAACATTACAAATAACAAAATTTAATAATCACTTTAGGTTTTAACAGTTGGAAATAATTTGAATCGTTATGGATCAAGAAAAGTTATCATCACAGTCTTTATGGAATGTGAGATATTACAAGAAGTTCAAGTGGCAGCATAGATTTGAACTTAGCTGCCAATGGCTGTTCTGCTCCTTCTTATGGGTTGGTTCTTTTCACTCTGCTCATGCTCGTCTCTGATCAAGGTTGTCGGGGATAGCTCGTTTCCCAGAAACGTCAAGGAGAGTCTACCACGTGGGTCCTGCGTCTTAAAGCTTAGGCCATGGCTCCCTTCTTGTTCCAGAGATAGTACTTTCTGCTGGTACCACCAATAAATATGGTAAAAGAATAGAATGAAACGCTCTTCTGAATATAGCGTTTTCCACCCCATAGTTATGGGTTCCTATCTTCCCATACCACCATCCCAATTACTCAGACTTTACCCTCGATGAGAATTAAATTTAATCCCTCGGGATAAAACTTCCTTTACATTTAAATAGAAAAGCTTTCATAGTTACTTTATATTTAAATGAAAAGGTTAATAATACAGATAGAGTCTGTTTACATATACATCTCCACTGATTGAAAAGTGTTCACAGTATAAATTTAATATGTTTTCATTTATGTTTTACACTGACTGAAAAGTTTGAAACTTCCATTACTTTAAAATGAATATTTTCACATAGACATTTACCCTGGTTTAAGCTTGAAAACTTACATTAATTTTAAAGTGACTATGTTTATAGGGACATTTACACTGCTTTGAAAATGTAAGTATTATACTTAGAATGTACATCATTTCTTTCATCTTTCTCTCCCTGCTCCATAGGGAACCTGGGACTACTTTATGCTTTTAGTTCTCTTTATGAAACTATCGATAAAGCAATCACCAGCCTGTGCAATGGTGGTTCATGAACTATCATTCTATACGCTGAGGTTGCCAGCCTCAAATGATTTTGACATCCAATAGCGAGTTTCACATATTAAACTTCACATGGTAATATATACATATATATGTTAGTTCACATGTTAGTAATAAAATATGAAATGTAAAATGCACTACTTATGCCAATCTTGGCTACAGACTTTTTTGCTCAGATGAATAAAAGAAACTTGAATTGGCCTCTTACACGCGTCTGGGGTTTCGTTAATTTTAACTTCAATTCCCTCTGACTCCGTGTCTTTCTTCAGTTTCCTAGTCCCGGTGTTCCTTATTAAAATGTAGAGATTTCCTGTGCTTTGTAAGTCTTATTTGGTTCTCCAATAAAAGGTCCGGTTAAAAAAAAGGAATTATGAATCTAATCTTCACTCTGGCGAGGTCTGATGTTGTCTTGGTGACTGTAAAATTCACAGTGAAATAAAACTGCGAAATGGTCAGACTATATTCCTATCTTCCCACGCATTGTTGCTATGAATCTAATCAGAAAGATCCAATCATTTCAAATCATGCAGATAGGGTGTGATATTTTCAAAATAGTCCCACGTGAAATAAGGTGCGTGCCTGCAAAGGTCACAAATTACCATATATGGACATCTGATGCCTTGCATACACTCTCACAGGCAGATCAGTAGACACACATGACAACATGGGTAAGCTGTAATACTTATTACTTTATTAAAAAGTAATGTTGGTAGATCAAGAATGACCCGGAAGCGCTTATGTCACACTTGTCTGCCCACATGTGTCACACAGACAGTAATCTCATTATCTGTCGTATGAGCACGCAAAACTCCGTGTTTGCCCAGATTGTTAACAAACGAGTCGCTTATCAGCGGTTTAATCTAAACATGCCGGCGCTCATCTTATCTAGTTGCTTCTCGCAGGCTGGGATAAACATTATCTGCAAGGAGTGTCACAAATGTTTGAACTTACAAACTACTTGCTCCTTAACCGATAATGAGAAGAAATTGGTACTTTTAAAAGTATACAAATAAAAATCAGTACACAATATGTCTCTGATCCTGTCGGAGTGAAACCGAGATCGTGAAGAGGTCGTCCATTTCGTCACAGTCTGCGCTAGGAATCGAACCCACTCCACCTTGGTTGCAGTTTTCTAATTGCCCATTTCCTCCTGATTGTATCCATTCTGCCAACTTGTGGCATTCAGTAATGTTTACTGAATACCAAAGCTGATTGCTGTTGTAACTCAAACAGCGCGATGTCAGTTCTCTAGCATCGACAAGTTTAAGTGCCCGGTTATTTTTTTTTAATTTTTTTATTCATCTTAGAAATTTAGCATACAACATCTTATTTTCTGCTTTTATAGCAAAATATAGAACACTTTTGTGTTTTACTGTTATAGATAAATATAGAACACTTGTGTTTTACTGTTATAGATAAATATAGAACACACTTGTGTTTTACTGTTATAGATAAATATAGAACACTTGTGTTTTACTGTTATAGATAAATATAGAACACTTGTGTTTTACTGGTATCGATAAATATAGAACACTTGTTTTTACTGTTATAGATAAATATAGAACACTTGTGTTTTACTGTTATAGATAAATATAGAACGCGCTTGTGTTTTTCTGTTATAGATAAATATAGAATACTTGTGTTTTACTATTATAGATAAATATAGAACACTTGTGTTTTACTGTTATAAATAAATATAGAACACACTTGTGTTTTTCTGTTATAGATAAATATAGAACACTTGTGTTTTACTGTTATAGATAAATATAGAACACTTGTGTTTTACTGTTATAGATAGATATAGAACACTTGTGTTTTACTGTTATAGATAAATATAGAACACTTGTGTTTTACTGGTATAGATAAATATAGAACACTTGTGTTTTATTGTTATAGATAAATATAGAACACTTGTGTTTTACTGGTATAGATAAATATAGAACGCGTTTGTGTTTTACTGGTATAGATAAATATAGAACGCACTTGTGTTTTACTGGTATAGATAAATATAGAACGCGCTTGTGTTTTACTGGTATAGATAAATATAGAACATGCTTGTGTTTTACTGTTATAGATAAATATAGAACGCGCTTGTGTTTTTCTGTTATAACAAAATATAGAACACGCTTGTGTTTTTAGTTATATAGCAAAATATAGATCATTCTGGTTTCTGCTTTTGTAGCACAATATACAACACATTGTTTATGCTGCTGTTATAGCAAAATATAAGATATGAAACTATATACGGAGCGATACAACAGGAGGCAATGTGATCATCAGAAGTAATCCCCCCGTCGATCAAGGGTTTCGGCCCCTTACTCTTCTTTACACTCTGGGGGGGGGGCACTTAGGTCATGACTCCCAAGTGTCAGCCTCCTGTTGTCTAATGCAGAGATTTGAACCCACTCCACCTTGGGTGCAGCTTTCAAATTCACTCCTATTTTCTGCCAGCTGGAGGCAATTGTGAAAGTAACCCCTATGTAGAAACAAATTACAGTCTTGAGTTCCTCTTCTATTCTGATTTGTATTCTACTTTTCTGTGGTGGGTTACTTTCCCTTGCCTCCCTGACTCCAAACACTTTGCGACAGTGAAGATATATTATGTCGCCGAAGATTTCCAGCTTCGTCTCCAAGGTTATCTGCTTCAAGTTGTTATCCAACTATTTTAACAAGGCTTCGTCCAGCTGTTTCCAAAGCCCTTTTGCACTGGCAGGTGGAAACTTGATTGCATCTCTTTTCCCATCCAAGAAGTGTGTGAGATCATCATCAGGCAGATCAACTAGAATATTCTCCGCACTGTGGATTGACTCCTGGCTGAGGTCTTCTGATGTCTTACCCGTCTTAACAGAGCGCTATGGATTGACTCCTGGCTGAGGTCTTCTGATGTCTTACCCGTTGTAACAGAGTGTTGTGGATTGACTCCTGGCTGATGTCTTACCCATCATAACAGAGCGTTGTGGATTGACTCCTGACTGAGGTCTTCTGATGTCTTACCTGTCGTAACAGAGGGTTGTTGATCTACCACTGATGAGCTCCCACTGTCGTTCTGTGGATTTTCATGCTTCTCTGAGTAGAGAATATCCTACCACAGGCACATGGAAATTCCAGCCGTTGATCAGAACTCAAAGTCCGTGTAACTGGTCTGGTCGATTCCAATAGCAGAGTTACCGGGTCAGTGAGATTTGTGGTGTTGTAACAAAATATAGGGCAGTGTTTCTGGTGTTGTAACAAAATATAGGACTCAGTGTTTCTGGTGTTGTAACAAAATATAGGCACAGTGTTTCTGGTGTTGTAACAAAATATAGGCACAGTGTTTCTGGTGTTGTAACAAAATATAGGACTCAGTGTTCCTGGTGTTGTAACAAAATATAGGACTCAGTGTTTCTGGTGTTGTAACAAAATATAGGGCACAGTGTTTCTGGTGTTGTAACAAAATATAGGACTCAGTGTTTCTGGTGTTGTAACAAAATATAGGACTCAGTGTTTCTGGTGTTGTAACAAAATATAGGACTCAGTGTTTCTGGTGTTGTAAGAAAACATAGGGCACAGTGTTTCTGGTGTTGTAACAAAATATAGGACTCAGTGTTTCTGGTGTTGTTACAAAATATAGGACTCAGTGTTTCTGGTGTTGTAACAAAATATAGGACTCAGTGTTTCTGGTGTTGTTACAAAATATAGGACTCAGTGTTTCTGGTGTTGTAACAAAATATAGGACTCAGTGTTTCTGGTGTTGTTACAAAATATAGGACTCAGTGTTTCTGGTGTTGTAACAAAATATATGACTCAGTGTTTCTGGTGTTGTAACAAAATATAGGACTCAGTGTTTCTGGTGTTGTAACAAAATGTATGACACAGTGTTTCTGGTGTTATAAAAAAATATAGAACCCATTGTTTCTGGTGTTGTAACAAAATATCGGACTCAGTGTTTCTGGTGTTGTAACAAAATATATATAGGGCACAGTGTTTCTGGTGTTGTAACAAAATGAAGGACTCTGTGTTTCTGGTGTTGTAACAAAATATAGGACTCAGTGTTTCTGGCATTGTTACAAAATATAGGACTCAGTGTTTCTGGTGTTGAAACAAAATGTGTGACACAGTGTTTCTCTGGTGTTATAACAAAATATAGAACCCATTGTTTCTGGTGTTATAACAAAATATAGGGCATAGTGTTTCTGGTGTTGTAACAAAATACAGGACTCAGTGTTTCTGGTGTGATAACAAAATATAGGACCCAGTGTTTCTAGTGTTATAACAAAATATAGGACATAATGTTTCTGGTGTTATAACAGAATATAGCTCACAGTGTTTTTTGGTGTTATAACAAACTAATATAACGCGCAATGTTGTCTGCTGTTGTAGCAGTGTCACGGATTGCCTCCCCTGCTTTGCAGCAGTGGTCCACCAGTAGCCAAAACTCAAGAGTATCTAAAATGGGTCGTCAGAGGTGTCTACCTTCGCACAAGATTACTCTTGGCAGAGTTGTAGATAGAAGGGTAAAGACGCTTCTATCCCCAGGGAATGTTCATAAGATATTTCCGAAGTCAAGAACAATGCGGTATTGGCTGAGCAATTGTTAAATTGTTATCGGCCCGCCGCCTTTTATGAAGAATTAAGCAATGGTTATAGCCCGTACAAGCCCCCAGCTGGTGTAAATCCAGCGAAATTCCCATTTACAAGAAGTAGCTCTATAGAAGTATATATATATATGTGTATATATATATATATATATATATATATATATATATATATATATATATATATATATATATATATATATATATATATATATATATATATATATAAAATTG
The DNA here is from genome assembly GCA_024509875.1 of Oreohelix idahoensis. NCBI lineage: Eukaryota > Metazoa > Mollusca > Gastropoda > Stylommatophora > Oreohelicidae > Oreohelix > Oreohelix idahoensis. Next base: position 678,483 of record JAMPIV010001436.1, read on the forward strand.
TTTTGCTCATACGTATGCTTTCACACTTATAATAACTGAATCAACTAAGATTGTTATGTTTTAAAATAACATGTAACACGTTTAATAATCAGTTAGTTTTAACAGGTTAAAATAAATAGAATGATGGTGAATTTTAGATGAAAAATCAATTTATGTTCATGGAGACTGGATAGAGGGTTTATATTAAAGAATGTTTCTGTCCTTTTGCTGGTGCCTTTTATAAGCACTTAGCTGGTATAAGTGAGTCCTGCAGCCGCGGTTTTCGTCGATTCTTTTGCGATGATGACTCTTCATAGTCTGATAGCTTAGTTCCTCGAACCGTCTGATAGCTTAGTACCACGATCTTTTAGACAAAATAAATACAAATGCCTCTGCTAAGTACATTTGTGGGCTGCAAATTAACAGGCGCATTGTCTCGCTGTCCACCCACCAATGTAATTCTCTCAGAATAATTATTCTTGAGTTTACACAGCGTAACTCGGGGAAGATGATTTGAAATCACCAATATTCTTCTGGGTATTAAAATGGGAAAATATATGTGCTTGGACAGCGCGAAAAGCAAGGCTTTGCCTGAATTACAAGTAACAGGGTACATATATCTCACAAAATGATATGATACACTTGATGCACATGTGATGTAATCATCACTCATCACTGCTCCAGTCTGAGTCTGGGGTCACCTCTGCTGTCAGTTTTCTGTACGACTAGCAAGAAGAAATCACCAGCACTTTATGGATATACTATTTTCATATGTTGAGGTTGCCAGCCTCATATATAACCACTTTGCAAGAAAAACATGTCAAATTCACATTTGTAAAATAAATGTTACACTTACCCCAATTGGGTTATACAATCTCCTCGCACAGTTTAGAATGGACGCAAACAATTTAGGTTATATGCTTTCGAATCACTTGGCCTGAGAAATTCCTCTTATGACGGGTGTTCTGCGAATCACTGGGTCTGGGAAATGTTATTAATCCTCTTATGACGGGTGTTCTGCGAAACACTTGGCCTGGGAAATTTTCTCTTATGACGGGTGATCCAATTCCTTAGGTTTCCAGTCTTAATATGTAAATTCCTGGTCCCTTAAGTTTACAGTTTTTGTATTTAAATATGCGGGTTTACTTGTAAGTTCCAAAGTTGCCCAAATACTCAACCTGTCACTTATAATTTTGGAATCCTTAGTCCGATCCTTCTCTCTCTGGCTTCTGGGAGATGCTAGTTTGACATTGCGATGCAGTCTGATTTGTGACTCATATTTCGCTAGATTATATCTCTCATTCTAAGTTCGAATCCCAGATTGTTCTTCCCGGCAAACTTGCCAATGAGAACCCAAGTATATTCCGTCTCTCAAATCAAACCAATGGTTAGCTCTTTTGCACTATTTGGGTAGGGGTGTTTAATTTAACCTCCCCAGCGTGTTTTAAAATATTACATTTAAAAATTCCATCGCGTGACCTCTTTCTAATAATGTAATACTTCCGCTTGCATCTTGTGCAAAACTCATAACCACCATCTGTGCACTCATTTGATGTCCAGATGCTACCTTCCAATATTGTCTCCCCCAGACAGATTATCGGCAATACTGATACCGAGAGGGCTCAGATGAAACGATTATCTAATTATCACCGGTGTTTTCGCCCATCCCTCAGGCGGCTTCCTTTGCTAGCAATCTGGCTTTCTGTGCGTGTTCGTGCGATACCACGTTGCACAAACAACTGACGTCTCTTTCAAAGGTGGCCAGACTGACTTACGTGATAATCGTATCAACCTGATAATACTACGTTCACTTAGTGAAACGTAAACAGTCTGGGAGCGGTCACAGCAAAAAGAATCTAAGGGCAATGAATAAGCCAAATAATAGGACGATGAGTGAGAAAAATGAAGAAAAGAAGTGATACTGCCGGAGTGGATGAGTTATAAGAAGTGCATGACATATTTCGTCACAAGCAGAATAACTCACTGCTCTTTTCTGGTGACATATTTTGGCAGCAACATACGCAAGATTGGGGGGCGGGGGTGGGAATAACTCGAATGTCTAAATCAGTTATTCCTCTCCAAGGTTCAGCGGAACCCTGCGAGGCGTTGCAGGGTTTCCGCGAGACCCCTTGAATAACGAAATAAAAATATGAAATAATGAGGGAATTTTTGTCCAGCGATTACACTAGTCAACAACCAAAATGTACCAGAAATGAAAATAGCTGATCTTAACTAATTTTGGTGTGCTGAAAACGAAAATGACATTTAAAAATGTTGATTGGCTCTAGTTTTCAAGATATATGCTACTAGTTTATTTAATTACGGTCAATTTATATATATGACACAACTGTTGTGGTCGATTGCATAATTTTTTCTAATGACCAATAAAAATGTAACTAGAAGTTGATGATGCAATCCTACCTATGATTACATCACCTTTGTGTATAAATATCTTATCTCTGTTAAAATTTTGCCATTAGTTAGTGCATTTGTCCTTATCAAAAGTATCGTAGTTAGACATGCCTAGGACATGTTGTGAACAGTGCTAATAATTTCTGTTATATATGTGGTGAGGTGACATTTGTATCACAAAAACGAAATATAACTAAAGTGATTAAGAAGGCGGACAGTTTGTATTATGGCTGCAAAATAGGAGATCAAGATAAGAGCTGGGCGCCACACATATGCTGCAATACATGTGCAGCACATCTTAAACTGTGGTTGACTGGCAAAAGGCAAGCTATGCATGGTCCCTCCAATTGGGAAAGGCATATCAAAGAAGAAAAAATGGACTCTGGAATATCCAAACATCCCCTCTGCAATACGTCCGGTACCACATGGCGATGACCTACCAGTTCCCAAAGTGCCAGAATCATTTTCAGCTGCTTCCACTGATGAAGAAGAGGACACTGGTGGTCCTGAACCATCAACCTCAAGCGACCCAGATTTTGAGCAAACTACATCCACTAAACCACACTTAATAACCCAATGTGAACTGAATGATCTTGTAAGAGATCTGAATTTACCGAAGAACAAGGCGGAGCTTTTGGGTTCCAGATTGCAACAGTGGAATCTCCTGGCAGGAAGATGTTACAATTTCTGTGTATAGGAACCACCAGAAGCCGCTTATTACATTCTTTTTCAAAGAGGGTGACCTTTCTGCGTGCCACAACATTTCTGGTTTAATGGCAGCCCTCAAAATCAATTACATACCGGAAGAGTGGAGGCTTTTCATTGATTCATCCAAGACGAGTCTTAAAGCTGTTTTGTTGAATAATGGTAATGTGTTACCGTCAATTCCAGTTGGTCACGCAGTTCATATGAAAGAAACTTACGAAAACATTAAGCAGCTTTTGAAGTGTATAAACTACGATCATCATCATTGGTCACTTTGCGGTGACTTAAAAGTGGTCGCTCTTTTGCTTGGACTACAGGGTGGATACACCAAGTACTGTTGCTTTCTCTGTGAGTGGGATAGCCGTGCACGAAGTGACCATTACATCAGAAGACATTGGCCAATCAGGCAGTCATTGCAGCCTGGCAGTAAGAACGTTGAGAACCCAGCACTTGTCGACACCAGCAAGATTTTGTTGCCACCCTTGCACATTAAGCTGGGTCTCATGAAAAACTTTGTCAAGGCAATGGAGAAAACAGATGAGGCTTTCAAATACCTCATCAGAAAATTTCCAAGACTGAGTGAAGCTAAAATAAGAGAGGGAGTATTTGTTGGTCCGCAAATTCGAAAACTTCTTCATGATGACGAGTTTCTTTGCGTGTTGCATGGCAAGGAAAAAGCAGCATGGCTAGCATTTAAGTCAGTGGTGGACAATTTTCTTGGAAACTACAGATCTGACAATTACAATGAAATTGTAGAAAATCTCCTTCTGAAGTATAAGAGTCTTGGCTGCAACATGTCTTTGAAAATTCATTTTCTGGATTCTCATCTGGATTTCTTTACGTCACACTGTGGAGCGGTCAGTGATGAGCATGGTGAACGATTTCAACAGGACATTGCTGCTATGGAGACAAGGTATCAAGGCAATTGGAACTCTTCAATGCTTGCTGATTACTGTTGGACTGTGACAAGAGACACCTCATCGATTGACTACAAGAAGCAAGCAAAGAGAGCTCAAACAGCGACTGAATAATGACGGAATGGGTTCAAATGTGCCTTTTTAAAACATGATATGTGAACTTTAAATAATGTTTTTATTTTTTCTATCATTTTATGTTGAAATATCAATTAATTGAGTATGTAACCACAATTTTTATAATGCTAAAGTAGAAAGACTAGCTGTTCACCCCAGAGAATTAAACAAGCATAAGTTATTTGTATTACTGTAATGTAAATTCATCATTTAAAAAAAAACCAGAGCCAATTGGTGAATTTCATTATGATATTTGAAATCAGCATGTCAAAATCAATCAGAAATGGTATATTTAATTTCTGGTACAAATAACTTTTGAAAATTTGTTGACTAGTGTTATCAATACTGGATTAAATTCCGTGCACTCCCAAATTCCCGATTTATGTGTAAGGTTACTGTGACCGACAGGAGGAGGAACACTTGCGAAAACATAAGTGTCCCTTTCTGCAGTTCAAGTTAAGGCTTGTTTTCGCCTTCCGACTTGACAGCAGAATTATTGGCTTTTCTGGTCTTTTTTATGTTGCTTAATATCTTGATAAGACTTGTTGTTTTGTTTTTAATTTACAACATAATAACCAGACAAAAGGACAGGTTTTTAGTAGACATTTTAAAGTAGTACAGTGAGTCTCATTGGTCGTGATTCATCCATGACACCTTGAGCTCCCTATCGATCACATGACTTTAACGATGTCATAACAAGCCATTGTGCTGCCCTGTATCATCCGTTCTAGGTTTTTCCATGTCTTCTTCATCCCTTTCACCCCAGTTGTTTTCTTCACGTCTACACAAAATCAACACCTCAAGGTCTTTTATATTTAGACATGCGCCTTAACTCTTGACTCCGGAACAACGCTCTGAGCGTTGGTCAGATTTGACACCCGTGCCGAAACAACTCTCTTAGCGTTGTTTTTAGTCTATCACGAATTAAAATTGCGGCACAGGATGGAAAATAATTGCGGAGTCAAAGAATTAATATAACCGACGGATTCTGTGTCAGGATTGAACGGTGCGCGCCTCACCAAAACGAGGCAAATACAAAAAGAAAGATGTTCTCCGTGTGTTTGGTAGGTCTTCCGCAACCTCCCTTACCTTGACGGTTCCAGAATAAGGACTGCCTTCTAATCAGATTTCCTCATTGTGAATCCCATCCAATGCCAACGTCTTTTTTTCAACTCGTGTTCCCAGGTCGCTGACATTGATATTCAGAATGATTTGTGTCACACGGTAAGTTCATGAGCTGTATTTAGTAAACACAACAGTTAGTTACGAGTTTGAAGATATGTAAACTTCACGTGTTTTTAAATTAGCGCTGTTAGTGAAGGCGGTCTATGCTTGTGTTTAATACCTGTCTAAAACTGTAGCAGTATCACATCATTTTCACCGGTAGGGATTCCGCAGTTAATGAAAACTGGTATTACAAGTCCCGCCATTTTAAAATTGTCGAGAAACACCTGTTTAAATAATGACGTAAAACAAGAAGGGTGTCCGTTTCATTGTGATCTGTAATATTCAAATCAAAAGATATCAGGTCCGACGCATAAATACGAATTTTTAACACAAATTTAAAGGCAGGCCAGTTACGTGACTCTGAAACGCGGAGAACAACAAAAGCGACAACCAGCAGTTCCAGACTTGCGCGGAACAGAAGCAATGAAATAGCCTGACAAGATGACTATTATGACGGAAGGAATCAGACAGATAACCAGTAGGACAAGGTAACTAAGACTTTGGCAGTGGATGGAGCGTCTAAGTGCAAAGTTACCGTGTTCGAAGTCTGATAGCATCATGCTTCAGTCTTCGGAGCTGTAAATAGTTACCTGACTCTGTTCTTGAGTTAGGGGATTCAAAGGCAGGGAAGAAGGGAACCATTCACCCCACCTGATAAAGCTGAGATCTAGTATAGGAGAAATTTCTAACACTTCACTCTCCTACGGTAGTATTTTATAAATGACAACCTTTATGGTTGTTATTATTTCCAACTGCCAGCAAACAATCACTTTCACGGCTTATTTTAGCAGCCAGCACAGCTACACACTACGGCATTATCCACTATGGGATTACCTTGACTGGATGGGGTGGGGCACACACTGGGGAGACCAGCTGATAGCAATGCAAGGCCGTCCTTATTTTTGTAATCCCCAAGACAAAAGAAACAGAGGAAAACCCATAAACAACTGCAAGAAGCCAAGTGAAGTCAGACATTGTACGGATAATGAAGATAATTGTGGAAGAACTTGAACACACATGGCTTAGGACAGAAGGACTCGATATGAACTAATTGAATGTCCATTGTGGTGGATTTGATGTTATGAATTGTTGTAGGTATTATTATATTTGTATTAATTGAGATTAGCTATGAAGGTCCCTGAATTTACCCAATAGTATTGTGAACTTTTCAGGGTACCTTTCAGCTACCACCCCTTTTATCTCATTCAAAATGTATTTATATTATTATATTAAATGACTTCGTTTAGTGTCTAGGGTTATGAATGTAGAGTGTAATATACAAAAATCAACAAACATACAAACAAAAAGTTTATTATTCACAACAGCACACGGTACTACCACAATAACATACAAACGACACTCTAAAAGGCTATCTTATTTAAGACTGTGGTTGAATTTTGTGTAAATATGATTTTTACAATTTTATTATCCTGATTCAAATTTATTTGGAATCAGGATTGACAATTTAAAAGGTAATACTGGTAGTACCACTAGGTTGTTGTTTGAAATCATACCCTTTAAGTAATGTTTGTTTCTATTTGTCACTTGTGGAACTATTAAATATTTGTCCCAGTTTATTCACTGTCACTTTTTATATTTCTTCTTTAATTCTGTAGTTGAGCTCTCAGGTGCCGAACGAGAACTTATCTTGGCAGTAGAATATAGGTTGAACCTTTCCTCTGCTCGCTTGACAATCTGTTCCCTGTTTGATAGGCAATGGCCACTAGCATGGGCTCGCAGTAAACAGGCAGAGTCCTGAATCAATCAGTTTTCAAGCGTTTGGTACCACATTAACGTCAGTACCCAGGACCTCTGAAATGTGAAGGTATGCATCCTTCTTAATATCTAGCATACACTAATAGTCCACATTCTAGGACAGGTACATTACAAACAAACAAAAAGGGTCATATCCTTATACAAACCTATGCCACCATTTTCTTTTGATGTGACAATGTACACCAGTATTCCTTTCCCTAATAGTTACAACGCCACTGCAATTCCAGCTGTAATCTCTTCCATATAATATGATAGGTGTTATGCTCCTTTATGACAATCATACATATTCTTGTAGTTTTACACTTCTCTGACAGTCTATCACATGGTGGATCAGTCTTTAGGCTTTGCCTCATGTTCGCTATAGACCCACTCATGTCCAGACATATATTATTATTTCACATTCAATTTTTATATAAATAAATAGATGCCCCCAGGATTCACCGAAAGGGGGGGAGAATGATGAATCCACAGGCGCCTCATTGGAATCGACCAGACCCGTTACACGGACTTCGAGCTCTGAACAACGGCTGGAGTTTCCATGTGCCTGTGGTAGGGAATTCTCTACTCAGAGAGGAATGAAAATCCACAGAACGAAAAAGGGGTGTGGGAGGTCATCAGGGGGAGATCAACAGCGCTCTGTCTCGACGGATAAGACGTTAGAAGAACGCAGCCAGGAGTCAATCCACAGTGCTGAGTACATTCAAGTTGATCTGCCTGATGATGATCTCACACACTTCTTGGACGGGAAGAGAGATGCAATCAAGTTTCCACCCGCCAGTGCAAAAGGGCTTTGGGAACAGCTGGACGAAGCCTTGGCAAAAGAGTTGGATAACAACCTGAAGCAGATAACTTTGGAAAAGAAGCTGGAAATCTTCGGCGACATAATATATCTGCACTGTCGCAAAGTGTTCGGAGTGAGGGAGGCAAGGGAAAGTAACCCACCACGAAAAAGCAGAAGACAAATTAAAATAGAAGAAATCAGAAAACAGAAGAAGCATGCCCGAAAACTGTTCAAAAACGCAGTTGCCGCAGAGAAGGAAGGGTTACGACAGGTTTGGGAGCACCTGAAAGGCCAACATAATGCCCTTTGTAGAGCAGAAAGGTTGTGCAGGAAGAAAAGGAAGACTCGAATGGATAGGGAAAGATTCTTCAGGGAGCCCTTCAAGTTTGCCAAAGAACTGTTTGAGCAGCCACGGTCGGGTACGCTAAACATCAGGAAAGAAGACCTGGAAGAACACCTTGGAATGACATATTCAGATGGTCGCAAAGATGAGCCGCTCAGCAGCATGGCAGGCCTTAAATGGCCGAGTAAGCCAGGAGCTGAATTTAACACCAAGCCCCCAACGGTGCAAGAGGTAGAAAGCATTGTCCAGAAAGCTCGATGCAAGTCAGCTCCAGGTCCTAATGGTGTTCCATATGTGGTGTATAAGAGATGCCCTGAGGTGCTCAAACGACTGCTTCGTTTACTGAAGAGTGCGTGGAAAACCCAGCTTGTAAGCAAGGAATGGAGAAAGGCGAACGGAGTCTACATCCCGAAGGAGCGAAATTCCACAGACATCAGTCAGTTCAGGCCAATCTCACTACTCAATGTGGAAGGGAAGATATTCTTCTCAGTGATGGCGGAAAGACTCACTACATACCTCCTGGCAAATGGGTACATTGACACTACCATTCAGAAAGGAGGTATCCCAGGTACACCAGGATGTCTAGAGCATGCCACAATGATATGGGAAGCAATCCAAAAGGCAAAGTCTGACAGAACAAACCTCCATGTAATCTGGTTGGATTTAGCGAATGCTTATGGATCCGTTCCACACCAGATGTTGTGGCAGGCCCTAGAAATGTATCATGTTCCACAAGAGATTGCAGCAATGCTGAAGCTGTATTTCGCAGGGTTTGCTGTCAGATTTTCAACCAGAGAGTACACAACGAAGTGAATTGGCCTTGAAGTTGGAATTGCGATGGGATGTACCATCTCTCCGATACTATTCGTGATGGCTATGCAGGTAATCCTCAATGCGGCTGAAGGAATGGCTATAGGTCCAAAGCTCGGTGGAATGTGTCTCATGCCACCGCTCAAAGCATTCATGGATGACACAACAATTCTGACATCAGATGAACATCAGGCCCGGAGGATGTTAGCACGCCTGGATGAACTAGTCAGCTGGTGCAGAATGAGCTTCAAACCCAAGAAGTCGAGAAGCCTATCAGTCAGGAAAGGGAAGATAGCAGAGGTCATATTCACGGTTTCCAACCAAAGAATCCCTACTGTCATTGAGGAACCTGTTAAAAGTCTTGGCAGGGTGTACGATGCCTCATTAAAAGACTCAAAGGCAGTGCAACAGACAATAGAAATGGCAGACAGAGGGCTACAGATCATAGACCAAAGCAGACTCCTGGGGAAGTTCAAACTGTGGTGCCTCCAGTTCATGTTGATACCAAAGTTGCTGTGGCCACTGCTTATATATGAAATAAGCACAAGTACAGTGGAAGCCATAGAGCAGAAGGTCAACAAGTTCATGAGAAAATGGCTAGGAGTACCACCAGGTCTGTCAGATGTAGCACTGTACTGCAAAAAGTCAAAACTTCTGCTTCCTTTCAAGTCAGTTGTTGAAGAGTACAAAGTTGGAAAGGCAAGGCTTGCAATGATGCTACGCGAGTCAGCTGATGACGTGGTTAAGTCCATTCAGCCCACACTGAAAACGGGAAGGAAGTGGAAAGTGGAAGAAGCTGTTGATGCTGCCCAAGAGTCACTCAAACTGAGGGAGGTAATCGGATACACACAAACGAATAGACGGGGATTTGGTCATGGAGACATCCGCTGGTGGTCCAAGGCATCAAGCAGGGAGCGCAGAGACATGGTAGTTCAGGAGATACGAGAAGCTGAGAATGATAAGAGGTTGCAAAAAGCAGTGCAGCAGGTCCAACAAGGCCAATGGACTACATGGGAAGGAGCCCTGCAGAGGTCCTTGACATGGAATGATATATGGCATATGGCACCTCTTAGGCTCAGCTTCGTTGTCAGATCACTGTATGACCTGCTGCCATCGGCCACCAACCTTGTGAAATGGGGAAAGTCGGATGATGAGCAGTGCCCCCTGTGCCAGGGGAGGCAGACACTTGAACACGTGCTCTCAGCGTGTAAGGTGTCATTAGGGCAAGGGCGATACACTTGGCGCCATAACAAAGTGCTAAATGAGCTTGCTGCGACAATAGATCTGGCAAGAATGAAGGCGAATAGCAAAATCCGGCCAGACACCGCAAACACATACTTTCTGAGGGCAGGAAAGTCAGCACACCCCAAACCGAATAAACCTGGTAGCAGTTTACCATCTCTTCTTGATTGTGCAAATGATTGGGAGTGGGCGGTAGACCTACCTGGACGAGGGGCATATCCAGAGAGTATCCGAAAATCGCGGAGACGGCCGGATATAGTGCTTCATTCTGCAGCAACGCTTCAGGTCATACTGATTGAACTGACCGTGCCATTTGAATCCAGATTAGATGAGCAACATTCGTTCAAAGCGGCCAAGTATAGTGATCTGGCCGCGGATCTGAGACACGATGGGTTCACTGCAAGGGTCATGGCTGTTGAAGTGGGTGCAAGAGGGCTTGTGGCTGCATCAGTGTATGATCTATTGAAACTGTTGGGGCTGAGGGGACAGTCGAGAACAAGGGCCCTGAAGAGGCTTAGTGAAACTGCCGAAAAGGCATCAGGCTGGCTGTGGAACAACCGCAATGGGGAATGGAGATCGTAACAATAAACGCTGCGGTACAGAAAACACCAGGAATTTTTCTAAGTCCACAATACACTGAGGTTTGTGGTGGACTAGTGAACGGGCTGCGACTCAGGGGCGACAAGCGGTGTATACTATATTTGTCTTCTCTTTGTTACTTTCACAATTGGGTGGAGTTGTCATTTAAATCAAAAGTCCAGTGGGGAACGCGCAGAGGCGACTCGTTGACTTCGCGCTGGTGTCTCAGTGTGTGCGACGGAACGAACGGAATAATTTGTCTTCTCTTTGTTACTTTCACAATTGCCTCCACGGCTGGCGGAGTTGTGGAATTTAAAGTTGCTACCATAAGATTTGAATTTGAGCGGAAGAAAATGGGTTCATTTTTGATGCAATGGACAACAGTGAACGAAAGCTGATAGATAATATTGAAAATAATGACAAAAGACAGGTAGTTTACATGCCACCCACTGCATTGTGGGCACACCCGACCCCCTTGGCATAGAGTGAAGGGACAAGCTGGTCTAAATATATTGAACAAAAATTTGAAGGGGAGAGAACGGTTGGGTCAAAAATCGAGCACAATTTTGTAGAAACACAAGTCGGACGGGATAACCATCCATACGGACTGAAGCTTTGACTTCTGAGGAAATTTGAAATTAAAAATAAACCTCGGCAGTGATTGCTTAGCGCTCAGAGCGCATTTGGGGTCATCAATAATTGTTCAGTGTTAAAGAGTGTGGTGTTTTCCCTATCATGAAAATAGGGACGCCATTAATAGCCAGCAGCTCAGCTGTGCTAGCATCTTATTCATAACAGATGAAATTATTTCCTTATATATTTTGAATATTGTTTCATGTTCGAGTGATTTGATGACTGACACATAATCTAGCCTTCGATCAAGTAGGGATTTTGCTCTGTCCTAGGCTGTACCTAAACCCAGCAAATTATGCAAGACCGTAGTTGAGAATAAGGAAACATAACCTAAGGGTAGAAAACTAATACATATTTTTCAGAATCTATAGTCTGGGAGGATCTAGCTGATGTAAACCCACCATGGTAAATGTGCTGTTTGGTCAGAGAGATCTGACCTGTCTGTATGATGTGGTTGTTGTGTCAGTGTTGTGTCCAGACGTGGGTAGAGAATAGATTTTGACACATGGCCCATAGATTGCAGATGGTTTCGTCGTCCACCCGGGTGGTGATTTAACGTATCTTATCCTCTGACAATAGTCGGAGATTGGGACCAGATTTAGCACCAGTGCTACAAATACCAGATGAGTGAGCCTCTGGTCTGCTGGATATTCACCAACCCCATTTAGTTGCAGATACCCCATAAAAATTCCCACCATTTTCTGGACACTGTGTAGTCAATATAGACAGGTGTGATGAGACCACCCCAACAGCACAGACAATAAATATCCTCCCTAGTAGCTACTACCAGAACTAAAACTTTTCTAGTTTCACTTTTGCATTTATTATGGTCCATGCATAATTTTCATAAATTTTAAATCCTTCTTTTAAAACAAGTTCTGGTCAAAATAAAACTTGATCCAGAACAAATAAATGTAATATAATTATATCAAAAACTTTACACCCGTGAGTTAGTTCAGTGTATTTTAACACTTGTTAATCTTATTAGTCTTGTTAAATATCTATGGGTATATTTATAACTATCACACCACAGTACACATCATTACCCTAGACACATCACGTAGCTACATTCAATAAAAAAAATTAAGTGTGAGGTCGTAGTGGTAGCAAGAAAGGCCTTCTGACAATTCTCCATTACATTTTATCTCAGGAGCCTTCACAGCTGGCCTCATACAATTTACATGTAGTACCATCATCATCATACAATTCCATCAATACCACTACACTGTTGTATCGCTCTGTAAAGAGTTTCCTATCATAAAATACAGATTAATAAATGTCAATCTTACCACAATTTGTTCAATGAAATACACAGAGACGATGACTGACACAGTTTCGATCTGTTTTGTTGTCCAGGCTGCCCAGAAATTGTATTTAAAAGCACAGCCTGATCTCATCTATCGCTGGTGAAACTTGTTCTAGTAATGGCGTCCCCCCTAACGCTTATTCTGACAATATCGATTCAGTTAGCCAATCACTCTTAATTTTACAGTGTAAACAGTCTTTTCAAAAAATATCATTCAAACCTTTCCTACGTTACTAGGCTATTTATGTTTATTCAAAGGTCAGCCAATAATATTTCGTCTCACTTCAAAGGCCACCCAATGGGATTCACTGTACTATCCTAGCCTATCTGTCACCTACTTTTTTTCCAAAAAATATGCGATCCAATCTAAGCAGATATGACTTGACCTGACAGTATCTCTGATCTCTATGTATGGTTTTATCATTATTTGATTAGTTAAGGGACTATTTATATAACTAATAACATATTCTTGGTCAGCAAGTCTTCAGGTACACGAATCTACGATTTTTAAGGGGCTATGCGGTTTGGTTCAAAATTCTATCTTTTTTTCTATGTTAGTTGTTTATTTTTAAACTACCTCTCGTTCACTCTTTTTCCATGTAATATCAAGCGAAATACAAGAGCTTAGGTCATTCATAATAAGAGCTTAACAAGTTTCCATGACCGTAGTGTCCACAATTCTAACTTTTTCATCGTATTGGGGAAACCCCTAAGGCAAAGCGTGCAAGTTGGTTGTAGAGTTAGAACCAATTTGAGACGTGATTTACGTGTGTTATCCAGCCTTGCCCCTCCTGTCCCCCAAATGCAGTTTTAGGCAAATATTTTCTTAGAACTAGGAAAAGGGGGTGTTTATGTCAAGGACGAATTTGAAAAATTGGGTACCGTTTTGTTCGGCTATTCGTTAGCAAATAATAATCTGAAGGCGTAGGCGACACCAACCGTTCTAGCAGAAAATTCTTTTGTACTTTCTTATCTTTGCCTTTATGCCCTATACTGTTATATATTAATTTAGATATTGTATTTAGAAATCACTACATCCATATTACACATTGAGCTGAATACAGAGATCAGGAAATGTAATGCAGCAGATATACGAGATGGGACACATGTGACATATCGTTGTATATGGAGTTATGTGGGATGAGAAGTTCCCTGGGTGTCTTTGATGCGAGGAGAACAAAATGGGATACTGCTGACACGAAGCATGATTTAAAGGCAATAGATATGAGGTGGTGCATGAACTAGCAACCTCATCATGTACTCGTAGTAAAGATTCAACCACTGCGTCAGGATATGAACGCTTTCAGGCTTCCGCAAGAAAAGGGACCAGCTGCAGAGATGGATCTATGTTCCACTGGGAGCACAACAGGAAAGTGATGATGTAAGATGACATACGTAATATCTTCTTCAGATGATTTGTTTGCTGGCGCTAACGATTATGATTCTCCACAACTTAATGTCCATATTAATGTTTATCTACTTAGTGTCATTTTTGTTTACTCTTGCCGTCAAGCGTCTGGGCAGTTGACGATGATGCACTGTAGAATTCTCAACAATAAGCTTAACCATTGTCGTCGGCTTGTGAGGTTACTCACAGCTGTTCCATAGCTCCGTTGAGCAGCAACTTTTCAAGACTAACCCATTTATTAACAGCGCTGTAAGAGCTATGTCTCTTTGGGGGGTTCACCGCGTTAACTGATAGACATTAGGAGTCGTTTTGAGGGCTTCACCATTCTAACTGATAGACATTAGGAGTCGTTTTGGGGGCTTCACCATTCTAACTGATAGACCCTAGTAGTCCCTTCGTTCATGATTTTCCCGTTCTAACTGATAGACACTAGTAAAAACTAGTAGTCTGTTTCAGCAATTCGTCATTTTAACTGAAAGACGCTAAATATCCCAACTCTGGGCTTCGCCATTCTAACTGATAGACGCTAAATACCTTTTCGGGGCTTCGTTATGCTAACTGATAGACGCTAAATATCCTTTTCGGGGCTTGGCCATTCTAACTGATAGACGCTAAATATCCCTTTCGGGGTTTTGCCATACTAACTGATAGACGCTAAATATCCCATTCAGGGTTTTGCCATACTAACTGATAGACGCTAAATATCCCATTCAGGGTTTTGCCATACCAACTGATGGACGCTAAATATCCTTTTCAGGGTTTTGCCATACTGACTGATAGACGCTAAATATCATTTTCAGGGTTTTGCCATACTAACTGATAGACGCTAAATATCCCTTTCGGGGTTTTGCCTTTCTAACTAGTGGTCATTTTAATGGCTTAGTATTGATTAATTATGTACTAGAGTTGACAAGAGTTCACTTAATTTTATTTGAAGGAGTGTCGTCGACCAGGGACTGGCGGCTCCTGAGCCGACCCAGCTCTAATGGGTACCTCCGAAAACGGCGAGTATCTGCCTGAATGGCGAGGGGCACTTGTCTCTGTACAAGAAAATAGGATACTCACGTAAAAATCAATGTCAGGTTAGACATTAATAATAACCTGAGATTTCGCCTCGAGTATTAGCGGGCGTACGAAAAAAAAAAAATTATTTTACAAGAGACTGAAAGAAGCTGGAGAGCCATATCAGCTGGCCTTCGACGTGTAAATGCCAGCTGATCTGATGTGATATATCTGTCACTGCCCATGTAATAACCTAGTTTTATATTTGAATATTGGCAGGTCAAACACAATAGATGGAACATATTTCCCCACTTATTAAAAACACATTGTACATAAACTTTAAGATCTTAGAACATTACAGCAATCCACTCCCGGATTCTTCTTGATATTCCCGCTCATGTAATTACATGACGCATAATACATCATTATAATTGTGTAAGGGGGAGGATCGGAGTGAAGATTACATCCCGCCTCTTTATTGCCATATTGACCGATTTCTATCATCAAGATTTTGTTTGCCAAGCTATCTTTGGATTCAAGGATGAGTGGTTATCAGAGTTGCTTGAAGCCTCTTTTGTGTCGTTATCTCTGCCTAATCTCATGTGGACATTTCTAGTTTGGATTCCAAGAGGGCCATCAGAAGAGCAGTGGAACGTGACTGTGCTCTTTCAGTAGGTTAGTTTATATAGTCACGCGTGATGTGCCTGCATTGACTGCACAGACAACATCATATCGGCAAAACAGACAGGACACGTGCGCATATAGTCGGTCAGATTATGCGATGTAAGAGACATGTACATGTCAAAACCAGAAAGCAATCAGAGATTAGTCGCCGTTTCCGTATTGAAAGTCTGGTGCTGCCTGGCCTTGATGGTACAACTTTCCTACATATTGCTACTCGTGTCTTGATGTTTCTTTCTTAACTTATATCTTCCCTTGAAGGTACATTCCTACATACTGCGGTCTGTATGTTAGTGTTTCTTTCTAGATTTGATCGGTGTCGTCTCTTGCCTTGAAGGTACATACTTAATTTACATACTGCGGTCTGCATGTGGATGTTTCTTTCTTAACTTAGTTCTTGCCTTGAAGATACATACCTACTTACTACGGTCTGTATGTTGATGTTGCTTTCTCAACTTAATTCTTGCCTTGAAAATGCATTTCTACTTACTACGGTCTGAATGTTGATGTTTCTTTCTAGACGTGATCGGTGTCGTCTCATGCCTTGATCACACACTCCTACATTCTGCCGTATATATCTTAGTATTTATTTCAGAACTTAATCGATATCGCCCCCTACAGACTGCCTTCCATATCTTAATATTTCTTTCCAAATGTGATCGATATCGCCTGTTGCCCTGGCGGGGTATTCCAACGTACAGACTTGCGTCCGTATCTTGAAGTTTTGTGTCACTTGCCTTGATGATGCGCTCCTTCCATATCTTGACGTTTATTTCCAAACGTCATGCTGCTTCTTGTCTATTTACTATTTTTTTTTTCAATTTTAAAATAAAGTCTTGATATCTCTTGATTGTCTTTAAATTGCTGTAGTTAAATTATTTGATCGTTTTTTTATATTATTATTTCACATTCAGTCATGTATTTAAAAAAAAAAAAAACTATAAATGTACCTATAAGTATTTTGGCAGTCCGTGCAGACAGCATCTTGCATGTTGAAAGTGTTGATTCAGTGACACAATGTACAACTTACAACTTCATTGTTATCTTTTGTTTTCAACTGCCTGTGACGAGATGGATGGTTGATATTCAAGTAGTTTTCACAAACTAGAAAAAAGAACTGGTGAACTAGACGTAGGAATGGCATAGGATAGATATGATAGTTAACCACACATCTAGATGGTAGCTGTAGAAGAGAGCTGTGAAGTAAGTCACTTTCTCACTAGACCTATCCTATGCTCAAAGAGTGTCTCTATTGATAAGTAATGCGAATGCAGGTCGTTAATTATTCCCTACCAGTGTATAAATATTAACTATTCTTTGAATTCAACACAATTAATAATTGGAATTTGTAAAATAATCAGTACACTTAGATAATTTTATATATTTATATAGTTGAAAAATACAGAGAGATATTTAATTAATATGCACTATTTCACAAGAAGGAAAATTAAAAAATTGTCAGTCATTTTCATCTTGAGACTTTGTTTATTTTTGTTTCTTGATATACGTAAGGAACTTATCTTCTTGAAAACTGTACTACAGTCAGTAATGTAGCTGGGTACTGTGTTGACTTCCCGAGGAGTTTATTCACCCGTACATGTAGTCGTTATGCTTCTGTCTGGCATGCAGTGTTGGTCGTTTACTCATACGCTGCGAGTGTGTCTCTCAATACACATATTCTGTGTTCTCACTCACTGATATCATGACATGCAACAAGGGATAACACAAGGCTAAGGTATCTGTATTTGACCACAAGGACTGACTGACCACTATTGATCAGAACCCTCCGTAATGACACCGCTGTCATGTGGCTGTGATTCTGTCAGTCAAGGGAGTACGTCGTATCTTTATAGATTAACATTGTAGTATAATAAGATAAAAGAATAGTTGTGCGACCGCAGATGAGATTCAAAGATGTGTGCAAGAGAGACACGAGGGAACGGCATAAATCCAGCAACTTAGGAGGATGAAGCTGCCGATCGCACCAAGTGGCGATGCTATGTGCGGCGCCACCTCAGTTTGGGCGAAAAGAAGCTCACACAACAAGCAGAAGAGAAGAAAACGTTGAAAAGAACACCAGGAAAAGAAGCAGCTGAGGGCTGTCACCTCAGGGGAGCATTCCCATAGTCAGTTATGACTTAAGGGGCTATTATATTATATTGTATATTATAATAAAGTAAAATACATTGAAGGACTATAAACATCATTTCAAAATTTGATTACCATTATAGTTATTTCCTTTTGCCTTTAGTTATGCCAAAGTGATCTCCCTTGACAAAATGAACTCTCGGGCACACCGCATAAAAACCAAGCTGTAGAAAGGACTGTAGCTTTTATTGGTAGCATTGTGTAATCCTGAGAAGGACTAACTAGCTGAGTCAATGCTGTTGAGGATTGTAGGTTGTATTTCGTGGAAGACTGTGACGTATAATGGAAAAAGAGCCTACAGTAATCGGACAGTCTTTGTAACCTCGTAGCGCTCTATGATTTGCTAGCTAAAACCATGCATTTACGGCCTGTCTTTACTCACACAAGCTTACTTTTTCGTTCCCGCCTCTTTTCTTAAACACGTGCAAACGCAGTGTTTACAAATTTTCGAAACCTGCCCGTCAAAACAGGTAGCGAATCAGCTTTTGTTTACCTCGTTTTCCCACGCCAGTATCTGTCAGGCATACGATCTCAGACAGAAAACACGTGAAACAGACGTAACGGCCTTTTGAAGTCTCCGAAAAGGGGAGTTAACGTTTTGATGTCGAATACGCAGAAAATTATTCGAGAACCCGTTAGACGTAAGGATTCTTCTGATGTCGGTTAGCAACGCCCGACAGAGCCGACCTGTAAGCCTTTCATTTGGGAAACGCAGTCGCTGTTCCCCGTTACACATAGTAACGCGAAAAGTAACATCATCGATAGATCAGAGAAATTTAAGCCTATATAAGCTGTGTTTTCTTAAAACTCGCTATCCGCGTCACTCAGATTTTTGGATAGTCTAAGCACGCAGTTCTAGAGCCATTTTGTTAAATGTGTTATTAGCAATTCGTGGGGATTTTTCATTCTGATTTCTGGTAATAGAAATTAGTGCTTACGTGTTTAAAAGTGTTAGTTTTTACCAATTAAAAGTGTAAGCTTTTACCATTATAATTCACTTAGATTTTTTAGCTGTTAAAACTAGTGAAATAAAATAACGCATAGCTGTTTCATACCAGATGTTCAGTTATAATGTTAATTTTCACCACACGCTTTCTCACACAAGAAGAGGCGGTTTTAGCTGACTGGTTTATATGCTAGGC
The DNA here is from genome assembly GCA_024509875.1 of Oreohelix idahoensis. Classification (NCBI taxonomy): domain Eukaryota; kingdom Metazoa; phylum Mollusca; class Gastropoda; order Stylommatophora; family Oreohelicidae; genus Oreohelix; species Oreohelix idahoensis. The sequence continues at coordinate 697,688 of JAMPIV010001436.1, forward strand.
GCGACTAATAGTGACAGAAAGAATTCACGCTTTATTTCATTGTGCGTATTTATTATAAGTGCCTATTATTTAATATCATACGACTAAACTATCAGACTCCGACCAAATTAATAGCTACTTAACAACCGGCGATAGTCTGTGATAATTGACATTGTATGCTGATCGTTTACTGCGAGCAGGGGGGAGAGTCGCATAACTCAATCCAACCTACACTCGCTAAGCGACGCGCGATAAGGTAGGCTAAAGAAAACACCTGTGCCGTTAAACTTTAATCAGGACTGATGGAGTGGATAAAAGATCGTCTTGTCCCTATCTGTGTGCATATATATAGCTATATAGAATAGTAGCATTTTTCCATAAATGTTTTTCTTACGTTCCTAGCAGACCTGATCAAAAGCATCTAGTGGTCTTTTCTTTTGCTTGTTTTTTGGTCTGTGAAATTTAACTTTGTTAGTTACCTGTGCCTCAAATTGGGTTGAGCGGTACTGATATTCATTATAAGCGTGTACTCGCCAAAGATACATGAGAACAGTTCTGACACTAAAAGTAATTTAACCGGACTTACCAAACCCAGCAATATTTTTCAAATTGTATCAGCCCACTGGTGTGTACAAAAATAACATTTATTCCCGACTTCTGACAGTCGTATTCAAGCGAAGCATCCAGAAATTTACGCTGTTCAAAATCGGTGCTCTAACGTAGAGTCAGCCGATAGGATTATCATCATTTATCATTGTAACATTTTGGCAACCAGACGTATTCCAATACTGGAATTATTTTCCTCTGTAAATTGTGAACCACAAGAGCACGTTCCTGCATCGACTATTCACAGTAACATTTGTTAGCTAGAAAAAAACTACCAGATTTGGCGTTCCCCTCAAAAGTTGTTGTTAGAGGATGAACTGGGGCCAATGTGGGAAGTGAACTGGATAGTTGTACGCCAAGGAATATCTCCTAGGAGGTAAGAGTGAGAGAAAGGCCACTGTTTGCAAGAGAGAGTGAATATTTTTCTTTGTTACAGTGATTTTACCAACTCTAGATTTGCCTAATTTGTTTACTTTACTGTACTTATAGAGTCAGATTTTGTTTACTTTACTGCTTACTCTGTATCATAGGGCTAACCTTCGACCTTTGGGTTATTAACTTTGGGTTCTTTTCTCCATAGGGGGAGGGCGCATCTAGTTTTGTTATTTCATATGTATGTAAATCTGATTTATTTGATTTTTCTTTAGATAATTGGTGTTGTCGTCAAGTTTAATGATAATAAACAATAAAGAAACTTAACTTTGTGTGTTGGTCAGACCCATACCCAATTAACTGTAGTTTTTTCACGTTTGTGTGTCTTGTTGTCACATAGCTGCGTGTGTGTGTAGTTAAACTTATATTTATATGTATGAGGAGGGCAAGGTTGTCTTGTACTAAATTACAGTCGTATAGATAGGCTGGAATAGAGATACTTACTCATTCCAGAGACATATCTTTTTTCCTTAAGCTACCATCCGTGAAATCTATTTCTCACACCTTTCTCACGTACCTATCACCATCCACTCTACTCAGACGGGCCAAAATAACTCACAACCTATCTGTACGACAGAGACCAACTCCATTGGGGGGGGGGGGGGGGGGAGGGGGAGAACAAAGGCAAAATACAGACATGCAGATCTATGTTAATTATTACATTTAAATATTACATCAATTTACATACACTAAGATATTTTATAAACTTAATGATCTATAATTTTATAGACATATCCTCAGACACAACTTCACTTTGAGGAATGTGGCTGGTAATTTGCGACTGTGGCTTGAACATATCACAAGGCAATTTCGTAGCAAGTCAGCCTGGCATCTCCTCAGTGGTAGAATCTTGATGGGAATTTGGGAAGTGTTCGAACTGTGTCTGATCGGGCCATGTATACTGTTGTCAGTCAGTCTGACTTGATTGAGCTTGTGTATGATTGGATCTCCCTCTCTTATTTTGATTGGTTTCTTCTTTTCGCCGGCTCTCTTTGGGCAAATTCGACTGGTTGGTTCTCTCTGTTGACTGTCCATAATTAGGCAACAAATTGTTTGTGACCAGGGAGGACTTTTTTTCAAATTGGAATAAAGTGGGCTCCACCATGATTCCCTTTTTATGGTTCAAAATTCACGTGAGAAGTGAAATTCTACGGCGTGAAATCACAAACAGATTTATTATTTACCTTTAAATCATAAAGAAACTTATTTTCCACGACCACAATTCAGTGAGAATGATATTTACAATCACAAGCTTGGAGAAACTTATCATTTACAGTGCAAGTCCAGGGTGTTTTTGCCGGTCTCGCTACATTCCCCATGGCATCATCAACCGTTTTAAAAGCATTTTGAGGACAGTTTGTTGAAAGAAAGTTGAGACTTTTGCGACTGAAATGAAGTTGGAGCTCATCAGGAGAGTAAGATGTCGAACATTCTTTGCCAGCTAACATTCATATTTATGCAGTCATTACAAAGTGACATAGCAATTTATGATCGTGTATGGCCGTGGCTGTACATTGGTAGATGCATTATTTAATTACAGTGTAATAATGTACAGTACTTATGTAAAATTTGGAATTATATTTTTTGCGTTACTTCTACCTAATAACTCCGTTTTTTATGTACACATACATTTCGCAATGTAGTTCTCTTTACAGTTCGCTTTATGGACTCGCTTAAGCTTTTCATCTTTGGAAAGACAAATTTTGAGAAAGATTGAACATGGCTTGTTTTTACTACAATCGTTGCTTTCTAAAGCTCTGTAAACGCACTGAAGCCAATGCTGAATTGATTACTTATGGTTTGAAACTTGGAGAACAACAAAAACAACAATCAAGAAGTTACAGGCTGTCACGAATAGCCTTCCCCTGCTTTGCAGTAGTGGTCCAACAATGGCCAAAACTCAAGAGTATCTAAATGGGTCGTCAAAGGTGTCTACCATCGCACAAGATTACTCTTGGCAGAGATGTAGATAGAAGGTTAATGACGCTTCTGCGAGGGGCGTTCAGAAAGTAATGCATCACATCGTTTTTTCTCAGGAGCTGTTTATTCAAAAAGCATGAAATTTATACACAATATACATGGATATGTCATGTAAACATCGGTATTATTCAACATAATCCCCATCAACTTGTACGGCTTTATGCCAGCGCGAAACAAGTGCATGTATTCCTAGCCCGTACCACATTTTGTCTTGATCATGTAGCCATTTCTTCGCTGCACGAATCACTCCTTCATCATCTTCAAACCTTGTCCCACGGAGTGCATCTTTAAATGGACCAAATAGATGAAAATCAGAGGGTGCCAAATCGGGACTATAGGGTGGATGGGGTAGTACAGTCCAACCCAATTTGGTGATTGCTTCCCGTGTTGCCAGACTTGTGTGAGGTCGCGCATTGTCGTGAAGGAGAAGCAGGTCTGTTGGATTCTTGTGCGGCCGAACTCTGCGAAAACGTTGATTGAGTTTTTTTCAATGTCTTAATGTAAGCTTGCGAATTGATTGTCTCTCCTCTTGGCATAACGTCCACAAGAATCACACCTTCAATGTCCCAAAAGACAGTGATCATGACCTTTCCAGCTGAAGGAATTGTCTTGAATTTCTTTCTTCGTGGTGATTGCGGACGATGCCACTCCATTGACTGTCTTTTTGTCTCATGTTCAAAATGATGTGCCCAGGTTTCGTCACCTGTAACGATCTTAGCCAAAAAGTTCTGTCTATCAGCATTGAAACGCTCCAACAATTCAGAAGAAATTGTTTTCCTTTGCAATCGGTGGTCATTTGTGAGACTTCGAGGAACCCATCTTGCGCAAACCTTAGAAAATCCGAGAGTTTTTATAACTGCATTTGCACTACCAATGCTGACTGACAGCTGTAAGGCCAATTGTTGAGTAGTGATTCGCCTATCATTAAGAATAATGCCCTCAGCGCATTTCAACATTTCTGCGTTGGTGGCTGTGGCATTACGTCCACAGCGCGACCGATCAAGCAATTCCGTATCTCCACTTCCTGATTCTTTGATTCTCTGAACCCAGCGATTGACTGTACTCCTGTCGACTGCAAAACTTCCATACACATCACATAGACGCTTGTGAATGTTCACAACAGTTTCCTTCTCTGCAACGAGAAATTCTATCACAATTCGCTGCTTATAACGCAAGTTGCTAACACGCTCCATTTCAACAGTTTAGGGCAGCCGTATTATTTGGACCAACGGGCTGATCACCCGTTTGCCAGTCCCTTCGATTACGGAAACAGCGGCAGGTGGATTGATTTGCCGTTGCCCTAAAGACGCCAATAGGCGTGATGGGAAACAATGGCAAAGAAAACCTATCTGCTGTTGCCCTAAGACGCCACTAGGCGTAATGGCCACTGACTGCTTTGACGGTCGGTGGCTAAGGACGGAAGAAGAAGAAGAAGAAGTATTATTTGGCCGGTTGCGGTGCAATTTGGTGCACACAATTGGCACATGCCATATTTGAAGTGTGCAAAATTTCATGCTTCTATCTTCATTAGTAGCTGAGAAAAACGATGTGGTGCATTACTTTCTGAACGCCCCTCGTACCTTACAGGAGTGTTCACAAGATAATTCAGAAGTCAAGAACAATGCTGCTTAGCGCTGAACATTTGTTAACTTATATCTGTCCTTCGCCTTTTGTGAAGGATTTAAGCAATGGTTTTTAGCCCATTCAAGCCCTCAGTTGGTGTAATCCAACGAAATTCCTCTTATAAGTAATGGCTCTATAGATGTAAATATATATAGATGTATGTTTTAAAGAATCTTGCTCAAACGTTCGCTTTCATACATATAAAAACTGAATCGACTATGATTGTTTAGTTTTAAAACAACATGTAACAAATTTAATAATGAATTAGTATTTAACAGTTAAAATAAGGAGGGAATGATGAATTTTGCTGTAAACACAAGTTTTCGTCACGGAGACATAGGTGATTTATCAAAGTCCGTTGCTTTTGCTTTTTTTACAAGAAAACTTAACTCTAGGTGAGTCTTGTCGCCGTGGTTTTTGTCACTTCTTGGTGATGAGTGTACTTCTCTCACACGAGTGGCGTAGTAACTTCGGTACTTCGAACCGTCTGATAGCTTGTAACCACAAGTAGTCTTGCACCACGAACTTTTTTTTAGACAAAATAGAAAGCAAATGCCTCTGCTAACTACATTTGTGGGCTGCCAATTAACAGGCGCATTCTCGCTGTCCACCCATCAATGTTAATCTCTCAGAATAATTAAATTCCCGAGTACACAGTGTAGCTCAGGGAAGATGAATAAAATTCACCATATTCCCCTTGGTATTAACTGGGAAAATGTGTCTGGACAGTGCGAATAATGAGTTGCCTGAGTTACAATTAACAAAGTGCGTATATCTCACAAAATATTATACACTTTAGACACATGTGATGTAATCATCAGTCATCACTGCTCCATTCGGAGTCTGGGGTCACCTCTGCTGTCGGCTTTCCGCACGACTAGTCAGAAGAAATCACCAGCGCTTGCTGTAGTGGTTTATGAATATACTAGTTTCATATGTTGAGGTTGCCAGCCCTCCATATGTAACCACTTAGCAAGAAAACATATCAAATTCACATTTATAAAATAATTGTTACACTTACCCCAAAGTTTTGGGAATACACAATCTCCTCGCGCTGGGTAGACTGGACACGAGTTGTTTAGGTTATGTGCTCTCGAACCACTTGGTCTGGAAATTTTGAATCCCTTGTATGACGGGTGAATCTGCGAAACACTTGGTCTGGGAAAGTTTCTCTTGTGACGGGTGATCCAGTTCCTAGGTTTCCAATCTTGGTATTTAAAGTCCTGTTCCCTTAAGTTTTTTCAGTCTCTGTATTTATAAAAGCGGGCTTACTTTTAAGGTTTTAAGTTTCTCAAATACTTTGATCTATCACTTATAATATAAGAATTATAAGTCCAGTGTCTCACTGGCTTCTATGAGTCGCTCATATGGCGTGCGCTGCAATCTCTCTGTGTTCTGTGTCTCTGATTTCACTACATTATATGTGCAGTTCTCAGTTCACATCACAGATGGTGCTTCCGTCGGATGTTCCAATAGGATCCATAGTTTATTCCGGCTTCTTACTTTAATCCAATCGTAAGCCCTATAGCACTGGGTTGGGGTGTCTAATTTCAAAATATCCCCCGCGCGTTTAAAATATTAAATTTAATATTCCAACGCGTGACCTCTTTATAATAAGACGTAATATTTCCGGTGACATCTTGTGCACTCTCACAAACAAACCTGTGAACTCTTTTGATGGCCAGATGCTACCTTCAAATATTGTCTTCCCCAGACAGGTTATCTGTAATAATCTTACATCGGATGATCCCGTGAAACGATTATCTCATTATCGCCCGTATTTTCGCACACCTCAGACGGCTCGCTCAGACAGACAATATTGGCTTCCTATTCATCCTCATACGAGACCATATTGTGTTAAACGAGGATTGTCTCCTATCAAAGGTAACCGGCGACTCAGAGATAAACGTATTACCGCTGACCGGTGATAATGAACGGGTATTGTTACGGTAATACTACAGTTCACCTGGCGGAATGTAAACATGCCTGCGTGTAAAAAGATAAAGGTAGTCCCATAGCAGATACTTCCGTAGGGGAGTGTTAGAGACTTCACCATACTAGATCCAGCATAGAGCAAAATAATGAATGAAAGGGCAAAACATTGCCAAATAATAAGCGAATTGAATGAGAGAATTGCACAGTGGGCTGATCACCTGCTTGCCAACCAATCTGATTACGGAAACAATGATAGATTGTTTGGTCTGTTTTTGTTCCACAAAGACGCCACTAGGCGTGGTGGAAACAGCGATAGATTGATCAATTTGTTGTTGCCCTAAGACGCCACTAGGCGTACTGGCCACATACTGCTTTGCCGGTTGATGGCTAAGGATGGAAGAAGAAGAAGAATGAGAGAAAGAGAAAATGAAGAAAAAAGGGATACTGCCGGAGTGGCTAAAGGTGTGAGAGAGCCACCAAAAAAACACGTACAGACGTTTTGTCACACAGGCTTTCATAAATTGATGCTTGCTAGTATAGATGGATTGAAGTGGTACGAAAAGATCACCTATTTGGAAATGATGACAATAACTAGTGGAACCAGAGGTGAGAAGACGTTATCGATAGATTGGCCACACGTTGAGGAGACCTGCTGACAGTCCTTGTTCTGGAATCCCCAGGGTAAAAGAAGTAGAGACAGACAAAAAAAACACATAGAGAAGAGAACTGGAGACAGAAAGGAAAATAATGAGGAAGACATAGAAAGACCTTGAGCTGATGGCACGTGACACAACGACGGGGCATGCGTGCTGCTTGTGACACTAAAGGACATTGATTGATTCATTCACTCATTGAAGCCAGCGCTGCCTGAAGCCGTAATGTATAAACGCCACATTAGCCAATGCTAAATTAATGCGTGCACGTATTGGGTGGGCTAAAAGTCATACTGGGATTTATAATCTTACAAAAGGTGACAAGAGTGCAGGCGTGAAGCGTTGATCCGTAACAAATAAATGGTGGTGTAAACAAAAAACTTGTAGATTGGTGTCTTACGGGAACAAAGGGCAAAGAGCATTGCCACAAGGTCTTCGTTGGGGACAAACAAAGTAACAACAGAAGAGACAGAAATTAAAACTAAGTTAAATATACAGGGTGTTTATAAAGTCGCCGTGCAGTGAAATTTACGCTCGGGCGAGACTACGTCAACAGAAATGTGGTTTTCAATTGGGGCTTTAAAGACGCCCAAAAAATTGTAACGTAGATGATTTTATTATTTATCTAGACAATACTGCTCTTGGCTGGCTTGTATTCGGTAAAGTGGCTGTTAACACGATGAAGTTGTGTCTACAGCATGTGTTGAAAATGTCCACCACGGGCCTCAAGACATGTGTTGACTCGCCTCTTCATATTTTCAAAACCTTCCGGATAATGGCCGGTGATATTTGCTGGATCTGGGGTGACGATTTCTGCCTTTAGGTCATTAACTGTTTGCGGATTATTTTCATAAACTTTTTCCTTTCAGTGCACCCCACAGATAATAGTCAGGCGGAGTTAGGTCTGGTGAACGAGCAGGCCAGATTCCACGTGAAATAATGCGATTTGCAAATATGCCTTCTAAATAATTAAGTGATGTTGCGGCTGCGTGTGCTGTTGCCCCATCCTGCTGAAACCAGGCTTCTCTAATTTCCCGCTCTGTAAGGTGGGCTATGAATGGTTCCAGGATTAAAGTACGGTAACGTTCTGCATTGATTGTTGCATTGAAAAATATTGGCCCAATTATCCGCATACGACTTATGGCGCACCACACTCCGACTTTCTGATCGTGAAGCGGCACTTGATATAATTCATGGGGGTTTTCACTGTTCCACAGACGATTGTTCTGACTGTTCACGTAACCGGAGAGATGAAACCATGCCTCATCAGTGAAGAAAGTCAAGTCAAGGATTTCATCACCTTGTTCAGAAATAAAGTTCTGAAACCACATGCAGTAGTTAACTCGGGATTGGTAATCTCTTTCATGGAGTTGAGACACATAAGTTAATCTGTATGGACGAAAGTGCAGCTTACTCTTCAGAATCTTGTGAACGGTACTCATTGGTAAGTGTACCTGTTGAGACAACTGCCTTAAAGATTTATTTGGGCTCATTGTAATTCTGGCCTGGATATCAAGCATTGTGTCTTCTGAAGTTGAAGGCCTTCCAGATCGGTATGCATCTACCACACTACCCGTAGCACGAAACTTGTCGATCAAATTCCTAACCGCATTGCGGTTGGTAACTTTTGAGTCTGGAAATTTCAGCACAAATTGTCGAATTACTTCTTCAGTATATTTGCTACCATTACGAAAGACATGTTCCACCAAAAATACCCTGTTTTCAATGGCTAACACCATTTCCTTTCAGCAATGAAACCGTGAATATAACAACGGCTTGTTGTGTAATGCTGCACACGGGATTGTGGAACACAGAATGTCATGACGTAAATTTGCATCATTCGTGACGTAATTTCTAAAATATTTACTTTATAAACACCCTGTATAAAAAATAAATAAAAATTATAAGACCTCTAACATTTACAGACTCATACACTTGGCAGCGATTTAGGTTAGGATCAGAATCCTAAACCAAGTAGTATCACGCTTCCGTCTCTTCGTCGGTAATAATGGGTACCTAGTTCTGGATTGATTTAGGGAAGGCAAAGACAGCAAAGAAGGGATCTGGTCACCCCGCCCCATAAAGCTGAGACCTAATATAAGTGAAGTCTGTAACACTTCCCTCCGCCACCGCAGTATCTGCTACAGGACAACATGTGTCGTTATTATTTCCACCTTACATCAAACAGTCACTTTTCGCAGCATATTTTGTCGGGGCCGGCACAGCTACACACAACAAACTATGTCAGTAGCAGTCACATTCGATGGTTGCCACTAAAACCAGCTTCTATACTGAGACCAGGTCAGCCAAATCCTGGCAGATGCATGCGGAATTCCAAGAACTTGAAGATCAAACCCTGTTTTTGAAAGCCTGCAAAAATCGCAGGTCAATAAAAATCCTTTGAAACTGTGTCAACATTTCGTTGGTTCGATTTCGCGGCTGGGTAACTTTTGCAGCCAAACGGGAAAGAGCAGAAGTGAGACGCTGAATCGTTCGTTTCTACTTGTGTTTATTTTCCCGCGTGGAGCAAACACACACACACACACACTTTAAAAAAAAAAGTCTTAACCATGTTCACAGTGAGACAAAGAGACATGATGAGAAAAAGACAAAGACGATAGAGTTTAGGTTTGTTGCCGAGATGCTAGTGTTTTGTTTTTCTAGTTCTTTGATTGGCTTGTTTGAGTTTAGTTAATAGTGAGTTTTCTGCAAAACCACTAGCTGTAGTTCTCGTTGAATATTCATGTTCTTTTTTAAGAGAACAGAAAGGGAGCCCGAGATCTGGCGTTGAGTTCTTTGTCGTAAAGAACAATCAGGCTGGGTGTTTTCTTTTAGATGTCTTTTATAGAGACAAACGATAATTATTTTTGTTTCTTACACAGAAAGTGGAGCACATTTTTTTGTTTCTCTTGAGAATCATTAACGCTGTTTGTTCTATGATGGAAGCTTTAACTTCTTAGAGAGAGAGAGAGAGAGAGAGAGAGAGAGAGAGAGAGAGAGAGAGAGAGAGAGAGAGCGACAGAGAGAACAGCTCTCAAGATATTGAATTATAAAGACAGAAGCGCAAAAGTTTCGTTTCCATTACTGCAGCGGTCAGCTACCGGTAGATCACTGTCACGGATTGCCTCCCCTGCTTTGCAGTAGTGGTCCAACAGTGACCAAAACTCAAGAATTCAATACCATAATTCCCGCCGTAAGTACTTCGGTCGGTCAGTCACATTGTGCACACCGACATTGCCAAGACTACTCTTGGCAGAGATGTAGATAGAAGATTAATGACACTTCTACCTTAAGGGAGATTCACAAGATATTCACAGAAGTCAAAAACAAAAGCTGCTTTGGCTGAGCAATTTGTTCACTTATTATCTGGTCGTCGACTTTTGTGAAGGGTTTAAGCAATGGTTCTGGCCCGTTAAGCCCCCAGTTGGTGTAATCCAACGAATGTCCTCTTATACGTAATGGCTCTCTCTCTCTCTCTCTCTCTCTCTCTCTCTCTCTCTCTCTATATATATATATATATATATATATATATATATATATATATATATATATATATATATATATATATATATATATATATATATATATATATAATTATTAAATAGTCCTGCTCATACGTTTACTTTCATACTTCTAATGACTGAATAAACAATTATTTGTTTAGTTTAAAATAACATACAACAAATTTAATAGTCAATTAGTTCAACAAGTTAAAAGAAGGATTAAATGGAGGTGAAAGGTAAATTAAAATTTTCCTCACAGAAGTTTGATCGGGGTGCTATCAATGTCCGTGTTTTGCTGTTGCCTGTGACAAAAAAAAACTTAACTCCAGATGAGTCCTGCAGCTAGGGGTCATCATTCTGTGATGACGGAAACCGTCTCCACACTCTCTTCCATTGTAGGCGGTTAAGGTGGGTGCTTTTCCCTCACAATAGCGGCGTGAATACCACAAATCGTCTGATGGCTTGTAACCACGAACTTTAGACAAATAGAAAGAAACAAATGCCTGCTAAGTACATTTATTCGCCGCAAACTAACAGGCCTATTGTCATGCACTCCACCCACCAATGTTAACCTCTCAGAAGAATTAAATTCTCACCAATATCCTTCTGGGTGTTAACTAGGAAATTGCGTCTGGAGTGCGTGAATAATGATTTGTCTGAATTACAATTAAAAAAGGTACATAAATCTCACAAGATAATGCGTTACACCTTAGGCACATGTGATGTAATCATCACTCATTACTCATCACTACTCCCGTCGAAATATGGGGTCGCTCTGCTGTCGGGTTTCCCGCACGACTAGTCAGAAACAATCACCATCTGTTGCAGTAGTGGTTCATGCATATACTGTTTTCATATGCTAAGGTTGCCAGCCTCATATATAACCACTTAGCAAAAAACCTGTAGAATTCAGATTAGTAAATAAATTGTTTACACTTACTCCAAAATTTTGGGTATACACAATCTCCTTGCACAGATTTAGACTGGACACAGCTCTATTAGAAGCTTCGAAATCACTTAGGTCTGGAAATTAGAGTTAATTCCTCTGATTGCGTGTGGTCAGCGAAATCACGTGGGCCTGGGAAAATTTTTGTTTAATTCCTCTATGTCTTGTGATCAAATTCCTAGGATTCCAGTCTTGTTAATTAAAGTCCTGGCCCCTTTAAGTTTCCAGTCTTGTATTAAAAATGCGGGTTTACTTGTGAATTCCAAAGTTGCCCAATCTATTACTTATAGTTGTGGAATTTCTAAGTCCAATGTCTCCTTTTACTTTCTGGCTTTTAGGAGTCGCTGATATGATTTGTGCGCTGCAGTCTGTCTGTGCGATCCGTGTCTGTGTTTTCATCACACTGTGTATTCTCAGTTCTTAGTGCAAATCACAGATTGCACTTCCGACTAGTGTGCCAATAAAATACATTGTATATTTCAGTCCCTCACAATGAACCAATCCAATCGAATCTCGTTCAGCACTACGTGGGTAGGGGCGTTTTCAAAATCGAAAAAAATAACCTCACGTGTTTCACATTATTAAATTTAATATCCACGCGTAACCTCTTACGGTGATGTCATATTGTTGCGTCAGACTTCCGCCGACATCTTGTGCACAACTCATAAATACCATCTGTGAACTCATTTGATGTCCAGATGCTACCTATCGCCAATATTGTCTCTCCAGACAGATTATCGTGATAATCACACACAGGTATCATTCCGTGAAACGATAAACGCATCTACCACCTGTATAATCTGCCCACCTCAGACGGCTATCTCAGACAGACAATATTGGCTTCTATAGATGTTGATGGGGCGAGACCGTCTTTTCATGATAAGAATCTCGCTCGCTGACCGGTGATAATGACTGGGTATTGTTACGATAATACACCAGTTCACCTGGCGGAACGTAAATAAGTCTGAGGAGTGGTAAACAAGATAAAGACAGTCCCATAGCAAATACTTCCGTAGGGGAGTGGAGTGTTAGAGACTTTCTCCTACTAGATTCAGCATAGAGAGTAAAATAATGGTGCATAAAATATGCCACATAATAATGACGGGCGAGAAAAATAAAAAAATATCACTCGCACGAGAATGTAATGCACTCCTGCCGGAGTGGACGTGAGATCGCACAACCATATCGTCACAATCACAGGCGATTATTTGATAGATCTGTAGGTGACAGAAATAAAGGGGAGGGGGGGGGGAGGAATAACTTTTTAACTAGGAATATTTCGGACTAGCCGTCTCCCTTTGACATATGACAGCGCACCATGCACAGAAATAACATGTACTGTTTACGTATTCCCAGTGAAACCCAAAAGCTTGCTTTCTAATACTCACTTTGTCTTTGAAGCGAAGTTAACATTCGACAAAATATCATTTAGTCTGAATGCATCACCGCTCTGTCGATAGAATTGTAGGAAGCAGATAGTCCGGAGATGTAAAAAAAATCATATAGTCTGCAATTATTGCACATATTCTGAAAACAGACATGACTTTATCAACGTAAATCTTTAGAGGGCTCAGTGTTTCTGAAGTAGATTACACAAGCATTATTCAATCCATATATGGCGCAAGCAGATAAAGGGGACAAATGTGCCCATCTAAAAATAAAGGACATTGATCTGGATAACTGCCGACCGAGCAAAGTGGAATCAATTTGTTGCTGCCCTACAAGACGCCACCAGGCGTGATGGCCGCTGACTGCTTTGACGGTTGGCGGTCATGGATCAAAGAAGAAGATCTGGATAACTACATAAGAGGCGAGATATACTTCGATGTCATATCTGAAGTGGACGCGGTTACATTTTGAAAATCAGTAGAAACACTGCCCCGGGTCCTGACGGTGTACAGTAGCTTACTTAGTCGTTCCACTTATACCATGAGGTGTAGAGGTTTGAAAGAGAGAGCGCCAGACTATCCTATCGGCTGTCTTCATCCTGGCCTGGTTCCATTCTGGTCCTCGGTCCTTCATAGATAGATTGTCTAATGTTGTCCTCCCAGCGGACTCTGGGTCTTCCTGGGGGTCTGGCTCTTTGTTTCCCATGCTTGTCGTGGTAGCCGATCTTCTCCCATTCTGCAGACATGGCCAAACCATCTTAGTTGGGACTGTTCTACTTGGGTATGCAGGGGGTGGGATTTTAGGCCTTGACGAATCGTCTGGTTGCGGACCATGTCTCTACTTGTTAGTTCAACCACCTTCCTCAGATACCTCATTTCTGAGGTTTGGATCTGGCTTTTGTGGGTTGTAGTAATTGCCCATGACTCACTTCCATTTGTCAAGACTGAGACATAGGTGGAGCGGTATACAGCCAAACATCGTTTTCTTACTAACCTCTATCTTGCTGAAGAATCCTCGATTTATGGCCTGAAAAGTCTCCCAGCTGCTGCTTTTCGAGTGGCCAACTCTTATTTGATGCCTCCCTTTCGGTCTATAATAGCTCCGAGGTATTTAAAGTGGTCAACCTTGTCGTGAAACGAAGTGTAACCCACTACTTTGTTAATCACTATGTCGAGATACAGATTTGCTTCAACCAATCAACTTGCACCGTTCACCAGTCTCTGAGACAGAATAAATTATACTGTTCACGCAGTTCACGCAAGATGGCGGCTAAAAACTGAATAAAATTAGGCTGTATGAGACCAGGTACAAAACCGGAGGAAACCAATCATTTTGCTCCGCCAGGAACCAACCGAAAGCTTTCCTCAAGTATTTACCTGACTATATAATCGGGCGGATTTTATGCTAACCACGCAATCCCGAACTTGACGCCAGAGATACCGACTGACTGAAGGGGAAAAAGCTGTCACTTTGATTTATAACTTACCTGAGGGCATCGACCTGCAACCTACTTCACTAAGTCGCGTCAAAACCTGGCCAGTTTAAAATCTTAGGAGGGTAAATATATTTACGATAACCGTTGGTATTTGTTGTGTGTCATTATACTACCTTTCAGGTTACTGATTGTATCTTGGGGGAATTAAGTGAATAGACGAAGACTAATAGGACTCATACTTCAATCTATTGTCTCCTATATTCAGTCTATTGTCTCTGATAATTCCAAACTGCAAATATAACCATAACAGTCCTTGTTAGGACTCAATCTATTGTCAGTCTATAACTTCAGTCTATTGTCTCTGATAACTCCAAACTGCAATATAACCAAAACAGTCCTTGTCAGGACTCAATCTATTGTCGCATCTAACTCAATCTATTGTCTCCTATAACTCAATCTATTGTCTCAGATAAGACCAACTGCAATATAACCAAAACAGTCCTTGTTAGGACTCAATCTATTGTCTCATCTAACTCCAACTGCAATATAACCAAAACAGTCCTTGTCAGGACTCATTCTATTGTCGCATCTAACTCCAATCTATTGTCTCCTATAACTCCAACCTGATATTTCACCAAACAGTCCTCGTCTCATATACTCCTATCATAAGAACATAACAATATTGTTAGGATATATGTTACCAGCTATTGTCAGAGAGGGCGTGATATAGTATAGGGGGAAGGACATTGTTGTATCACACCTAGGTGTACATATTATTGGATTTATTCATGTATTGATTTATATTATGGAATGTATTAATGTAGTAAATGTATTCATGTATTGAATCTATATTATTGAATGTATCCATGCATTAGTTTATCAGAAAGAATGTTTTGCAAGTATACACCTGTCTTGTCTCGCTATTGCTAAATCATACTGAGCCATGTTGTCATTCATCCTACATGCATACATCTGAGACACGCTCATTTCACTCACACTAGAAATAGGTGGGCTTGAGGACAGAAATTAGCCCCTATTTTTGCTTTGTTACAGGTTTATTTGTGTCCTAAAAACCTGAGGTCGTATGTTCGAGTCAACCCCGCTGCCTGGAACTCCGCAGGAGCATAGAGGTTGACCAGACTCTACATCTTTGGTCCCCCTCAGTCTTGGGTGGGCTAAAGTAACGAGCCTCAGCAGGAGTGTGTGAACCAAACAAAGCAGAACAGACTTAAGAGAGATGAGTACACATTAGTACCATTTCTGTCGGCATTGTGAGCATAGAACTGTCAATGAAGAAAACGTGAATTAGCGTAGCAAGAGACAATAATAAGATCATAGTGGATAAATTATACGAAAATAACAGCACAGCTGATATAATTTTTGTTCCTATAATTGGAAAACTTGTTGTAATATTTATTTATATATATATATATATATATATATATATATATATATATATATATATATATATATATATATATATATATATATATATATATATATATATATATATAATATATATTTGTAAATCATATGTAAACTTACAAATTCATTACATTTCATTTTTTTCAACATTTCACCCTTCAGCACAAGAGTAGATAGTGTATATACTAAATAAATTAGAAGGAAATTGTATTTGAACGACTTGTCAATTTTATCTTAGTTAAGTAAAATCTGTTTCCTTGTTTATTTAATATCACAGTTAGTTACACAGCGGAGGTGGCACTTTATGTCGGTCTCCTCTCTACTATTGTTTCGAGATCAGAACATTCACAGCCGTAACTAATTTGTGATACCAGTAGTCCTCTCAGACACTGGGACTTCACCATTTTCTGCAGAAATTCTATTTCTGTAATTGTCAGTACTATACTGATCCAAGAGCCAAATAAAACCTCTCGCCACACTGAGGGCTCGTTCCTGGGATATTTCTCTATATCTTGAGCCATACTTAGTCTATTCATTCTATCTTGTGCCACCCATAGATAACATAAGAAACAAATTTTTGAAAAAAAAAAAAAAATTCTATAATAGGATTTTTTTTATTGTTTTCTTAGGAGGAGTACCATTTAGTACTCAGTAAATAGTTGATGCTCACAAAGTTGCACGGAAATTTTTTGTTCATTTAAATTAATTAAGTTTAATTACAATAATTGGGTTATAGTAAATATACATACCCTATCTAAGTAACGCCATGGCTGACTTAGTGAAGTTCAGGACTGCGATCATGCAGATGGGTAAGGAATTAAATATGACAGGTGATGCTCTTACTCAGTATGTCACAACAGAAGTGGACAAACACATGGATAGGGAAGAAAGAAAGTTGCAATTAGAGGCTGAAGAAAGGCGGTTGCAAGCAGAAGCCAAAAGACTGGAATCGGAAAGAGAAGTCAAAAGACTGGAAGCTGAGAGAGAAGACAAAAGACTGGAAGCTGAGAGAGAAGACAAAAGACTGGAAGCTGAGAGAGAAGACAAAAGACTGGAAGCTGAAAGAGAAACTAAAAGGTTAGAAGCTGAGGAAAGGAAATTACAAGCAGAGAGAGACCATCAGTTGAGATTAAAAGAGCTTGAAATTCAGGCAAATACTGGCAATAATGGTGGTAGCTCACCTCACTCTGAGAGTAGCTCCAGCCAGAGCACCTCAAGTGGGGCCATGAATTTTCATCTGGACCCATTTGTTGAGAAAGAAGATGCCATCGAGTCGTACCTGGATAGATACGAAAGACTAGCCACTACCTATGGTTTAGTGAAAGAAAAATGGAGTCTTAAACTATCTCAGGGATTGAGAGGTGTGGCCTACGATGTGTATTTGAAGCTCTCAAGAGATGACCAGGAAGATTATGACATCCTGAAGCAGGCACTGCTTGTGAGATATGAAAAGAACTCAGAATCATATAGAAAGAAATTCCGAACAGCTAAACTTCTTCCAGGAGAAAACTATCACCAATTCTCTGCTAGATTGGAAACCTATTTGGAAAAATTGAGTAGTTTAGGGAAGTGTCAGGATCTGAAAGAAATGATAATGATGGAGCAAGTGAAAGAGTCCATGCCTCAAGAAATGAGGAAGTTTATCATGGAACAAGGAGCAGAGAGATTGGAAGATATTGTAACTGTTGCTGAGAGATATCAAGCAGCTCAGGCAGAATTATTAGGAAATAAGAAGAAGCAGGGTGAAAACTTCAAATCATCACAAAACTATACCAAATATGAACAAAAGGACTATACCACAAGGAATAAACAAAGATTTGACCAAAAGGACAAAAACCCTCTAAGATCGGATAAGACACCTTACCGGAAGGAAGGAAAGTAGTGTAAAACTTGTCTAATGAGTAACCACAATACTGCGGACTGCAGAAGGAAGAATCCTCCTCATCATGCTGCATGTCTTACAACAGGGAATCAGGGAAGGAAGGAAATGGCAGTAAGTCAGAAAGACTTCCATCATCCCCCTGTCTGTGAGGAAGTGACCATGAATGGCACTCAAGTACTGTGTTTATATGACACAGGATTAGACTTTGATTCAGTTGTGTGCTCTTCTCTAGTGAGTCCTGACCAGATAACCACAGAAACAGTGGAAATCAGAGGACCGATCAAGGGAGCAAGAACCATGACATTACCCATAGCCCGAATCAACATAAGATCTCGCTATGTGGAAGGAGAAATCAAAGCAGCAGTGATGGACGACCCTATTTACCCTTTGATTTTGGGGTGTAGGTATGTTTTCCTTGGAGAACCTATAAAACCTGTAGTTATGGCAACAGTCCAAACCAGGGAAAGCTCCCGGAAAATGGAGGAAAATCCTATCAATACTCATCCAGAAGAGATGAAAAAGGCTCAAGCAGCGGACAGCACACTGAAGCCTTGTTTTGGCAAATTGCCTAAAGCACATAACCCTCCAGAGAAAGGAGACTTGTATATGAAGAATGGCCTACTATACAGAAAAGCTGGAACCGGACCTAAAGGGCATGGACAGCTTGTAGTGCCAAAATCTTACAGGGAGAAGGTTATGACGCTAGGACATGCTATACCCTTCAGTGGACATATGGGAATAGGGGCCACTGGACAAAGGATAGCCTGTCACTACTTTTTGGCCAGGAATTACAGAGGACATAAAAAGATATGTAAGATCCTGTCCAGAATGCCAAAGAGTAGCTCCTAAGCATAGGACTGCACCAGCAACACTGGGAGAAATGCCTATTATGGGAACCCCTTTTGAACGTGTTGCAGTAGATATTGTTGGACCCCTCACTAGGACCAAGAAGAGAAATGCTTACATCTTAACCTTGGTTGATACTTGCTCTATGTGGGGAGAAGCAGTGGCCATGTCAGCTATAGATTCAAAGCACGTGGCAGAGGCCCTGTTGACAATATTTACCCGATTAGGTTTCCCGCATCAGATATTGACTGACAATGGGTCTCAGTTTAAGGGAAAGCTAACACAAGAAGTATTCAGGATATTTCAAGCCAGGCACTATCATTGTAGTCCCTACCATGCCCAAGGGAACGGTCAAGTAGAGCGGTTCAATGGTACGCTAATTTCAATCCTTAGAAAGCTGGCGAGTGAAAAACCTGATACTTGGGATACATACTTACCCGCTGCACTATTTGCATATAGGGAAGTACCCCACAACTCAACTGGATTGGCTCCAGCTACATTGTTGTTTGGAAGACCAATAAAAGGTCCACTGGAAGCATTGCTGCGGACATGGACTGATGAAAAGGCAGAGGAAACAGTGACTTCCGCATACCAGTACGTCAACGAGTTGACATCTCGATTGAAAGCAGGTTGGAAACTGGCCAATGATAACTTAAGACAGGCCAGGAGGAAGCATGCTGCGTACTACAACAAAAAAGCAAAGGATAGGGAACTGGAGGTGGGTGAAAAGGTGTTATTACTGTTGCCAAGCAGCAATAATAAATTGCAGATTGGATGGCAGGGACCCTATGTCATACTGGAGAAACTTTCCAGGACCAATTATAAGATTGACAAGAAAGGGAAGGAGAAGGTATATCATGTCAATCTTCTTAAAAAATACTATGACAAGGAATCATCAGAAGTTGCACATATTATGACCCTAGCCATTGCAACAGAAATGCACGGTGAACCACTTCACTCTATGGAGTATCCACTCACAACTACAGAGGATTATGTTCAAGTAAATATTAGTGAACATTTAACTCCAGAGCAGAAGAAGAGGGTTCAGAAAGTGTTGGAAACCCATGCTGATGTGCTCACAGATAAGCCAGGTCGGACGAATCTGTTAGAGTACGACATGAAGGTTACCGACCCTACCCCAGTATGCATGAGAACATACCCTATACCCTATGCGAAAGCCCAAGCACTAAGGGAGGAAGTTGATTATCTGTTGAAGGAGAAAATTATCTCGAAGTCAGACTCTCCCTATAGCTCAAGTGTGGTGCTATTGAGAAAACAGAGTGGTGAACACAGGTTATGTGTTGACTACCGGAAGCTTAATGTGATCACAGAATCTCAGGTGGACCCATTACCTGACACCAACCAGCTGTTCTCTACACTGAGTAAGGCTAGGTATTTATCGAAGGTAGATCTAAGCAAGGGATACTACCAAATACCAGTGAAACCAGAAGTTAGGAAAATGCTGGCATTCAGTACATCAGACGGACACTACGAGTTTAATGTACTACCCTTTGAGCTGAAAAATGCTCCAAGTATCTTTTCAAGAATGATGAGGAAATTGTTGGAACCTCTACAAAATCCCCATATCACTAACTTTATGGATGACATTCTTGTTGCTACAAACACATTTGAAGAGCATATAGTAACGCTCTCCATGTTGTTTGACAGACTGAGAGCCACTGGATTGACTGCACGTCCAACCAAGTGCTATATCGGTTGTAAGGAGTTGGAGTTCTTAGGTCACACTATTTCTACAGGTCATATGTATCCTGACCCAAAGAATATAGAGAAGCTAAAGAAGGCACCCAGACCTCAAACGAAGAAAGATGTGAGATCATTCGTGTCATTATGTGGGTTCTATCAGAAGTACATACCCCATTTTAACTCTCTGTGTGCACCATTAACTAACTTAACGAAGAAAGGACAGCCTGACAAAATCCAATGGAATGCTGATTGTGAAAAAGCTTACACAGAGCTAAAAGCAAAACTCACCAGCAAACCCATCCTTACACTACCCGATATCACACAGGAATTTGTATTAAGAACGGACGCTAGCAGTATAGGTATTGGTGCAACTCTCTTGCAGAAATCAAAAGCCCAGCCGGAGGAACTTTTACCAGTCGCCTACGCCAGTAGGAAGCTGAATGCAGCTGAGTTGAATTACTCGACCATAGAGAAAGAATGTTTAGCTCTAATTTGGTCCATCAACAAATTTTCACCTTATCTGTATGGGACACACTTCATTGTCCAAAGCGATCACCAACCTTTAACATTCTTGGCTGCATCCAAAAAGCTAAATTCGAGATTGTTAAGGTGGAGTCTGCTTCTGGCGCCTTATTCCTTTACCGTGAATTACATTCCGGGAAGAGACAATGTAGGAGCTGATTTTTTAAGTCGACACCCTAGTACTCTGGAAGGACAGACGCAAAAGGATTAACCACAGCAGGGGTTTACACGTCAGCTATGACAAGTCACAGCTAGGAAAGGAGGGGGCTATGTCGTGAAACGAAGTGTAACCCACTACTTTGTTAATCACTATGTCGAGATTGTTACGGTCTCCCGCTGTATCTTTTCTTGCTAGATGTTATTAAAAGATTCAGCACCGTTGGACGTGAGTTTATTGGGTTGCTTGTCAATATTTCAGATATTATAATTCATCCATTCTAATTCCAGTTTTCTAGTTCGAGTGCAGTTTTTAAGCCATTCTGGTGTGATTAAATTATTATTATATTCAGTGTCGTTATTATATTAATTCTTCCACAGTGTTGGTTAGCTTATAGTTAGTCTTAGAAAATACCTGTGATAATCTGGACTGACCTTGCAAGGATTAATGACAGTCACAGCACAGAGTGAGAACTTGCATAAATTCAGGCAATCAACAAGTTCTATAGACGACTGAACAATTTAATATATCCTTTTACACAATGGTGCAACAACAATTCACACATTTAAATTGGCTTCATCATAGTTTTAAGCTCTACACAATTGTTCCTCTCACAGACTTAGCTCGTCTGGGTTAACCGTTAAGTTTATAGCGTAATAGAGTGTGCAACCAACTCTTAACGAATCCGATCCTTAGAATTATTATTCCTTCACAATACTAGTGAGTACATTATCTGTAAATCTATAGATCCTGTCTATGTATCATTAATCAACATCTTTGGCTTGCATCGCCAGGCTTTAACTGCCATATATATAAGTTCAAGGTGAACGTAATCTGCTTGGTTCGCGATTCTAATACGGACTCTACCTGGTCCTATAATCAACTTTGATACGGATCATTACGCTATCTTACACTTTCCAGTGGATCTACCGTTCCACATATATATATATATAATCAGTGGCTGTGCCACATATTCAAACACGATCCTTAAGTGGGTTTACCACACATTTCAACACTGCCGTTAGGCTCAATGGCCACACATAGACTAGAATGTAACTAGGCTAGACGCGTCATACATCGATCTGCGCGATTTCTGGTCTTATTCAATTGAGGAGTTCCGTGGTGCAGGCATGCCAATGTTTGCAACCATTCACATGTCTGCAAGCCGCGAAACAGTCCTCAACAGAGATACAGATTTGCTTCAACCAATCAACTTGCACCGTTCACCAGTCTCTGAGACAGAATAAATTATACTGTTCACGCAGTTCACGCAAGATGGCGGCTAAAAACTGAATAAAATTAGGCTGTATGAGACCAGGTACAAAACCGAAGGAAACCAATCATTTTGCTCCGCCAGGAACCAACCGAAAGCTTTCCTCAAGTATTTACCTGACTATATAATCGGGCGGATTTTATGCTAACCACGCAATCCCGAACTTGACGCCAGAGATACCGACTGACTGAAGGGGAAGAAGCTGTCACTTTGATTTATAACTTACCTGAGGGCATCGACCTGCAACCTACTTCACTAAGTCGCGTCAAAACCTGGCCAGTTTAAAATCTTAGGAGGGTAAATATATTTACGATAACCGTTGGTATTTGTTGTGTGTCATTATACTACCTATCAGGTTACTGATTGTATCTTGGGGGAATTAAGTGAATAGACGAAGACTAATAGGACTCATACTTCAATCTATTGTCTCCTATATTCAGTCTATTGTCTCTGATAATTCCAAACTGCAAATATAACCATAACAGTCCTTGTTAGGACTCAATCTATTGTCAGTCTATAACTTCAGTCTATTGTCTCTGATAACTCCAAACTGCAATATAACCAAAACAGTCCTTGTCAGGACTCAATCTATTGTCGCATCTAACTCAATCTATTGTCTCCTATAACTCAATCTATTGTCTCAGATAAGACCAACTGCAATATAACCAAAACAGTCCTTGTTAGGACTCAATCTATTGTCTCATCTAACTCCAACTGCAATATAACCAAAACAGTCCTTGTCAGGACTCATTCTATTGTCGCATCTAACTCCAATCTATTGTCTCCTATAACTCCAACCTGATATTTCACCAAACAGTCCTTGTCTCATATACTCCTATCATATTGTCATAACTAATATTGTTAGGATCTATGTCTCCTATATTGTCAGAGAGGGTGTGATATAGTATCACCAAAGGACCTTGTTGTATCACACCTAGGTGTACATATTATTGGATTTATTCATGTATTGATTTATATTATGGGATGTATTCATGTATTAAATGTATTCATGTATTGAATCTATATTATTGAATGTATCCATGTATTAGTTTATCAGAAAGAATGTTTTGCAAGTAGAGACCTGTCTTGTCTCGCTATTGCTAAATCATACTGAGCCATGTTGTCATTCATCCTACATGCATACATCTGAGACACGCTCATTTCACTCACACTAGAAATAGGTGGGCTTGAGGACAGAAATTAGCCCCTATTTTTGCTTTGTTACAGGTTTATTTGTGTCCTAAAAATTGAGGTCGTATGTTCGAGTGAAACCCCGCTGCCTGGAACTCCGCAGGAGCATAGAGGTTGACCAGACTCTAAGAGTCTTGGGTGGGCTAAAGTAACGAGCCTCAGCAGGAGTGTGTGAACCAAACAAAGCAGAACAGACTTAAGAGAGATGAGTACACATTAGTACCATTTCTGTCGGCATTGTGAGCATAGAACTGTCAATGAAGAAAACGTGAATTAGCGTAGCAAGAGACAATAATAAGATCATAGTGGATAAATTATACGAAAATAACAGCACAGCTGATATAATTTTTGTTCCTATAATTGGAAAACTTGTTGTAATATTTATTTACATATATATATAAATATAAATATTTGTAAATCATATGTAAACTTACAAATTCATTACATTTCATTTTTCAACATTTCACCCTTCAGCACAAGAGTAGATAGTGTATATACTAAATAAATTAGAAGGAAATTGTATTTGAACGACTTGTCAATTTTATCTTAGTTAAGTAAAATCTGTTTCCTTGTTTATTTAATATCACAGTTAGTTACACAGCGGAGGTGGCACTTTATGTCGGTCTCCTCTCTACTATTGTTTCGAGATCAGAACATTCACAGCCGTAACTAATTTGTGATACCAGTAGTCCTCTCAGACACTGGGACTTCACCATTTTCTGCAGAAATTCTATTTCTGTAATTGTCAGTACTATACTGATCCAAGAGCCAAATAAAACCTCTCGCCACAAACCTGCTCCAGGACCTGTTCTCCCAGCTTAATCTGATGTCTTCTTTCTTCTCGTGATATCACCATGGATTTTGTTGTAGAGCTGCTTATGACCATCCCTCTCTTCTCCAGCTCTTCCTTCCAGGCTTGTAAGACAGGGTGATATTCTGTCATCTTATCTTTTCATACTCCTCATGGACGATGTCATCATGGCATGTAAGGAGAGAACAAGAAAGTATTCAGTGGGGTACTGAAATACAGACCTGTCTCATATTCCAGTACCCCACTGAATACTTTCTTGTTCTCTCCTTACATGCCATGATGACATCGTCCATGAGGAGTATGAAAAGATAAGGTGACAGGATATCACCTTGTCTTACACCAGTGGTGGTCCTGAACTCTTCTGATTTATGGTTTGCTGTCCTCACATAATTTCTGCAAGACTTGTAGAAGCTCTGTGTTTCTGAAGTTGTTTACACAAGCACTATTCAATCCATATATGGCGCAAGCAGATAAAGGGAACAAATGTGCTCGTCTAAAAATAAAGTACAGTGATCTGGATGACGACACAAGAGGCGAGATATACTTCGATGCCATATCTGAAATGGACGCGGTTACATTTTGAAAATCAGTAGAAATACTGCCCCGGGTCCTGATGGTGTACAGTAGCACCACATAAAACAGCTTGACGACGCATACATTATAAATATGTTGATGGATTTCAACACCAGTAGAACGCTGAGGTGCTGGAAGACTGGCTCCATAATTACATTCGACCACTTCCTAAACCTCGTAAAGACACCACACTGCTCGTCAGCTATCACATTAATGAATGTCTATGGTAAATTACATGTAAAGGTAGTCACGAGACAAATAATGAGCCACCTCGCAAATTCACATCCTTCCTGATACCCTAGGTAGCTATATGCCCATGAAAACAACAAGGGTTGACGCTGGAACATTTCGTTCGATGTGTACGAGAGATTCCAGGGTAAAAGAGAAACGGTGGCTGTGGCAGTTGGCCGACAGGATGCTTATAACCGTGTGAACTTTGCAACCTTAATGGACTTTGTAAAATCATGTGGTGGAAACCCTTGGCGAACGAGATGGACAGCCGCTGTCTTAACGGAGAGATCAGTTGTATTTCACTTGGAAACATGGACGTTAGAACCAGTGCGCATTAGCCCGGGACTACCCCAGGGTTCTCTACTGTCACTAGTGCTGTTTAACATTTATACTGCAAAAGTAGCCACAATTTAACCAACAGTACCGGGACGATCATCTACAGAACTGGCTCAGACAGACAGGAAATGGCCCAAGACATACCAGAGACACTACATGCGGTTTCTCAATGGTGCGAGGAAAACGACTCAAAGGCCAATCTCAACAAGGCCTGTGTGATGTGGTGCTCCTTGAACAACTCCAAAATTAAACCAGACATTCCAGACATCATTCTCAGTGGGCGTAGAATTGAAAGGCACAAGCTGAAATATCTGAAAGTAGCGTTCGATCGCGGGCTGTTCTACAAGTATCATGTCGAACTGATCATACAGAAGTGCAAGAGATGTCTGGCGCACTTGAAATAGAGACTACTATTTCTCCTGTATCATCAGCTCGGCATATCAGTAATCGAGTATAGACTGGGAATACTCACGTTGTCAGTATCACAATGTGAACGATTGTAACGCATTCAAATGAAGTGATACACATAGTTTTAGGCTGTAGGCGAGATACCCCCATTGTGATAATGAGATACACGCTCGGGTTGCCGTCGGTTCGATCCAAATATGCGATAGCCCAGGCAAAAGCCTATATGCAGGTAACAACCGACAAAAGACACCCCCCACATGGGAACATAGCTGACATCAAGGGAGCAAGAATAAAGAGAGAGATGTCATGGATACAACCTGCGCGCTACAGAAACAATTGGTTTGGTTTGGTTTTAAGGATAATCTTCAATGCACATGGACAGCTCCATCGGTGCTTCGATCTCCTCCCTTAGATCACACATGGAGGGTCAAGTAGTATTCCTCACCTTCGACATTTGCTGAGGGAGACTGAGCACCTATGGGTTTGCCCGGAGTGCAGTGATGTCGATTCTGATCAACAATAACAATAAAATAGATTCCCACAGCTCCTGGACATAGTCGGTCCAAGTATTTTGTTTTCAAGGTGGTGCGAGGTCTAGTGATGGCGCGGCCCCCAGTCGTTTTCAGTACTGTGTTGTACTCAGTTTTTTTTTCTTTTTCTATAGAGTTGGATCACTGTATAATTTCCGTAAATGATGTTCACTATCAGTTTTCAAGAACATAATGCATTTATGTTTTTAAAATCTCGTTGTAGGTAATTTTTTATTTCATTTTTCAAGTACAATTACTGCTGGGGGCTCAATGCGCTGTTAGGAAAACGATCGGTTTATAGTATTGGTGGCAGTTGACAAGTCATTACACTGATTCTTTGACATCTTGTCTCAGTTTTCCATATCGAGTGTTCAGTGTGACGAAATGGACGACCTCTATCGATCTTTGGTTCTCTCCAGCAGTATCGGTACATTTGTGGTACTGATTTTTATTATGTGCTGTCAATTATCGCACTTTTCATTTTTTCTTTCTTCGTTAATTTTCTGCTAAGTATGAAATATCACACCCTGTCTGCCTGATTTGAAATGATTGGATCTTTCTGATTAGATTCATAACAACATTGAGAGATAATATAGGCTGACCTTTTTGCAGTTTTATCTCACTGTGAATTTCAAGCTCGCCAAGACTTCAGACCTCGCCAGAGTGAAGACTAGATTCATAATTCCTATTTGTTAACCGGACCTTTTATTGGAGAACCAGATAAAACAAAAGCACAGGAAATCTCTACATCTTAATAAGGAACCCCGAGACTAGGAAACTGAAGAAACACGGAGTCAGAGGGGGCCATCTATTGTAAAATTAAAGACATCCCAAACGCGTGTAAGAGAACAATTCGTCTCGTTTATTCATCTGAGCAAACAAGTCTGTAGCCAGGATTGGCGTAAGTTGTGATTTACATTTCATATTTCATTACTAACATGTGAACTAACATATATATGTACATATTACCATGTGAAGTTTAATGTGTGAAACTCGGTATTGAATGTCAAAGTCATTTGGGGCTGGCAACCTCAGTATCTAGAATGATGATTCATGAACCATCACTGCACGGGCTGGTGATTGCTTTATTGATAGTTTCGTAAAGAGAACTAAAAGCGTAAAGTAGTTCCAGGTTCCCTAAGGAGCAGGGAGAGAAAGATGAAAGAAATGATGTACATTCTAAGAATAAGACTTACATTTTCAAAGCAGTGTAAATGTCCCTATAAACATATTCACTTTAAAATTAATGTAAGTTTTCAAGCTTTAAACCAGTGTGATTGTCTATGTGAAAATATTCATATTCAATTAATAGAAGTTTCAACCTTTTCCATAAGTGTAAATATAAAGGAAACATAAATGAATTTATATTCGGAACACTTTTTAAACAGTGGAGATGTAAATGTAAAACTTATTATATCTGTACATTTAACCTTTTCATTTAAATATAATGTAAAGCAAAAGCTATTCAATTTAAATGTAAAGGAAGTTTTATCCCGAGGGATTAAATTTAATTCTCATCGAGGGTAAATTCTGACATGGGATGGTAGAATATGGGAGGGGGGGGGGGGGAGAATGGGGGCATAACTGTGTCGGAAAACGCCATACTCAGAAGAGCTTTTTTTTCTATTTCTATTACCAGTTATTGGTGGTACCAGCAGAAAGTACTATCTCTGGAACCAAGTGAAGGTAGAAGTGGACTGACGTTTTGCGAAACGCCATCATAAGGGGGTCTTATAGACAGATGCAGAACCAACTTAGCCGTTACTCCTTCAACGTTCTGGGAACGTGCGGTGCCTGAACTTTGACCAGAGACGAGCGAGAGCAGAGTGGAAAGGAACTGACCCAGCGGGAGAAGAAACTACCATTGGCAGCTAAGTGAAATTATCCGCTGCCAAAAGTGACCTCCTTTATTCAGTTAAATCCCAATCAAGTGATGAAACCTTTTCCGCAACTATTCAAATTATTTTCCAACTGTTAAAACTTAATGTGATTATTAAATTTTGTTATTTGTAATGTTACAAATTTAACTTCGATTTAATCTTTTTAAATGTACTACATGTTTGTCTCAGTCAAAGTCACTAAACACACACTCTAAACAGAGCTATATATATATATATATATATATATATATATATATATATATATATATATATATATATTATATATATATATATATATATATATATATATATATATATATATTATATATATATTATAATAATAATTCCACTGATTAAATCTTAACGAGCTAGAATAACCCATTGCTAAATTCTTCATAAAAGTGTCGGCAGATTATAGAATTAACGTACTTAGCGACAGCCAGCATTGTTTTCGCTTATCTGAATATATTATGAAGACTCCCATGTGATAGAACCTTTACCATTCTTCTATCGACATTTCTGCCAAGAGTAATCTTGTGTAAAAATAGACTCCATTGAAGCCTATACTAGATGCTCTTGAGTTTTGGCCACTGTTGGACCACTTCTGCAAAGCAAGGGAGGCAATACCGTCACAATCAGTTTTCTGTCTTTTCTCAGTCATACAGTTAAAGTTCTTTTATTAAGAGCACTAACCGATTGTTCTATAGAGCCGTGTTTCCTAAAGGGTTTAAGGTCCAAGGACTACACAGCAGATGTTATTTAACCTATTTATTTTATTTTATCATGATGCTATGTGTAGAAACCACCTTATTATATATATATATATATATATATATATATATATATATATATATATTATATATATATATATATATATATATTATATATATATATATATATATATATATATACACACACACACCCACTGTCCTGTCTGTATATTTGTTGACTCGTATTACTTTATATTACTTTATTTTATATGCGTTAGTCAAGACAAAATAGTACATTTAAAACTACTTCTAAATCATCGCAGTACGCCGGTAAGACTAGGCGCTTAAAACCGTTAAGTTCGGGGAACACTTCTGTACAGAAACAGTAGCATGTAATCTGTTGCAGGTGCTAAATTGTTGTCTCCTTGAAATAAAGCTGTTGTTTGTTATATTAGTAATACCGACTGCAAGTGTTGAGTAGTCGATAGACGCCTTCATTCAGTTCGCTTACATAGAGAAAACTACGCTAAGGGTTTGATAGTCGCTTAACATTTAGTTACCGTGGAGAGTAGTAACAAGTAACGAAAATAAGTAGATTGTAGACACGGAATTTAAAATACACTAGGCAACAGACAAGGAAGATGTAATAAGCACCGTGGAGATTCGGTCCTGGTCACCCAGGTAACTCTTATCACATCGCTTTGAGAATTCAAAGTGTCGACAAAATCGACCAAGTTTGCACTCCATTTGCTGTCCTATTTAATGCTACGATTTCGCTACTTTTTTCTTTTTCCCTTTTTTTTTAAATGAGCGTCTACAATTTTCGCTATTTTTTTACTTGTCAAATTTTGCTGTTTGTTTAATTTGTACACCCCAGGCTTCCCCTTGTTCTGTATTTGAATAGGGTGAATTTGTGAAAGAGAACGAATAAACTTTATCTTAATAGCGTTGAAAATTGGGCAAGGAGGCCCATGTGACATTCTGTCGTTTGTCTCGACTTTCATTCTGTAACCGGGCACTTACTCATGCGGTCAAACCTTCAGCCATTAATTTTACATTTTTATACTCATCGGGAATACTTAAAGATATAAACACATTCTTTTCAGTTGTGGTTTCTTAAGCAATTTCTTGTACATGTACTCTGACTTTTACCTGGTTGGCTGCATGCAAGATGATCTCACTATGGACCCCATGGTATGCAGGGGAGCTGAGAAGTGGCTCTGTGTAGGACGTGACGATTCCTTGGGAGAGCCCAGAACCAGAGCACCGTATTTTAGCTTGGATGGCAGGGAATGCACTGTATGCCAGCGCTTCTTCCTCCTAGCTTGGGACCAGATGTGATGATCCTTTAAATACAAGCCAACCTGGAGAAACTGGCACATGACTTCAAACTTGTATGTTTTATACCTTGTCTGTTCAGAGACCCCAGAAATGACACCTGTACTTGTATGTTTTATACCTTGTCTGTTCAGAGACCCCAGAAATGACACCAGTACTTGTATGTTTTATACCTTGTCTGTTCAGAGACCCCAGAAATGACACCAGTACTTGTATGTTTTATACATTGTGTGTTCAGAGACCCCCAGAAATGACACCAGTACTTGTATGTTTTATACCTTGTCTGTTCAGAGACCCCAGAAATGACACCAGTACTTGTATGTTTTATACCTTGTCTGTTCAGAGACCCCAGAAATGACACCAGTACTTGTATGTTTTATACCTTGTCTGTTCAGAGACCCCAGAAATGACACCAGTACTTGTATGTTTTATACCATGTCTGTTCAGAGACCCCAGAAATGACATCAGTACTTGTATGTTTTATACCTTGTCTGTTCAGAGACCCCAGAAATGACACCAGTACTTGTATGTTTTATATCTTGTCTGTTCAGAGACCCCCAGAAATGACACCAGTACTTGTATGTTTTATACCTTGTCTGTTCAGAGACCCCCAGAAATGACACTAGTACTTGTATGTTTTATACCTTGTCTGTTCAGAGACCCCAGAAATGACACCAGTACTTGTATGTTTTATACCATGTCTGTTCAGAGACCCCAGAAATGACATCAGTACTTGTATGTTTTATACCGTGTCTGTTCAGAGACCCCAGAAATGACACCAGTACTTGTATGTTTTATATCTTGTCTGTTCAGAGACCCCCAGAAATGACACCAGTACTTGTATGTTTTATACCTTGTCTTTTCAGTGACCCCCAGAAATGACACCAGTACTTGTATGTTTTATACCTTGTCTGTTCAGAGACCCCAGAAATGACACCAGTACTTGTATGTTTTATAACATGTCTGTTCAGAGACCCCAGAAATGACACCAGTACTTGTATGTTTTATAACATGTCTGTTCAGAGACCCCAGAAATGACACCAGTGCTTGTGTGTTTTATATCTTGTCTGTTCAGAGACCCCAGAAATGACACCAGTACTTGTATGTTTTATACCTTGTCTGTTCAGAGACCCCAGAAATGACACCAGTACTTGTATTATATACATGTCTCTGATCATCAGGTTTCTTTCTGTTATACTTGTATGTTTTATACCTTGTCTATATACATGTCTCTGATCATCAGGTTTCTTTCTGTTATACTTGTATGAACTCCTCTTGGTATTAAAGAGAGAGAGGAACATAACTCTTGGGAGGGGCTGACAGGAGACCTAAAACGGACCCAATGACCGAGAGGATAACACTAGACTAACACTAGACTAAGTCTAATTAAAACAATGAGGAATTCGTCTAATACTGAAGATTATCCTGATCTTGGACTGATAGCCCGTGTGATGACGTACTCGTGTCCGAGTGCTACAAGAATCTCTGCCAGTGATTGCCAGGCACGCGCACACGACTAAACTGGACACAGGTAGTGAGAGTTTGAATGGCTGGAACTAAGACAATGTTCTACTTTGTTCTGGTCGATTATCTCGCTCTCGATGGACTCTGCCGCGTTCATAACAATTGTAAATGT
Organism: Oreohelix idahoensis; assembly: GCA_024509875.1. Classification (NCBI taxonomy): domain Eukaryota; kingdom Metazoa; phylum Mollusca; class Gastropoda; order Stylommatophora; family Oreohelicidae; genus Oreohelix; species Oreohelix idahoensis. The sequence goes on from JAMPIV010001436.1 coordinate 729,622, forward strand.
TGGAGGGGAGTTGGCTATGTCTGGGGGTGAATGGGTTCTTTATGTTTGTAGACAACTGTAATGTTCACATCTCCACTGTCTCTGTTAATTTCCTTTACATTGTTGTCACCATCACTCCCCCCCCCCCCCCACCTTAACACTTCGGTGTACTACAAACCCACCGATGCACACAGTTACCTCCTTTATACTTCCTCTCAGGCTTGTCGTTGCTCCTTGCCTTTCTCTCAACTTCTCCACCTCCGTCGGTTATGCCAAGATGATGACAACTTTCTATGTTGAGCACAAGAAATGTTGGACTTCTTCCGTAGGAGACAGTATCCAGAGGATGTTCTTACCTCTGCCTTAGAGTGTGTTCTCCCTATCTCACGTCTAGAGGCCTTCAAACCCCGCCACAAAACCTCCTCTGATAGAGTCAAGTTAATAATGACCTATTACCCTCACAGCACTGCTGTCAAAAGGATCCTGTATCGTCACTTACCTCTCCTCCAAGCTGACCCAGCGGCGCGGGAAGTGTTTAGTGAGCCACCCTTGCTGTCATATAGACGGGATAAAAATTTGCGGGACCTCCTAGTCCACAGCCGTTTGAAAACCGTCAACGATGGTCACTTTGGGACCAAGCCATGTAACTGAACACGATGTAAGACATGTCAGTATGTAATCGAAACACGTTCATTCTCGTTCCCTAAGGCCAAGTTCACCATCACCCATGGCTTCACATGTGAGTCACGCAACATCATTTATGCTATTATATGCAAACGTTGCAATATTACTTACATCGGTCAAACGGGCACACGACTGGGCGACCGATTCTGCAGACACCTCTACGACATCACTTAGTTGAAATCCACACCTGTGGCCATCCACTTCAATGGCCCTAGCCACCACGGTGCCACTGACACCCAGGTGACAGCCATCAGATCCTGTTTCTCGGACGCCAACAGTCGGTTTCGCCTGGAACAACGCCTCATCCATCTTATGGGTTGCCTTAAACCCGATGGTTTGAAAACCCAACATTCTTTTGTCTGAGACGTCCTTTTCTATCTGGTCCCAGTTGTACTCGTATTATGACTTTCTACTTTTTTTTATTACATTTAATTATAATTTCTAATTTTTTGTCTTTTCTCTCTCTCTCTCTCTCTCTCTCTCTCTATATATATATATATATATATATATATATATATATATATATATATATATATATGTGTGTGTGTGTGGCAGGGCGCTAGGTGTGGTGGCGGTGAACTTATGTCGATGTGGCTACCTCACACCCAAGACCCATGCACTAAGACAATTTATTAAAGATCGTTTGACAGGGGTTGCAATTATTGGTTGCTTGCAACCCTCTCAGCAGCAGACTTAGCAATTCAAGCAACACAAAGCCTTATACAGATCAACATTGAATACTACCGAACATAGCAAACACCAAACAAACACCCAGTCAGTGTTCATAGACTTTCTGAAAGAAACAATATATTAAACAATGTCTAAGTGAACATCAATAGCATACATAATAACACTTACCATACGGCAAACATGCGCCCACCTGATACCCTCAACTATCTCACACACTCATGCGTGTCGTCCAATGCGACTAGTATGGTGTTGTGCATGAGGCTGGCAATCTCACCGTATAACATAGGTTGCTACCGAAACCACTACTGCAAGAGCATCTGAATGCTTCATGCGGAGGCAAACCACACTGGTGGCCCCATGCTCCCTCAGGAGCGGAGAAGAGAAATATACATCTCCAAGTACGCCCACGTGCTCTCACAAACCATTGTTCACATAACAATAATTAAATAATAATCAACTGGACATAAAATAATATTCTTCAATACATGTACAACAAATACTCTCAATAATGAGAATAAACTACTACCTCTCAACCGACCCACATCAATACTCGTTCCTGCACTCTGACCATGTCGTAAGTGACGACTGGTGCGCCTTGCCACAAGCGTGTCGTACATGACCCCTGATGAGATTGGGAACTCATCACATGAAACACATTGTTACAGAAACAACCACTGTAATAGCATAAAAATGCTTCTTGTAGACTTGTGATGGACACCAGTCGCATTGGTGTTTCCATGCTCCACCAGGAGCAAACAGAGAAACACCTGTCTCAACGTGCCTTACGCACCCAGGAGTGGCTCTAATCTCACCAGAAATCTAAATGACTACCCTCACTTCAAAGTAACCATTAAAGATAAACAGTAGGATTATGATAAGTAGGCTATCGTGAAATACACTTAAATGCTCTTACATTAAAGAATAAAAATATAATTATTCTTAACTTAACAACTAAAACTAAAGTCATCACCACGTGGCTGTCATCTTGCTATTTTGCTAACAAGTTAATATCATCTAAATTCACGTAATAGATCGCTTCTCTGCCTGGTTTCATGTATGAAATACTTTCATACTACATCTATCTATGTATTTCACTAAACATTAAAATAGCCACGCTCAATATAATTTCAGAATTATAGAACACTAATGCTAATCTAACTTAACTCACGTGCTCAAGGCATCTACAGATTGACTCTGGTGTATAACCTCGTCTGTTCTCTTCTGGGCGGCTCTCTCAAAAATAGGCCTGTTTCGCCGCTTGCTATCTCTTTTATAAGCCCTAGGCTAATCACTCAACTTACTGCGTGCTGCGCGTATTAATTTGCGCCACGCAAATAACACGCGATTATTGCTCTAGAAGGCATGAAAACACAAATATACACAACTATTTCTAGAGCAAAAACACAACTAATATGTAGGCTTTATTATAACCTTGTAATAAATCTTCTTGAAGATAACGTGGTGAAAAGGCACTAAACCACAGAGACAATATGGCTGACAAGATGGGTGAACCACGGAGACAATAGGGCTGACAAGATGGCGAGGTCACACACACACACACACACACACACACACACACACACACACACACACACACATACACACACACACACACACACACACACACACACATATATATATACCAACGGGCTGATCACCCGTTTGCCAGTCACTTCGATTTCGGAAACAACAGCAGATGGATTGATTTGCCGTTGCCCTAAAGACGCCAATAGGCGTGATGGGAAACAATGGCAAAGAAAACCTATCTGCTGTTGCCCTAAAACGCCACTAGGCGTAATGGCCACTGACTGCTTTGACGGTCGGTGGCTAAGGACGGAAGAAGAGAAGAAGAATATATATATATATATATATATATATATATATATCTATATATATATATATATATATATATATATATATATATATATATATATATATATATATATGCACTGAAGCACATTAAAAACGCACGACTATTATATATACTGATGCCGAGAAGCTGGAAAAAAAAGGTGTGGGAATGGATTGTCCCCGTGTTTGTCATGAGGTAGAGAGCGAATGGCTGCTGGAATGAAAAGTGCATGATTCAACCCACGGGTTTGTGTACAGACTACATGAAAAGAATGAAAGTTACACGTGCAACACGATTCCCAACAGCTATGACCCTGAAAATGTGTACGCGTTGTGGCAGTATACTCGTATAAAAAGGCCGTTGAGACAAAACACCCAGTACATGTGCTTGAAATGCCACGACTATCTGAAAACGACCGCCAACGAGCCATTGGTATGTTGGAGACCGGAATGAGCTCGCGGGCCATTGCTAGAAGGATGAATTGCCACCACAGCACTATTGTACGTCTCAATGAACGTTACGGAACCACTGGCAGTGCCCGGGATAGACTTTGGAGTGGCCAACCACGAGTTACTACCCCTGCGCAAGATCGTCATATTGTGCTGATTCACCTAAGGAATCGTTCTCTCCCGGCAAGTCAAACAGCAAGAGCAATAGTGGGTAAACGTTGGCAAGTCTCTCGAATGACAGTCATACGACGACTCAGAGATACAGGCCTTACTGCAAGACAACCTTATGTTGGGCCAAACTTGACTCACAGACATCGTCAGCAGCGCCTGCAATGGGCAGAGCAACATGTCAGATGGACTAGACTGCAGTGAAATGCTGTCCTATTCACAGACGAGAGCAGATTCAACATATCCTTTGCTGATGGACGTATGCGGATTTGGCGACGGTGTGGACAGTGCTTTGCAGATTGCTGTGTTCGTCAGCACAACCGATTTGGAGGTGGCAGTATTCACATTTGGGGAGGATTCAGTTTTCACCATCGCTTGCCTCTTCACGTGTTCCGTGGAAATGTTAATGCTGTGACATATCGAGATGAGGTTCTGGATACATTGGTTGCTCCTGCGTTCACAAATTATCCAGAATTGCAGCTTCTCCAGCAGGATAACGCACGTGCGCACACCGCATGCATTACGCAGCAATATCTACAGCAGCAGAACATTGTGACGATTGATTAGCCTGCCCTATCACCAGACATGTCCCCTATAGAACATCTGTGGGACGAGCTTGGACGCAGAGTCTACTGGCAAGGTTCTCCAGCTAATCTGCAACAGCTCGAAGCTGCTCTTACACGTGAATGGGACTTGATTCCCCAGAATTTCCTTCAGAGACTTGTGCGTTCCATGCGGAGCCGCTGCCAAGCTTGTTTGCAAGCACACGGTGGACATACCAGATACTGAGGATAGTGTAAATGAATTTTTTTATTGGTTGCATTTTTGGTTTTCTCCCTTGCCTGCACAGAATGCAATGCATTTCATAACAATCAAATGTACAAATTAATGACCAGCATGGATTCATAGGAAAATGAATAAAGATTCCAAATATGTAAACTTGTAAACACTTATATTTACATTTCACACTCTGTTCCTTGATTATACAGGTGGTGCGTTTTTAATGTGCTTCAGTATATATATATATATATATATATATATATATATATATATATATATATATATATATATATATATATATATATATATATATATATATATATATATATATATATATATATATATATATATATATATATATTTCTTAATATTTATTTATTTATTTCTTATTCTCTCTCTCTCTCTCTCTCTCTCTCTCTCTCTCTCTCTCTCTCTCCCCCCCTCCCCCCCTCCCTCCCCCCCCCCCCCCCCCCCCCCCCCCCCCCCCCCCCCACCCCCACCCCCCCCCCCCCCCCCCCCCCACTTTTCACACACTATATTTTCCAGTCCTTGTTTTCATTATTTGTTATTTTTTGTTTTTAATGTACTATCCATTTCCGGTTTAGTGGCAGCCATCTTTGCTGCAACATGTGTTTGGACATAAAGGAGTGTTTTTTCTCTTATTTTTATAGTTTCATGTTCTCCACTTAATTCTCATTTTTTTCCCCTTCTGTCTCTTGTTTGTCTGTCCCTGACGAAGGCCTTGTGGCCGCAACGTAGGTTTTTCTTGTCCTTTCTTATTGTAAGACGTATTACTATTTGTGTTTTTGTAAACTTTTTTTTTCCTACCGTTATACCCCCGTGTTACGGCAGTTCTCCTCATATATTCATATCATACTGTTTACAAGAGTGATAAAAGTTGTAACACACTCGAACTATCGTTACAAAAGGATAATCTGATTAAATGGAACAACGGAAATCGCATGCATATAAATATCATTAAACAAAACGCATGTTAACATCAACTAGACAAAAATTATAAAATTCAGAGAAAACAACACATCAGATCTACATATAAATGAATTCAGTATGAAAGGTGAGAGAAAGGAAGGGCAGAATGTCAGACGGTCCTGCTTGCCCAGTTCTCAACCCTTTGAAAATAAAGTTCGTTGTTTCGTTTCATCTTTCGTTCGTTCCCTTTCTTAGTACATTTTCATCTTTATATTTTTTATATTTATTAATTTACTTTTGTTTGTGACCAACTGTCGCGAGAGGGTTGAGATGTTATTAAAATATAATATATCCTGAACACAAAGTTATATCAGGTGATACCAGGATAATGCCAGATAAGAGTCTGGTCTTATAAGTAATACCCCCTTCTCTGAAAAGAGTAAGGGTGTATGGATATCAAAGGTAGGGTCAAGCTGTATACGTTTCCATGTATGCTGTTATTGTATTATCCTGGGTCCCTATGGGCTCCCTCTCAAGGTCCTCCCTTGATTTTTATATTATTATTATTATTGTTGACTCTGCTAGGGGATATTAACAAAATTATTTCCAACAAGAACATAAACTCAACTTTAATAAGTAAGTAAGTCTGTTGGTAAATATTTACAATTTATTTAGCCTATACCGTTTCTCTTTTTTGGTCTGGAAAGTTTGAAATGAAATCAAATTTATTTACAACAATAAATCAATATACATTGAAAATAATTAACAATATCAAAAGTCATTCAATTGTTGAAGGTTATCATCTCATCTCATCTCATAATCGGAACCTCTTCTACCCCGTGAAACGAGGTGTAGAGGGAACCCAAGTGCACAAGGCCCATGGGCAGGACATGTAATCAAAATGACATGGCAAACAGGTGATTAGCCCATTGTGCGTTGAAGGTTATCAACTGGATTAATTATCTCCTTTTTAAAGAACATTGATATGATACTAATGAGTTTTGTCACTATTTCTTGATTGTGAAGCTCATCTCATCTCAACCCGTAACCCGTCATGGGTCGTAGGGGTACCATGGTGGAAGCATCAGCAGACAGGGTCCTCCACTGCTCTCTATCCTCAGCAATGCGTACAAGTGTGGAAAAACCGTGTCCTGCCCATTCTTTGATGTTATCAGCCCAGGATTTTCTTTGCCTTCCTCTTCTCCGTTTACCTTCGACTGTTCCCTGGAGGATCGTTTTCGAAAGGGAGTCATGACGAGTTTCATGCCCAAACCAGGCAAGCTTTCGACGTTTCACTACTGACAAAAGTGGTTCTTGGTGACCTGCATAGGTCTTTATCTTCTCTCTAACATAGACATTTGTTTTGTGCTCTTTATAGCAAATGCGCAAAATTCTTCTATAACATTTATGCTCGAAAGCCTGAATCCTTCGCTCCGTAGGAAGCTAGTAATGGGTAAATTTATGTCCACACTTTTCATCATTCACTGTATGTTTATTTGCATCTTGTCTTTTAGTATAGGGGTATAATCTGGCGAAATCCAGGAAGAACAGTTTGGTTTTAGACGGAACAGTGGAACAAGAGAGGCAATATTTTGCCTAAGAATATTAGCAGAAAAATATACAGAGGCCCAAAAAAGTATGTATATGTGCTTCATTGACTATAAGAAGGCTTTTGACAGAGTCCATCATGAGAAAATAATTGAATGCCTCGAAGACATAGGTATTGATGGAAAAGATATAAGAATACTCAGTAACCTTTATTGGGAGCAAACTGCCACAGTAAGATCTGGAAGGAATTATTCACCATACGTAGACATAAAAAGAGGTGTCAGACAAGGTTGTGTGCTGTCCCCCTGCCTATTTAATTTATACACCGAAAAAATTTTCAAACAGATACAGGAAATACCAGGACTGAACATCAGTGGAAGGTCAATAAACAACCTTAGATATGCAGATGATACCGTGTTGTTAGCTGAAAGCGAACAGGAGTTACAAGAACTAGTGAAGCAAGTGAACTGTATAAGTCATGAATATGGACTCGACATTAATATTGAGAAAACAAAAACTATGATAATTAGCAAAACAGACGATAAACCCACATTAAAGATAAGCGTAAATGGGGAAATCCTGGAACAAGTCAAGAGCTACGTATATCTCGGTCATATAATAACAGACGATGGCAGATGTGAAACAGAAATCAAGAAGAGAATAGGAATGGCCAAAGCTACATTCAACAACATGAAACATATACTGACATCCAAACAATTATCTCACAAATTAAAACTGAGAATCATAAAGTGTTATATATATATTCTGCATTTCTGTATGGTGCAGAAACATGGACGATGAATAAGCAGTTGGAAGAAAGAATTGAGGCTCTTGAAATGTGGATATATAGAAGAATGGGGCGTATCTCATGGAAAGAGATGAAAACAAATAAGGAGGTCCTAGAAAATCTAGGTATGAAAAGAGAACTAATGAGGGAGGTCAAAGTTCGGCAGCTAAAATACTTTGGCCACATAAAAAGGCATAACACCTTACAGAAGACCATAACAGAAGGGAGAGTTGAAGGCAAACGTGCAAGGGGAAGACAGCGCTATAAGTGGGAAGACAACATCAAGAGATCGACAGGAAAGAGTCTATCAGAGTGCACCATCAAGACAAGAGACAGAAGACGTTGGAGATCCATTACAGCCAACCTTCGTTGTGGAGATGGCAACTGATGATGATGATGATAATCTGGATACGCTGATCAGTTGCTTTGTTTTGCCACTTATCTTGTGTTTAGAGATCTGTCACTCTTCTGCCATGGACGAACACGTATTTTGAATTTCTCCAGGCGGTGTAAGCTGGGTATCTGGCCCTGTTAACCACAAGGGCACTTGCACCACAGAGTCCAGCAGAGATGGATAACTCTATAAAGTTTTTGTTTTGTAGTTGTCAGGATAGAACCTGAAATAAAAATAAACGTAACCCCTATATGGTCCATCACTATTCCATTATTACACAAGATGGGGACGATAGACAGTGTCAGATAATGTGCTAGCAAATGCACAGGACAATATATACCAGCACTATCCACATCCAGTTCACCGTGACTACACTTTCCTTTTAAAACCTTAGTTAGATCCGTCTGTCTATGATCCGCCTCCATACAATGATTTGGTCTAGTATAAAATACCAAGTAATACCTTGATCCCTACATTAAAACAATTTCTGTCATCCTTCCTTATATTCCAGGCATGTGTCCCATTTCCTCAAGAAATATTTCTTTAAAAGCTTTTCCAAACCTACAGACACAATTCTGCTATCATTCTCAATTTAATTTGAAGGTACACAGGCGGGTAAGTCCTTCAGAAATTACACAATGGTTGCAGAAACACGTCTACACACTTACCAACACACTGTAGTGAATCAATAGCAAATCATATAATTATATACATATATACAACTGGCAAAGGCAGTCTTCATTTACAAGTTACTGCTTCTTTCTGCTCGCTGTGTTTTTCAAATCTTATGGCCCCAATTTAGCAAGGGCAAGGTCTATTTATACTAGCAAATCCGGCGTATCGGAAAGCAGGGGGCTAACGGGGTATTGCGAATCCCAAAATGAGGCATATTTTGCCTCTCTGTCCAATTATGAAAAACTAGTTTCCCCCTTATCTTTCTTATTTGTGGAGCGATTTTATTCATCTAAGGCTTAAATTATACCCTGAATTAATCTTTATCTTCCTAGCTAAAATCATTTAGTCCCCTAAGTGCATTTTATTCTATGCATATTTTAAATACCTAAATTAGGGACTAACCCGATGTGTCGAAGCCTTTCCACTCAATATATCTCTCTTAATAAACTATTTTTCGTGGAAGTCTTTACACCTACCTCTAAAGTAACATTCCTGTTGTAGAATTAGAGACCTCTTCCAGGTGGTACTTCTGTATTACATTATGTAATTAAATGGCATCCTTCACTCGGTTGCACGGATAAGGACTGGCTATGTTGCCTATCCAAGGCTGTAGTAAACACACGAATACGGAAGTCTTTCCATTGGCAAGTGTATCATTTTCTACAATGTATGGCGCGTGGTTTTCGTCAGAGTTACTCAGGATTATACAGAAGCTGTGTTGTGAAGCAGACTAACTCGCGACATAGCTCCCCCATTTTAAAGCATGAACTATCTGGTGGAGCTTTCCTATCTGGATTCACAATCACAGCATTCTCCCAATATGGGGTTCACTCTGCCTTCCTACTCTCCTGGTTTCCTTCAGGTGGGTCACTTCAAGTAGGCACCACTCAAGAAATCGGTCCCAACATTGTGAGATCCAGGGATATACCGCATGTTGTGTTAATAAACAGCGCAGGTGCTGCTGCCTGTCTAATTGCTGATTATCAACTAATATTCACCTCTCTGAGTCTGTTCAACGACATGTCCAGAGATAATAGATATTCCTCAGAAGGTCCGATGTGATGAGGATGTCATCCACAAAATTTGGTGATGGCTGAGTTTCGTAAGGGATCCAGTAATTTCCTCATCATCCTGGATAAAACACTCGGAGTATTCTTCAACCCAACAAGCAACATATGAAACTCATAGTGCCCCTCCGAGGTGCTCACAGCCAGCAATGGTCTGAGCTCAGGCTTGATGGGTATCTGGTAATGCCCCTATCTAGATTCACTAGTGGCTCTGTTACTGTAATTATTTCCCAAATCCAGACAGAGCCTATTTTCACCAGAGGCTTCTCGCAGCTTAAACCTCACTGGCACGATAATATGATTTATATGGGGAAATGACTTTTCCTGCACCAAGAAATCAATTCTCCCTTTAGCATTTGCTATATAATATAATCTCAGTCCATGTCCGTGTTCATACTTCCAATGGACCGTGTATATGGGCCGGCCAACTACCACTGTTGCCGGTGCCCTGATAATGCTAATTTAATAACCATATAGTGATGCGGGCTGAGCATTAGGCCAATTGCCCAATCTCCCACTCCCAATTTTCCTGGGGATTCCCCTCAGTTTCGGTTTCAAAGTTGGCTGACTAACCATACTTCTATTTTTAGCCAGTTCCAGGAATTCTGAGCAACATTGTGTCGGTGCGGGATGGGTTGTTTCCCCTCTCGGTACGAGACGGAGAGTTGCCATGGTAACTGGTTTATTTGAAGACTGTGTGAGAAGGTGCTGTCCTATTCACTATGTCTACCTTATTTTTAATTTCAGGCCTATGTTCGCCCCAATGCGTTTCTAGGTCCTGTTGAGTTTCCCAACGTGTGGGGTTCACCTTGCTACATTGTGCACAGGCTTTCACATACTGAAATATGTCTTCAGCAATACCTGGCCAATAATATTTCACAGATGCTCTTTGACAGGTGGTACCAATTTTCCCATGTCCACCGTCTGATACAACATGTGCTAATTCCATAACTTTTTCCCTGTAACATGATGGCAGTACTAACTGTCCATACCTATTCTGGCCTGCTCCAGCTTTCCTGTAGAGCAAACCATCATTTAAATAAAACTGTCCTTTCTTAGGGGTTTTATGGCTGTTTGGCAATTTGCCAAAGCAAGGTTTTAATGAGCTATCTTTAGCTTGGGCCTTTTTCATCTTTCTCGGATGAATGTTTAGTGGCATTCCCTCTTCCTTCTTAGGGCTTGACCTGGTCTGGAGTGTTGCCATGATCAAAGGTTTTATTGGGTTCCCTAGGAAAACATATCTCCTTCCTAACACCAGCGGGTAATTAGGATCATCAAACACTGCTGCACTGATCACTCCTTCCACGTAGCGAGTCCTGACATTGATCCTTGCTATGGGAAGTGTCATGGTGGCTGTTCCTTTTAATGCCCCTTGTATCTCCACTTTTTCTGTGGTATATTGATCAGGGTTCACTAAGGATGCACTCACGACTGAGTCAAATTCCAATCCTGAATCATAAAGGCACATAATATTAGTGCCGTTATATGTTACTTCTTCACAGGTGGGGGATAATGGAGAACTACCTGACTTGCTGTCGGTTCCTTCCTGCCCTTTCCCACTGTTATCATACATGCAGCGTGATATGGAGGGACTTTCTTACCACATTCCAGTGTATTGTGGTTGCTCATTTTGCAAATTTTACACCACTTATCTCCCTGTCTGTAGAGTTTCTTATCTTGTACCTGAGGGTTCCTGTTCCTATGATCAAATCTGGGTTTGTCATAGTCACGTTTGTATCTGTGTTGTTGGTCCCTATTATCAAACTCATCCTGGTTTGGGGGTGGCCTACTATTTTCTACCTGCTTCTTCCTAATTCCTGCTATCTCTTTCTGAGCTGCCTGATATCTCTCAGCAACTGTTAAAATCTCCCCCAATCTCTCTGCACCTTGCTCCATAAGAAATAATCTTGTGTCTGGAGGCATAGACTCTCTCACTTGTTCCATCATGACCATTTCTTTTAGGTCTTGACATTTTCCCAGAGCAGTCCACTTCTCCAAGTAGGTTTCTAATCTGGCAGAGAATTGGTGGTAAGTTTCTCCAGAAAGTAGCTTAGCAGTTCTGAATTTCTTCCTATAAAATTCTGAGTTCTTTTCATATCTAACCAGCAATGCCTGCTTCAAGATTTCATAATCTTCGTGGTCTTCTTTTCCCAGTTTTGCGAAAACTTCATAAGAAACTCTCTCAACCCTTGTGATAACTTAAGCCTCAATTTCTTTTTCTCTAGGCCATAGTTAGTGGCTACCCTCTCATACCTACTTAGGTAAGACTCAATTTCATCCTCTTTCTCCACAAATGGGTCCAAGTGAAAATTCATGGCACCATTTGAGGCACCTTGAATTACACTAGTGTCAGAGGTAGTTGAACTACTGCCATTACCTGTACCATTTCCTTGAAGTTCAAGCTCTTTCAATCTTAACTCATGTTCCCTTTGCAACCTCTTTTCCTCAGCCTCTGCTTCTAGTTTCTTAGCCTCCCTATCAGCTTCTATTTGTTTAGCCTCCCTATCAGCTTCTAGTTGAAGTTTCTTAGCCTCCCTATCAGCTTCTAGTTGAAGTTTCTTAGCCTCAGCTTCTAGTTGAAGTTTCTTAGCCTCAGCTTCTAGTCGAAGTTTCTTAGCCTCAGCTTCTATTTGAAGTTTCTTAGCCTCAGCTTCTATTTGTAACCTCCTTTCTGTTTCCAACTTCCTATCTTCTCTTTCTATGTACTTGTCACACTCTGTAGTGACATATTGAATAAGGGCCTCCCCACTTAACCCAAACTCCTTTGCCGACTGCACTGTAGCAGATCGAAACTTTGCCAAGTCTGCCATACTCATACAATATTATCTAGCAGACTCTTACACTCTAAGACCAATTACAAATCTAACAACACTAATTAATACAAATCTAATTAAAAGACCACTGTCAGTGTATCCAGTTACCACAATTTTCTTTTGTACTCAATGGTACTACCAAGTGTTTTATTTAGTTTTAGTTATTACTAACTTTTATTTTATTAAAATTTATTTATTATAATATTTTACTCCTACTGCTAACTCAAATGATGTAAGTACTACTATAAGACTGAATGTCTCAAAGAAAAGACCCCAGGGTGGTACATGAATTCCCGGACTGAGACACCAGTGTCGCGAGAGGGTTGAGATGTTATTAAAATATAATATATCCTGGACACAAAGTTGTATCAGGTGATACCAGGATAGTGCCAGATAAGAGTCTGGTCTTATAAGTAATACCCCCTTCTCTGAAAAGAGTAAGGGTGTATGGATGTCAAAGGTAGGGTCAAGCTGTATAAGATTCCAGGTATGATGTTAGTGTATTATCCTGGATCCCTATGGGCTCCCTCTCAAGATCCTCCCTTGATTTACTTACTTACTTAGTCGTTCCCCTTCTACCGTGAGGTGTAGAGTTTTGGAAGAGAGAGCGCCAGACTATTCTATCAGCTGTCTTCTTCCTGGCCTGGTTCCATTCCAGAGCTCGGTCCTTCAAAGATTGTCTAATTTTGTCCTCCCAGCGGACTGTGGTAAAGTGGGATGTTATAAATATTTATAGGGGACTTAGTGTACTGACTGAGATCAGCTGTGAAGGTATCTATATCTAATAAGAGTAGTGTATTATAGATAACCTTACTTACTGCCACATATGTATACCTCAGTCAGAATTATTCTGGAATAGTGTGATGACTACGTTATATGTCTAGGGTATGTGTATGATGAAGTGTAAGTCATAACAACAACAGACAGATAAACAATTTAATTTATTCCACCACACTTGACAACACTGTGACACTCACATACATAAAACACTCTAAGAGGATATCTTAAAGGAGTCACTGATAACTTTTCAAATAACAATATGTATTCAGTGCTGTCATGAATGTATATGTGTCCTGATTCAAATACAAAAGGAACCAGGAATCACAATCAATTTTAATTACAAGTTATATGTACAGAATTTATTAATATGATTCTTATAGTGACAGATATTATTAATGGTATCCTATGTGTGTCAGTTGTGTAGTGGTAATATGAGGTAATACTGGTTTTGTTTTGTTCAAGCTCTGTTGGTATTTGTCATCATGACTTCAATAGTTTGTTTTTATTGGAACTAGTATTGGAGATGTTCTCAGTTCCTGGTATTAAAACAAATAAATTCCCCTCTTAATTTTAGTTTATAATGTCATTTTAAGATGGGGTACATAATGTTGAGCTCCATGGCCACACTCTCTTATCTTGCGTGATGACTGCAGTAAAAGACTCCTCTGCTCGAGTACGTAAATGAGTTCTGGAGCCACCCCACTGGTTGCTATATGGACCAAGGAGTATGCTGTCCACCTCTGGCTTCAGCAAAGCTCTGACCAGGTGCTGCTCAATAACTTTAAGACCACGGTCCCTGAAACAAGAAGGTTGTACCTTCTACGTCAGAACTAATTTATACTCTATTTTTACACTGAGCACAATACATCACAAACATTGAGTTCAGAGCGTTAGGCCAACTGTCAGCTTCATCTGAAATACTTTATACCAGTATTTCCCTCCCTAATGGTTACTACGCCTCTGCAATTCCAGCATTATTTCTTTCTAGTTAATAATCTAGGTGTCAGTGTACTGTTTGGCCATTCCATGCAATTTTACTTTCCTCCGACACCTTCTGTTCAGGCTGGAGCACTATAGGCTTTACATCATGTTCGCTACTGAACCACACATATATACAGACATAATTTATCAATTTACATTCAATTTTCATTAAAAGATATTGAATATTTCAAGCTTACCACAATTCATGGAAATAATAATAAACAGTTTCGTTGACTGGCAATGAATATAGCACAACTCCGATCTGCCGATGTCCCAGGCTTTATTTTATAAAAAAATATACACTGGTGCTCAACGTACTGTTTCTTAGTAGGTTTATTACAAGATGTGGCAATGAACAGACGCTCTGAATTTAGTATATTCGCAGCTCTACCCAATCACACCACGTCTACACATCTTTTCAAAAAGTACCCCTTTCTCACGTTCCCCTGACAACACAAGATAGTATTTATAGTCCGACCAATCGTGTTTAGTCTTTCATTTGTTGTGCTCCAATCACATAGGAGTTAACATGGTAGGCTATTTCCGTAACGTAATGTTTCTTCAAACACGTTATAAAAAAATTTTATGAGCAGAAATGATTTCATGCTGTCAGGCACCCCCACTATTTTATTTTGGCCATAACTTGGTAATTCCTAGACTATTTGCGTAACGTTTTACATATTCTTTGTCAGCAAACCCTAAGGAACCCAAATATCTCAATCTAAGGGAGCTAGGTGGCTGCGTTCAAAATGTGCATTTTCTACCACCTCCTGTTCACTTCAATCCCCATGTGGTGTCTGGGTACTGTCATGTTTTCAAACGTAAATCCATTGTCGCGAGGTGTTTTGAGGAGATAGGACAGCTTGAATGGAATGGAAGAATACAGATAATAATGTCTTATTGATAGCTTCCGAGTTTGAAGAAAACTGCCTCTCCTCGGGAAATAGTGTACTAGAAATTTACTTAAAAGAGCGTACAGGCACAGAGACTCAGGACGTGACGATCCTATTGCCTTCAACTCTTGGTCACATGCCTAGAGCCTCGGAGAACTCGGCGTAACCAGCAGGCAATTTGGTGGCGGGGAAAGAGCACTGTGAGCCCTACCTTGGCTACGTATCACAAGGAGACGCAGAAACACCCCCTTTATCTCCCCCAGAGCTGGCACAGTACACTTCTGGCTTCTACCCGGGGCGTTAGGAAATCCACAGGCACCCCAGCATCACAATGCCAAGAAGATGACAAAGTTGGAATTTACTAATCAAACCTGGCAGAGCAAGTCCTCCAACAGATGTGGCCGATGCTGGGCCCACTGGCGCGTGGACACGTCCCGATCCCCATCGAGACTTGCCCGGGGAGCCCACCCCGGCTCAAAAAAGCAGAGAAGGCCACTCTCCAAACCTCCGATGTCTTGCGGGCAGTGTTAGGATGTGCAAGAACATGGACAGGAAGACTCCACAACTTCCCCACTGAAGACACGCCCACGGCGACCGTTGCCTCAACTGGCTGTGTGTGGTGTACCCGGAAACGGGGCCTCCCAGTACTGAGACACAGTTAAGTCCCCGATGTCATTTATCGGTGCAGAGTTGAGAGAGATGGCTGAGCATCACAATCCCCCCTGTGTTGCAGCATGATGAGAACCCAGAATTGCACACTGAGCTTGGGGGGAATCACTTGGGCACCAGACTTAATACTGGCTCTTGACTGGATGGCCGCATGCAGGAGATTTCTACAATGGGGGGTTGGCAGGTGGTGGGTATCTGGAAGTGGCTCTGTGCAGGACGTGAGGATTCCTTGGGTGAGCCCAGAACCAGAGCACAGCATTGTGCAAGCTCTGCATAGTTGGAGAGCCCCCTGGATGACGGGGAATGCACAGTGTGCTACCCCACCTGTCCCCAACTGCTAACTTAGAACCAGAAGTGGGGTCCTCTGTATGCGTGCCAGGCCAGGATAAAATGCCTGGGAAAGAGACTGGAGCTCAGAACTCCCTAACTCAAAGTTGCAGGATGGCAGGAAAGACAGGGCTATTTTGAAGATAATGCAACCATATTTTCACCATACGAGCTCGGACGCCGCCTCGGTAAACAAGGTCCGCGCAGAGCAGTGACACCCCCAGGCTGCTTGCGAATAGTCTACTACTGGGAACATAAACAGATTAGGGATGAGCCCACTCTCCCGTTGAACAGGTGCTAAAGTCATAGATACTGGGCCAGAAGGCGCACCGGAAACCACAGTATCACGCAACTCGCTTTTTTTTTCTATGGAGAGTACACCGTCAAATAAATCTCGTACTGGTGCTCGCCCTGTGGAGCTCCACCAGGCAGGTGCAGTGCCGGGCTCTGAGCCTCGACAGAGCCCACCCTCAGCTACTGGAGGACCCTCTAGACCGTCTTGTGGAGTCAGCAGACGGCGGAGGAGAACTACTGACCAAAACAAAACAGAAAAAGAGAAACCCAGAGTGCCACTTGTCATGATGCACTGGAATGCAGAGGGAGTGAACAGCAAGCAGGCTGGATACAGCAAAAAGACAGAGCTGGAAAACATCTTGTATGAGAAGCAAGTCAGTGTTTGCTGTATCCAAGAGACTCACTTGAAAGCAGATCAAACCTTTAAAATAAGGGGATATCAATGCTTCAGATCCGACAGAAAAGATAGACGAAAAGGAGGAGTACTTACTCTTGTAAGGAATAACATTCCTGCACACGAAAGGAAAACCTTCATGGATGGAGCAGAATATCAGCTGTTGCAGATAAAGGTAGACAAGATGGAAATAGAACTCCTGAACTATTACTGTCCGAACAACAAACCCCTGAGTCTCAGCTCTATACAGGTACCAGCCACCAACTTTATAGCAGTTGGAGAATTTAATAGCCACTCCCAGAGCTGGGGCTATAACCATCTGGATCACAGAGGTGAAGAGGTTGAAACTTGGCAAGATGATCACTCCCTAATCCTAGTCAATAATGCCACAGATACTCCTACCTTCTACTCCAGAGGATGGCACACAACTTCAACACCAGATCTTGCCTTCTCCACACCAGATATAGCTGGATCTATTAGTAGAGAAGTAGGAGACCAACTAGGGGGAAGCGACCATCGCCCAATCTTTCTTACTGTCCAGAGTGCAACTCTCAGTACAGGCCCAGCCATTACAAGATGGAACTACAAAAAAGCCAACTGGGGTTTATTCAGGCATCAGGTGAACACGCTGCTGTCTACCCTCAAGGTACAGAACAGAGACATTAATGAAGTGGTAAAAGACTTCAACAGATGCATACTACAAGCTGCAAAAGAAACCATTCCCAAAGGATGCCGGCGTAACTACATACCATACTGGTCCAGCACACTCCAAGAACGTCAGGAAGCCATGGACAGGGCTAGAAAGGACGCAGAGTCTCAGCCTTCACTTGAAACTCACAACAAATGGAAAAAGGCTGTAGCAGAGTTTCAGAGAACAAAGCTAGAAGAAAAACGGAAAAGCTGGAGAACTAAAACGGCATCGCTGAACCTTGAGAAAGACGGCAGGAAACTTTGGAGATTAGTCAAGTCTCTAAATGAAGAGCGTTCCTCACCTAGGCAGACTATCACATTGGATGAAGGTGGCAAACTTTTCAGAGGAAAACAAGCTGCAGACTTGTTTGCTAGAAGATACAGTTCAGAAAGCAACTTACCCATTAACATAGATCATCAGAGAGAGATAAGAAAAGAAATACTGGCAACCATGGGACAGACAGATACTCCTGCCCCAATGAGGGAACCCATCACACTAGGAGAACTACAGAAGGCTATTTCCAAGCTTAAGTTTCAAAAGTCACCCGGCCCAGACAAAATCAGCAACGAAATGCTAGTAAATCTGAGCTCAGCAGCAAAGACAAAACTGCTTGAGATATTCAACCACAGCTGGTTGAAAGGAACGGTACCCCAAGTATGGAGAGAAGCCATCACAATACCCATACTAAAGAAAGGGAAATGTAAGACCGAGGCTGCAAGTTACCGGCCAATCAGTCTCACAAGCTGTGTTGGGAAGACTATGGAGCGAATAGTCAACCACAGATTGAAATGGTATTTAGAGTCTGAGCAGATCCTGGTGCCGGAACAAGCTGGATTTAGAGAATGCTACAGTATAGAAGACCAAGTTACTTACTTGTCTCAAGCAATAGAAGATGCCTTCCAGGAGAAGAAAAAGGTCCTAACGATCTGGGTCGACTTCAAGCAGGCCTTTGACAAGGTGTGGAAAGATGGCCTCATTGCAAAACTTAGGAGAAGTGGAATCCAAGGCAACATGATGAAATGGATCCAGTCATACTTGCATAACAGGAGAACTAGAGTCACTCTTGACGGTCTGCAGAGCAGAAAAGTGTTGCTCCATCAGGGGGGTACCTCAAGGAGGAGTAATTTCCCCAACACTCTTCCTTGTTTACATCAATGACCTGGTGAAAGATCTCCCTGCAGGAGTTAAAGCTGCCTTATATGCAGATGACCTAGTACTCTGGTGCGCTGATGAAAATGTCACCACAGCAAATTATAGAATGCAGCGGGCAGCAGACATGCTAGTGTCATGGGCAGAGAAATGGCTTATCACAATAAACACAGACAAAACCTCCACAACACTGTTCTCCCTCGCCCCCATGGACAAATCAGCTAACATACACCTAGGGACAACCGTGATCAAGGAAGAAAGCTACCCCACCTATCTTGGGGTGACATTTGACCAAAGGCTTACATGGAATAAGCATATTAAAAACGCAGAAGGAAAGGCCCGAAGACGACTAGGCATACTCAGAAAATTAGCAGGTACCAACTGGGGAGCAAATGAACGAAATCTAAAGAAGATTTATAATGGAGTAATAAGACCACACTTAGAGTTTAGCTCAGCAGCATGGTCATCAGCTGCTAACTCACATCTGCAGTCTTTGGACAGGGTGCAAAATCAAGCTCTCAGGCTCATTACAGGAGCCATGAAAACTACACCAATAACAGAGATGCAGAAGGTTGCTGGATTACAGACATTGTCCCATAGAAGAGACACAAAAACCATGATCCAGATGGAAAAGTACAACAGTATGCCAATGCACCCAATGAAGGCAAGACTAGATGATCTGGCATTGGGACGTCTAAAGCGTAGCAGCTTTGTGCATCAGGGGAAAAGACTTATAAGACAGCATCAAGAGGACCTATCCATGAAGACAACACCACTGAAGCCCACCCTATACCCTGTACCATGGGAGCAGGCCAGCAGTGCCCTCCAAATTAATACATCAGTCAGTGGTCTCACAAGTGGATGTGAGTATAATGATCTGCAAAAACGAACTGCTACATTGAGTATGATCCAAGAAAGCTATCCCGATCAATCATGGATACATGCCTATACAGATGGATCAGCAACTAATGCTGTTAGGAATGGAGGTGCCGGTATCTTTATCTCATATCCTGACAACCACTATGAGACTAGGCACATTCCCACTGGTAAATTCTGTTCCAACTATACAGCTGAGGTTCAAGCTCTAGAGCAAGCTGCAAATATGATTTATAACACCAACTCTGACTGCCACCAGGTAGTCATCCTCACAGATGCACTGTCTGTCCTGCAAGCTCTCAAGGGTGGTAAACTCCCGCATCTGAGAAATGAACTAAACAAGGTAGCTGCCAAAAAGAGAACCATACTTCAGTGGGTACCATCTCATTGTGGTGTACCCGGAAATGAAAAGGCAGATAAACTTGCAAAAAAGGGAGGAGAATGTGAACAAGAAGATAATTAAGTCACATACTTTGAGAAAAAGAGAGCTATCCAGACTATCAGAAGAGAACAGAACCAACCCAAAGACGACTATCACACTCTCGACCGGCAGGGACAGATAACTATTTTTCGACTCAGGACAGGGCATAACAAACTGAATAAACACATGCACAAGCTACGATTGTCTGCTTCACCACTGTGCACATGTGGATTAAACGAACAAACTGCTGAGCATGTTCTACAGGACTGTCCTCTGTATGACCAGTTAAGAAAGATATACTGGCCGAATGACTCAACACTAAACTCAAAGCTATATGGAGTTAAAGAGGAACTTCAAACAACAGTCGAATTCATCATGAGAACTCGTCTGACGGTGTAATCATCAAAGATGCGATCGCAAGAAGAAGAAGAAGACTTAAAAGAGAATTCTGGTACCTAAACAAGATATTTTCTGGACGATAAATTCTTCCTCAAGAATCCTACAAAAAGGACTGTGTAAAGCACATAAGGTTGAGAAAGAGATTTGGTGTCCAGCCACATTTAAAATATCCCGACCCAATAGAAATTAATTGAATTATGGCTGAGCCCCCAGGGTGTAGATTTATATTTAAAACAAAATACAACCCAAATAAAGTTAACAAGAAAAATAACAACAGACTCTGTTATGTAAAGTTGGATAAAAGGGTATGGAATCTTACATTTTTATATACACATAAATATGAAAAAAAGTTTAGCTCTACTGTTTATAAAAAAAAATCAACTAGTGTGGTCATCACTTGGACCAGAGATCTTTTCTATGGTAGTGTTGCTGGTAGGTATTATACTCAACTCTCCGAAGGCCTGTAGTAGCTGCGGAGATGATTTTGGTTCGGACTCTCTTGGTTTGGTCTGCCCCAGCAGGTTGGTCTCATAACAGTTAATGGGTTCAGAGGGTGTCAGAGTTTGCCTCCCTGGACTCAGTGCATATCACAGATAAGGATGGGGTAAGTCACCTCTGCTGAATGCCTCTTCTGTTTATGGGATGTGTGGGATGGTTACTGGGTGATAGGATAAGGTTGGGTAAGGGTAATCTTGGTACCATGGACTTGTACCCTGGACCTGGTTTAGGTATCTGGTAACCGCAACCTGGTTTAGTATCTGGTAACCGCAACCTGGTTTAGTATCTTTGTAACCGCAACCTGGGTTAGTACTTGGTAACCGCAACCTGGGTGGACTGGAAACAATTTACATCCCATTAGTGGTTTCAAGAGCAGTCATCTCCTAAGTCTGATGGCCGGTAAGCGTCCATCAGAAATTAATTTAACACAAGGTTAACTATCATTCTGTAACAATGTGTATTCTATTATTTATGAACTACCACTTCTTAACTGACATTATAGCGTATCTTGAGTTCTCAGTCTCTATCTGGCTGTCTGCTTATTTACAGCAGTGGTTTTCCCCATGTGGGCAATGAGTTTCACAAACTGTAAGGTAGGGGCTGGGGTCATCAAATGGTTGAGAACCACAGGTTCACCTAGTGCCCATAGAGCAGTATTTTAATTCTGGGGTCACTGTCAACAATGGTTTGAGAACCACCGGGTAATAGTTTCATATGCTACTTTAACCTGTTGGGATGTCATTGCTGCCAAGGTCTGAGAACCAATGATTTACATTCTTGATACTGAAGCAGTAAATCATGTGGAAGGTAGTCATAATCTCAAGGCTTAAGAACTGCTGACTTACATTTTGTCAGTCAAGTGGTAAATTCATTAAATAGCTAAATAATTGCAAGCATTCTTAAAGTCCTGGTTCCTGTAGCAAATAACATTCATATACTGATAATAAAATAGTTCTTCAATCATACAACATGGTATATGCATAGGATTGCATTAAATACATGTAAAGAACCTTCCATAATGAAAAACACATTAATGTCCCTTATGTGACAAAGTGAGAAGAAGTGATTGAGAACACTGTTATCAAGTTTGTAGTCTTGGCAGAGAACACAGAAGTCTTATAAGAAATAGAAAATAGAAGGACCACTAATACACTTCTGTTTTGCTTGGGTCAATATGCAAATCTCAAAGTAACAACACTAATATAACATCATATTATTTAACACTGTCTTATTTCTGCCAGGCTGTGAAATAAAGATCAGTGATTAATTAGGTCTAGGACCTCAACAAACTCATACATTAGTTTGAGTGATCTGTAAAGATGCAAATAACAGTTATTGTCACTGAAAATGAAATGCATTTAAACTTTAACAAAAAGTTACTGCAATAGCAAGCTGTTGATAAACATATGATTATTCATGTTATAAAATCAGCAGTATTAGATCTACTTACTTCGCTCAACGAATTCACTAAGGATATTTTGCAACAAGTGCAAAGTAGCCTCGACAGAGGCCCATACAATCACATCTGCTTCCAACGATGGTTACAAGAAGAATGCAGAAAATTCCCTCCAATATTCCAGGATCTGTTCCGGGCAGGGGTGGGTTGTGTGCAAATTCTGTTCTGGTCCCAGGGGTATAAAGTTACCTTCATTTCAACTCGCACTAGCGTCCATCGTTTCCGGCTGTTTTACATGCGTCCAGTTCGTGAACAACAAAGACGGTCGACTTCCTGTTCGAATCGTTGTACCGTGTTCCACCTTCGACTTTCGCTGGTGGGGGAATAATTTATTACCTTGGACCGAGAATCCTGAGCTAGTAAAATACTGTTAAATCTAAGACTAGCGAGAGAGAGAGAGAGACTTTAGGTTTCTTGTCAAATGATAGGAGAAATTCGTAGAGGGAAAAAATAATAGACAGAAGAAAGAAGTCGGGGAGAGTCGTTCCACGACATAAGCCCCCTTTGAAAGTTCGGCCAACGGCCAACTAAGTTCGAGCCGACTCTTCTCTTATGTCGGACACTACATTCATGTATCGTGTCCTCCATTCCTTCAATCCAAATATTTCCTATTTTTCCTCTGTCAAACGGTATGCCTGTAATCCACACATGGCTATCCGTTTCCTCTTCAATAAGTAGTTGAGGAGGGTTGAGCAAGCCTGCTCGCAAAAATATCCCCCTCTTCTTTTCTCCCTTATGGATCCTCCATTGAAGCTTGCCTCCTGGCAAAGAGCTTGCCCTAAAGCCTACACTCTGCTTACAATTGGATCTATAGCAAATAGTTTTGCGTGATGAGGTTGCCAGCCTCATACACAACCTTATTTTAGTCATATTGCTTGACCTGTCTAAGGACGCATACCTATCTCCCCAGGTATGAGAGCGTGTATGTTCTTCTATCCCTGTTTCTCCAGTGACAGAGAAAGATAAGTCTACCAGTTGTTCCTGCCCACCAGGTACCAAGGAAATTTGGACCTTCTTCACTTTCTGATCCCAGAGAGTGGGTGAGGTTATCGGAATTGACTGAAGACTAAGTGCTTGAGGCTCATGTTCCTCTTTAGCCATTTCTCCCATGTTAAAGGAAGATATTCCTGAAACATGTTCCATCCCACCAGGTACCAAAGAAATTTGGACCCGCTTCACTTTCTGATCCCAGAGAGTGGGTGAGGTTATCGGAATTGAGTGAAGTCTTAGTGCCTGAGAGTCCTGTTCCTCTACAGCCGCTTCTCCCATGTTAAAGGAAGATATTTCTGAAACATGTTTCATCCCACCAGGTACCAAGAAACTCTGGCCCGGCTTCACTTTCTGCACGCAGATAGTGGGTGAGACTATCAAAACTTGTTCAGAATTAAGTGCACTGGGGTGGTCAATCCCTTTGCACTCTTCCAACTTTTCAGTGAAAATGTTGGAAGATGAGTTAGGCATTGGAGTCTCCATAGCCTGTTCAGTCACGCCATCTCTGGATCGTGCTGAGTCTCCTAAGATGATATATTTCCCTCCTTGAGGTATCGGGTAAATTCGTTCATCTAATATTGCGGCCTTTACTTTGCCGTTTACAAAGTTCGACCTAACTTCTACATAAGCTAAAGGCAAAATCATCCTTCTGTTGATTATCATGGGTGCTGTTACCTCAACATCCTCTTCGGTGACTTGATCAAGGTCGATAACAGAGGCTGAGACAAGGGCATCACACCCAAGACCTTGATAATACAAACAGGTGATTTCTTCTCCATTTACTGTGGCAGTCTCCACATTTTGAGAATCCCTGTATCCATTCCGGGCCTTCGTCAAGTTCCCATCCATGGCAGGGACCTTAGCTTTGTAAGAAGTCTGTGGGATTGGGTCTCGGCGCATACAGTCTAACTGATGTAAGTTGGCCGACAGGTGATGTTCAAGAACATCCCTTCCCTTCCCATAGGGTTGCATAATCCTTTTCCGTTGAGTGATCCTATTTGGTTGAGCGATCCTATTTACCAGGTTGTTGGTGCGGTTGTTGTTGGTATGCCTGTTGTGAGTTTTTGCTGAGGATGAGGAAGGTCTCTTCAGATTATCAGCACTCCTGTGCTTAATCTTATTTTCAGGATAGTCTAGATGTCTCCGTTTGGATATCCATACCTCTGCTCTGTCTGAGCCTGAATTCTGAGACATAGACTTGGCTTCATGTGGTGCAGTCATATTTACCACTGAAGATGGTGATGCAACTGGCAAAAGAGTGGCATGATGAGTATTCCTAGATTCAAGTTTATCCCTGGATTCCATATTTGTAGGTTGAAACTGAGTTTCCAGTTCTTCCTTACACTGGAGGGATTTTTCTTGTCTTTGTCTCTCATGTTCCACATTCTCTTCTGTGTATTTTGCTCTCCATTTCTTCCTTTCTGCTTCTCTCATCCTGCATTTTTCCATCTTTTGTGAAACAAAAGTATCCAGTTCTTCTCCGGAGAGTTCACACTCAATGGCTAACTCTGTCCAGAATGTTCTCCACTCATTCAACTCTACCGATTCTTCCATTATATCCGTAGTGGTTCTTTGAGCGAGTATGAGATCTCTAACTCACAAACAATAATTAAGGCAAAAATACTTTCTATAGTCTTAACTATACTAAAGTATTACAAAACCATATATTAAATCAAACCAGCATTTATAACCATCAAATTAAAAATTAGTTAACAATAGGTAACTAATTTCCAGCAGTACCACCAAGAAGAGTTCTCATAACACAACTTAAAATCTGTGTTTCTTGCAAAAATTTATATGTATTTTAGTCTAGGGTAATTTATATGTCCCCTCTTTAATCTAATCCTAGACTTGGACACCAATAAGTGACAAGTACCTACAGCAGTAGTGATCTAGGAAAGATAAAGAGTTTTCATATCTCAGACAAGTGTCTAAATATGAAATAAGAGTTAATCCCGGACACGAGCGTCCCAGTTGTCGCGAGGTGTTTTGAGGAGATAGGACAGCTTGAATGGAATGGAAGAATACAGATAATAATGTCTTATTGATAGCTTCCGAGTTTGAAGAAAACTGCCTCTCCTCGGGAAATAGTGTACTAGAAATTTACTTAAAAGAGAATTCTGGTACCTAAACAAGATATTTTCTGGACGATAAATTCTTCCTCAGGAATCCTACAAAAAGGACTGTGTAAAGCACATAAGGTTGAGAAAGAGATTTGGTGTCCAGCCACATTTAAAATATCCCGACCCAATAGAAATTAATTGAATTATGGCTGAGCCCCCAGGGTGTAGATTTATATTTAAAACAAAATACAACCCAAATAAAGTTAACAAGAAAAATAACAACAGACTCTGTTATGTAAAGTTGGATAAAAGGGTATGGAATCTTACATTTTTATATACACATAAATATGAAAAAAAGTTTAGCTCTACTGTTTATAAAAAAAAAATCAACTAGTGTAGTCATCACTTGGACCAGAGATCTTTTCTATGGTAGTGTTGCTGGTAGGTATTATACTCAACTCTCCGAAGGCCTGTAGTAGCTGCGGAGATGATTTTGGTTCGGACTCTCTTGGTTTGGTCTGCCCCAGCAGGTTGGTCTCATAACAGTTAATGGGTTCAGAGGGTGTCAGAGTTTGCCTCCCTGGACTCAGTGCATATCACAGATAAGGATGGGGTAAGTCACCTCTGCTGAATGCCTCTTCTGTTTATGGGATGTGTGGGATGGTTACTGGGTGATAGGATAAGGTTGGGTAAGGGTAATCTTGGTACCATGGACTTGTACCCTGGACCTGGTTTAGGTATCTGGTAACCGCAACCTGGTTTAGTATCTGGTAACCGCAACCTGGTTTAGTATCTTTGTAACCGCAACCTGGGTTAGTACTTGGTAACCGCAACCTGGGTGGACTGGAAACAATTTACATCCCATTAGTGGTTTCAAGAGCAGTCATCTCCTAAGTCTGATGGCCGGTAAGCGTCCATCAGAAATTAATTTAACACAAGGTTAACTATCATTCTGTAACAATGTGTATTCTATTATTTATGAACTACCACTTCTTAACTGACATTATAGCGTATCTTGAGTTCTCAGTCTCTATCTGGCTGTCTGCTTATTTACAGCAGTGGTTTTCCCCATGTGGGCAATGAGTTTCACAAACTGTAAGGTAGGGGCTGGGGTCATCAAATGGTTGAGAACCACAGGTTCACCTAGTGCCCATAGAGCAGTATTTTAATTCTGGGGTCACTGTCAACAATGGTTTGAGAACCACCGGGTAATAGTTTCATATGCTACTTTAACCTGTTGGGATGTCATTGCTGCCAAGGTCTAAGAACCAATGATTTACATTCTTGATACTGAAGCAGTAAATCATGTGGAAGGTAGTCATAATCTCAAGGCTTAAGAACTGCTGACTTACATTTTGTCAGTCAAGTGGTAAATTCATTAAATAGCTAAATAATTGCAAGCATTCTTAAAGTCCTGGTTCCTGTAGCAAATAACATTCATATACTGATAATAAAATAGTTCTTCAATCATACAACATGGTATATGCATAGGATTGCATTAAATACATGTAACGAACCTTCCATAATGAAAAACACATTAATGTCCCTTATGTGACAAAGTGAGAAGAAGTGATTGAGAACACTGTTATCAAGTTTGTAGTCTTGGCAGAGAACACAGAAGTCTTATAAGAAATAGAAAATAGAAGGACCACTAATACACTTCTGTTTTGCTTGGGTCAATATGCAAATCTCAAAGTAACAACACTAATATAACATCATATTATTTAACACTGTCTTATTTCTGCCAGGCTGTGAAATAAAGATCAGTGATTAATTAGGTCTAGGACCTCAGCAAACTCATACATTAGTTTGAGTGATCTGTAAAGATGCAAATAACAGTTATTGTCACTGAAAATGAAATGCATTTAAACTTTAACAAAAAGTTACTGCAATAGCAAGCTGTTGATAAACATATGATTATTCATATTATAAAATCAGCAGTATTAGATCTACTTACTTCGCTCAACGAATTCACTAAGGATATTTTGCAACAAGTGCAAAGTAGCCTCGACAGAGGCCCATACAATCACATCTGCTTCCAACGATGGTTACAAGAAGAATGCAGAAAATTCCCTCCAATATTCCAGGATCTGTTCCGGGCAGGGGTGGGTTGTGTGCAAATTCTGTTCTGGTCCCAGGGGTATAAAGTTACCTTCATTTCAACTCGCACTAGCGTCCATCGTTTCCGGCTGTTTTACATGCGTCCAGTTCGTGAACAACAAAGACGGTCGACTTCCTGTTCGAATCGTTGTACCGTGTTCCACCTTCGACTTTCGCTGGTGGGGGAATAATTTATTACCTTGGACCGAGAATCCTGAGCTAGTAAAATACTGTTAAATCTAAGACTAGCGAGAGAGAGAGAGAGAGACTTTAGGTTTCTTGTCAAATGATAGGAGAAATTCGTAGAGGGAAAAAATAATAGACAGAAGAAAGAAGTCGGGGAGAGTCGTTCCACGACATCCATCTAATGTCATCTTTCCTAATAAGCGTTTTCCAGGTTTTTTTAAAACCTAACTCTGGGAAGGGTAGTGTTTTTATCACTGTCCGTCTGAAAAAAAGTTATTGCATGTGGCCTTACACGCGTGATAGTAGTAATTGTATATCGCGTTACGCTTGTTGGGGGTGGCATTAATAGCGAGACGCGTGTTTAGTGTTGCACGTGTCCCCGCTTTCTGTCTCTCCCTTCTCTCTATCCTTTAGTCCATCTGTCTTTTAGTTACACCGTGTATAAAATGGAATGAATGAAATATTAAATTTAGGTCATTGATCAGCTTGCGTATCTCACGGTTTTTCCAAGAAATACAGTACACGTTTCATTGAAGAAAGCGTGCAGCGACACAGTAGGCTTTTACTATCAACGTGAAAGCGTTACAGTTTGCAGACGAAGTAGAAAACAAGGGGGATTTCGAGTACAGTCATTGTGACAGCACTGTTCTTTACCATTCTTCTTTCCTTTTATTAAATTTATTTGTTAGGCTTTGCATTTACGTTTTAATTTATATATGGGGATTAGAATAATTCACGACATCTCCCCTCTTAAAACAGACATTATATGTCAGTCCTTTATTCTATATACACATAGAGAAATTTATTATTATTTCTGGGGTTTACGGTGATTCTCATCACACGGATGGCGGCTTAAAAAATCCGCTCCCAAATTTGTTTTTCCAGATATATACTCAATGCTAGAATTATAGGGAGCCAAAAGCAAGGACCATCGGAGTAACCTAGAGTTCTCATGCCTAGCCTGGGCTAGAAACGATAAAGGTTTGTGATCCGTTTGCAACTTAAATGCCTTCCCATACAGATAAATATTGAATTTCTTTATTGCCCATATTACTGCAAGACATTCTTTTTCGCTAGTTGAGTAGTTGATTTCAGCTTTATTCAATTTTCTGCTAGCATATGCCACTGGGCTTAATTCCCCATCCAATGCATCTGATTTCTATAGTAGAGTTGCACCCAACCCAATATTACTGGCATCCGTCCTTACTATGAATTCTTGACTTAAGTCAGGTAATTTCAAAATAGGTTTACTTGTGAGCTTTTCCTTCAATTCTTGGTAAGCCATTTCACATTGTGGTGTCCGTGTAATGCGATCTGGATGTCCTTTACGTGTCAAATCAGTTAACGGTGCACATATGGAATTAAAGTTCTTGATATACTTCTGGTAGAAACCACATAATGAGACAAAGGATCTCACGTCCTTCTTGGTTTGTGGTCTCGGGGCTTTCTTTAGTTTCTCTAAATTCTTTGGGTCAGGGGTCATGTTTCCCTGATAAACTGTGTGTCCCAAAAATTCCAATTCTTTACATCCAACGCAACATTTGGTTGGTCGGGCTGTTAAATTTGCTTCCCTAAGTCGATCAAACAGCATCTTCAGAGAGTCAATGTGTTCCTCAAATGTTTCTGTTGCTATAAGGATATCATCCATGAAATTTGTTATACATGGATTATTCAGAGGGTCCAATAATTTTCTCATCATTCTAGAGAAGACACTAGGCGCATTCTTCAATCCAAATGGCAATCTATTAAACTCATAGTGTCCTTCTGAGGTACTAAAAGCTAGGTATGGTCTAACCTCAGGCTTTACTGGAATCTGATAGTATCCTTTACTCAGATCCACTTTTGAGAAATATTTAGCTTTATTTAGTCTGGCAAACAGCTGATTTGTATCCGGCAATGGATCCACCTGTCCTTCTGTAATAGCATTCAATCTCCTGTAATCTATACAGAGTCTATGTTCTCCAGAGGGCTTCCTTAAGAGTACCACACCGGAACTATATGAGGATTCACTGTGCGAAATAATTCCTTCCTTCAACAGATAGTCTATCTCTTCCTTCAAAGCTTTCTCCTTAGCAAACGGAATCGAATATGGTTTCATACAGACAGGTGTGGGGTCTATCAGTTTCATATCATATTCCAATAGGTTTGTATGCCCTGGTCGGTCTGTTAACACCTCTGCATGATTATTTAGAACCTGTTGTACTCTCTCTTTCTGAGTTTTTGTTAAATGTGTACTGATTTTCACCTGTGCTGCTGTCTCACAGGGGTGTAATGGATATTCAAATGATGAAAGTGGTTCCTTTTTCATCTCCATGGCGATGGACAAGGTCAACAAGTGTGTCTCTTCCTGATGTTCTCTTTCCAAATATTTCTTCAGGAGATTCACATGATAGATTTTTTCTTTCCCCTTCTTATCTATCTTATAATTTGTTCTAGACACCTTCTCTAAAACTGTATATGGACCTTGCCATCCAATCTGTAACTTGTTCTGACTCCCGGGGAGAAGAAGCAGTACCTTCTCTCCCACAGCCAAATCTCTGTCTTTCGCCTTCCTGTTATAATAGGCAGCATGTTTCTTCCTGGCTTGTTTCAAATTTTCATTGGCAAGTTTCCAGCCAGTTTTTAAACGAGTGGTCAGCTCATTCACATATTGGTATGAAGATGTAATGTTTTCCTCTGCCTTTTCATCAGTCCACGTTCTTAACAAAGCTACATATGGACCTTTAATTTTGTGGACCTATTTGTCCATGCACCGGTATGGTCTCTTCCACTCGAAGCTCTATAGTGATGATTTTTCTTCCCAGAATTATCATGCATAAAACGACCGCTACCAATTTTTCTTTTGGGGCTTTCTCCCCACTTAAAATTCTTGATGAGAGATTTCCTCTCTACATCCTCTTCCTCCAGTTTGTTTAAGTCCGATTGAGGGATTTTCGGCTTATCCTGGGGTAAGACATCTTTTTGCACTCTCCGCATAGTGGCCATTGTAAAACAGTTAAGTGAAGCTTGTCCGTGAAAAGGGGCTTCCCATTTCATTTGGTCCACTTTATCAAATCTATTTTTCTTTTTATTATCAGGCCTAATTTTGCCCCGTGGCGTGTCCAGGTCCTGATCAATGTTCCCACTTGTGGGTGTTCCCTCATGTGCTATGCTACACCTTTCTACAAAATTCTCAATGTCCCATCTTGCTTTGGGCCAATAATAATTGTGAGCCACCTTTTGAATGATGGTACCTATCTTCTCATGGTCCCCATCTGGTTTCACATGTAGGCTCCTTATTAAGTCTGCCCTATATCTTTTAGGAAGTACCAGCTGTCCCTGACCTTTGGATCTAGCTCCAGTCTTCCTATACATCAACTTGTTTTTCATGTAAAAATCTCCCTGGAGTTGTATGACAAGTTGACAATTTCCTGAAACAAGGCTTGAGTGTTTTATCCCCAGCCTGTGCCTTCCTCATCTCTTCTGGAGTGGTATCTAACATAATATCCTCCTCCTTTCTTGAGGTCGATCTGACCTGAAGGGTGGCCATATACACAGGTTTCCTTCTGCAACGGTCAGTGTCATGATTGTCCATCTGACAATTTTTACACCACCTTTTTCCTTGGTTGAAAGATTTTCTTTCATCATATTTCCTTTCATCGAATTGTGGGGTTTTATTTTTATTTTCATACCGTGGCCTATCAAACTGGTGCTTACCTTTGTTTTGATCCCTAGGATCAAATTTATTAAAGTTCTGTGGTGCCCTAAAGTTATCCACTTGTTTCTTTTTATTACCTGTTACCTCTGCTTGAGCTGCTTGATACCTTTCAGCAACATTTAGCAACTCACCCAGCCTCTCTGCACCTTGTTCCATGAGAAACTTTCTCAGGTCTGGAGCCATGGACTCTCTTAATTGCTCTATAAGGACCATTTCCTTAAGATCTTGGGTTTTCCCCAGAGAAGTCCATTTCTCCAAGTATGTATCTATTCGTGCAGAGAACTGGTGATAGGTTTCACCTGACAGTAGTTTAGCATTCCTAAATTTTTTCCTATAAAATTCTGCATTCTTTTCATATCTTAACAAAAGAGCCTGCTTTAGCATGTCATAATTTTCCTGATCACTTCTGCTCATTTTTGCAAAAACTTCATAAGCTGCCCCACGAAGTCCCTGGGATAACTTTAAGCTCCACCTTTCTCTCTCTAACCCATATGTGGTAGCTAATAGTTCATACCTATTTAGATAGCTCTCTATATCATCGTCTTTCTCCACAAAATGATCTAAATGAAAATTCATAGCTGAGGTTGAGGCTCCCTGGCTAGCAGTAGCATCAGAGGTAAAGGGACTGGCACCATTTTCAGGAGCATGGCCTTGAAACTCAAACTCCCTTAGTCGTAACTCATGTTCCCTTTGTAATCTCTTCTCCTCCTTTTCTGCTTCCCTCTCTGCAGCTAATCTCTTTTCTTCTCTTTCTGCAGCTAATTTTTTGTCTTCTCTTTCTGCAGTCAATCTTCTTTCTTCTGCTTCCAATTTCTTAGCCTCCGCCTCAATCTGCAACCTCTTAGCCTCAGCCTCAATCTGCAACCTCTTAGTCTCAGCCTCTAATTTTCTTTCGGCCTCTTTTTCTAATCTTCTTTCTTCCCGTTCAATATATTTGTCACATTCAGCAGTGACATAAGAAATCATAATTTGCCCGTCCATTCCTAACTCTTTCGCAGTCTGTACAGCAGCAGATCGAAATTCTGCCAGGTCGGCCATTGTCTAACAGATAAATGTCTAAACAATTTTATCTATGACTAATTAACTCAAGACAACACAGGCACTGTGAGCTCAACCTTATTTATTTTCACCCAAGGATACCTTTTAATTCTTATTATTCCCTGAAGTGAGTTACCCCCCAATATTTGTAATAGGGAAAGATTCAAAATCCCGAGGGCGAGACCCCAATATATGTGGTAAAGTGGGATGTTATAAATATTTATAGGGGACTTAGTGTACTGACTGAGATCAGCTGTGAAGGTATCTATATCTAATAAGAGTAGTGTATTATAGATAACCTTACTTACTGCCACATATGTATACCTCAGTCAGAATTATTCTGGAATAGTGTGATGACTACGTTATATGTCTAGGGTATGTGTATGATGAAGTGTAAGTCATAACAACAACAGACAGATAAACAATTTAATTTATTCCACCACACTTGACAACACTGTGACACTCACATACGTAAAACACTCTAAGAGGATATCTTAAAGGAGTCACTGATAACTTTTCAAATAACAATATGTATTCAGTGCTGTCATGAATGTATATGTGTCCTGATTCAAATACAAAAGGAACCAGGAATCACAATCAATTTTAATTACAAGTTATATGTACAGAATTTATTAATATGATTCTTATAGTGACAGATATTATTAATGGTATCCTATGTGTGTCGTTGTGTAGTGGTAATATGAGGTAATACTGGTTTGGTTTTGTTCAAGCTCTGTTGGTATTTGTCATCATGACTTCAATAGTTTGTTTTTATTGGAACTAGTATTGGAGATGTTCTCAGTTCCTGGTATTAAAACAAATAAATTCCCCTCTTAATTTTAGTTTATAATGTCATTTTAAGATGGGGTACATAACGTTGAGCTCCATGGCCACACTCTCTTATCTTGCGTGATGACTGCAGTAAAAGACTCCTCTGCTCGAGTACGTAAATGAGTTCTGGAGCCACCCCACTGGTTGCTATATGGACCAAGGAGTATGCTGTCCACCTCTGGCTTCAGCAAAGCTCTGACCAGGTGCTGCTCAATAACTTTAAGACCACGGTCCCTGAAACAAGAAGGTTGTACCTTCTACGTCAGAACTAATTTATACTCTATTTTTACACTGAGCACAATACATCACAAACATTGAGTTCAGAGCGTTAGGCCAACTGTCAGCTTCATCTGAAATACTTTATACCAGTATTTCCCTCCCTAATGGTTACTACGCCTCTGCAATTCCAGCATTATTTCTTTCTAGTTAATAATCTAGGTGTCAGTGTACTGTTTGGCCATTCCATGCAATTTTACTTTCCTCCGACACCTTCTGTTCAGGCTGGAGCACTATAGGCTTTACATCATGTTCGCTACTGAACCACACATATATACAGACATAATTTATCAATTTACATTCAATTTTCATTAAAAGATATTGAATATTTCAAGCTTACCACAATTCATGGAAATAATAATAAACAGTTTCGTTGACTGGCAATGAATATAGCACAACTCCGATCTGCCGATGTCCCAGGCTTTATTTTATAAAAAATATACACTGGTGCTCAACGTACTGTTTCTTAGTAGGTTTATTACAAGATGTGGCAATGAACAGACGCTCTGAATTTAGTATATTCGCAGCTCTACCCAATCACACCACGTCTACACATCTTTTCAAAAAGTACCCCTTTCTCACGTTCCCCTGACAACACAAGATAGTATTTATAGTCCGACCAATCGTGTTTAGTCTTTCATTTGTTGCGCTCCAATCACATAGGAGTTAACATGGTAGGCTATTTCCGTAACGTAATGTTTCTTCAAACACGTTATAAAAAAATTTTATGAGCAGAAATGATTTCATGCTGTCAGGCACCCCCACTATTTTATTTTGGCCATAACTTGGTAATTCCTAGACTATTTGCGTAACGTTTTACATATTCTTTGTCAGCAAACCCTAAGGAACCCAAATATCTCAATCTAAGGGAGCTAGGTGGCTGCGTTCAAAATGTGCATTTTCTACCACCTCCTGTTCACTTCAATCCCCATGTGGTGTCTGGGTACTGTCATGTTTTCAAACGTAAATCCATCTAATGTCATCTTTCCTAATAAGCGTTTTCCAGGTTTTTTTAAAACCTAACTCTGGGAAGGGTAGTGTTTTTATCACTGTCCGTCTGAAAAAAAGTTATTGCATGTGGCCTTACACGCGTGATAGTAGTAATTGTATATCGCGTTACGCTTGTTGGGGGTGGCATTAATAGCGAGACGCGTGTTTAGTGTTGCACGTGTCCCCGCTTTCTGCCTCTCCCTTCTCTCTATCCTTTAGTCCATCTGTCTTTTAGTTACACCGTGTATAAAATGGAATGAATGAAATATTAAATTTAGGTCATTGATCAGCTTGCGTATCTCACGGTTTTTCCAAGAAATACAGTACACGTTTCATTGAAGAAAGCGTGCAGCGACACAGTAGGCTTTTACTATCAACGTGAAAGCGTTACAGTTTGCAGACGAAGTAGAAAACAAGGGGGATTTCGAGTACAGTCATTGTGACAGCACTGTTCTTTACCATTCTTCTTTCCTTTTATTAAATTTATTTGTTAGGCTTTGCATTTACGTTTTAATTTATATATGGGGATTAGAATAATTCACGACACGGACTCTCGGTCGTCCTGGGGGTTTGGATCCCTGGCTCTTTGTTTCCCATGCTTGTCGTGGTAGCCGATCTTCTCCCATTCTGCAGACATGGCCAGACCATCTTAGTTGGGACTGTTCTACTTGGGTCTGCAGCGGGTGGCATTTTAGGCCTTGACGTATCGTCTGGTTGCGGACCATGTCTCTTCTTGTTACTTCAACCACCTTCCTCAGATACCTCATTTCTGAGGTTTGGATCTGGCTTTTGTGGGTTGTAGTCATTGCCCATGACTCGCATCCGTATGTCAAGACTCCCTTGATTTTTGTATTATTATTATTATTGTTGACTCTGCTAGGGGATATTAACAAAATTATTTCCAACAAGAACATGAACTCAACTTTAATAAGTAAGTAAGTCTGTTGGTAAATATTTACAATTTATTTAGCCTATACCGTTTCTCTTTTCGGTCTGGAAAGTTTGAAATGAAATCAAATTTATTTACAACAATAAATCAATAAACATTGAAAATAATTAACAATATCAAAAGTCATTCAATTGTTGAAGGTTATCAACTGGATTAATTATCTCCTTTTAAAGAACATTGATATGATACTAATGAGTTTTGTCTCTATTTCTTGACTGTGAAGCTAGTAATGGGTAAATTTATGTCCACACTTTTCATCATTCACTGTATGTTTATTTGCATCTTGTCTTTTAGTACAGGGGTATAATCTGGATACGCTGATCAGTGGCTTTGTTTTGCCACTTATCTTGTGTTTAGAGATCTGCCACTCTCCTGCCATGGACGAACACGTATTTTGAATTTCTCCAGGCGGTGGAAGCTAAGTATCTGGCCCTGTTAACCACAAGGGCACTTGCACCACAGAGTCCAGCAGAGGTGGATGACTCTATAAAGTTTTTTTTGGTACTCAGAATAGAACCTGAAACAAAAATAAACGTAACCCCTATATGGCCCATCACTATTCCATTATTACACAAGATGGGGACGATAGACAGTGTCAGATAATGTGCTAGAAAATGCACAGGACAATATATACCAGCACTTCCCACATCCAGTTCACCGTGACTACACTTTCCTTTTAAAACCATAGTTAGATCCATCTGTCCATGATCCGCCTCCATACAATGATTTGGTCTAGTATAAAATACTAAGTAATACCTTGATCCCTGCACTAAAACAATTTCTGTCATCCTTCCTTATATTCCAGGCATGTGTCCCATTTCCTCAAGAAATATTTCTTTAAGGGGGAACACCCACCCAGAAATGGGTTATCTTTTTAAAAAATTAACAGGAAAATAACTAACAAACTTGTTGACATAAAATTTGGCCACATGTTACAAGAGATATTATATTTTATGATGAACAAAGTTTACTTTATAAATTTTAATGTTTTATGTGAAAATAATTAATTAACATGAAGTGATGAAAAAAAAAAAGAAAGGAAAACCCCCAGTGCACCTGGGAATGAATTTCACTCACATAAAAGGTGCAAAGAATGCCAAACCAGCAGATGATGTGCATAACATCCCTACCTATGGCGTGAACCACCCAAAAATGTCTACCCCAATGAGTTTTGTAGATATGGCTCTTGCAATATGACCCTTTTAAATAGCACAAATTTAGAACTTTGTATAGCAATATCTCTGTTTCTATACAATGTAAGAAAAAAGTGGAGGTTCATGCCATAAAGGATAACATGGGCTATAAGTGTGCAAAATTTGAAGGCTATAGCTTTAAAATTGTAGAAAATATCACCGGAACTGTGAATCGCAAGCCCTTTTTTCGTTAAAGTTTAGTTTTTAAAATGTTAAAACACTTATCTGATTCTCTTTGAACATTGATAACTCATAAACTATTACAGATAAACACATAATTCAAAAAGAATATCAAAGTAAAAAGGCTTATAAATATTTAAAACACAATTATTATATGAAAATCAAAAATAACCTTTTTTGTCTTTTTCTGGGTGTATATGCCCCCTTAAAAGCTTTTCCAAACCTACAGACCTAATTCTGCTATCATTCTCAATTTAACTTGAAGGTACACAGGCGGGTAATACCTTCAGAAATTACACAATGGTTGCAGAAACACGTCTACACACTTACCAACACACTGTAGTGAATCAATAGCAAATCATATATATTATATATATATATATATATATATATATATATATATATATATATATATATATATATATATATATATATATATATATATATATATATATATATATATATATATATATATATATATATATATATATATATATATATATATATATATATATATATAATATATATATATATAATATATATATATATATATATATATATATATATATATATATCTTTCTTACCCCCAGGAACACACAGACGAGCTGTTAATGGCAAACTTGATCTGCTCTCAGGTACAACTGGCAAAGGCAGTCTTCATTTACAAGTTACTGCTTCTTTCTGCTCGCTGTGTTTTTCAAATCTTATGGCCCCAATTTAACAAGGGCAAGGTCTATTTATACTAGCACATCCGGCGTATCGGAAAGCAGGGGGCTAATGGGGTATTGCGAATACCAAAATGAGGCATATTTTGTCTCTCTGTTCAATTATGAAAAACTAGTTTCCCCCTTATCTTTCTTATTTCTGGAGCGATGTTATTCATCTAAGGCTTAAATTATACCCTGAATTAATCTTTATCTTCCTAGCTAACAATCTGTTAGTCTCCTAAGTGCATTTTATTCTATGCATATTTTAAATACCTAAATTAGGGACTAACCCGATGTGTCGAAGCCTTTCCACTCAATATATCTCTCTTAATAAACTATTTTTCGTGGAAGTCTTTACACCTACCTCTAAAGTAACATTCCTGTTGTAGAATTAGAGACCTCTTCCAGGTGGTACTTCTGTATTACTTATGTAATTAAATGGCATCCTTCACTCGGTTGCACGGATGAGGACTGGCCATTTTGCCTATCCAAGGCTGTAGTAAACACACGAATACGGAAGTCTTTCCATTGGCTAGTGTATCATACAATTTCTACAGTGTATGGCGCACGGTTTTCGTCAGAGTTACTCAGGATTATACAGAAGCTGTGATGTGAAGCAGACTAACTCACGACACCAGCGTTAACACATCCTATTGTGACTTTTCTAATTTTATCTACATTTCAGTGAGCACAGTATTTATGAACGGAATTTCATAACATTTCGAATGACGTAAGTGAATGTTATAACATTTCGAATAACGTAACTGTATGTTATAACATTTCGGATGATGTAAATGAAAATTATAACATTTCGGATGACGTAAGTGAATGTTATAACATTTGGGATGACATAAGTGAATTTTATAACATTTGGGATGACGTAAGTGAATGTTATAACGTTTGGGATGACGTACGTGATTGTTGTAACATCTCAGATGACTTAAGTGAATGTTTTAGCGTTTCGGTTGACGTAAATGTATGTTAAACCATTTCGGATGACGTAAGTGAATGTTATAACATTTCAGATGACGTAAGTGAATGCTATAACATTTTGGATGACGTACGTGAATGTTATAACATTTGGGATGACGTAAGTGAATGTAATAACATTTCGGATGATGTAAATGAACGTTATGTCATGATGAGTATGTCAGTTAACAGAGCCGAACGTTATGGCTTCTCGTTAATAAAGTGGGTGGGTCAGTCGATAAGACAAAAATTACTATACGCCACTATTTCTTAACCTTTTTTGTGCCGTGGACCCGTGTGATTGTCACATGAAAGCTCTGGACCCCTTTGATTGTCCAAAGAAGGCTATGGGCCCATTTGATTATCCAGTTAATGCTGTGGACCCATTTGATTATCCAGTGAAGGCTGTGGACCCATTTGATTATCCAGTGAAGGCTGTGGACCATTTGATTATCCAGTGAAGGCTGTGGACCCATTTGATTATCCAGTGAAGGCTGTGGACCCATTTGATTATCCAGTGAAGGCTGTGGACCCATTTGATTATCCAGTGAAGGCTGTGGACCCATTTGATTATCCAGTGAAGGCTGTGGACCCATTTGATTATCCAGTGCATGCTGTGGACCCCTTTGATTTTCTGATGAAGGTTATAGACCCATTTGATTGTCAGATGAAGTCTGTGGACCCCTTTGATTGTCCAGTGAAGGTTAAGGACCCATATGATTGTTGGATGAAGGCTGTGGACCCATTTGATTGTCCGATAAAGGCTTTAAAAAAGTGTACGTAATAAAACACTTAACATTTTAAATGTTAGGTTATGTACACTTACCCTCTAGAATCGATTCACGGACCCCTATAGTGTCAATGGATCACAGGTTAAGAAACCTTTCTAAGCAAACTTAGCAAAAAATTGTTAACGAATGCAATATTTAAGTGCCTGCATGAAATAAACCGCATTTCGAAACCTGAGAGATATTAAAGCTTTTGAAGTCCTTACAAATAAAAGATTATAAACACTGCTCTTCTGTTTAATTCAGTCGAATATACCTGTCGGTGTTTCGCAGCAAGCAGTACTAAAATGCTTACGTGCAACAAATCATACACAGGAAGTATTCATGGGCTTGGCGTCAACAACAATAACAAAACGGTAACGCGATACCAATCTTCTGTTTACTTCACAAATAAGTGTGACAGAATAAACACAAATCAGAACGGCAGTCTTTGAAGTTATCTTGAATTTGCGAATAGAATGTAAGGACGCAGACACTTGTTTGTTTAAAACACACTCAAACAACACTATTTGCACAAGTCTGGAAAACAGAGACAACACCAACGGAGTGGAATAAACGAATAATTGTCAAATTGTCCAAGAAAGGTGACCTTGCAGACTGCAACAACTGGAGTGGAATTACCCTCCTCTCAGCTCCCAGTAAAATACTAGGCAGGATAATTATCCAGAGAATTTCAAAAGCAGTAGACCAAAAACTGAGGAAAGAACAAGCGGGTTTTAGAAAGAACAGAAGATGTGCAGATAATATATTCACCCCCAGGAACATTATGGAGCAGTTCTCAGAATGGCTGTGACAGCTATACATTAACTTTGTTGATTTTGAAAAGACTTTTGACAGCTTAAACATGGACAGCCTATGGAAAATACTGAAGGCTTATAGAATTCCCAGCTGCATTGTTTCCATCATAAAAAGCCTCTATGCTAACTTTACATGCAGTGTTGGATTGAGCAACGTAACTTTTGAGGTGAAGACAGGAGTACGACAGGGATGCCCCATATCAACAACTTTATTTTTGACAGTCATAAACTGGGTGATGCGCCAGACAACAGAGGGAAGTCCAAGAAAAATTAGATGGGCAACGTTTTCTACACTGGAAGATCTGGAAAATGCAGATGACATTGCACTACTCGCACATTCACATCAACACGTCCAAGAAAAAAACCGATAGACTGAATAAATATAGCCAGCAGGTTGGCCTGAACATCAGTCTGAAGAAGACAGAGGTCATGACACTCAATGTGGGCAATCCTAAGACCATAACAGTAAGGAACCAGATGCTGGAACAGACAGACACATTTACATACCTAGGATGCATAGTAACACCAGACGGCGGAACAAACAAAGACATCAACAACAGAATGAATAAAGCGAGAACAGCCTTTGCTAGTCTCAACAACATTTGGAAGTCTTCCCAGTACATCACAAACACTAAATTAAGACTGTACGAGAGCTGTGTACTTTCTGTGCTTCTCTATGGATGCTGGAGAGTAACAGAGAAGGAAATGTCGAAATGGTCCTCCTTCCACACAATCTGCCTAAGGAAAATTCTCCGAATCGTTAGGCCGAATACTATCACTAACCACGAACTACTTACTCGGAGTAACATAGAGGACAAAGATATCACTTATTACCAGATCTCCAAATCTCTAATGCTTTAACCTCATCATGTTAAACGAATTACTCCAGAAACCACCACAGCCTGAGCACATTTATTACTTTGGTGGCGGCTTCTTAAATGGCAGCCAACAGAAGGGGTGGTTTCAAGCCCCTTTAAGGAGAGAAAAGTGTATTCATTCATTCTTTCCTTCATTTATTCGCATCAATGTTAGCCGCAGGATATCTGAGGTTTCTCTGTTTTGGCTCTTTTTTCCATGTATCGATGTTCACGTGGTTTGGCTTCCTTGCAGTAATTATGAGTGGCGTTACGAGATACCGTTTTCTATTTGTTTAGATTTGTCACGGGTTGCCTTCCCTTGCCCTGCAGTTGTGGTCCAACAGTGGCCCAAAACCTAGAGTATCTAATGTGGGTCTTCAAAGGTGT
The DNA here is from genome assembly GCA_024509875.1 of Oreohelix idahoensis. Classification (NCBI taxonomy): domain Eukaryota; kingdom Metazoa; phylum Mollusca; class Gastropoda; order Stylommatophora; family Oreohelicidae; genus Oreohelix; species Oreohelix idahoensis. Next base: position 771,264 of record JAMPIV010001436.1, read on the forward strand.
CTACCTTCGCACAAGATTACTCTTTGCAGAGTTGTAGATAGAAGGATAGTGATGCTTCTACCTCGAGGGAGTGTTCACAAGAAATTTCAGAAGTCAAGAACAATACTCAATGCGTATGAGCACGTTAACTTTTTATCTGACCCGCCGCCTTTTGTAAAGATGTATATTATATGACTTAGCTCGTTCAAGCCCCCAGCTGATTTAATTCAGCGAAATTCCTCTTATTAGCTCGATATATATATACTAGATGTTCTGGGTCATACGTATGCCTTTCTCTTTGTAATGATTAATTCAGCTGTGAATTTGTCAAAATCAACATATACATATTTAATGATCAATTACTTTGAAACAAATGTAAATAAATATGACTGGTGATTATGAAAAATAATTAGGTTTCTTCACTGAAAATTCTTTAGGCATGATGAATTTAGCAAAATAAAGTTAGGTTGTTTTTGGCCTGTTAAAATTTGGACTTGCCAAAATGCTGAAGTGCCAATGCTGCTTTTCAGTAGAATCGTCTCTGTGGTGAGGGACACGTTTCCAGATCAGTTCAGGAAGTAACCGCTCTGGGTTAAGGCAAGAATCTTCAGGTGTCGATCTCAGGCTTCGAACCACAGTCAAGTAGTACAGCAAATGGTCTCTCCGGGTCTTACCGCAATTAGTCGGGTCGCCTTGTGCTGGTACCACAAACTTTAGAGGGAATAAAAGAACAAATTCCGCTGCTAAATATCTGCTTTCCTGAAATTAATCAGGCGCCTTTATCCGCGGTCCGTAAGCCCTTTTGTTTTCTCACATATTTTACTCTCCCTGAGCGTATATCATATCACTCAGGGCATGTGATGAAAAATCACCAGTATGTCAGTTAATTTAAGGAAAAATTTGTGACTGGACAGCGGCAGTGGCTTGTGCCTGAAGGAACATATTAAGTTTACATACATTCACAAAATGATAATATACAACTATGCACAGGTTGATGTAATCATCACTCACTCCCTGCTCCATTCGGAGTCTGGGGTTACCTCTGCTTTTGGTTCTTCCGTGAGAACTAGCATGAAGCAATCACCAGCGCTTGCTGTGGTGGTTCATGAATGTATCTTTTTCACATGCTGAGGTTGCTAGACTAGTATGAATCTTTAACACCACTATGTCAAATTCACAGCATAAAACTTGCTCAATAGATTAGTCTTGGCAACTTAACACAGATGTCTCGAACACACGTCTGGGGTATTATTTCTATTTCAGAATCCCTCTGTGACTTGTGAGTGGTCCTGTAGAATTCCAGGTTCCGCATTAATGTTGGAGAGTTATCTACTGATGTACAGAGATGCTCTTAATACTTTTTATCCGGTCCTATAAATTCAGAATCCAACTCTATTCTTTTCTGTGGCAAGGTCCGAGCTGTCTACGTTGACGTTTTCTGGAATGGAGTGCCGTAAGTCAAACTTCTTCTACGTAATATCGTAGGTTCCCGGCCCACGCTTCCGTTTTCTGACAAACTCCCAATCATAGCGATTGTTTATTCGCGCCTAAAATGCCAGCCAATACATTCAAATACATGTTATGAAAACGTTTCCTCATGTAGTATTCTCAATGACTCATGCGTTTGAAAATTTCAAACAGTCATCCTCCGTAAATGGAGTTGCTACATCCGACAAATGTTGTCTAAGTCTACTTATTTCACACTTCTTGCTCACTCTTCAAAATGTCTTCCAAGATTGCGTTTATAATCACCTAACCCTGCTGTCGAGTCGGAAGTAATTATGCATTCTTAAGTAAACACTTCATGCTCGCATTTACCTGGAGTCAGTGTGGTATTATCACGTTTTAGTGATTCAATTAATCTCTCAGGGATGAGACATACGCTTGTCTGGACATACGAAGTGAAGTGTGACAAAACGAAACAGTGACTCTAGTACGGAGTTCTGTGCAGCGAAATTGAGAAATAATGGAAAGGGGGGAGAATGGAAGAAAAATTGAACTGTCCAATTTCGTGACAAGATTGTTTGGCCACACTTTATTAATATAGAGTAACGTAACGAAATACAGTTTAGATTGTTTGGCTACACTAAAAATTATAGCGTGACGTTACGAGATACCGTTTTCTGTTGTGTTTAGATTGCTTGACTACACTTTAAAACTTATAGAGCGATGTAACGAAAAACAGATTAGATTGTTTAGCAACACTTTAAAAAGTATAGAGTAACGTAACGAAATACAGTTTAGATTGTTTGGCTACACTTTAAAAATGATAGAGTTACGTAACGAAATTCAGTTTAGTTTCTTTGGCTAAACTTTAAAATCTATAGAGTGGCGTTAGGAGATACAATTTTCTGTTTGTTTAGATTATTTGGCCACACTTTAATAATCGTTAGAACTGTTCTGAGATACTGATTTGTTTAAGTTGTTAAAGTTTTGACTGCAATAATGTGTATACATAGCTGATGCATGTCAACCATTGTATTGGCGTTATCTTTGTCCGTGCTATCCACACAGCGCTGAGTTTTGTTAAGGACTGGCTGTCCTTGAACTCGCATCACGTAACTAAAACTGTATTGATCAACGCCATTTTCCGGCATGGTTATTCTTGTAGTTTTAAAGACCCTAAAAATCTGTATTACAAATAAATATGGTATATAATTAATCTACCTAAAAACAACATTCAAGAAAATGGACACTATCTAAGCAACAAATCGTTATAAGCTTTAGTAAAAAAAGGTTTAATTGTTGCGTAAATCAGTTGTATCTGCCATCAATGGTACCTATACCTTGTAGCGGTTTGGCAGCTTGTGTACCCTGACAATCCCCAGAGCAATGCCAGTGGGAGTTTTACTCCTGGTAGGTTCAGCCATGCTGGACTGGTCTGCGTGGGTAGGGGTCAGACAAAAGCTGGTACCCTGGTCCTCCAGGTTGGGGGTTTTAGCACAGGGCCGACACCCCTGTCTGTGTAAAAAATCGCACACGTTACGGAAACAGCAATAAATGAAAATACTTTGATGCGGGACGGACATCCGGAGTCCCAGGCTCGTATGACTGACAGTGGCGAAAGCCGAAAGGAAGCCACTGGCATGAAAACGGATGCCTAGACGGCAACACGAAACCAGAATTGGTTTTTGGAATGTCAGAACTATGAATGAGGCAGGAAAGCTGAGACAGATCACAGCAGAGATGAGGAATTACAAACTACATATCCTGGGAATAAGCGAGAGCAGATGGACAGGGATGGGGAGAATAAAAACAGCCACAGGGGAAACAGTACTTTATTCTGGTAGAGAGGACGTTCAGCACAACGAAGGTGTAGCCATTATCCTTAAGAAAGGGATGGAAAGGTCTCTACTAGAATGGAAACCCATTAACAACAGACTAATAAGAGCAAGAGTGAGAGGGAGATTCACCAACACCACAATTATACAAGGCTATGCACCAACAAACGACAGCAATGAAGAGATCAAGGATGAGTTCTATCAACAGGTACAAAAGGAAATGGAAACTGTACCCAGGTACGATCTTACTATAGTAATGGGAGACCTAAATGCGAAAGTTGGAACACATAATAATTATAACGAAAGAGTAATGGGGAAATGCGGCAGTGGAACAGCAAATGAGAATGGGGACAAATTAATAAGCTTCTGCAGTATTAACAACCTGGTCATTGGAGGAACACTTTTTCAACACAAAGAAGTGCACAAGTTAACATGGGAATCAGCAAACGGACGAGACAAAAACCAGATAGATCACATAATGATCAATGGCAGATGGAGGCATGCACTACAAGACGTGAAAGTAAGAAGAGGCGCAGATGTGGGAAGTGATCATCACCTATTAGTAGCAAGACTGAAGGTGAAACTCAGAGCTGATGGACCAGTTGCAGTCAAACAGAAGAGATATAACATCACGAAACTTAAGGACCCCCTCACCAGAAAAGCGTTCATGGTCGACGTAAAGAGACGATATCTGATTACCAAAAGCCAGGAAAGAACAGAGACCAACGATGTGGACCAGAAATTCAACACCATCTCAACAATATACAAAGAAAGCAGCAAGTCATGCTTGGGATTCCAGGAAAGAAAGAGCCAAGACTGGATAACACCAGAAACGCTAAACACCATAGCGAAGAGAAAATAAATGAAAAGGAAGAAAACAGAAGCTAAGTCTCCCAGGTTAAAGGCAATATATAGTGAACAGTACAGTCAGCTGGACAAGGAAGTAAAACGTCAAACCCGTGCTGACAAAAGGACATTTCTGGATGACCTTGCAAGACAGGCAGAAGAGGCAGCACTGAGAAATGAACAAAGCACAGTTTATAAAATAACTAAAGCTATCAGTGGAAAACGAGGTGCAAACAACATAACGTTAGTAAGAGACAAGCAAGGAAATCTCATCACCACAGCACAGGGGCAGGAAACAAGATGGGCAGAGCACTTCAGAGAAACACTGAATAAGGAACCACCAGAGACTCAGCTGAATGTTCCTGAGGCTGAAAGTGACTTAGACGTAAATACAGACATTCCACGAAAAGAAGAAATTATCACAGCTATCAAAGGGCTAAAAAATGGAAAAAGCACCTGGTCACGACAATCTGAATGCTGAGCTATTCAAGACAGACCCTGAACTAGCAACAGAACTATTAGAACCACTATTTGCACAAGTCTGGGAAACTGAGACAACACCAACAGAGTGGAGTAAAGGAATAATTGTCAAATTGCCCAAGAAGGGCGACCTTGCAGACTGCAACAACTGGAGAGGAATTACCCTTCTCTCAGTTCCCAGCAAAATACTAGGCAGGATAATCATCCAGAGAATTTCAAAAGCAGTTGACTGTCACGAAGTGGTTTTAAGTTTATAGAGTGTGCCTGAATGAAAGCAAGACCCTAGTATGAGAAAGTCTGAGAAGATAGAATTTAGATGGAAAATAACATGCCTGTGGACAGGTGAGACTATTGGCTCAAGAGATAGACCCAGGATTTGAATCTCCCCCTGCCGCTTCGTGACTAAAAAAAATGGCTATAGTCTCCCCACCTCTGACTGCCTTGAAACACAAGGAGATAAGGTGTATAATTACGACCACAAACACCACTATACAGACAACATAGAGTAAGTATAGTAAAGAATAGAAGCTGATCCAGTAAATAATATATGTATATATTTATTTACATACAAGAAAACATAAAATGGCATCATACGTCATCAAGTCAGTCAATAGCGTGCACTGTTGCACGGCCTGGAAAAACCAAGGTAACAATTAAATTGAGAGACACTCAACCAAAAAAAACCCCAAATCACATTCACTCTTCCTGCCACCCTGCTGAGGAACAATAAAAATGGTTAGTGATTTAAACCAAATCTACTTTGGTGGGGCTGTCAACTTTTAGCCTCCACTCTCTTACACTAATAAATTTCTGTCTTAGTCCTGGTGACTCTTCCTCAACGAACGGCTACACAGCTTTTTACTAGTCAGGCGATAGGCGCCGATAACTACACCACAAGAAATGCTACAATTAATAGACTTGGTTTTTCGAACGCAGACTCAGTGTCTATCCGTCCAATGGATACTGAACAGACCCTACTGGTCCTGTCTATTTTCTCCCTCCTTCTCTATCTTTCTCTCTTGATCTCAGTGTCTCTCTAACACTCGAGGGCTGGTGATGCGGCGTCTCCGTTACTCTCTTCTTGATTTCTATCAGGACCTAGGTTTGGTAACCCTGTCACCTGTTCCTGATTTTGGTGATGACGATGTTCGGATATCAAGCATGAGGGACTTGATTAACTGTAGACAAAACTTCTCTGCTGCTGAATAGCTTCCCTCTTTTAACCCGCTCCGGAGTTAGAGGAAAAAAACCACAGCCTTGATTTCAGGCTGTACAAAATGAAACTAGTCTCCCGGCCACCTGCCGTTGCTAGAGACTATAATAGCGATGCTCTCGGCTGTATGATAAATAAACCTCGGTCCAGCTGAAGCATAGGGACTTCACTGCCAGAGACCATAGGGTAATTTTCTTTTGCTCCTGACGATACTCGAGTACACTGACCCTGAGATATGTCTTTTGCCGTGGATAATTTTATTTGACAAAATTATGCTCCCCACTGTTTCCGCCGTGACTCGCTGAAATTAAAAGAAACAGCGACTCATGTACACCCACTCTAAAACCGCTTATCTCTAACATATACGATACATAAAATAATTCTATACACGTGTCTCTTCATTCTCACTTCTTCTCCCCTTTCTCTCGTTCTTCACAACAATACATAAAATACCACTATCCCACGTGGCCTCTAAAATCACACTCCTTCTACTAAAATCTGCCAGGTAAAACAAACAATAGCCCAGACCCGTCTGACATGTTACGTGGCCGTTACGCATGGCCGATCACGTGTTCAAACTTGACAGAATTAGGGAAATCCTTTTACCCATTAACACAGGAGTTTCCCCGGCTTACTCTTATTAAATTAAATCTCGCTATAGGAATAGTTTCCTCCCCTAAGCAGTATAATTCATTTACAACGTAAATCTGAACCCTCTGACAATATTTCTCACATTTTTAAGGCTCAGAAAAATTAACGAACACACCAGGGATTTCCCCATAAATTTACATTAGAAAATATACAGGAATAAATGGTGGTTTTACATAACATCCTACAAATATGGCACACGTGTTTCTCACAACTTCACACACTCCTATCTATTGCCAAAATCATAGAAAGAATAAGCACACTGTTGAATTACGTCGTTCTTCAAAAATAGTAATTAATGGCGCTATCGTTTATTTTAAAACTGAAAAGTTAATCTTTACCTAAGGGCGAATTTCTCAAAGAACCCTCTAATGAATAAAACGATAATACGATAAAATCTTACATACCAATTCATCGCTGGTTTTTCCCACAGTGGAGAACGATAAATTACGTAGTCTGACGGCTGGCACTTATTTTTCATAGAGACAATTGCCCGCGGTTTCCTCCCTCATTATATACAAGAGAAAACACCCACGCGAATTTCTCTCCCACGCATATCGCGGACCAATGGGAGCGCTAGAAAAATCAATACTATCCACCTACGCAAACCCCGCGTGCTTCCGGCCGCGTGCTTCCGGCCTCGTCATATCGCGTGCCGGAAATGGCGATTATTTTCGTAAACAACGAAATTTACGGGAATCGCGAAAAATCATAAGAAAGTAAAACTGATGCTAGAATAAAATAAACCTACCATCATAAACGAACCCATTTAATTTATCTACTCAAAAAAATACCAACCACGATATATATTCAAATGAGAAGAAATAAAATGGTGGAAAAGCGGGCCCGAAAATAGCGATTTCCGTAAACAACGGAAAATCGCGTGATCAGAAGAAAATAAAACTGGTGAAAATTCAAAATAGAACCACAGAATCGGGCCTGTTAAAAGTCAGAATTACAGTGTAGCGTCACATAAGTCCCCCCTTTCAAGTACGGGAACCGTGCTAAATCACTGAAATCTCTGGGTTTCATACTGGCCCGTATCTAGATCTACCTCCTGATCTAATCACTATCGTAATTAGCATTATCATACAGGCCCATCTCCATATCCTTGAGAATCTTGGCAAACACTGGATCGAGAGGGTCACGCCAGGGGGTTTTCTCCTGGCGACTGCGCCCTGAGTGGTCGCCCTTCCTCCTCCCTTTCATGTGTTTCCTTCGCCCACGAATTTTCCTGGCGGCGCGTGGTAAATACTGATTACCAGATGGTGCGACCTCCCAGTGTTTTGAAACAGTCTGACTGGCTTGGCCAGACATCGCCGTAACAGGGCGTAACTGTTTGCGGTTGACTGACGAACCGTGCGCATGTTCCTTCTTGTCAGTATTTCCCTCCCTTGAGAGATGTAATACCATCGGGGGCCTAATTCCCGACGACAAAGAAGATACTTCTGAAGTAAGAGGTGTCACCACTGTTTGACCCTTAAGCTGAACAGGGCTGACAGGCGAATACGCCTCTGTAAATAACATTCCACTGTCTTTAGAGGCGTCTCTCCTCCTCATCGTAAGACAGGGATGTTTGAGCTCCCGTGGGGCTCCGTGAATTTGGGGCTTTCCCCTTTCACTTCTCTGGCCTGCAGTAGGCCCCCTTGCGTTAGCAAGGATCGGTGTGGTTGGGTTCCCCAAAACTAAGTAAGGGCTTCCCAGGATGAAATCATGTGCTGGCTGTGCCATTACAGCTGCCTTGATGGTGCCAGACACAAACTGACATTTCACCTCAATATTGGCTACAGGCAGACGCTGTGAGATACCTCTTCTCAAAATGCCACCAATCTCAACTATTTCTCCGGTCCACTGCCCTGGTTTCACCAAATGACGAGCGATGATACTGGGGTAAGTAAGCCCGCTGTCAAACAAACACGTAGTGGCTGTCCCATTCACTACGGCTGGTCCACTGTTAGAGAACAACTTCTCTGCCTGGACTGGTTCCCATTTATTCCCTTTAGTCCATCTCACCGGCCTTAAACAAGCTGCATGGTGAGCTGGGGGTTTGTTCATGCACCGGGATGTCCAGTGGGAAGTGGTTCTACAATTCTGACAATACCTCTCATGATCTCCTCTGTTCCTAGCAGGTTCCTGAGAGGTTGTTGTCGGTGCTCTGTTATGCTGCTGGGGGCGCAAGTTATAACCAGAATGAGGCTCCTTGCGAGAAGGCCCTGGTTGCTGATGAGCTGGTGAAGTAGCCGGCTGCGATGATGAAGCTCCTTTGTCTGGGGCTGGCAGGTCTGGGTTTTTCCGTTTCTGTCCCAGTACTTCGGCCTGTGCTGTCTGGTACCTTTCGGCGAACACGATAATCTGATCAAGTTGCTGGGCACCCTGCTCTGCCAGATACCGCCTCAAGTCGGGGGACATGTTTGCCTTAACTTGTTCACACAGAACTAACTCCTCCAACCCTTCAAAAGTTTTCGCCAGTCCTGACAGTTCCCTCCAGCGAGTAAGGTAATTTCTCACCCGCTCGGCAAACTGTGCGAAACTCTCTCCCTTCTCCGGCCTGCTCTCCCTGAACATGGTTTGGCATTTCCGGGGTGTCCACTGAAACCTTTGCAACAAAGCATTTCGCAGTGCCTCGAAGTTGTTCTGATCATCTATGAGCAGCTTGTTGTAAACTTCATACGCATGACCTTTGAGCGATTGTGATAATTTTAGGCACCAAAGACTCTCATCCAACCCGTATGCCTTTGCCATTCTTTGAAATTTCTCCAGGAACACGTCAATCTTCTCATTCCCATTAGGGAACGAGTCAAATGGGAAGCTCATGGCTGCCATCTGGGGTCCTCTGTTTCCTGAGGTGTCTGTCGCTCCTGCTCCGGGTGAATTGCCATTGGCCGAACTGCCCTCTGAGGATCGGTACTGTAGTTCCAGAGAACGCAGGGCAAGTTCATGCTGTCTCTCCGCTGCCTTCTCCCTCTCCTGTGCTTCCAATTTCCGAAGTTCCATCTCTGCTGCCTTCTCCTTCTCCTGGGCTTCCAATTTCCGAAGTTCCATCTCGGCCTGCCTCTCCGCTGCTTTTGCGGTGGCTATCCTTTCCTCTTTCGCTGCTTCTGCGGCGGCTGCCCTGTCCTCTTTCTCTTTCTCCCGCTGAATATGCCTATCATTTTCCCTTATCAGGTAGGCCTTAGTCTCCTCCTTATCCATTCCCATGTCCTGAGCAGCTTCTCACCAGGCAGCTCGTAACTTGGCCATATCCGCCATCTTACCTGTAAACTGCTGTAAGTTCACAAATACAGAGAAATGACAGAAAAGGAAAAGAGAAGGAACAACCTGTTACGAAATATAAAATACTCCCTCTATAACCGCTGTTCCAAAACCCGAACTCAGACTAGCGTCAAGTCTGAACAATAACCTGAGAAAAAAAATTTAGTTAAGAAGCTACCAAAAACTAAATTACCTTCCTGTTAAAGAAAAATATGTCGGTATGCCATCAATTACCTCTTAGTCATATAAATCAAAAATACCACAAAAATCTACTAGACTGCAACCTGTGGAAAAACTTATACTGGATCAGTTCTAGTAGCTCAAGTCTAGGGGATATTTAAAGAAATTCTATTCTCAGAAACTTCCTAGAGACAATCTATGAATGTAGATCACAGAATTGATCTCAACAGAATGATCCACCGGACGATTGCCGCCCACTTGTCACGAAGTGGTTTTAAGTTTATAGAGTGTGCCTGAATGAAAGCAAGACCCTAGTATGAGAAAGTCTGAGAAGATAGAATTTAGATGGAAAATAACATGCCTGTGGACAGGTGAGACTATTGGCTCAAGAGATAGACCCAGGATTTGAATCTCCCCCTGCCGCTTCGTGACTAAAAAAAAATGGCTATAGTCTCCCCACCTCTGACTGCCTTGAAACACAAGGAGATAAGGTGTATAATTACGACCACAAACACCACTATACAGACAACATAGAGTAAGTATAGTAAAGAATAGAAGCTGATCCAGTAAATAATATATGTATATATTTATTTACATACAAGAAAACATAAAATGGCATCATACGTCATCAAGTCAGTCAATAGCGTGCACTGTTGCACGGCCTGGAAAAACCAAGGTAACAATTAAATTGAGAGACACTCAACCAAAAAAAACCCCAAATCACATTCACTCTTCCTGCCACCCTGCTGAGGAACAATAAAAATGGTTAGTGATTTAAACCAAATCTACTTTGGTGGGGCTGTCAACTTTTAGCCTCCACTCTCTTACACTAATAAATTTCTGTCTTAGTCCTGGTGACTCTTCCTCAACGAACAGCTACACAGCTTTTTACTAGTCAGGCGATAGGCGCCGATAACTACACCACAAGAAATGCTACAATTAATAGACTTGGTTTTTCGAACGCAGACTCAGTGTCTATCCGTCCAATGGATACTGAACAGACCCTACTGGTCCTGTCTATTTTCTCCCTCCTTCTCTATCTTTCTCTCTTGATCTCAGTGTCTCTCTAACACTCGAGGGCTGGTGATGCGGCGTCTCCGTTACTCTCTTCTTGATTTCTATCAGGACCTAGGTTTGGTAACCCTGTCACCTGTTCCTGATTTTGGTGATGACGATGTTCGGATATCAAGCATGAGGGACTTGATTAACTGTAGACAAAACTTCTCTGCTGCTGAATAGCTTCCCTCTTTTAACCCGCTCCGGAGTTAGAGGAAAAAACCACAGCCTTGATTTCAGGCTGTACAAAATGAAACTAGTCTCCCGGCCACCTGCCGTTGCTAGAGACTATAATAGCGATGCTCTCGGCTGTATGATAAATAAACCTCGGTCCAGCTGAAGCATAGGGACTTCACTGCCAGAGACCATAGGGTAATTTTCTTTTGCTCCTGACGATACTCGAGTACACTGACCCTGAGATATGTCTTTTGCCGTGGATAATTTTATTTGACAAAATTATGCTCCCCACTGTTTCCGCCGTGACTCGCTGAAATTAAAAGAAACAGCGACTCATGTACACCCACTCTAAAACCGCTTATCTCTAACATATACGATACATAAAATAATTCTATACACGTGTCTCTTCATTCTCACTTCTTCTCCCCTTTCTCTCGTTCTTCACAACAATACATAAAATACCACTATCCCACGTGGCCTCTAAAATCACACTCCTTCTACTAAAATCTGCCAGGTAAAACAAACAATAGCCCAGACCCGTCTGACATGTTACGTGGCCGTTACGCATGGCCGATCACGTGTTCAAACTTGACAAAATTAGGGAAATCCTTTTACCCATTAACACAGGAGTTTCCCCGGCTTACTCTTATTAAATTAAATCTCGCTATAGGAATAGTTTCCTCCCCTAAGCAGTATAATTCATTTACAACGTAAATCTGAACCCTCTGACAATATTTCTCACATTTTTAAGGCTCAGAAAAATTAACGAACACACCAGGGATTTCCCCATAAATTTACATTAGAAAATATACAGGAATAAATGGTGGTTTTACATAACATCCTACAAATATGGCACACGTGTTTCTCACAACTTCACACACTCCTATCTATTGCCAAAATCATAGAAAGAATAAGCACACTGTTGCATTACGTCGTTCTTCAAAAATAGTAATTAATGGCGCTATCGTTTATTTTAAAACTGAAAAGTTAATCTTTACCTAAGGGCGAATTTCTCAAAGAACCCTCTAATGAATAAAACGATAATACGATAAAATCTTACATACCAATTCATCGCTTTTTTTTCCCACAGTGGAGAACGATAAATTACGTAGTTTGACGGCTGGCACTTATTTTTCATAGAGACAATTGCCCGCGGTTTCCTCCCTCATTATGTACAAGAGAAAACACCCACGCGAATTTCTCTCCCACGCATATCGCGGACCAATGGGAGCGCTAGAAAAATCAATACTATCCACCTACGCAAACCCCGCGTGCTTCCGGCCGCGTGCTTCCGGCCTCGTCATATCGCGTGCCGGAAATGGCGATTATTTTCGTAAACAACGAAATTTACGGGAATCGCGAAAAATCATAAGAAAGTAAAACTGATGCTAGAATAAAATAAACCTACCATCATAAACGAACCCATTTAATTTATCTACTCAAAAAAATACCAACCACGATATATATTCAAATGAGAAGAAATAAAATGGTGGAAAAGCGGGCCCAAAAATAGCGATTTCCGTAAACAACGGAAAATCGCGTGATCAGCAGAAAATAAAACTGGTGAAAATTCAAAATAGAACCACAGAATCGGGCCTGTTAAAAGTCAGAATTACAGTGTAGCGTCACATTGACCATAAACTGAGGAAAGAACAAGCGGGCTTCAGAAAGAGCAGAAGATGTGCAGATCATATATTTACCCTCAGGAACATTATAGAGCAGTGCTCAGAATGGCAGAGACAGCTGTACATTAACTTTGTTGATTTTGAAAAGGCTTTCGACAGCATACACAGGGACAGCCTATGGAAAATTCTGAGGGCTTATGGAATTCCCAGCCGCATTGTTTCCATTATAAAAAGCCTCTATTCTAACTTTACGTGCAGTGTTGGATCGAGTAATGTAACTTTCGAAGTGAAAACAGGGATGCCCCTTATCAACAACATTATTTTTGACAGTCATAGATTGGGTGATGCGCCAGACAACAGAGGGCAGTCCAAGAGGAATTAGATGGACAACGTTTTCTACACTGGAAGATTTGGAATATGCAGATGACATTGCACTACTCGCGCATTCACACCAACACATTCAAGACAAAACCGATAGACTGAATAAGTATGGCCAGCAGGTTGGCCTGAACATCAATTTGAAGAAGACAGAGGTCATGACACTAAATGTGGGCAATCCTGAGCCAGTAACAGCAAGGAACCAGAAGTTAGAACAGACAGACACATTTACTTACCTAGGAAGCATAGTAACACCTGACGGCGGAACAAGCAGTGACATTAACAACAGAATGAATAAAGCGAGAACAGCCTTTGCTGTTCTCAACAACATTTGGAAGTCTTCCCAATACAGCACAAACACCAAATTAAGATTGTATGAGAGCTGTGTATTTTCTGTGCTTCTCTATGGTGCGGAATGTTGGAGAGTAACAGAGAAGGAAATGTCGAAACTGTCCTCCTTCCACACAATCTGCCTAAGGAAAATTCTCCGAATCTTTTGGCCAAACACCATCAGCAACCAAGAACTACTTATTCGGAGTAACCAGGAGGACATGCACACCATCATAGCTGGCAGACGCTGGAGTTGGGTTGGCCATGTCCTCAGAAGGGACCCTGATACCATCACAAGAACAGCTATGCTATGGACCCCCGAGGGAAAGCGAAAGACAGGCCGACCAAAAACAACTTGGCGGAGAACTGTGGAAGCTGAGATGCAAAGAATGAACCACAGTTGGGGCACTGTACGAAGGATGGCCGCCGACCGAGCAAAGTGGAATCAATTTGTTGCTGCCCTACAAGACGCCACCAGGCGTGATGGCCGCTGACTGCTTTGACGGTTGGCGGTTATGGATCAAAGAAGAAGAAGAAGAAGAAGAAGAAGAAATCAGTTGTATCACATGGAAGCGAATTATGGACAGTCACGCACACAAGAAGACCCATGGAAAAGACAGAGATATGGTTAAGAATACCATGGACTAATGAGAATGTCCTGAAAGATGAAAAAAAAGCGCAAAGTAAACTTATTTGGCATATCAGAAAGAGTGAGTTCAAGTTTATAGGGCGTGGTAAAAGATGTAGAAAGCTGTGATACATCTTAACAGCGGGCTGAACTGACATGGGGGACGACAGAGGGATGACATGCTGGGCAGTGTAACGTCAGGGCAGGGGGGAACTTTAGCAGTTGAGTAGATAAACAACATCAGAAACATGTGGCTATTAGGAGATATGATCGCCTTCTTGCTTGGACAAGTATTAATAATAAGGGCAGACGTATTACTTACGAATGAACCATGTGATATCCACAATGTCACCATGTTGTGCTTCTGTTGAACGGATGTGACAGGACGAGCAGGTTTAGTGTGAAATGTGTTAAAGGTCTATGCTACATATGGAAGTGAAGATAACGTTGATGATGGTTGGAGTGGTGATGATGATGAGGAGGAGGATACTTCTATTGTTTTTTTAATATTATTCTTCCACCGTTTCTTCTTCTTCTCTCTCCCTTTACGCTTCGTAAAGAGCGCATGGCAACATTGTAGTTGGTCTCCTGACCATATGCCTGCGCCATCAACACTTAATATGCTCGTTCAGTGATAGTTTAGGTAGCAGATTGTTTTACATGATGAAGTTGCTCAACCTCCTGTCACCCGCCTGAGGGAGCAGTCTTCTAGTTCATTCTTTGAGTCCACAGAGACTCTCGCCAGGTGGTTGACTAGCAGCTCACCTGTTTCATTTCTGCATCCAAGAATAGATGGAGAGTTCATTCTTTATTGGCAGTAACCTTACATGATCATTTACCAAGAACAGATGGACAGTTCATTCATCACTGGCAGTGACCTTACATGATCATTTACCAAGAACAGATGTAGAGTTCATTCATCACTGGCAGTGACCTTACATGATCATTTACCAAGAACAGATGTAGAGTTCATTCATCACTGGCAGTAACCTCCTTACATGATCACGTCCTTGTTTACCCACAGGTACGGCATTCCTGCTGGCGACCCTGATCACCAGCCTAGCAATGCTTCTAGCCAGTCTTTCAGCGGTGTCAGGTCTGACCACTGTGTCTAACCTGTGCTACCAGGCCCTGCCTTCAACAAAGGCATCCATTTACGAGTTTTTGACCGGTCGGTACTCAACCCCTCACTCCAGCCAGGTCACGTGGGACTGGACGGAACCTCAAACAGTCGGCAAAGCCATGACTTTTGGAGTAAGAGTGAGTTATTTATGTATTTTCTTACTAATTTTTTAAATTACGACCACTAATTTATCGTCGTCATCATGGCCAATCTAATCGCTATTACTGTCAAATCTGTCCAGAACTATATAAAACGAAATAATACTTATAGTCTTATATAAAACGAAATAATATTTATAGTCTTATATAAAACGAAATAATATTTATAGTCTTATATAAAACGAAATAATATTTATAGTCATATAAAACGAAATAATATTTATAGTCTTATGTAAAACGAAATAATATTTATAGTCTTATATAAAACGAAATACTATTTATAGTCTTATATAAAACGAAATAACATAACACAGAAATCGTACATGGAACAAAATAACAAATATTGTAACACAGAAAGTCGTGCATGAAACAGAGTAACAGTAATAGTCGAACATTAAATAAAACAACATTTTTGTAACACAGAAGTAAGTCGTACATGCAACAAAATAACATTTATATGGACACAGAAGTCGTACATGCAACAAAATAACATTTATATGGACTCAGAAGTCGTACATGCAATAGAATAACATTTATATGAACACAGAAGTGGTACATGCAACAAAATAACATTTATATGAACACAGAAGTCGTACATGCAACAAAATAACATTTATATAAACAACAAGTTGCAGCCATGCTAAGATAATATTCCTGTCAGATCAAATAACACATTTTGTCCTGCTGTAAATGTGGATTGGGAACAGTCGACTGTAAACGGAGATATGAACACACACACATGCAAAAGTACGCACACATGGCGGGGAGAAAAATGACCCTCTCGGGACTTCAACCTGGGATCTTCTTTGTGTGTTTTTCTTGCTTGTTTCATGATTGTATTGTCTCTATAAAACTATATAAAACATTTTGAATGTTCCCTTCCTCGACACAGCTAAGTGATTTTTCACGCATTTTATTAGTGTTATTCATTCCTGTCTTCGTTTCGTTGATTATTTACTTTCTTGTTTCCACATGTCTTTCTGGTTTCATGATTTTTTCGCATTATTACTGTTATCGTTTCGCTCATCACTGTGGTTTCATCTGCTTGTATCGCTCATTTGACGTTTTCCTCATCATCACAGATCTTTGTAGTACCTATATGTAGTTCTTGTCCTTGTCACCTGTTCGTAACTGTGGCTGACGAAGGGTAAAACCCGAAACGTCCCTTGTCTCATTGTGACGTACGTCTAGTTTGACTAGTGAATTTTCCCTGATATGATGGATGATTTAAAGGGACCTTTAACTTTTCATAACATTAGAACCCCTGAACATTTGTTGTAACTTTTCGTTTGCCAGAACGCATTCCACCGGGACTCATGTAGGATACAGCGACGAGATCAAAGAGACAGACCGAGGGATCTTAAGGGAGACTATCGGCGCTATCAAAGACAGTAGTTTTCCCTGATACGAGACGCAGTTGCTTGCCGCTAATTTCGCGTCTCGGTGTCAATCGAGGAACCGAGCGAACGGGGGAAAGCGAAACGGGCAGCAGCGAGCGGATACGAAGACCAGGGGGCGGCTTCTTCTCTTGATTTGGCGGTCAGATCCCCAAAAGTTCGTGAGATCAAATAAGTTGTCAAGTTTATCATGTCCCACTCAACTTACATTCCATTTTAGCTAAATAGACCATGTAGAACTAGACACGTTATCACTCGCTGGCCAGACCTTTACAGTAGCACTAGCTTTATTGAAATCTTGTTATAGATTTTCCCCTGGATTTTATATATATTTGCAGTAACGCACCATCAAACAACTTAAGTCGTAACGGGAAGAAGAACACTGGCCCGAGCTTTGTTAGTTTACTGACACAGAGAGATAATTCATAATTTCCTGAACAGTGATGTGACTAGTTTTCTCACTGGACTTAAACCATACCTCACGGATAAAGTGTACCAGCACGCGTAAGAATTTTATTATCCGCGGCATAGTCAAATAGACCACACCATCCTCACCCCGGTATCAGAGACCGTGCCCTCCCATAGAAACTGTTATTAAGAAAAGAGACACAACTACAGATTCATTTTCCAGCGATTACGGGACCCTTTTATGTGCTGACCGCCTACCCGATAATCTGGGGCTAGAACTTGAACAAACACTCATACATTTAGTTGAGGTGTAACTGCTGTTGTGTTATTCTATGGAGTGCAAGATTTTTTCACAATCGGTAAGTGAGAGCAAGATGAGTGAAGGCCTTTGCTAGCGCGTGTATGAATGACAGGAAATTAATTCTTTGTGTGACCATTTTGTTAACTTGCTTACCTGGTAACATATGTCTTTTCTGTATACCCTACATTGTTCCTTTAAGTGGGATAGTTGATAATTTGTTAACTCTTTTTAAAACCACCTCCTTTCCATTTGCTTAGTAAAGGGAAGAACAGCTGGGAAGAACAGGGTTTTTTCTATCACCTATACCTAATTTTGTAACACCTCTTTCAGAGTAATTAACTTCACTGTTAGGTTAACGTACCTATGTTCCTGATATTATCTATCTTTGGACTGGGTTTATCTTTGTCTAATAAGCGGAAAGGGCTTAGTCGATACCAATCTTCTTCACCCCTTCCAACCTTGTTATTTGCATTTGTGTACTTATGATAATTTATGTAATATCTGATATTTTAGTGATTGATGTTTAAAGTGAATAAAATCACATAAACTCATTTAGTTCTGTGTGTTGGATATACCCAAAGCCCAACTTTTCCCCTATTCGTTTAATATAGTTTGTATCAACGTCGTGTGTGTGTTTGAAAACACCGAATCGGTGTGAGCGCAGATGCGAGTCTGGAAAACTGGCAAATAATTGTTTTGACCAGGAGAGTGAAAGAGAAGATTGAGAGACACGATTTGTCGTAAATAAGTCTGTCTTTACTCTCCTCCAGCACGCTGTGAAGTAACTATTAAATCTCTACATTTTCTATCACTGAGCTTTCCATCATCATTTTCCACTCTAAACCGGACCACTATTTCTACGACTCTTTTCTCTCAAAATAAATTTACGACAATATTTGGGGGCTCGTCCGGGATAATTTTGAGATACATTTGATGCACACATATTTGTGGGCTGGTTCTGGGATCTTGAGCTACATTTGAGGCAATCGCATAGCCGGGTTAAAGATATTTTGAGTCTGATTTAGTTTGGGTCTAACTAGGTAGAGTGTGAATGATTTGTCTTTGTGAATTAGGGAAATAAATAAATAATTACACCCTAGACAAACGTTCTTTAAGTATTTGGGTTGTCCACACAGCATATTTACAGGTTGTTTTCTCTCCACAGCAGTAGAAAGTACAGATAAACAAATATATTTGCTATTTTATTATCCTCTGGCGGAGATAATTATATTTCTTTCTTTATAAAAGTTGCTGGGATTGCGTGATTGTTTTACAGTCACTAAGGTTTTTGAAGTCAAAAGAGTTGAGCTTAGCTAAAGACGGATTGTTCTGATTTTTAAAAATTAAGTTAACAACGTCTCATCTCAATAATTGACTTTAGGGACGGAGTTTGTTGTCAGAGATTTAAAATTTAGGGGAAATTTTTTTTTTCCTTTTAAATTGTTTTAATATAAATTTTTCTCGACTGTTAGTAAAAGTAGATTCTTTTCCAGTGTAACTTACCATTTAGTGGCATAGTCGCTTGCGTTTAGAGCCTTAATTGCCAGATAATAGCAGCGATAAGTTTGCACAGTACAGGTAGGAGGTAACACAGGTAAATTTATACTTGTGTTTTTTTTTTTTTTTCTCGTAGCGGTTCAGAGTTCCTCCCTTTCGCGTTTCTTCTTACTAGTTCTCTAAGCATACTTCATCTTATTCTTTAACAATGGCAGAGAGGATAAAGATGAGGTCCATCTTGAGGCTGGAAGCGAAAGAGGCAGGATTAGATGCAGAAGCTGCAAACGCGTTTATTAACCAGGAATTGGAAATATATGACGCGGAGCAACAGAGAGCCGAAGCTGAGAGGAAGGCGGAGCAACAGAGAGCAGAAGCTGAGAGGAAGGAAGAGAAAGAAAGAACAGAGAGGAGAGAAGCCCAGGAGAGGGCAGATAAGAAAGAAGCGGAAGAACGTCTTTTGGAACAGAAGAAAATTGAAGCAGAGATGGAAACTCGCAGAGAGAGAGAGAGAGACAAGGAAAGACAGCATCAACTGGCGCTTAAGGCTCTAGAGAGTCGGGGCGCCTCTACTTCGACTAACGGAGAGCCGTCTTCGCCCCAGTCTCAATCAATGGACCTCTCCAGTACTCAATCTGCCCAATTAACTGCTATGTCGTTTTCTTTAGAATCTTTTCCTAGCCCTAACGAAAAAATTGACAGCTACCTAGAAAAATTCGAGAGACTCGCGAATCTTTATGGGTTAGAGAGTACCCGCTGGGCGCTCAAACTTTCAACGTCACTGAAAGGCAATGCTTATGACGTGTACACAAAGCTGGGACCGAATCAACATGATTACGACATGTTGAAAAAGGCCTTACTACAGCAGTTTGAGATGACTGCCCGAAAGTTTCTGCAGTTGTTCAGAAACAGCCGAAAAGAGAGCACGGAAACATTTCCCCAGTTCTCTTCACGTCTCACGGGTTATCTGACAAAGTGCATTGAATTATCTGACCTACCTCTTTCATATGAGGGACTCCTCGAACTTGTTCTTGTGGAGCAGATAAAATCCACTTTGTCGAATGAAACTCGTAGATTTTTGGCTGAACAGGGGGCAGTCAGGCTTGAAGACATACTCAATAAAGCCGAACGCTATAGCAATGCAATGGCCGAACTTCCCAGCACTAAACGTAAACCCACCGATGAGCCATCTCGAAAACAGAATCTAGAGCAGGCATCCTATTCTTCCACTTCCTCTCAACATTATAACCAACGAGATAACAATACCCAGAAACCTCCCCAGGAAAAATCGAAATTCTACAAAACCCGATACCCCCCCAACAACAATTCTGATCAACCCAACAAGCCTACGTGGCAGCGCGGCCACCAAGGTCAAGGAAAAGGGAAGACCCCTACACCAGGAACGTCTGATCAGGGCAAACAAACCGGTGCAAACCGCATTGGATGTTTGCATACAGCCTCGAAAGGTAGAGTCAATGTCAGTGATTCTCAACCTGAGGGGGACCGACCCTCAACTCGAGGAACTGTAATTTTGAACGGTACCTCCACTACTTGTCTTTTTGACACTGGATTAAGTTTTGATTGTATTGTCGCTAGGCACCTAGTCAAACCCGGTCAGGAGACAGAGGAAACCGTCAAACTTAGTGGAGTTTTCAGGAGTGATGCACCCAGGACGCTTCCTATCGCACTGGTAGAAATACACTCTGACTTTGTCAGAGGAGTTATTAAAGCGGCCATAATGGATGATCCGATCTACCCAGTTATCCTGGGATGTAGATATGTGTTCATTGGGAGACCTAAGGAGCCGATTGTGGCAGCGGTAACCACAAGAGGGCAAGCCAAGAAGGAGAGGGAGCCTGCGCCAAACTTGTTGCCGAATGAACTGAAGGAGGCGCAACAAAAGGACCCTACTCTGGCGCCCTGCTTTAAAAAACTGCCCATGGCTAAGGACCCCAGACACAACGGAGACATCTTTTCTAAGGATGGTGTATTGTATCGTAGAACGGGCAACCCGGACACGGGGAATAACCAGCTCCTAGTACCGACGCAATACAGAAACCAGATCTTAGAAATGGGGCACTCTCTTCCCTTTAGCGGACACATGGGACAAAACGCCACTATTCAGCGAATAAAAAACCACTATTGGTGGCCAGGAATGAACTCTGACATTGTCAGGTACGTGAAATCCTGCGCCCAGTGCCAACGGGTAGCACCCAAGCACTTGACACCCCCAGTACCTATGGGGCAAATGCCAATAGTAGGGACTCCATTTGAACGGGTTACTGTCGACATTATTGGTCCTCTGGAAAAGACCAAAAGAAGGAACAGGTTCATCCTGACCTTAGTTGACACTTGCACTATGTGGGCCGAAGCCGTACCGCTACCATGCACTAATTCCAAGCATGTCGCAGAAGCCCTTGTGCAAATTTTTACACGGTTGGGATTCCCTCAACAAGTTTTGACGGACAATGGATCCCAATTCCGTAGCCTGTTAATGGAGGAGATCTTTAAGATCTTGAGGGCCAAACATATCCACACAAGTCCCTACCATCCGGCCGGAAATGGGCTCGTGGAACGTTTTTAACGGTACCCTCACCATGATGTTACGTAAGCTGGGTCAGGAGAAACCGGAAGACTGGGACCAATATATATCGGCTGCCTTATTCGCCTACCGAGAGGTACCCCAAGCGTCTACGGGTTTTGCGCCAGCTACACTTTTATTTGGCAGACCTATTAAGGGGCCACTAGAAGCCTTACTTCGGTCCCTGACAGACCAGAAGGCTGACGAGACAGTCGTCTCTGCAAGCAAGTATGTATCTGAGCTTAAGGAAAGGCTAAAGCTAGGATGGGATCTAGCTACTACCAACCTTAAGAAAGCCCGCGCTAAAATTACTAAAAGATACAACAAAGCTGCAAAAGAGAGAGAACTACAACCAGGGGAGAAAGTCCTATTGCTACTTCCAACCGGAAGCAATAAACTTCGCATCGGATGGCAAGGACCGTTTACCGTCCTTAAAAAGATCTCACGTACCAACTACAAGATCTCCATCAAAGGAAAGGAGAAGGTCTTCCACGTAAATCTGCTAAAGAAAGATGTGGAAAGACCGGTGCCATCCTCCGAGCATCTCCTGGCTGTCGCCATAGCAACGGAAGACGAGGAAGATGATGATGGTTGCATGGAGTATCCACTGCAACCCACAGAATCCTTTAAAGATGTCAAGTTCGGCGACAATCTCTCACCAGAACAACAAACAGAAACTAGGGCTCTACTAAAACAGTACAGTGCAGTTTTAACGGATGTACCTGGTCGAACAAATCTCATTGAATTTGATATGAAATTAACAAACGAGACCCCTGTTCAAACCAGAGTTTACCCCATCCCGTACGCTAAAGCTGATGCACTTCGCGGAGAAATAGACAAGCTGCGTCAGGCAGGAATTATCAGTGAGTCTACATCTCCTTACAGCTCAAGCGTAGTGCTGTTGCAGAAGCCCAATAAGGAAGTTCGGCTGTGCATTGATTACAGGTTGCTAAACGCTGTAACGGAATTCCAGCCCGAACCTCTCCAAACTGTTTCTGAGTTGTTCACCAAGCTCAGCAAAGCTAAGATCTTCTCCAAGATTGACCTCAGTAAAGGTTATTATCAAATACCAGTCAAGGAGGAAATTAAACCTTTGTTAGCTTTCAGCACTAGTGAAGGACATTACACATTTAACGTGATGCCGTTCGGTTTGCATAATGCACCAGGAGTGTTCACCAGGATGATGAGGAAGCTTCTAGAACCTTTGCAAAGTCCCCATATCCATAATTTCATGGATGACATCTTAATTGCATCGGAAACCTATGAAGAACATATTGCTACGGTTGCTATGCTCCTCAGGAGACTACAGGAAACGGGTCTCACAGCCAGACCTAGCAAATGTCTCATCGGGTTTGAACAGTTAGACTTCCTGGGGCACACTATTTCTCACGGATGCAGTTGGCCTATTAAGAAGAACGTGGAGAAAATAGGGGCAGCAAAAAGACCCCGAACGAAGAAAGACGTACGTTCCTTCATATCGCTATGTGCATACTATCAGAAGTACATCCAGAACTTCAACGGACTGACGGCACCTCTGACTGACCTCACAAAGAAAGGTTGTCCTGATAAGGTCATATGGGATCAAAAGTGCGAACACGCGTATAGCACTTTGAAAGGACAGTTGTCTGCATACCCCATTTTGAGGTTGCCTGACCTCAAGAAACCTTTTGTACTGAGAGTCGACGCGTCAGGTCAGGGCATCGGGTCAACACTGCTTCAAGCCGATGACAGTGACCTGAACATGCTATTTCCAGTTGCCTATGGCAGTCGGAAATTAAATAAAGCGGAACGGAACTACAGCGTAGTTGAAAGGGAATGTCTTGCTCTGATTGACGGTATCAGACGCCATCATGAGTTTCTTTATGGTACATCGTTCACGGTGCAAACAGACCACGCTCCGTTAGCATTTCTTGGTGCCAATAAAGAATTTAACGCTAGGATCATGCGTTGGGCCCTCCTTCTAAGCGTCTATTCTTTCAAAGTGGAATATATTCCGGGAAGACAGAATGTCGGGGCTGATTTTCTGAGTAGAAATACGTCTAGTTTGACTAGTGAATTTTCCCTGATATGATGGATGATTTAAAGGGACCTTTAACTTTTCATAACATTAGAACCCCTGAACATTTGTTGTAACTTTTCGTTTGCCAGAACGCATTCCACCGGGACTCATGTAGGATACAGCGACGAGATCAAAGAGACAGACCGAGGGATCTTAAGGGAGACTATCGGCGCTATCAAAGACAGTAGTTTTCCCTGATACGAGACGCAGTTGCTTGCCGCTAATTTCGCGTCTCGGTGTCAATCGAGGAACCGAGCGAACGGGGGAAAGCGAAACGGGCAGCAGCGAGCGGATACGAAGACCAGGGGGCGGCTTCTTCTCTTGATTTGGCGGTCAGATCCCCAAAAGTTCGTGAGATCAAATAAGTTGTCAAGTTTATCATGTCCCACTCAACTTACATTCCATTTTAGCTAAATAGACCATGTAGAACTAGACACGTTATCACTCGCTGGCCAGACCTTTACAGTAAAAAAGAAAAAAAAGGTAAAGGAACCCGTTACACGCCCATTGAGGCATATTGGGAATATGGTGTTAGGCCCATATTATCTTGACCGTCGGCACACTAGGGGTGATGTGGTCGGCATCACGCCGGCCGCCTTAACCTTCCCAGAGTTGCTCTGGTACCCATTTGAGGCTGGGTCGACCCAGGAGCCGTTTGTGGTCTAAAAATATTCCCGCCTCATCTGGGGATCGAACCATAGACCACTGCGCTAGGAAGCCAGTGCACTAACCACTATGCTACCGCGGCTCCTTTACAGTAGCACTAGCTTTATTGAAATCTTGTTATAGATTTTCCCCTGGATTTTATATATATTTGCAGTGATTTCTAATTCTGTGCAAAGCGGTAAAATATATATTGTGTAAAGTGATCAGTGGTCTAGTTCAGTCATTCTATTTCAATGGAGTTTGTGTTAATTTAAATCTATTAAATTAAACCATCTTAATAGTTCCAGTGGTAAATATAATGATCTATCTATTATATTATTTCAAAAGATAATAGATGCTTAAATTAACTTTTAAAGTCGCGAAGGAATTTATAATTAATAAATTCAGTTAAGTCCTAGTTTTATAGATGTGGGTTTTTAACCACTAGAATTCGCGCAGTGTTTATTTAATACATAATTAAATACTCGAGTGTATAATAGGCTTAACGGGAAATTCATCGCGCTTTAGAAGGTTATTTGTTTTCGGTATATTACATGTCTTTTTTTTTTCTTTCATACAGAGTGATCGTAACCTGTGCGATCCCAGCATTAAGAAAGCAATAAAGAAATCAATCTAAGCAAAGCAAAGCATAAACAGTGTGTAGAGTTCCCCTGACGCAGAACTTGTTGAGACTGTGTAAATTTTTAATCTTTGAGGCGATTCTATGTTTGGAATTCCGCTATCTAACTTATAGCAAAGAAAGCACACCCAAAGACAAATTTAACGCACCATCAAACAACTTAAGTCGTAACGGGAAGAAGAACACTGGCCCGAGCTTTGTTAGTTTACTGACACAGAGAGATAATTCATAATTTCCTGAACAGTGATGTGACTAGTTTTCTCACTGGACTTAAACCATACCTCACGGATAAAGTGTACCAGCACGCGTAAGAATTTTATTATCCGCGGCATAGTCAAATAGACCACACCATCCTCACCCCGGTATCAGAGACCGTGCCCTCCCATAGAAACTGTTATTAAGAAAAGAGACACAACTACAGATTCATTTTCCAGCGATTACGGGACCCTTTTATGTGCTGACCGCCTACCCGATAATCTGGGGCTAGAACTTGAACAAACACTCATACATTTAGTTGAGGTGTAACTGCTGTTGTGTTATTCTATGGAGTGCAAGATTTTTTCACAATCGGTAAGTGAGAGCAAGATGAGTGAAGGCCTTTGCTAGCGCGTGTATGAATGACAGGAAATTAATTCTTTGTGTGACCATTTTGTTAACTTGCTTACCTGGTAACATATGTCTTTTCTGTATACCCTACATTGTTCCTTTAAGTGGGATAGTTGATAATTTGTTAACTCTTTTTAAAACCACCTCCTTTCCATTTGCTTAGTAAAGGGAAGAACAGCTGGGAAGAACAGGGTTTTTTTCTATCACCTATACCTAATTTTGTAACACCTCTTTCAGAGTAATTAACTTCACTGTTAGGTTAACGTACCTATGTTCCTGATATTATCTATCTTTGGACTGGGTTTATCTTTGTCTAATAAGCGGGAAGGGCTTAGTCGATACCAATCTTCTTCACCCCTTCCAACCTTGTTATTTGCATTTGTGTACTTATGATAATTTATGTAATATCTGATATTTTAGTGATTGATGTTTAAAGTGAATAAAATCACATAAACTCATTTAGTTCTGTGTGTTGGATATACCCAAAGCCCAACTTTTCCCCTATTCGTTTAATATAGTTTGTATCAACGTCGTGTGTGTGTTTGAAAACACCGAATCGGTGTGAGCGCAGATGCGAGTCTGGAAAACTGGCAAATAATTGTTTTGACCAGGAGAGTGAAAGAGAAGATTGAGAGACACGATTTGTCGTAAATAAGTCTGTCTTTACTCTCCTCCAGCACGCTGTGAAGTAACTATTAAATCTCTACATTTTCTATCACTGAGCTTTCCATCATCATTTTCCACTCTAAACCGGACCACTATTTCTACGACTCTTTTCTCTCAAAATAAATTTACGACACTCATGTGTACCGTTTACACCCCGTGTGGTTCATGTGTGTGTGTGTTGGGGGGGGAGGTGTATCTGAAGAGATAAAGAAATAATAGGACTACTGCACCCTCAAGAATGTCGTACAAGGCCACTAATATGATGTTATGTTTGAGGCTGGCAGCCTTATCATGTAAAACAAATTGTCATAGAAACGACTGCTGCAATGACGTGACTGATTTGTGTAGGCTTCCTGTAAAGGGGGGGGGGGCAACTCCACTGGAGGCCCCATGCTCCATAAGGAGCGCAAATGAAAGTGATGGTGGTGATGATGATTGTAATGGTGATGATGATTATGGTGGTGATAGTGATTGATAATGATGGTGGTGGTGATGATGATGATGGGGATGATGATGATGGTCCCACCAATATTGCTATAGGCTAGAAAGGGGAACAGATTATAGTATCATTTTGTGTGATCAACCAAACGTGTCGTCAAAGTTAACCAAGTAGGGTTGGTTGGGCATGAGGATGATGGTCCCATCATACAGAAATTTAGGAACAGAAAACGGAACAAAGGGTTGCAAACGATTACAAATTGGGGCTTGCTTAGGGCAGGGTTAAAGGTTATGGCAGGATCAACAGTGTAGAGTTGATAAAGGTTTAAAAATCCGCTGGCTGGTAGTGTAAGAAGTATCTGCCTGATAGATGCCAGAATCTGATTACCATCACCAACTATGAACTGCAGACTTGGAGCCATCAAGATGATGTGCATAACATCATATCGGGTAGACGCTGGAATTGAGTTGGCCGCATCTTCACAAGAGACCCTGACACCATCGTCACAACTGCTATGTTATGGACCTCAGAAGGAAGGCGAAAGAGTGACCGACCATAAGCACGTTGGCGGAGAACTGTGGAAGTAAGATATGAGACATAGATCACACACCATAATTCCTCCCCGGCATTTCTTGACGGGTTTGTTGCCAGAATAATATTTGTTGCAGTGTTTATTTAGACAAAATCAGAAGTCAGCCATTGTCGTCTGCAGGGAATTCTCTGCTCCTCTTTTCCTCCCTGCTCGTCTGCTAATGTTATCACGTGTCATCTGCAGAAAGCGATGTTTCCATCTCCAGGGGAAAATTAGCATATTTTGAAATAATGTTATCTTCTTATTTTCGTTTCAAGTCCTCGTGTGGTTGTTGTTGTTCGTTCCGTGGCTTGTGTTTTTTGTGTTGCTTTTTGCATATATGTTTGTTTGTACTTCTTAGCACTTTCCTGTTCTCATCCTCTCCTCCTCCTCCTCCTCCCCCCCCCCCCCCCCCCCTTAAAAAAAAATACTATGAGACGGAACGGAATAGAAGAAAGTAACATTTTCTCTGTCACTGATATGTGTAGCTCCCGGGGACCGGATGGAGATGGGGGAGTGCAGAGAAAGAATAGAACTATTGCTCCCTCAGGCATGTCGTAGAAGGCACAACTAATATAAGGTTCTATATGGGCCTGCAAACCTCATTATGTAAAGCTTCTTATTATCTCTCTTCTTCTGTATTGGCTGTGGTGAGCGAACAATAGGTTGTGTGGTAGTTTACAGCTGGGCTGCTGTATCTGCGCCTTTCTGCCTGGTATATCCGATCCTAGCAAGCATTATTATTGTGACAAAACGTCTGAATATGCTCTTTTTTGTGATCTCTCACACCTGCAGCCCTCCGGCAGTATCCTTTTTTTCTCCAGTTTTCTCATTCATCGCTTTTATTTGGCATAAATCATGCCTTTTTATTTGTATTTTCACTATTTTGCTCTATGCTGGACATAGCATGGTGAAGTCTCTAACACGCCACTCCCCTATGGCAGTATTTGCTACGGGAGTAATTCTTATCTTAGTGTGTCGCATTCACGCTTCATGAAGACGTGTTAAGTTACGCCAGGTTATTAGACGGTCAGCGACAGTATTTTATCACAGTATCGGTCTGACCATCTTTTCAAGCGACAAGGAGTGTTGAATAGAACCAGATTTGTTTGTCTGGCGAAACACATAATAACCCGTGCACGAGGCGGAACTTATGACATAAGCGCTTCCAGGTCATCCTTGATACACCAACATTACTGTATGCGTGTGGCAGACAAGTGTGATATAATCACTTCCGGTCCTTGGTTAAAAAGTAATCATGGATTTATTACATTTTAGACAATATGAATCTACAAATGTGTTGGTGAGAGTGTGTGCAAGACATCATATTACCATATGTGGGAGACATGACCTTTTGCAAAATTTTCCGTGTAGGAAATATTTGGAAAGTGCCACATCCGACCTGTTTGAAGTGATTGGATCTTGATGATTAGATTCATAACATCATTGGAGGGAATATAGGCTGACAATTTCACAGTTTTATTTCTCTGTGATTTGCACGCTCGCCAAGACAACATCAGACCGTCGCCAGAGTGAACAACTAGATTCATAATTCCTATTTGTTAACCGGACCTTTTATTGGAGAACCAGATAAGACAAGCACAGGAAATCTCTACATTTTAATAAGGAACACCGGGACTAGGACACTGAAGAAACACGGAGTCAGAAGGTCCAATCTGTTGTAAAATTAAAAGAAATCCCAGACACGTGTAAGAGAAAGATTCGTCTTTTTTTATTCATCTGTGCGACAAGTCTGTAGCCAGGATTGGCGTAAGTTGTGATTTACATTTCATATTTTATTACTAACATGTGAACTAACATATATATGTAAATATTACCATGTGAATTTTATTGTGTGAAACTCGCTATTGGATGTCAAAGTCATTTGAGGCTTGCAACCTCAGTATCTAAAATGATGATTCATGAACCACCACTGCAAGGGCTGGTGATTGCTTTATTGATGGTTTCGTAAAGAGAACTAAAAGCATAAAGTAGTTCCAGGTTCCCTATGGAGCAGGGTGGGAAAGATGAAAAGAAATGATGTACATTCTAGGAATAAGACTTACATTTTCAAAGCGGTGTAAATGTCCCTATAAACATATTCACTTTAAAATTAATTTAAGTTTTCATGCTTTAAACCGGTGTAAATGTCTATGTGAAAATATTCATTTTAAATTAATAGAAGTTGCAAACTTTTCCACAAGTGTAAATGTACAGTAAAGGAAACATAAATGAATTTATATTGTAAACACTTTTCAAACAGTGGAGATGTAAATGTAAAACATATTATATCTGTACGTTTAGCCTTTTCATTTAAATGTAATGTAAAGCTAAAGCTATTCAGTTTAAATGTAAAGGAAGTTTTATCCCAAGGGATTAAATTTAATTCTCATCGAGGGTAAATTCTGACATGGGATGGTAGAATAGAAAGGGGGGGGGGGGGGGGGGGGGGGGGGGGGGGGCACATAACTGTGTCGGGAGAACGCCATACTCAGAAGAGCGTTTCGTTTCTATTTCTATTACCAGTTATTGGTGGTACCAGCAGAAAGGACCATTTCTGGCACAAGCAGGGACAAGCGGTACAGTTAAAACCTACCCATCAGGAGTTAGTGATGAGTAACTTATCTTGATTCATAGCTATTTAAATTATTTTCCAACTGTTAAAACTTAAAGTGATTATTAAATTTTGTTATTTGTAATGTTACAAATTTAACTTCGATTTAATCTTTTAAATGTACTACATGTTTGTCTCAGTCAAAGTTACTAAATACACACTCTAAACAGATATATATATATATATATATATATATATATATATATATATATATATATATATATATATATATATATATATATATATATATATATATATATATATATATATATATATATATATATATATATATATATATAATAAAAATAATAATTCCACTGATTAACTCAGCGGTGGGGGCTTAACGAGCTAGAATAAACCATTGCTAAATTCTTCATAAAAGTGTCGGCATATTATAGAATTAACGTGCTAAGAGACAGCCAGCATTGTTTTCACTTATCTGAATATCTTATGAAGACTACCATGTGATAGAAGCTTTACTACTCTTCTATCGACATTTCTGCCAAGAGTAATCTTGTGTAAAGATATACTCCATTGAAGACTATACTTGATACTCTTGAGTTTTGGCCACTGTTGGACTACTACTGCAAAGCAGGGGAGGCAATACCGTCACAATTATGTGGGTTTGCTGTCTTTAGCCTCTGGCTGTCCCCAGCCTACCTGCAAGGCAGCAGGTGGTTTGAAATCACAATTTTCTTTCTTAATGATTTGCCATCTACGGCTAATGAGCATCATCTACCCGGAGCTTTCTGGTTTTAGGGCGTCAGCGACTCGCTCTTCGCCCTATCTCCTGTTAGTTTTAAACGGGTCCCGCCATGAGAAGGTCAGGAGGTGGGCTTTTGTTTTCAGAGTCGCATGCCGTTGTAGTATTTAAGCGGAAAATGAGTGGTCATCGTCACCTTCACTCCCTGTAATGACAGCATGTTGGACTCATTATGTAGAACAAATTACAGTAATATAGAACCCACTGCTACAAGGACACTTGGCTGTGAGGCAAGCATTGCACAGAGGCGGCAGCTATACTGGTGGCTCTATGAGGCGAAACAATAAATCTATAATTATGTTTATTTATATTATTCACTCAATTTTTTTTGTTTCTTGTCGTTTCCCATGATTCCTCGTTCTCTTCCTTCTACTGCCCATGCGCCGTTGCCCCTACGTCACAGCAATCAGTTGCAGACGACAATGTGAATTTTTCATTTGGTTTTGGTTATAAAGGACCATCTTCATTGCACACGAACACCTCCATCAGTGCTCCGATCTCCTCCCTTAAGTCACACAAGGAGGATCTCAGTACAGTGCACGAACTCCGTAGCACCGGTGACGATGCCATTATTCATTATAACACTAAATGGAAAATAAAATTACACTGAATACCCTAATTATAACCGACAATTAGGTTGAGCAGGGTAGACCCAGATGGTGGATGAATGGAGTCACGTGAAAATCATCTGATACCTGACTACCCGACCGCTCTTCTCCCATTTCCATAAAATTTAAACTAAAAAATCCTAATTAACTCACTTGACTATTGTTTCTGCTCACTCGTTTCACCAAGTTGTCACTCACTTGATCATTTTCTCATTATCCGTTACAATTACTTCCGTCTTCATCTAACTCACTTGTTTTCTTCTTCATGACTTTGTTCACCTACGCTGTCATCATCACCATCATCATCACCATCATCATCATCACCATCATCATCATCATCTTTTCGCTCCATGTATAGCAAGAAACCACTTTCGCAGCTGGTGCCTTTACAGGAAGACTACACCAAAGCATTCATATGTGTTTGCAGCTGTGATTTCCGTAGATGTTGATTTACTTAATGATTTTGCCAACACCCTCATTCCTCGCTCATTGAGTCTTTTATTTCTCACAATTTCACGCACTAAGTCCACCTGTCAACTCTTCATACCCGTCCACTCCCTCTTATTCGCGACTTGTTCACTTCTCGTTCACTCTTTCTTATTCGCGACTTGTTCACTTCTCGTTCACTCTCTCTTATTCGCGACTTGTTCACTTCTCGTTCACTCTCTCTTATTCGCGACTTGTTCACTTCTAGTTCACTTTCTCATTTTTCTAGCTCATTCTGTTATTCTCACGTCTATGTTCTATACTCAGTTCCTCTCTCCTGCCTTACTCACTCCGTTTCCTTATTCATTAACCCCCCCCCCCCCCCTAAATCCACACTCATTCGGTCACTGCCTCATTCCTCATTCATTGACTCTGCTGATTAATAACACCTTCATTCTTGACGCCCATTCTCTGTCCTGACCTAAATCCATCTTTTCCTCACGTACTTCCTCAATCTTAGCTCTCCCTATCTCGTTTCTCGTTCACATACTGCCTCATTTTTCAGTCATTTGTTCACACTTTTATGCCGTTTACTTTCATTCTTCTCTCGCAGTGAAATTCTTCCATTACTCCTTCGGTTTTTTTTTTTCCTTCGCACAAATGTATCGCCGATCAGTTTTACCGATAAATTGGTCTGGGTCGCCTTAACTGTTCTAGACTTCAGCTGCCTCACTCTATCTGGTAAGTGCTCATTCTCAACCCACTGGTTTCCCCAAAGCAGAGGTCGCGAGAATGTTCTTGAGGGTCACAAAAAGATGGTAGAGGGGGAGGTAATATCTGTTGTTACCCCTTTAAGCAGAAAATAAGGCGGATTATCGGCTCAACAGCATCGTTATCATCACCATGACAATCAGCGCCCTATGGATCATAGGCCTTCAACACATTTACGTCAAGCCTATTTGTCCGGTGCCATCCGGTAAAGGTCTTTCTATGTATTCTTTATTTCGTTCGTGCCTATGTCCAGTTCACTTTCCCGCGTTTATTTGTTCCATCTTCCTCTATTTTTTCTAACCCTGTTGACTCCAGAACAAGACCTGCCTTGCATCAGTTGGCTTCCTCGATGTGCGTGACGCCAGCATGGTTACATCTCATCTGACTGTGCCTACATCTGTGTCATTATTGTCATCAGTTCCATATTGATCATGTTGTTATAGAATGTCCATCCTTCTATTGTGCGCTGTCGACGTCCATTTTTGAACATCTCTAAACTCTTGCTTCTCATTGCTGTTCTGCTCCATGTTTCAGACCAGTGATTCTCAACCTATGTCTCGCCACCCAACATTGGGTCACGTCAAATATTGCGATTATTTGACTAGCGTTCAGTACGTCTCTTTGACATGAAGTTTTAAGCGGGATGTCTTTGACTGGAAGTTTTAAGCGGGATGTCTTTGACTGGAAGTTTTAAGCGGGATGTCTTTGACTGGAAGTTTTAAGCGGGATGTCTTTGACTGGAAGTCAAATAATTAATTTTAAACTTGTCAGTTTTGGCATATGGGTAGCCAGCTTCAATAACTCTGACATTTGGGGCGTCGTCGTAAAAGAAAAAAGTAAAGAGTCACTGTTTCAGACTCATATCATACAGTAGGGCTGCCTTGACATGTCAGTTGATTCTTACTTTTGTCTTGGATTATATTATCTTTAAGACTTATACAAATTAATGGCCGGCCAGTTTTCGACCCAGTCATATTTGGATTTTACACCAGAAATGAACGTAATAAATCGACATGAAGCAGCATTACTGTGATGTAGCCAGGAATATATTAAGTATGGATGTGAATGAAGATATCCCAGAATTTTAAGACGAGTTGATTGATCTCCAGGGAAATCAAGCGCAGAAAGAGATATAGTATTTTCAAAACCTTCCAAGTTCACAGCTTATAACATGGCTCAGTGGTTAAGCCATTTCTGACTTGGGAAGCTGAAAAAAGCTCTTCTCTTGTTTCCCACAATATACACATATGAACAAGGATTTTATATTCTTGCTACAACCAGAGCAAAATCAAAGAATCGTGTGGATCGTCAGTATGAGTTACTTTAAGCTGTATCCTTCAACATAAAAGCTCAGTATCAGTTACTTTAAGCTGTATCCTTCAACATAAAAGCTCAGTATCAGTTACTTTAAGCTATATACCTCAACATAAAAGCTCAGTATCAGTTACTTTAAGCTATATACCTCAACATAAAAGCTCAGTTTCCGTTACTTTAAGCTATATACCTCAACATAAAAGCTCAGTATCAGTTACTTTAAGCTATATACCTCAACATAAAAGCTCAGTATCAGTTACTTTAAGCTATATACCTCAACATAAAAGCTCAGTGTCAGTTACTTTAAGCTATATACCTCAACATAAAAGCTCAGTATCAGTTACTTTAAGCTATATACCTCAACATAAAAGCTCAGTATCAGTTACCGTAAAATCTCGCGTATAATACGCACAATTTTTACTCATTTTTGCCCGCTAAAACTGGGGTGCGTATTATACGCGAGTACTAAAAAATACGTAATTTTCGATATCGAAAGTAACCTACATTGGAAAGTCTGCCAAGTTTTTGTCACAATTTGACAGTGAAAATGGCGCAAAATTGAATGTGTCATGTGTTTTCTTATGTGTTAGACATTGTTGCAAAACGCATTTCACACTCTTGGTCTTCAATCTATTTTGATATTAAGCTTGGTTGTGAAGTTTGTCATTTGATTATTTTGAGCCCTAAAAATGAATTCGAGAAAATGTTGTACTGCAGCAGAAAAGCTCTTAGTGGTAAAATATGCAGAATCTAACGGCAATCGGGCAGCAAGTCGACATTTTCCATTAACGAGTGCAACATTCGATTATGGCGAAAAAACAAAGAGGCGCTGCAAGTGTTGCCTAGTAAGAAAAAGGCGAATCGTAGGTCACCACCAGACCTTCCAGACCTAGAAAAAAACATTACTGGAGTGGGTAGTGGATAGAAGGCAACAAGGCATCGGTGTTTCATGCATTGAAATCCGACTTAAAGCTCTGGAACTTAAAAAATCTCGTACAGGCACAACAGCATTTAACGCGTCATATGGATGGGCAGTTCGTTTTATGAAGCGACATGGTCTTTCAGTTCGTCGAAGAACTACTATCGCGCAGCATCTTCCATCTTCTTTCAGTTTTTTAACAAATGTTTCATAAAATAAAATCTTGAAAAATTATGATACGTATTATACACGAATTTCCATTTTACCAGAAAATTTTGGGCTAAATCAAGCATGCGTATTATACACGAGTGCGTATTATAAGCGAGATTTTACGGTACTTTAAGCTATATACCTCAACATAAAAGCTCAGTATCAGTTACTTTAAGCTATATACCTCAACATAAAAGCTCAGTATCAGTTACTTTAAGCTATATACCTCAACATAAAAGCTCATTATGGAATAGATGATTGACAACAGAAAGCAGCATCATGTTTATCATCGGCATCATCATTGGAGCATGGAGTCACCACTGCAGGAAGCCTGAACACAAACTATTCATTAACTATTACAGCAGTAGTTTCTGTTGCAAATTGTTTGACATGATGATGATGAAAAGCGCCTGGTCACGACAATCTAAATGCTGAGTTATTCAAGGAAGACCATGAAGTAGCAGCAGAACTGTTAAAACCACTATTTGCACAAGTCTGGGAAACTGAGACAACATCAACAGAGTGGAGTAAAGGAATAATTGTCAAATTGCCCAAGAAGGGCGACCTTGCAGACTGCAGCACCTGGAGAGGAATTACTCTCCTCTCAGTTCCCAGTAAAATACTAGGCTGGATAATCATCCAGAGAATTTCAAAAGCAGTAGACCATAAACTGAGGAAAGAACAAGCGGGTTTTAAAAAGAACAGATGTGCAGATCATATATTCACCCTCAGGAACATTATAGAGCAGTGTTCAGAATGGCAGAGACAACTATACATTAACTTTGTTGATTTTGAAAAGGCTTTTGGCAGCATACAGAGGGACAGCCTATAGAAAATACTGCGGGCTTATGGAATTCCCAGCTGCATTGTTTCTATCATAAAAAGCCTCTATTCTAACTTTACATGCAGTGTTGGATTAAATAATCTAACTTTTGAAGTGAAAACATGAGTACGACAGGGATGCCCTTTATCAACAACATTATTTTTGACAGCCTTAGATTGGGTGATGCGCCAGACAACAGAGGGCAGTCCGAGAAAAATTAGATGAGCAACGTTTTCTACAATGGAAGACCTTGAATAAAATAGATGACATTGCACTACTCACACATTCATATCAACACATCCAAGAAAAAACAGATAGACTGAATAAATATAGCCAGCAGGTGGGTTTGAACATCAGTCTAAAGAAGACAGAGTTCATGACACTCAATGTGGGCAATCCTGAGCCAATAACAATAAGGAACCAGAAGTTAGAACAGACAGACACATTTACTAACCTAGGATGCATAGTAATACCTGATGGCGGAACAAGCAAGGACATTAACAACAGAATGAATAAAGCGAGAACAGCCTTTGCTAGTCTCAACAACATTTGGAAGTCTTCCCAGTACAGCACAAGCACCAAATTAAGACTGTATGAGAGCTGTATACTTTCTGTGCTTCTCTATGGTGCGGAATGCTGGAGAGTAACAGAGAAGGAAATGTCGAAACTGTCCTCCTTACACACAATCTGCCTAAGGAAAATTCTCCGAATCTTTTGGCCGAATACCATCAGCAAACAAGAATTACTTATTCGGAGTAACCAAGAGGACATGCACACCATCATAGCTGGCAGATGCTGGAGTTTGGTTGGCTACATCCTCAGAAGGGACCCTGATACCATTCCAAGAACAGCAATGCTATGGACCCCTGAAGGAAAGCGAAAGAGAGGCCGAGCAAAAACAACTTGGTGGAGGCCGAGATGCAAAGAATGAACCAGAGTTGGGGCACTGTACGAAGGATGGCCGCCGACCGAACAAAGTGGAGTCAATTTGTTGCTGCCCTACAAGACGCCACCAGTCGTGATGGCCACTGACTTCTTTGACGGTTGGCGGCTATGGATCAAAGAAGAAGAAGTACTACATATCATAGAGAGCTGTAGTCACATACATTCTTTGTTCCTTCGGAACCAGTTAGTCACACAAAATGACACTTTGTAATTTTCGTTACGTTTAATTTAAAATATATTTACTCACCTTAATGGCGCAATTATTTATCAGTATACAAAGATAGGAAATTTATGGTAGTGATTGCGTTTATAATTAGTGTGGGTCGTGTCCGGCTCAGGTGTTCCACAGTTGGGTCTAGCATCGTAAGGATGATCACCGTCTGCAAAATACTTTTTGGGGGTGCTGGGTTGGTCGTGCGTTCAGTCAGCCATCTAGCGGTCCTGTTCAGCGCTAACATCAATGCTGGCCCAAAAAAAGCGACAGTCTAACATTCAAAATCAGATAAAAAATGTCCACACTATAACCAACAGTGTTCCCTCGGGTCAGATTGAACGGGATATCGAAACTCGAAAATAAAGAAGTAAAAAAAAAAAGTGTGTTCTGTCACGATTCACTCCCGCAGCGAGGCCGTTCGTATGGTCCGTGGTTTGATTCCCTGTTAGGACCCAAAGATGCAGCAATAGAGAATGCAGTCAGCGACCCATAGCTTGACTGCTTGCATCAGGGTCAGCGAACCAGAGCTGACCAAGACCCTACTCCACCTCCACGTGGTGGTCCTGGAAACAGGCTGCATCACTGCAGTCTGGCTGAGAGAGTAGGGATCACAGAGGGAAGGCAAACCCGGTCCCAATAAATGCCGTGCTGAAGTCGGATGTATCGACCGAAAGGTGCAGATATCACAGCTCTGGCGTAAACAGACACAACGCAACCAACGTCCTTTTCAGGACGAACGAGGAAGAAGAAGAAGAAGATTCCCTGTTGAACCTGTCACTTCCGTTATTTTTATGTTCTGGTGTTGTCCTTTCTTTCCCATGACTGCCGGCCACATACCTATATATGTTTCTTATTTACAAATATTTTTCATCGTGTCATTGGGTCTTCCGTAAATTGTATTTTACTCTTCCCGCCTCCAGTAGACCTGCGTTAATACGAACTTGTTGTGTCGTTTGATTTTGTTTACGCCCTCCCAGTGTTCCGGTATTTATTTACATCTTGCTGGTGACGCATGCAGAACGCGGGCTTTGAATGGGAGCCTGGCGTGCTGACCTTGCCTGTATTGATTTTAGTCTGAGCGAGGGGCTAGTGGGGTTGGTGACCGGATATGAATGATATCCGCATAGGCCGCTGACCTCTTATATTGATGTTTGGTGTGGTACTTGCGCGCTTTGGGCGAGAGCACTCCATAACTACCATGTACTCTTTCTGCCGGATCACCACATCGCTGGTCTGCCACATTAAGTTTAGTGTTCAGAACAGCGAGTCGCGAGTAGATGGCAGGGTTGCCAATTTGGCTTTTTTGACGCTAAATTTCATAAATCTGGCTTTTAAAAAAATTGCTTAGCGTCCAAAAATTCGTGTGGCGTTTGGGCGTTCTATTGTTTGTTTGATTTTTTTTTTTTTTAAACATTGGTTGGCGTAGAAAAAATTCTTTTGGCTTTTTGCCGTAATTTATAAATTTTATTTTTTTGGCTTTTTAAAACAATTGGTTGGCTCAAAAAAATGTGTTAAGCTTTTTTTTTGGGGCTTTTTATTTTTCACATGCTAAAATTTATAACACATAAGGAAGGGAAACCCGAGGATTGTTGAGTGCCTGATAACATATCTTTATGTTTGTCTCATATTAATAATTTACATGCTAAAATTGCTGGCACTGGCAGATGTATAAAAGTTAGTCGTATTGTAGATACTGCCGTCAGGGAGAGAAGTGTTCTAAACTTCACAATACTAGGTCCAGCATCGATAGGTAGGTTGACCAGTTCACTTCGTCACTGCCTTTTTCCTTCCCTAACTCAAAGAAAGGTACTCATTTACAGCTGGGTAGACTGGAGCGTGTCGGTACCGGCAAAGAAGTGTGCGTATATTTAATTATATCAAAGAAATACAAAACATAACGAATGAAGCCAATATAAATTGCAACCCAGGCTACCGTTTCTATCCCCTTATATAATATGACCTACTGATTATTAGCATTTTTTAAATCTGGTTGTGAACGAGGAAGGTATATGTTTGTGGCAATATAGCCACGAAAGCGACCAGATTCTGACAAACTGCATCGGTTTTCCATCGGATGGTGCGTAAACCATGGTTGGTTGTAATAACTCAAAGTTGTCTGCTTCTTTATTTCTCACGAGCCCCTGAAACATACTTTTAAGTGTATAATATTTATTTATTTACTGTAATAACTCAGTGTGGTCTAGCTTGAAAGATGTCTCCTCTCTGGGTGCAACTGACATGTATCTGCCATTCACTGTCTTCCTACATTCAACGTGCAGTTTCCACACTACCATCGCATATCGGATTTTAATTGTCAGAAATACCTCACTGGTTTTGCCATAGCCAGTTGAGACGACAATCGTATAAAGAATTGTTTTGCGTTATGAACACAGCTACAGCATCTGAACCTGCTCGAGCTGCACGTCTCCCATTTGAAAAACCATCTTTCCTAGGGGGCTCGTAAAGGTTATGTTTAATATTTTCATGAACTGGAATGAGCTGATGGCTTATTTCACTTCTGCTGAGCCCGGCTTTTAAAGGAAATGTTGTCAGACCACAATAACTACCTGGCCTTTGTGTTTGCTACGCCTGTTGTACAAGAATTTGAAAGATTGAATGTTCTTTTTCAACAAAACAAAGCTGATCCAATGAGTCTGTACCAAAAACTATTCTTGCACCAGCATAGTCTTCAGATGAGAATGTGTGATGTCAGTGGGCAGAAAAAAAAGCATTCATCAAGTTGATTTTGGTGTTAAGTTCTTAACAGAATGGGATAGGTTCCTGCAGCAGAACATGAGCGTTGAGGCCCATCAAGAAATAGGAAACGTCATGGCAAGATGTTTGTCTATACAAGAAGAATCTCTCAGTCAAGTTATACGTACAGTTCTTTAGGCTAGAGATACTGTTCAAGGCCTGTCAAAACTAAGCCCTGTAATCATTTTGAACACGGCCCCCATTTTCACAGTTATCTTTTATACACAATGCAGAAAACAACATCGTCACAAAAGAGCAATACCGAAAAATAACTTCTGTTGATTGGAGAGAAGAGCCACAATTTAAGAAAGACTCTCCACAAAAAGTGAACTGTTTTGGATTGGTGATATTCCAACATGTCATTTAAAGAGCTCGCTTCATGTGCCCCTTACGTGTCTAATAACCCCATTGAGTAATGCTGTAGTTGAGAAGATATTCTACCTTGTTCTATCAGTTAAGATAAAGGCAAGAAACAATGCATCTGCATCTGCTTGACGCTATTGTTGGGTGGTTGCGTGGGCATACTTAAAGTGGCATAGGACATGCCTTTAGTCACTGGAAGTTTAAAGGAAAATGTATCTGTTGAAAACAGAAGTACCGGGCAGCCATTGTTCTGTAATCTCAAGGGATAAGTAGAAGTGGAACAAAGAACAGGAACGATCTTTATTTTCCAAGGGTTGAGAACTGAGCACACAGAGCCGTCTGCCATTCTGCCCTTCATGTCTTTTATACTGTATCCATTTATTCTGACATACATGTGACATATTGAGCTCACGTAATGCAACATTGTAAAATAAAATAACAGCATACCCACATACACAATATCTAATGATAATGAAGACAAAAATGTGTTGAAAATTATAAAAATCATGGAGTAGAGAACTGGAGACAGACATTATAGTGATGAGGTAGACACTGAAAACCCTTGAGCTGATGTCATGTGACAGGAGGACTTGGGCTGATGTCATGTGACAGGAGGACTTGGCTTGTGTTTGTTGAAGGTCTATGTTCCTTGGGGAACTGAATGGTAATTATTGATTTATTTACAGTTAAAAACTTCTGTTATATTTTCCTTCTTATTTCCGTAAAAAACGACAATTGAAAAGTAGAATATGAAGATAACAAAACAACCTGGACTTGAAGAAACATCAATACAAGATATGATCTCACACATCAGCAGCATAAACAAAGTATGAGAAGTGACCAGAGTTCATTCTCTCTGGAGTATAGCCAGTCAATAAGTGGACACAATACCTTCCTATCCTGTGCCGTCTGTTAAAGGTCTTTTCATGCTTTCTTTTTCCCTGTTAAGTATGTCTACATTTCAGTGCTTCATATCTTGTTCTGTCTATACTTTCTTAATTTGAGGATTCATTAAGTAGGACTGGCTTCATAGTGCTATCACCTGGTCTCCTCAAAGTGTATCCTGTCCAATGCTATAGCCTTTCCCTCACGTGTTGTTCCACTGGTTCCCACCATCTGTTGCACATTGCTGATGATGTTTTAATCATATTCTGTACAAGCACATGTTGATGCCAGTAATGGACATTGACATCAAAATAAGAATACAGAGAGCAAGAGGGGCTTTCATTGCTTTGGAAAATATATATAGAAATCAAAACAAATCAAGTCCAACAACAGAATTAAGGTGTCAAAGCTGTCATATAAATCTGAAACATGCAGAACAATAAAAATGACAATCTAGAAGTTACAGACTTCATTCCATAAAAGGGTGCCTGCAGCAGAATTGATGGATTAAACTGGTTTAATAGGATCACTAATGTGGAACTGGTTGAAAGGAGCAGATAAAAATGAGTGGAGAAAGAAGTGAAGACACGATTTTGGTGTTAGATACGACACACATGGGGGAAACATGGAGGAAACAATGAGGAAACATTGAGGAAACATGCTGATAGCATTACAAGGCAGTTCTTGTTGTGGAATCTCCATGGTCAAATAAGTCTACTTATAAAAACACATGGGAAAGGACATTGGAGACAGAAGATATAGAAAGTACTTGAATGCATGGCAAACGATAGGGTAGCTTATCAAGACGTAAATGAAGATCTGTGCTCCACAGCAACATAAAAGGTGATGATCATGATGATGATGATGATGATTTGCAAAACTACCCTTCTTTATTAACTAGACACAAAATGAATTGTATTAATTATATATTCAAAATTATATGTTATTGTAATTTATTGAATGTTTCACATGATAAATTATCCTGTCCTACCAGTTCTTCCAGAAGAATGGAAGCCCATATCCAGTCTCTGATGGTGATGGAATATTGATAGAGATTGTTCATGAGGGAGTTCTGGTGGCACGGACGGTGGAGTTTTCTGGGGACAAGCCTGGGGATATCAATCTTGTTAGATGTTCTTTCACCGTACATAAATCTGGGGAATACAAGGTTTCTATCATGGTTGGGGGCAGACATATCAAAGACAGCCCCTTCACAAAGTATTTTGAAGCTGGTAAGTCTAACCTGGTTAAGTTTGCTGTGAAACTCGAGTTTGTAAGTCTAACCTGGTTAAGCATGTTGTGAAACTGGTGTTGGTAAATCTAACCTGGTTAAGCATGTTGTGAAACTGGAGTTTTGCCTTGTCTGCAGAATGGGAGAAGATCAGCTACCATGACTTAATACTTAGTCGTTCCCCTTCTACCGTGAGGTGTAGAGGTTTGGAAGAGAGAGTGCCAGACTATCCTGTCGGCTGTCTTCCTCCTGGCCTGGTTCCATTCTAGTCCTCGGTCCTTCAAAGATTGTCTAATGTTGTCCTCCCAGCAGACTCTGAGTCGTCCTGGAGGTCTGGATCCCTGGCTCTAAGTTTCCCATGCTTGTCGTGGTAGCCGATCTTCTCCTATTCTGCAGACATGGTCGAACCATCTTAGTTGGGACTGTTCTACTTGGGTCTGCAGGGGGTGGTATTTTAGGCCTTGATGTATCGTCTGGTTGTGGACCATGTATCTTCTTGTTACTTCAACCACCTTCCTCAGATACCTCATTTCTGAGGTTTGGATCTAGCTTTTGTGGGTTGTAGTCATTGCCCATGGCTCGCATCTATACGTCAAGACTGGGGCATAGGTGGAGTGGTATACAGCCATCTTTGTTTTCTTACCAACCTCTCTCTTGCTGAGGAATCCTCGATTTATGGCCTGAAAAAGTCTCCCAGCTGCTGCTTTTCCAGTGGCCAACTCTTATTTGATGCCTCCCTTTCGGTCTATAATAGCTCCGAGATATTTAAAGTGGTCGACCTGCTCCAGGACCTGTTCTCCCAGCTTAATATGATGTCTTCTTTCTTCTCGTGATATCACCATGGATTTTGTTTTAGAGCTGCTTATGACCATCCCTCTCTTCTCCAGCTCTTCCTTCCAGACTTGCAGGTTGGATTGGAGATGTGCCTCTGATTTGGCTACCATGACAAGTATGGGAAACTAAGAACCAGGTATCCAGACCTCCAGGATGACAAAGAGTCTGCATGGGAGGACAAAATTAGAAAGTCTCTGAAGGACTGAGGACTAGAATGGTACCAGGCCAGGAGGAAGACAGCCGATAGGATAGTATGGCGCTCTCTCTTCTAAACCTCTACACCTCATGGTTGAAGAGGAACAACTAAGTAAGTATGGATTGGTGGTACGAAGATGAGATGATATGGGAGGTAAGTCCATACAGAGAATTACAAGAGCAGGCAACTTGATCATCAGAAGAGGTTCCCCCCATCGGACAAGTGTTTCATCCCTTTTATCTCCTTTACACTCAAAGGGTGGCAAGCCCACTAGGGTGATGTATGTTTGTGGTTATCATACTAGCAGTTTATTTTGGAAGCTGATTTTTTAACCTGGATGAATCACATTTTTTCATCACCTGAGTGTATCATTCTTTGCTGAAGTTTGTTTGGCTTAAAGTTTTTACTCTCCTTAGTTGCCTTTTATGACATGCTTGGTAGATTACTGTATTACTATTCTTTGCTCCCTTTTCCAGCCCAGGTAGCACATTCATGACACTACGTACATAGATACGCAACGTCAGTCCAGGTCATTGAATCTTCAGGGTACGAGAGGTAGAGGGAAACTGATAAACATGTAGAAGAGAACTGGAGACAAACATTAAAGGGATGAAGATGACATTGAAAGGCCTTGAGTGGATGGCACAGGACAGGAGGATTTAGCTTGTGTTTGTTAAAGGCCTATGCTCCTTGGGCAGCTGAAGGATGATGATGCTGAATGTATCATGATAGTTAGTAGCCACTGTTTTGACTGACCTAACGCTGATAGTAGCTACTGTGTTGACTGACCTAACGCTGATAGTTAGTAGCTACTGTGTTGACTTACCTAACGCTGATAGTTAGTAGCTACTGTGTTGACTGACCTAACGCTGATAGTTAGTAGCTACTGTGTTGACTGACCTAACGCTGATAGTTAGTAGCTACTGTGTTGACTTACCTAACGCTGATAGTTAGTAGCTACTGTGTTGACTGACCTAACGCTGATAGTTAGTAGCTACTGTGTTGACTTACCTAACGCTGATAGTTAGTAGCTACTGTGTTGACTGACCTAACACTGATAGTTAGTAGCTACTGTTTTGACTGACCTAACGCTGATAGTTAGTAGCTACTGTGTTGACTGACCTAACGCAGATAGTTAGTAACTACTGTGTTGACTGACCTAACGCTGATAGTAGCTACTGTGTTGACTTACCTAACGCTGATAGTTAGTAGCTACTGTGTTGACTGACCTAATGCTGATAGTTAGTAGCTACTGTGTTGACTGACCTAATGCTGATAGTAGCTACTGTGTTGACTGACCTAACGCTGATAGTTAGTAGCTACTGTGTTGACTTACCTAACGCTGATAGTTAGTAGCTACTGTGTTGACTGACCTAATGCTGATAGTTAGTAGCTACTGTGTTGACTTACCTAACGCTGATAGTTAGTAGCTACTGTGTTGACTGACCTAACACTGATAGTTAGTAGCTACTGTTTTGACTGACCTAACGCTGATAGTTAGTAGCTACTGTGTTGACTGACCTAACGCTGATAGTTAGTAGCTACTGTGTTGACTTACCTAACGTTGTTGTTTTGGAATATGAAAAATCATCGTCATTATCCTTTAGCTCCCACTGGAGCATAGGCCTTCAACAAATTTACATCAAGCCTTCCTGTCCAGTGCCATCCTTTCAAGGTATTTCCATGACTTTTTTTATACCTTCCATGTCTTTTTCCAACTTTCCATGACTTTTTTTATACCTTCCATGTCTTTTCCAACTTTCCATGTCTATTTTATACCTTTCATGTCTTTTTCCAACTCCCTTCTCTCTGTGTTTTTAAGTCTTCCTGTTTTTTCTCATGCCATTGCATTGTCCAGAACAAGGACTGTCTTGTA
Source organism: Oreohelix idahoensis (assembly GCA_024509875.1). Lineage (NCBI taxonomy): Eukaryota > Metazoa > Mollusca > Gastropoda > Stylommatophora > Oreohelicidae > Oreohelix > Oreohelix idahoensis. The sequence continues at coordinate 816,171 of JAMPIV010001436.1, forward strand.
ATGCTGTATACTGGTTTCCTCATTGCATGTCAGATATGGTACCAGTGTCTTCCCTTTACCCGTTGTTCCACTGGTTTTTGTCTGGTTGTTTCCATCAATTCCCTGTTGGTGATCTTGTCATACTACCATCATTTCCTTGTTGGTGGTGATCTTGTCATACTACCATCATTTCCCTGTTGGTGGTGATCTTGTCATACTTCCATCATTTCCCTGTTGGTGATCTTGTCATACTACCATCATTTCCCTGTTGGTGATCTTGTCATACTACCATCATTTCCCTGTTGGTGATCTTGTCATACTACCATCATGTCCCTGTTGGTGGTGATCTTGTCATACTTCCATCATTTCCCTGTTGGTGATCTTGTCATACTACCATCAATTCCCTGTTGGTGATCTTGTCATACTACCATCATTTCCCTGTTGGTGGTGATCTTGTCATACTTCCATCATTTCCCTGTTGGTGATCTTGTCATGCTACCATCATTTCCCTGTTGGTGATCTTGTCATACTACCATCATGTCCCTGTTGGTGGTGATCTTGTCATACTACCATCATTTCCCTGTTGGTGATCTTGTCATACTACCATCATGTCCCTGTTGGTGGTGATCTTGTCATACAACCATCATGTCCCTGTTGGTGGTGATCTTGTCATACTACCATCATGTCCCTGTTGGTGATCTTATCATACTACCATCATGTCCCTGTTGGTGATCTTGTCATACTACCATCATTTCCCTGTTGGTGATCTTGCAATACTACCATCAGTTCCCTTTTGGTGCTGATCTTGTCATACTACCATCATTTCCCTGTTGGTGGTGATCTTGTCATACTATCATCATTTCCCTGTTGGTGATGATCTTGTCATACTACCATCATTTCCCTGTTGGTGGTGATCTTGTCATACAACCATCATGTCCCTGTTGGTGATGATCTTGTCATACAACCATCATGTCCCTGTTGGTGATGATCTTGTCATACAACCATCATGTCCCTGTTGGTGGTGATCTTGTCATACAACCATCATGTCCCTGTTGGTGGTGATCTTGTCATACAACCATCATGTCCCTGTTGGTGGTGATCTTGTCATACTACCATCATGTCCCTGTTGGTGGTGATCTTGTCATACTTCCATCATGTCCCTGTTGGTGGTGATCTTGTCATACAACCATCATGTCCCTGTTGGTGGTGATCTTGTCATCAGTTCCATATAGGAAACCTTATAATTTCAATCCTTCTGTTCTACGCAAGCACCCATTTATGAAAGTCTGTAACTTCTTGGTTGTTGTATTTGTTGTTCTCCATGTTTCAGAGCCATACTATAGGACTGACTTGATGTTTGAGTTGAAGATACTTATTTTTTAAAATCTAATGTAAAATTGTATTCTCCCCCCAGTTTCAGTTTTAATCTTTACTGCTCAATGATAGAAACATAATTTTATTTTTGCTTTTATAAATTGCAGCTCAGTGAACAAAATTGATAATCCATTTTGAGAAGGAAGGACACCATTTAGGCAAAGATGTAGCACACATTACAAATGAAGTAGTATTTTTTAAACACTCTTCATGAAGCAGTTTGTTAAATTTGTAAACATTCTCATCCAGGACCCATTGATCCATCAAAGTCAGGCTTCATGCGGTACACATCAACAGTTGTCTTCCCCTCAGGCAGTAGCTATCCTCTGGTCATTGAGACAAGAGATTCATTTGGAAATCTGTCAGCTTATAAGGCAGACAATAAGACTTTCTTCAAGATCAAAGTCAAGGAGGTAACTGAGCTGAGCTTGTGTGAGAAGCCTGGTCTAGATGCAGATGCAGTATGATGTCTTTGCCCTGATGTTTTATGTATTGTTCATGTGATGGGAAATTTTATTTAAACTCTCTTTTTTTTTTTTTGGTCTGATAAAAACTAGAATTGGTAAATTCAACATACAGTCTTTACCTTGTAGCACCCTGTGGAGCATAGGTCTTGAGTCAGTTCTCTCCAGGCCTGCTGACTTGAGCTATCTGTTCAGTTTTTGTGGTTGTGTCTTCCTGAAATGTCTAATGTCTGTCTCCTGTTCTCTTCTTTGGGGACTTGCTTTATTTCTTCTATAGTGGGAGTTGTAGAGCAAGGACTGACATGTCATTCCTGTCCACCTCTAGGAACATCATGTCTTATATTTCTGGTGCTTTCATCAGTTCCACATTGATAAATATGTCAACCTATTTTAATCCTTTTATTTCAAATAGCACCAACCAAGAAGTTAGACTTTCGTAAATTGATTCTTGTTCAAAACAGAAAATCATCAATTCAATCATCAACACCCTTTAACTCCCCAAGGAACATAGGCGTTCAACAAACACATTCCAAGTATGCCTGTCATGTGCCATCAACTCAAGTTATTTCCATTTATGTCTCCAGTTCTCTTCTTCATGTATCTTTTGGTTTACCTCTCCCACTAAGGGCATTCCAGAACATGGGCGGCCTTTTAATACTATCAACAGGCTTCCTCACTGTGTGTCCTGTCCATTGGCAGCATCTTCTTCTTGTCTCTTGTTTCACTGGTTCTTGTCATCAGTTCCACATTGGTAATCTTGTCATACCATTTCAATCATTCTATTCTACCACAAGCACCATTTATGAAAGTCTGTAGCTTTTTGGTTCTTGTTTTTTTTGTTCTCCTTGCTTCAGAGCCATATAATAGGACTCACTTGACCATTGAGTTAAAGATTGTCATTTTTGTGTTGAACGTGATATAACCAAATGACCAATGTGGAGGTGATGGAACAAGTAGTGAGGAAAAGATATTGGTGCTGGATATTACACACACTGAGGAAGCAAGTTGATAGCATAAGAAGGCAGTGCTTATTTTCTAGAATACCCAGGGCAAGAGAAGAAATGGTAGGCTGACAAATACATGGGAATGGAATTGGAGACAAACACAGAAGTGATAAAGAGAACATAGAAAGACCTTGAACAGATGTCACTGGATAGGAATACTTGACATAGAATGACCTTGAACAGATGTCACTGGATAGGAATACTTGACATAGAATGACCTTGAACAGATGTCACTGGATAGGAATACTTGACATAGAATGACCTGGAACAGATGTCACTGGATAGGAATACTTGACATAGAATAACCTTGAACAGATGTCAATGGATAAGAATACTTGACATAGAATGACCTTGAACAGATGTCACTGGATAGGAATACTTGACACAGAATGACCTTGAACAGATGTCACTGGATAGGAATACTTGACACAGAATGACCTTGAACAGATGTCACTGGATAGGAATACTTGACATCACCTTATTGATGGCCTGTTCTTCTTATAAGTAGAAGGTCGTAATGGTGATTCTGAACAAGTACACTTATATAAATGTTCTTATAGTCAAACTTTTTTGTTCTTGTTTTTCTCAATATTTCACAGCCATACAATAATCCTGACTTGACATTTGACTTGAAAATTTGACTTTTTCGTTGACTTCATCTCTTTCAATTGTCATGGGTTTTCTAATGCATAGAAAGCCATTGTTTCATTGTGTATCCTTATTTTCATATTACTTCCCTTTCTTCTACCAGCTTTATCTCTGTTGCTGCCAGTATTTATATTTCAGTCTACAACTTTAAGGTCTTTCTGAGTTCAGTATATCTATTATATATTCATTAGATATTTAATCAACTATTTTTTTATATCTGTAGATATTTTTTTCTTGACTTTGAATCCTTTTATATCGGTACGATTACAAGTCCTGTTTAATTCCCAAGATTCTCTGGGGCAACCAAGGAAAAGTATGACTACTACAGCATCAGTCACGTCATCTCGTCACGTCATGTCACGTTGTCAGAAGTGACTAATGTGTATGGTGGAGCTGGCAACCTCATCGTGTAAAACAAATTTCTACAGATACCACCACAGCAAGAGCTCTTCAATGCTTTGGTGTAGGTTTCCATAGTAAAGTGGTTGGCTGCAGATGTGACCCAGTTATCTATAAGATTTAAAAAGGGAAAATAATGATAAATAAGATTTTTGTTTAACAAGAGGACAAAGTAGGGTTAGGGTGTTAGTTACAGTCACAGTTTTGTCTAGAGCTGAACTTTGCAGGTGGCAAAATTTGTCCTCTAACCAGACACTCTGTCGCTCCTTGGGCTAATACTTTATCTTGTGTGTGGTACAGATGTATTGTCAGGAGGTCAGGGCTTAATTTTTTTAATAAGGATAAAGTACCGGCAGCTTTTTGCAAGCATTGTTTCTCTACATCAGGCTGGTAGCAATGAGCGGTACACTCCGACCACTCAGATCATTTACAACACTCAGGACAAGAAGCTAGTCATGTATATCAAGATAGACAAGGAGGGCTGCTACCAGGCGTTGGTGTCATATGGAGATGTCAAGTTGAAAAATGGGGAATTTGACATCTTAGTTCTAAATGGTGAGTCATGTGATGTCATTTTCTCTTCAAGGCTACTGACCTACAAGCCAGAAAATATAGAACTGTATGTTTTTAAAACACTTCATATAGTTCCCCTGGTATGTGTGGGGGGAGAGAATCAAAGAAAGGGCAGGACTACTACTGCCAGTGGAATGCTGTAAAAAGCTGTTAATATGAGCTTATGTATAAAAATGGCAACCTCACCTTGTAAAATGACAAAAAGTTTTAAAATATAATAGGCTCCCTATTTCCATTTGATGTTCATGACTCACAAAACAAAAAACTGCTTATTGAATCAATCATGGCATCAGAATTCAATATGGCTAATGTTTCCATGTATGGCACAGTACCAGCGAACTCTTTGTGAACTATAACTGTTCACTTTGTGGGTTAAATTTTCACACTATAATTGAAATCATGTAATTATTTATGAAAATATCATTTCATTACAGCAAATTGACAAAAAGATGTTCCCAGAACCGGAAGAGAAAGAATATGGTCTTAAGAGTTAAATTTTCTTAAATTTCGCAGCCAACCAAGTAAAACATCTCTACCACAGACAGGAGCAGGCATATTAACTGCCCCACTAATGAGAACATGCCAATAATGTTGTACAAAAAACGTACACAATTAATTTTTCAAAAAAGCTAAAATGAGAGAGAGAAGTTTTTTTTTTCTCTTCTTTTTTTTTGTCCTTTTTCCAAAATTTAATTCTGCCGCTTAAACTACACAGCTCTTTGCTGCATGGGTTTGTGACCATGACTTCATTGTATATATAATCTCTGTGTTTTTTGTTTTTTAAACAGTTATACTTTTCATTCAGAGATTCCAAATCTGATTGTACAAAGAGAAATCAAATGAAATACACATATCTATCTCAATAGACTTTCTTGTTAATGTCAGCGCCTATTTGTTGAAATACTGAGCCAACAAATTGAGAATTGGGCACGCAGGCCCGTCTGACATTTTGCCCTTCCTTTCTCTCGTCTTTTATACTGATTTCATTTATTCTCACATACATTTTACCCATCAATGTCAAGGAATTCAATGTTATAAAAGTAAAATAATAGCATACTCACATTCACAGTATCTAATTACAGTAGACATTCAAAAATCCGGCAACCTCCGGACCTGAGGAGTGCCGGATTTTTGAAAATGCCGGATTTTTTATGGTTATATATTCTGTATATATTTAACAGAAAATGACTACCTGTACACTTTATCTGCGATCGACAATGCACGATGTTTACGTTTTACACCACTTCTTTTATTTGCTGAATCCATAATGGGGCTAAACAGCAGCAAATAAATGATAAAATGAGAAGGAATGAGCAGGAATGCCTGTTAACACGTGCAAGCAAGACCCAACAGCTGCATCAAAACATAAACTGCTCCAGAAAACAGTGGCGCGCCAACGCGGTAAATTTAAAAATGCGCTCCGACATCCATGCCAGAAATCTGAAGGAACCGGATTATCGATGGCCGGATTTTTGAATGTCAACTGTATAAACATGAAATAAAATATGTTGAAAAGTACAAACTAAGTATTACCATGAAACAGAATATGTTGAAAAGCACTAACATCATTAAACCTACATTCGATATTATATCATTTGTTCGGAAAAATAATCACATTAGGGGGGCAGATAATCAGAACTCATAAAGCATTCGAAGAGTTTACGATTGTCTGAATAGGGACTGAGCTGTTATGTTTTAGATAATGTGGAAGATAGTTCCAAAGATGAGCAGCAGAGTAAGCTAAGCTTTTCTTGAATAAGTCAAGCCTAGGCTTGGGCACTTGGGAGATGACAGTAGATCTACCTGGGCGAGGGACATACCCAGAAATTATTAAGAGATCTGGGACATACCCAGAAATCATTGGAAGATCTCAAAGATGACCATATATAGTGCTAAATATTGTCGAACAAGATTATGATTGAGCTGACAGTGCCTTTTGAATCCAGATTAGACGAGCAACACTCATTCAGATTGGCTAGGTAAAATGATCTAGTCACGGACATGAGACATGATGGATTCACAGGAAAAGTCATAGATGTAGAGGTAGACGCAAGAAGTCTAATGGCTGCCTCAGTATATGATCTACTGAAACTGTTGGGTGTGAAAGGTTAGTCAAGAACAAGGGCACTTAAGAGGCTCGGTGAGACTGCGGAGAGGATGTCCTGTTGTCTCTGGAGCAAACATAACGGTCTATAGAATTCAGGACAGTAATTTATATACAGCATAATGGTTACTTTCACAATTACCTCAAACTGACAGCATGGATAAGACCAGGAGTGAACCTGAAAGTCGCAATCAAGGAGGAGTTGGTTCAGGTCCCAGCACAGGCTGGAAAACACAACAGAAGGTTGACACTTGTGAGTTATGACCCCAGTGGGCCAACCCACCCCACCCTGTTACAGTGTAAAGAAGATTAAAGGGCTGAAAAATTTGTCTGATGGGGTGACCTTTTCTGATGATCAGATTACGTCCTGTTCTAATGCTCTGTTATAGTGTTCCAATATGTCTGGTTGTTTCTAATAGTTCCACCTTGTCTTGAATTTGAACCTTCAGTTATTTCTAAGTGCCAGTTTTTGAACATTTGTAACTTCTTGATCATTATTTTTGTCATTCTCCATGTTTTAAAGGTCATTTAATAGACTACCTTGACATTTCAATTGAAAGTATCTATTTTTTTGTTGTTGGTTGTATTTGATCTTTACGTGTCAATATTTGCCAGTGAAAAGACAGCCCCTCCTCTCTTCTATTTCCACAATTATTGTGTGTTTGTATTTTCACCAGTTGTGGAGCTCAATAAAGTACAGAAGAATGTCAGCAAACGGAAGCACAATCTCTGCTATGAAGCCAGATTGTTGACACAAAATGGTGAACATTTGGAAAAACCAAAGAAAGTTTATGTATATATTTCTCCCAAGGTAAGTGAAAAAATTAATACTGTGTGTTGAATGTCAGTCCATTACTATTTTTATGGTTAACCCCTTATTGATGAGGTGGGATAGTTTTGTTCATTAGTTTTGTTCATTAGTTTTGTTCATTAGTGTTGTTCATTAGTGTTGTTCATTAGTGTTGTTGTTCATTAGTGTTGTTCATTAGTGTTGTTCATTAGTGTTGTTCATTAGTGTTGTTGTTCATTAGTGTTGTTCATTAGTGTTGTTGTTCATTAGTGTTGTTCATTAGTGTTGTTCATTAGTGTTGTTCATTAGTGTTGTTGTTCATTAGTGTTGTTCATTAGTGTTGTTCATTAGTGTTGTTGTTCATTAGTGTTGTTGTTCATTAGTGTTGTTCATTAGTGTTGTTGTTCATTAGTGTTGTTCATTAGTGTTGTTCATTAGTGTTGTTCATTAGTGTTGTTCATTAGTGTTGTTCATTAGTGTTGTTGTTCATTAGTGTTGTTCATTAGTGTTGTTCATTAGTGTTGTTGTTCATTAGTGTTGTTCATTAGTGTTGTTGTTCATTAGTGTTGTTCATTAGTGTTGTTGTTCATTAGTGTTGTTGTTCATTAGTGTTGTTGTTCATTAGTGTTGTTGTTCATTAGTGTTGTTGTTCATTAGTGTTGTTGTTCATTAGTGTTGTTCATTAGTGTTGTTCATTAGTGTTGTTGTTCATTAGTGTTGTTCATTAGTGTTGTTGTTCATTAGTGTTGTTGTTCATTAGTGTTGTTGTTCATTAGTGTTGTTCATTAGTGTTGTTGTTCATTAGTGTTGTTGTTCATTAGTGTTGTTGTTCATTAGTGTTGTTGTTCATTAGTGTTGTTCATTAGTGTTGTTCATTAGTGTTGTTCATTAGTGTTGTTCATTAGTGTTGTTCATTAGTTTTGTTCATTAGTGTTGTTGTTCATTAGTGTTGTTGTTCATGAATTGTCTTCTTCTCTTCCCTATATGCTGCTTATGGTGCCACCCTTGCTGTGGTGCTGTTACAAGAAGCTTACATGTCTACTGTATTGATATTCTCTTACAGTGGCTGGTTTCTGTAGCTGTTGGTTTGACATAATGAGGTTGCCAGTCTCAAGCACAACCTTATATTAGATGTCTCTTACATCATCATCATGTGACGTATTCTATGTTAGATGTCTCTTACATCATCATCATGTGACGTATTCTATGTTAGATGTCTCTTACATCATCATCATGTGACGTATTCTATGTTAGATGCCTCTTACATCATCATCATGTGACATATTCTATATTAAATGCCTCTTACATCATCATCATGTGACATATTCTATATTAGATGCCTCTTACATCATCATCATGTGACGTATTCTATATTAGATGTCTCTTACATCATCATCATGTGACATATTCTATATTAGATGTCTCTTACATCATCATCATGTGACATATTCTATATTAGATGCCTCTTACATCATCATCATGTGACGTATTCTATATTAGATGTCTCTTACATCATCATCATGTGACGTATTTTATATTAGATGTCTCTTACATCATCATCATGTGATGTATTCTATATTAGATGCCTCTTACATCATCATCATGTGACGTATTCTATATTAGATGTCTCTTACATCATCATCATGTGACGTATTCTATATTAGATGTCTCTTACATCATCATCATGTGACATATTCTATATTAGATGTCTCTTACATCATCATCATGTGACGTATTCTATATTAGATGTCTCTTACATCATCATCATGTGACGTATTTTATATTAGATGTCTCTTACATCATCATCATGTGATGTATTCTATATTAGATGTCTCTTACATCATCATCATGTGATGTATTCTATATTAGATGTCTCTTACATCATCATCATGTGACGTATTCTATATTAGATGCCTCTTACATCATCATCATGGGATGTATTCTATGTTAGATGCCTCTTACATCATCATCATGGGATGTATTCTATGTTAGATGCCTCTTACATCATCATGTGACGTATTCTATGTTAGATGCCTCTTACATCATCATCATGTGACGTATTCTATGTTAGATGCCTCTTACATCATCATCATGTGACGTATTCTATATTAGATGCCTCTTACATCATCATCATGGGATGTATTCTATGTTAGATGCCTCTTACATCATCATCATGTGACGTATTCTATGTTAGATGCCTCTTACATCATCATGTGACGTATTCTATGTTAGATGCCTCTTACATCATCATCATCATATGACGTATTCTATATTAGATGCCTCTTACATCATCATCATCATGTGACGTATTCTATATTAGATATACGTAAGAGGCTTACAACAAAAGTTATTAGTAATTGTGGACAAAAAATATTGTTGATGTAGATAGTTATATGTTCAAACATGTATTTACATTTTTTCCAGTAATCTGTGTACAGTGATGAAAACCTATGTGCCCTATAGTTGAGGGGTTAATATAGACATGATTTTTTTGTTGTTGTAAACAAGAAAATGTTTCTCTTCTTCAAGTATCATGCCTGCTGGCATAGGCGATGATGTCTCTCCACATCTTCCTGTCTCAGTTCTGTTGTTGACTTTTCCGTGCCATGATGTCAGACTGTCCAGTATCTTCTCTCTTTAAGGAACTGTTTCATCATCATCATCATCATCATCATCATCATCAATTACCATCTTCACAATGAAGATCGGCTGCAGTGTATCTCCAACATCTTCAGCCTCTTGTCTTGATGGTGCACTCTAACATACTCTTTCCTGTCCCTCTCTTGATGTTATCTTCCCACTTGTGGCGTTCTCTTCCTCTTGCATGTTTACTTTTAACTCTTCCTTCTGTTATGGTCTTCTGTAAGATGTTATGTCTTTTTATATGGCTAAAAAAGGAGCCGCGCTAGCGTAGTGGTTACAACACCGCTCTGGCGACCGGGTGATACAGGATCAAACCCGGGCGACGGCATTTGAGGATTTTTCGTCGACCGGGATTTGGGCTGGATTAACTCGAGACCTGGCGAGAACATTTGAAGAAGTGTCGTCGACCAGGGACTGGCGGCTCCTGAGCCGACCCAGCTGCAATGGGTACCTCTGAAATCGGCGAGTATTTGCCTGAATGGCGAGGGACACCTGTCTCTGTACAAGAAATAAAGGGATACTCACGTAAAATCAATGTCAGGTTAGACATAAAATAATAACCTGAGATTTCGCCTCGAGTATTAGCGGGCGAACGCAAAAAAAAAAAAAAAAAAAAAATATGGCTAAAATATTTTAACCATCTAATTTTATTCTGCTTTTCATTCCTAGGTTTTCTAGGACCTCTTTATTTGTTTTCTTCTCTTTATGAGATGTGCCCCATTCTTCTTTATATCCACATCTCAAGGGCCTCAATTCTTTCCTCTAATTGCTTGTTCATTGTCTACGTTTCTACACCATACAGTAAGGAAGAATATATATAACATTTGATGATTCTCAGTTTGAATTTGTGAGTTAGTTGTTTAGATGTTAGTATCTGTCTCATGTTGTTAAATGTAGCTTTGGCCATTGCTGTTCTGTTCTTGGTTTCTGTTTCACATCTGCCAACTTTCTTTATTATATGAACAAGATATGAGAAACTCTTGACTTGTTCCAGGATTTTCCCATTTATTCATATCTTTAACTTCGGCTTGTCATCTGCCTTGCTAATTGTCATAGTTTTGGTTTTGTCAGTGTTAATGTCCAATCCATATACACGACTTATGCTGTTTACTTGCTTGATTAGTAAATCCTGTTCACTTTCAGCTATCATCTGCATATCTAAGGTTGTTTATTGATTTTCCCCCAATTTTTAGTCCTGGTATTTCCTGAATCTGTCTGAACATTTTTTTCTGTGTAGATATTAAATAAGCAGGGGGACAGTACTCAGCCTTGTCTCACACCTCTTTTTTATGTCTATATATGGTGAGGAATTCCTGCTACGTCTTAATATTGCAGTTTGTTTTGTTTACAGCAGTTTAAAGCTGTTTTAATTGTGTTATTTAGAAAATTGTATTTCTTTGTGAAACTGTGCTTTTCTTACATAGAAAATATTTATTTCTTAAAACCTTGTTTTCTCCTACTAATTTTCTTATAAATTTTTTATATATTCATTGTGTTATATTTTCCTGCAGAAAACAACCAGAAACTTTTTAATTGACTGTAACCAGTTTATGACAGTCATTTTTGTTAAAGCAACAACAAACAAAACAAAAAAAAAGTCAAAGGTTGTTTGGAATCAGTTTTATCATTGAATGATACACTAGAGCAGAGGTGGCCAAACTACGGCCCGCGGGCCAGGTCCGGCCCGCCAACCAGTTTTGACCAGCCCGCCAACCTGTTTTGGCCGGTGTCTTATTGTTGATTGAAAATTACTGTATACTCCGACCACTGTGCTAAAAAAAAATTACAAAATAGCCCGCACAGGCACCAGAAACAAAACCAAAAAGACCCAAATGTACGATTAACATCTCCCCACCTCCCACAACACCACCAACTCTCTCTCTCTCTCTCTCTCTCTCTCTCTCTCTCTCTCTCTCTCTCTCATACCAATTGAGATCTACTAGATAGTGCCGACAAAATGGAAATGATAACGTCAAATCTCTGATCGTGCACGTGGACAGGGAAAGACAGTATCGGTACCTACTTTGATAATGAGAAACTGAAAGTAATGACAGATCTTTTCTGCGGTCGGAAGTCTCTGAGATCCAATGATGTTGTTTTGTCTTTAGCATCAGTATGGGAAAGTGATCGTGGGAGTGGGGGTGGATGGTAGGTACATGTAAATAGGAAGGAGTTGAGGTGCACAGTTGGTCTTGTGAAGTTTGTTAAGTATAAATCAGCCAGTGACACTTCTGGGCTCGTATCTGTTGTGCACGTGTTCATGTATAAGAGTTTGCATTTGTAAAAATGTTTTATAAGTATAGAAAAGTGGACAGTGAAAATCGCACATTTAAACCAGAATGGAAGTTCGATTATTTGTTCATTCTCAATAAGAATAATAAACCTCAGTGCCTAGTTTGCGCCCAAGTGTTAGCCGTAGTGAAGGAATATAACTTGAAACGTCACTACATCACAAATCATCAGAAAAACAACGACGAGCATAGCAGCGAGTCGAGAAAGCTTGTCATTGAACAACTCAAGAAAAAACTGAATCAGCAAAAGAGTATATTTAGTCATGTAAATAAGATTCAGGAATCATCGCTCATGGCGTCCTATGTGATTTTATGAGCTTGCAAAAGCAAAAAAGCCGTTTACTGATGGAGAGTTTGTGAAAAAGTGTGCAGTTCAAATGGCAGAAGCGTTCAATGAAGAAAAAGTAGTAAAAGAATTTCAAAATGTCCTCTTTCAAAACAAACCGTAGCTAGGAGAACAGATGATATTAGTTTGCATTTGTCCCAGAACTTGAAATCTTTAATTGAAAGTTGTCCATACTTTTCACTGGCGATTGATGAAAGTACAGACATCACAGACACTAGCCAGCTTCTTATTTTTGTTAAAGTGATCTAGGAAGACTTTACTGTTTCTGAAGAATTACTGAAAGTTTGCTCTTTGCATGGTACAAGTAAAGGGGATGACATATTTTCTGCAGTTCAAAATGCCATGGAAGAATATGGTGGGTTTGAAAAATTGTCTGCTGTGTGTACCGATGGTTGCAAGGCCACAGATATAACACAACATTTGAATGTACTGAATTTGCAGTTACAACGAAAAAGGCAAACAATTTTTCAAATGATGGGCTTTGTTGATGGCTTCAAAAAGAAACTGAGCCTGTTTCATTTTCCTTGTTGTAAACAGCTGTCTGAGAAAGAGGGTGTTAACTTCAGAAGGTTCACAGATGACATTGAACAGTTGATTTCTGAATTTGATCGTCGATTTCAAGATTTTGAGATGATTCGTCCACAAATGGAACTTTTTAACAACCCATTCAAGTGCACAGTGGAGTCTCAGCCAGCAGAACTACAATTACAGTTATGTGAACTCCAATGTGACCCATTCATCAACACAACAGAAGCAACTGGAGCTGATTTGTGGAAATTATTACCAAAGGAACGTTACCCACTTCTGAGAAAATGGGCCCTAAAAGTGTGCTCTATATTTGGAAGCACATATCTTTGTGAGACAACATTTTCTGCCACGAAGCTTATCAAATCCAAGACCAGAAACAGATTAACTGACTGTATTATCCCATGTTCTCAGAATTGCTACGTCACAAATGGAAGTAGACTTCAAATCACTGGTGAAAAGTTTTGATAAGCCACACTCTTCACAATGAAATAACACACAAATGTATGTTTGAAATAAATAATTACCTGTCATATTACAAATTACAAAACAAATTAAAACAACAGATTCATTATATTTCTTTTTTACAGTAATTTCAGTCCGAAGACTGGTATACATGTCTTGGCAGATGTGCAGTACAGTGGTTTGCCGTTACTCTCTGTACATGGTTCATTATATATGTAAAACTAAATCTCAGAACGTTATTTTTTAAGGATTTTATAGGTCCGGCCCTCTGGTGTTACCCTTTACCATAATCTGGCCCTCGGCCAACCTTAGCTTGGCCACCACTGCACTAGAGACATGGTCTGGAATAAATTTTACCATTGAATGATACACTAGAAACATAGTCTGGAATCTCCAGGGTAATAGAGCTAAAGGGAGACGTGGAGAAAAGAACTTGCGACAGACGTGAAGAGGATGAAGCAGACATAGAAATATCTTGAGCTGATGGAACGGGACAGACAGACATGACATAAGTTTGTTGAAGATATTTGCTCCTTGTGGAGCTGAAGGGTTATGATGAGTATGATAATTATATTTCTCAGCTTTGTCTCCCTTCTTGTGACTGGGCCTGATAATGGATATAACCCAAATAGTCCCATGCTGTTAAACTGACTCCATACCCATTTTTGTCTTGCTTAATCTGTCAGTCTAACAGCAACCCACGTTATTAATTATTTTTATTGTTTGATCTATTTCAGCAAATGACAATCAAAGAATTTTATTTCAAGATATATCCTAAAAAAATTTGTACGTTCCGAGTGTGTCCTTGGACTAAGGTAAGATTTTCAAACATTCTTGCGAGTTGTATGTTATATAATGAATGTTTTGTTTAGTTCATTGCTTGTATTACAGCCCAACATGAGTGGGTGGATGCTTCTTTGAACTCAACTTTTTATTTTATTTGAATGTAAGTTTATAATAAGCTGTGATTTGGACAAGAATTTTTAGATATCATATAGTACATATATGTAGTTGTTTTTTTTAGGTTCATGTATGTATGTATATTATGAACTTTCACCAATAATAATTTTTAAAAGTTAATAACTGCATGGGAGCAAAGCTGACATCAAAGGAGCAAGAATAAAGAGGGGGATGTTATGGATGGTGCAGGCAGAGACAACTATTAGACAGGTGAACAGAGTTGAAAATATATTCAAGGGGGAAGAGTAGAGTAAGTCAGGTGAGAACTGGATGAACTACTAGCAAGTCATCATCGGCCTTGGCAGACAGTGCAGAATTTGGGCCAATGGGAAGGCAGAGCTGGAAATTGATCAGCTGATAAATGACCATGCTGGGAATGATGATGTCATTGCGTACACTGATGGGTCTGTAATCCATGGTGAGAAATCAGAATGGGGCTTCTCCTCTAGAGTAAAGGGCAAAAACCATTGCTGAACATAGTGGGGCTGATAACAGCATGATAATGGAGGTAGAGGCAGCTTCTGCAGCCTTAAGGGTGGCTGTCTGAAACTTCATTAACAAGGGCAGTTATTGTATCAGACTCACAATCCATGCTTCGGAAGGTCCAAAGTGGATGGCTCCAGCATAAATGGAAAACCTCCACAGAAGCCTTGAATCTTCAGAAACTGGTGTGGATCTACTGTCCTGGTCATCCAAGGTTACGCGGCAATGAAAGAACTGACATACTAGCTTCAAGAGCACCCATAGAAGGTGCATTGGTTATGGATAAGGGAGAGATACTGAGGGCAATTAATGATCGCCTGTTAGAGAATGACACTGCAATCAATGAATCATCAAGGCTAAGATTGCTGGAATTTGGCATGAAACGTAAGACCAGCAGGGATGGACATATGAGAGAATGCAGGCGGCGTGTATACAACTAGCACGCAACAGGAACAATTAGAATCCATACCCTTCGACATTTCCTGAGGGTGACTGGGCACCTATGCTATGCCTGGAGTGCAATGACGTTGATTCTGATTAACAATAACAATATCAACAAAAGTTGGTAACTGTGAAGTTTTGGATATAATTAAAGTAAGCATTATTATTAAGAAGTACTTGGTAAATCAGGCTATTCATGAATGGATATAATTGTAGTTATGAATTCAGCAAAATTTATATAGCAATTTATATGTCCACATGTGAAAGTCACAGACATAATTTTAGCATGAACTCTTCGCAAAGTGCGGTCAATAGAACACGAAAGTCTATAAATTTAGACACTAACATTTTAGTTATTAGAAGAATGGAGGCTGGTGAAACATGTGCTAATATTTGGTAAATTTAGGTGTTCATTTTTTTAAGTTTATTAACATAAATATAATATAAACATATTGCTTTTTTGGTGAAGATTGTAGAGCTGATTTTATTTTTCATGTTTTTGTTTATTATTTCAGTTTATATTTAATGGTGTCAACAGTCAATATGACATGCCAACATTTAGTATAGAAGACGGAAGTCAACCGTCAGTTGAGCTGGCTGCCAGAGATCGCAATACCATTGCTGCCACATTTTCTTGCTTTCTTCTCAAAAGTATAGGTATGAATTCATTTTGGATTACTTCCTCCGTTTTATTTGTTCTTACACTGACAGATTTCATAAACTAAGCCAGCAGACACTGATTTTTCTGTCAGAACAACCGAAGCTTCAAGGAACAGAAAAAGGGATGCCTTAGAAAATTTAGTATATGAAATTTATTGCATAGATGCTTTACCTATCCTGTCTAGTTGACTGGGGTTTCTGAAGAGTATATGCATACATAGGGAGCCGCAGTAGCATAGTGGTTAGTGCACTGGCTTCTTAGCTCAGTGGTCTATGGTTCGATCCCCAGATGAGGTGGGATATTTTTAGGCTGCAAACGGCTCCTGGGTTGACCCAGCCCCAACTGGGTACCAGAGCAACTCTGGGAAGGTTAAGGCAGCCGGCGTGATGCTGACCACATCACCCCTAGTGTGCCGGTGGTCACGAAAATATGGGCCTAACACCATATTCCCAATATGCCTCAATGGGCGTGTAACGGGATCCTTTACCTTTATATGCATACATGCTTTACCTGTCCTGTCTAGTTGACTGGGGTTCCTGAAGAGACAAAGACAGAACAGAACCACTGCTCCCTCAAGGCATGTCATCTCATCTCATCTCATAATCGGAACCTCTTCTACCCCGTGAAACGAGGTGTAGAGGGGACCCAAGTGCACAAGGCCCATGGGCGGGACATGTAATCGTAGTGACTTGGCAAACAGGTGATTAGCCCATTGTGATCGGACTTGCCCTCATGTGTACTCATATTCGCTATAAAACCTCCGAACCATCGAGACGTCATTCCAGCCAAAATGGACAGAGCCTCATATACCCGAAGGTTTCGAGGGATGTCCTTCCTCATCTGCACAAAGGCATTTATAGAGGAACTCTCAGGACCCGTAGGTCTGAGGAAAGGAGCAAAATCTGAAGACAGGCACAGCAGTCTTTGGTACTGGGAGGTCTCCACTCAAAGTGGTGTACCACACACAGTCAGTAAAGACAAAGGTCGCCTGCGGGAATCAAGGCATGTCATGAAAGGCAATTAATGTGAACTTGTGGGTGAGACTGGTAACCTGATCCTGGTAACCTGATCCTGGTAACTTGATCCTGGTAACCTGATCCTGGTAACCTGATCCTGGTAACTTGATCCTGGTAACCTGATCCTGGTAACCTGATCCTGGTAACTTGATCCTGGTAACCTGATCCTGGTAACCTGATCCTGGTAACCTGATCCTGGTAACTTGATCCTGGTAACCTGATCCTGGTAACCTGATCCTGGTAACCTGATCCTGGTAACTTGATCCTGGTAACTTGATCCTGGTAACTTGATCCTGGTAACCTGATCCTGGTAACTTGATCCTGGTAACCTGATCCTGGTAACCTGATCCTGGTAACCTGATCCTGGTAATCTGATCCTGGTAACCTGATCCTGGTAACCTGATCCTGGTAACTTGATCCTGGTAACCTGATCCTGGTAACCTGATTCTGGTAACCTGATCCTGGTAACTTGATCCTGGTAACTTGATCCTGGTAACTTGATCCTGGTAACTTGATCCTGGTAACTTGATCCTGGTAACCTGATCCTGGTAACTTGATCCTGGTAACCTGATCCTGGTAACCTGATCCTGGTAACCTGATCCTGGTAACTTGATCCTGGTAACCTGATCCTGGTAACCTGATCCTGGTAAACCTGATCCTGGTAAACCTGATCCTGGTAACTTGATCCTGGTAACTTGATCCTGGTAACTTGATCCTGGTAACCTGATCCTGGTAACCTGATCCTGGTAACCTGATCCTGGTAACCTGATCCTGGTAACCTGATCCTGGTAACCTGATCCTGGTAACTTGATCCTGGTAACCTGATCCTGGTAACCTGATCCTGGTAACCTGATCCTGGTAACTTGATCCTGGTAACCTGATCCTGGTAACCTGATCCTGGTAACCTGATCCTGGTAACTTGATCCTGGTAACTTGATCATGGTAACCTGATCATGGTAACCTGATCCTGGTAACCTGATCCTGGTAACCTGATCCTGGTAACTTGATCCTGGTAACTTGATCCTGGTAACCTGATCCTGGTAACCTGATCCTGGTAACTTGATCCTGGTAACCTGATCCTGGTAACTTGATCCTGGTAAACCTGATCCTGGTAACTTGATCATGTCAAATTAATTGCTACAGAAACCAACATTATAAGGGGACATAAATGCTTTGATGCAGGCTTCCTGCAACCAGCTGCAGTGATAGATCCAAGCTCCATAAGTAGTGAAAAGGGAAATGATGATTATGCTTTGCCTAATGAAAAGTGTCATTGATGGTGAGGGAGGAGCAAGTTAAAGTGTCTTTGATGGGGAGGGAGGAGCAAGTTAAAGTGTCATTGATGGTGAGGGAGGAGCAAGTTAAAGTGTCTTTGATGGGGAGGGAGGAGCAATTTAAAGTGTCATTGATGGGGAGGGAGGAGCAAGTTAAAGTGTCATTGATGGTGAGGGAGGAGCAAGTTAAAGTGTCATTGATGGTGAGGGAGGAGCAAGTTAAAGTGTCTTTGATGGGGAGGGAGGAGCAAGTTAAAGTGTCTTTGATGGGGAGGGAAGAGCAAGTTAAAGTGTCATTGATGGTGAGGGAGGAGCAAGTTAAAGTGTCTTTGATGGGGAGGGAGGAGCAAGTTAAAGTGTCTTTGATGGGGAGGGAAGAGCAAGTTAAAGTGTCATTGATGGTGAGGGAGGAGCAAGTTAAAGTGTCTTTGATGGTGAGGGAGGAGCAAGTTAAAGTGTCTTTGATGGGGAGGGAGGAGCAAGTTAAAGTGTCTTTGATGGGGAGGGAAGAGCAAGTTAAAGTGTCATTGATGGTGAGGGAGGAGCAAGTTAAAGTGTCTTTGATGGGGAGGATGAGCAAGTTAAAGTGTCATTGATGGGGAGGGAGGAGCAAGTTAAAGTGTCATTGATGGGGAGGGAGGAGCAAGTTAAAGTGTCTTTGATGGTGAGGGAGGAGCAAGTTAAAGTGTCTTTGATGGGGAGGGAAGAGCAAGTTAAAGTGTCATTGATGGGGAGGGAGGAGCAAGTTAAAGTGTCTTTGATGGGGAGGGAAGAGCAAGTTAAAGTGTCATTGATGGGGAGGGAGGAGCAAGTTAAAGTG
Organism: Oreohelix idahoensis; assembly: GCA_024509875.1. Taxonomy (NCBI): domain Eukaryota; kingdom Metazoa; phylum Mollusca; class Gastropoda; order Stylommatophora; family Oreohelicidae; genus Oreohelix; species Oreohelix idahoensis. The sequence goes on from JAMPIV010001436.1 coordinate 835,431, forward strand.
TCATTGATGGGGAGGGAGGAGCAAGTTAAAGTGTCATTGATGGGGAGGGAGGAGCAAGTTAAAGTGTCATTGATGGGGAGGGAGGAGCAAGATAAAGTGTCATTACCAGGATTTGCATTGCCAGATTTACCTTCACATCTCTGCGACATTTTCCCAGGAAGATATATTGTCTATTTCCCAGTGGTTTGGAGTCATGGCATATCACCAGGAACATCATGTCTGGACTGTGAACCTTCACTGGCAGATGTGGTAACAAAATTGGATCCATCGCATCCTACGTGATGGATGTCCAGATGTGGTAACAAAATTGGATCCATCGCATCCTTCGTGTTGGATGCCAGTCCAGATGTGGTAGCAAAATTGGATCCATCACATCCTTCTTGTTGGATGTCCAGATGTGGTAACAAAATTGGATCCTTCGTGTTGGATGTCCAGATGTGGTAACAAAATTGGAGGATATCCTGGTTGCAGTAAGTGTGGAAGGCATTGGGAAAAGAATGTAGGGATGGGTGGGGAAATCCTTTGAGGACGAACAGCCAGTGTAACCTAAGGTACTCTTGTCTGGGTGAAGAGAATTGAGGGAAACCACAGAGAAGATGGTGGACCTCAGAGCAACTGGACCTTATGGGCAGAGCTGAAAAAAAAAAAACTACTGCCTAAATAGAAATTGATGGAGAGCAACATGTGCAACTGTATATTCCAGCTGGAGCACAATTAAATGCTGATGATGAACCTAGTGGTTTTGTATTAGAGGAGAAACACAGAGTATAATTAAAATATTTTTAATGTAGCTGTTGTCAGTGTAGCCACTGTTTATATTTGTGTGTTGTCTTGCTTTGTTTTCAGGTGGTTCAGAAACCTTTAATGACAAACGTGACTTTTTCTATCATGAAATCCGAGCCACCCACCACAAGAGGTCTCACTCCAACTTGGTTCTCAAAATTGACAGAGCCAGCTTGTTACATAGTGTGAGTCAAGACATTTTTGTTAGCTCATTGTTTCATTCTTGAATCATTAGATGCATACAGCTTGACATTATGTGTAAATAATAATTATTATTTACTCTTGGTTTCACTTTCTGTTCCTGTTTGTTGTCACCATGTTTGGAGACGACATCGGTTTATCGCAGGGCATTACTTTTACATCAGGTTAGTTTCCTTGCTTGGATATTTCTTTCAGCAATTTTTTCAGCATTTTTTTTTTTAAATTAAATATTTTTTTCATGTGTCTATTTGTCCTCTGTTATTTTCTAATTGTTTATCTACATTTTTGTGCCCTAATATAACCAACAGACCCTGTGTCTGGGTTGAACGTTGCACACTTCACCTAAACGCAGCAAACATTTTTTTTAAAATCAACTTTGTTTCCTGTTTGTAACTGTCTGACAAAGGGTAATCCCAAAATGTCCCATCTTTCTTGTGTATTGTTTATGTGTACAACAACTCTCACTACCAATTGTCATATTTTGTATAGAACTTGATAGCCAGCTGTTCTCTCTGTAATAAAAAACTCATGTCTTTTATTTGTTTAACATCATTGGTCTCTCAGTTCCCTAAGGAGCATAAGCTTTCAACACATTTATGCTCCTGTCCTGTGCCATCTACTCACAGTCTTTCTGTCTCTTGCTTATCCTTTTCATGTCTGTCTCCAGTTTTCTTCTCCATGTGTTTTTTGGTCTCCCTTACCCTGGGGATTCTAGAACAACAACTGTCTTGTCATCATCATCATCATCAGTTTTATTTGTGTTCTATGTGGAGCATCAAGCCACCCTTGTAGGAGGTCCCCTTGCTGGAAGCCTACACCAAGCATTTACATGCTCTTACAGCTGTAGTTTCAGTAGCAGTATGTATTAAATGATGAGGCTGTACAGCCTGATATGTCACCTTGTACGACATACGTGACGATGCACTAGTTCTATTCTTTCTTGGTCATAGACCTGTTGTCAAACAACAGGTCATTGATCTTTGTCAAACAACAGCTCATTGATCTTTGTCAAATAACAGGTCACTGATCTTTGTCAAACAACAGGTTATTGATCTTTGTCAAACAATGGACACTGGCATGTTCCAAGCATTGCTCAATATTTTATTTTATTTATTCAGTTCGTATGAATAGTATTTTTATACATATTTCAGACATGGCATGAGACAGTATGACACGACATGATACATGATATGACAGGACTTGACACAACTTGACTAAGCTTAACTTATTTCCTTTACAGTCCAACAGCTTGAATTTTTTTTCCTTCAAATAATTTTACGAAGATTTTCAACCAGAGAGTACACAACGAAGTGGATTGGCCTTGAAGTTGGAATTGCGATGGGATGTACCATCTCTCCAATACTATTCGTGATGGCTATGCAGGTAATCCTCAATGCGGCTGAAGGAATGGCTATAGGTTCAAAGCTCGGTGGAATGTGTCTCATGCCACCGCTCAAAGCATTCATGGATGACACAACAATTCTGACATCAGATGAACATCAGGCCCGGAGGATGTTAGCACGCCTGGATGAACTAGTCAGCTGGTGCAGAATGAGCTTCAAACCCAAGAAGTCGAGAAGCCTATCAGTCAGGAAAGGGAAGATAGCAGAGGTCATATTCACGATTTCCAACCAAAGAATCCCTACTGTCATTGAGGAACCTGTTAAAAGTCTTGGCAGAGTGTACGATGCCTCATTAAAAGACTCAAAGGCAGTGCAACAGACAATAGAAATGGCGGACAGAGGGCTACAGATCATAGACCAAAGCAGACTCCTGGGGAAGTTCAAACTGTGGTGCCTCCAGTTCATGTTGATACCAAAGTTGCTGTGGCCACTGCTTATATATGAAATAAGCACAAGTACAGTGGAAGCCATAGAGAAGAAGGTCAACAAGTTCATGAGAAAATGGCTAGGAGTACCACCAGGTCTGTCAGATGTAGCACTGTACTGCAAAAAGTCAAAACTTCTGCTTCCTTTCAAGTCAGTTGTTGAAGAGTACAAAGTTGGAAAGGCAAGGCTTGCAATGATGCTACGCGAGTCAGCTGATGACGTGGTTAAGTCCATTCAGCCCACACTGAAAACGGGAAGGAAGTGGAAAGTGGAAGAAGCTGTTGATGCTGCCAAAGAGTCACTCAAACTGAGGGAGGTAATCGGATACACACAAACGAATAGACGGGGATTTGGTCATGGAGACATCCGCTGGTGGTCCAAGGCATCAAGCAGGGAGCGCAGAGACATGGTAGTTCAGGAGATACGAGAAGCTGAGAATGATAAAAGGTTGCAAAAAGCAGTGCAGCAGGTCCAACAAGGCCAATGGACTACATGGGAAGGAGCCCTGCAGAGGTCCTTGACATGGAATGATATATGGCATATGGCACCTCTTAGGCTCAGCTTCGTTGTCAGATCACTGTATGACCTGCTGCCGTCGGCCACCAACCTTGTGAAATGGGGAAAGTCGGATGATGAGCAGTGCCCCCTGTGCCAGGGGAGGCAGACACTTGAACACGTGCTCTCTCAGCGTGTAAGGTGTCATTAGGGCAAGGGCGATACACTTGGCGCCATAACAAAGTGCTAAATGAGCTTGCTGCGACAATAGATCTGGCAAGAATGAAGGCGAATAGCAAAGTCCGGCCAGACACCGCAAACACATACTTTCTGAGGGCAGGAAAGTCAGCACACCCCAAACCGAATAAACCTGGTAGCAGTTTACCATCTCTTCTTGATTGTGCAAATGATTGGGAGATGGCGGTTGACCTACCTGGACGAGGGGCATATCCAGAGAGTATCAGAAAATCGCGGAGACGGCCGGATATAGTGCTTCATTCTGCAGCAACGCTTCAGGTCATACTGATTGAACTGACAGTGCCATTTGAATCCAGATTAGATGAGCAACATTCGTTCAAAGCGGCCAAGTATAGTGATCTGGCCGCGGATCTGAGACACGATGGGTTCACTGCAAGGGTCATGGCTGTTGAAGTGGGCGCAAGAGGGCTTGTGGCTGCATCAGTGTATGATCTATTGAAACTGTTGGGGCTGAGGGGACAGTCGAGAACAAGGGCCCTGAAGAGGCTTAGTGAAACTGCCGAAAAGGCATCAGGCTGGCTGTGGAACAACCGCAATGGGGAATGGAGAGCGTAACAATAAACGCTGCGGTACAGAAACACCAGGAATTTTTCTAAGTCCACAATACGCTGAGGTTTGTGGTGGACTAGTGAACGGGCTGCGACTCAGGGGCGACAAGCGGAGTATACTATAAGGGGTGTCAGTATCAAAAGTCCAGTGGGGAACACGCAGTGGCGACTCGTTGACTTCGCGCTGGTGTCTCAGTGTGTGCGACGGAACGAACGGAATAATTTGTCTTCTCCTTGTTACTTTCACAATTGCCTCCACGGCTGGCGGAGTTGTGGAATTTAAAGTTGCTACCATAAGTGAAATGGGTTCATTTTCGATGCAAGACAACAGGAAGCTGAGACGCTTGGGAGTCATGACCCAAGTGGGCCCGCCCCCCTTAGAGTGTAAAGGAGTATATAGGGCCGAAACACTTGTCGGACGGGGGGACTTCTTCTGATGATCAGATTGCTTCCTGTTGTATCGCTCTGTAAAGAGTTTCCTATCATCATACGAAGTGACACCTTCTGTTTTTGTTTTTTCAAATAGTTTTATGAAGGGACACCTTCTGTTTTTGTTTTTTCAAATAGTTTTACAAAGTGACACCTTCTATTTTGGTTTTTTCAAATAGTTTTATGAAGTGACACCTTCTGTTTTTGTTTTTTCAAATAGTTTTACGAAGTGACACCTTCCGTTTTTTTGTTTTTTTTCAATAGTTTTACGAAGTGACACCTGTTTTTTTTTCAAATAGTTTTACGAAGTGACACCCCCTTTTTTGTTTTTTTTTTCAAATAGTTTTATGAAGTGACACCCTCTTTTTTTTTTTTTAAATAGTTTTACGAAGTGACACCCTCTGTTTTTTTTTTTCAAATAGTTTTACGAAGTGACACCTGTTTTTTTTTCAAATAGTTTTACGAAGTGACACTCTCTGTTTTTTTTTTTCAAATAGTTTTACGAAGTGACACCCTCTTTTTTTTCAGTCTTTCAAAGCAACAAAGCATTTAAATTTGTGTGACTGGTGTAAACGCTTTGAGATTATCTTCTCCGGAGAGCAAGGTTTAGACTGGGGAGGGGTTAGCAGGGAATGGTTCGAAGTTTTATGCAAGGAACTTTTTGACCCAAACTGTTCTGAACTATTCACAAGACTTACGGACAACCCACAAAGCCTGGTAAGTAACATTTGTTTTAAAGTCTTCTTTTTTTATGAACAGTACCTAGCTTGGTCGGTCCTTCATAGTAGAGTGGCTAACACACCCACTTTGTTTTATACAGGAGACCGTCATTAACAGCTGGCCTGTTAATTTATTTATTAAATACTTATCAACTTTCTATGGAGCAGCAGTCAGCAACCAGTCAGTCGTGATATAACTGGTGAATCAGAGGATGATTTGGGAGATCTTTAGGTCGGAGGGGGGGGGGACCTTCAGCTAGCTAACTAAAATTCACTTTATTTGTGAACTATAAAAGATTGGACCGTGATCTTTTCTTTGATTGGAAGTTTACATAGAATTATATTTAGTTTGAATTTGTCACCACTGTGTTGATGGAACCACAGGAAGCTGATTGTGTGACAGAGGTTAGAGTTACATATAGACTGCACTTCTTCCAACTCTAGATACTGTGAAAACTGAAAACAGACATGATGTTATCAAGGTAGATCTGTATAGGGCTCAGTGTTTCTAAAGTAGAACTTGACTGCTCTTGGGTTGCTTGCTGCTGCTGTAGAACATAGATCTTCAACAAAGTCCTACCAAGCTCTCCTGTCCTGTGCTGTCCATTCAAGGTTGTTCCAAGTCTTCCTGGTCCCTTCTGTTTCTTGTCTCTTGTTCCATCCTCCATATATTTTTCAACCTGCGTCTGTTTATCATACTCTGGGGATTTTAGAATAAAGACTGCCTCGTAGTACCATCAGCAATTACTTATTGTCATCAAGATCACTAATGGAAAGAACCAGACAGATAGCAGTGAAGTACGAGATGAGACGATGAGTTCACTAGAGAGGATGCACATTAAGAACAGCAGCTGATAGCGTTATAAGGCAGTTGTAATTGAAGAGTAACTAACACACACATCTTCGAATCTTTTGGCCAAATACCATCACTAGCCAAGAACTGCTTACTTGGAGTAACCAAGAGGACATGCACACCATCATAGCTGGCAGATGCTGGAGTTGGGTTGGCCACGTCCTCAGAAGAGACCCTGATGCCATCACAAGAACAGCTATGCAATGGACCCCTGAAGGAAAGCGAAAAAGAGGCTGACCAAAGACAACTTGGTGCGGAACTGTGAAGGACAAGATGCAAAGAATGAACCAGAGCTGGGGCACTGTATGAAGGATGGTTGCCGACCGAACAAAGTGGAAGCAGTTTGTTGTTGCCCTACAAGACACCAGCAGGCGTGATGGCCACTGACTTCTTTGACAGTCAGAGGCTAAGGATCAAAGAAGAAGAAGAAACACGTTTATAATTAGCAGGGTTTTCTGAAGACGTTATAGAGTTAACCTCTATGAAGAAGTACCAGAAGAAGGAAATAAATTGCGGAAATGACAGAGTTTGGTTTCCAAGTGATTTGTAGACAAACTAAAAGGAAAATAGTATTTGTTACATGGTTACGTAGTAGCTGTTGCTGCTGCTGTTGTTGTTGTTGTTGTGACATAGCAATGTTAGATAGATAAGAATCAGATTTTTTCATTTTGCAGGTCCACCCAAACCCAAAAAGGCCGCCTGATAAAAAGGTTAAGTTGTACGAATTTGCAGGGAAAATTGTGGGCAAGTGTTTGTTTGAATCTTCAGTCGGCAGAACACAGCTGGTTAAAGCTCGGTTTTCAAGGTCATTTTTGGCTCAGCTGATAGGTCTCAGGGTAACGTATAAGGTAATTAGTTTTTTGTTAATCCCTCTGTTTTTAAGCAAACCATGTTTTAAAGTAAAGACGTTTTCATTTAGCATTTGAAGCTTCGAAGAGTAAAACTTCCTACAGATAAGTGAGTAAACAACCATTACTTATTATTGTTCCATTCCTTGCTTTCTTTCTTCCATTGCATTTTTTGGTTGAGCATCACAAGGGGCCCATGTGTTACTGCAGCCCGAAGCAAAGATTAGTAACATTGTAACCAGCCAGGCATGTCATAAAAGGCAATTAAGGAGGATTGAGCAGTCTACTTTCTGTGGGCATGTTGTGAGAAGCTGGAATATATCGTGACAACTGGAAAAATTGAAGGAAAAAGGAGATACAGGATGACAAAGAGAGAAGATGCTAGACAGTTTGACATCATGGCATGTAGAAAAAGCAACAACAAAATTGATAAATAGTGCTGGAGACAGGAAGTTGTGGAGAGACATCATCTACACCACCAAGCGTGGTACTTCGAGATGAACCACAGCTCATTGCCTGAAGTAAATATCACAAACATCAATCTTCATCCTCAAGTTCATGTCACTCTCCAAAACTTCCTGTCTCTGACGTTGTTTGTCAACACTGTTGTTGATTTTCTTCCACGCTGCCTTGTTAAATTGTCCATTATTTTCCAGTTTTGTTGATCACCATCTTTTCCATCAGTTTTATGTTTTGTCACAATATATTTGAACTTGTCCACTTTCAAAGCATGCCCATAGAACATGGCGTCTTAACCTTTTTTGAGCCATGGACCATTTTAATTGTCCAGTCATCATCACCAGCTGACAGTTCCATGAATGTAAAATGGGCCCCTTTATTTGTCCAATCACCATCACCAGCTGACAGTTCCATGAATGTAATATGGGCCCCTTTGATTGTCCAATCACCATCACCAGCTGACAGTTCCATGAATGTAATATGGACCCCTTTGATTGTCCAATCACCATCACCAGCTGACAGTTCCATGAATGTAATATGGACCACTTTGATTGTCCAATAATCATCACCATCTGACAGTTCCATGAATGTAATATGGACCCCTTTGACTGTCCAATCATCATCACCATCTGACAGTTCCATGAATGTAATATGGACCCCTTTGATTGTCTAATCATCATCACCAGCTGATAGTTCCATGAATGTAATATGGACTCCTTTGATTGTCCAATCACCATCACCAGCTGACAGTTCCATGAATGTAATATGGGCACCTTTGATTGTCCAATCACCATCTGACAGTTCCATGAATGTAATATGGACCCCTTTTATTGTCCAATCACCATCTGACAGTTCCATGAATGTAATATGGACCCATTTTATTGTCCAATCATCATCACCAGCTGACAGTTCCATGAATGTAAAATGGGCCCCTTTGATTGTCCAATCATCATCACCAGCTGACAGTTCCATGAATGTAATATGGACCCCTTTAGTTGTCTAATCACCATCACCAGCTGACAGTTCCATGAATGTAATATGGACCCCTTTAGTTGTCTAATCACCATCACCAGCTGACAGTTCCATGAATGTAATATGGACCCCTTTAGTTGTCTAATCACCATCACCAGCTGACAGTTCCATGAATGTAATTTGGACCCCTTTGATTGTCGAATCATCTTCACCAGCTGACAGTTCCATGAATGTAATATGGATCCCTTTGATTGTCCAATCATCATCACCAGCTGACAGTTCCATGAATGTAATATGGACCCCTTTTATTGTCCAATCATCATCACCAGCTGACAGTTCCATGAATGTAAAATGGGCCCCTTTGATTGTCCAATCATCATCACCAGCTGACAGTTCCATTAATGTAATATGGACACCTTTAGTTGTCTAATCACCATCACCAGCTGACAGTTCCATGAATGTAATTTGGACCCCTTTGATTGTCCAATCATCTTCACCAGCTGACAGTTCCATGAATGTAATATGGATCCCTTTGATTGACCAATAAAGGCTATGGACCTTGTCTTGGGAAAAAATGTTCATAAAACCATAATTAAACATTTTAGGTTATGGTCACGAACCCCCTTAGTATCTACTGGGATCAATGTACCACAGTCTAAGAAACCCTGCCAAAATAAAATGGAGTTTCCTTCTGCTGCAGATAATAAGCTTCCTTTGCACATTGACCTCTTTCAGAACATCTCCATTTGTACAAATGCTTTTCAGATCAGATTAGCTGCTATCTTTGCATCACAGATTGGTTACAATGGATCTCCACCACCTTCTGTCTCTTACCTTGTTGGTAATGGCGCACACAGATACGCTATGACTTATCCATCTCTTGTTATCTTCCCATTTTTAGCCTTGTTGTCCTCTACAAATGTTTCTTCTGTTATGGTTTATGTCCCTTCTGTTATGGTTTATGTCCCTTCTGTTATGGTTTATGTCCCTTCTGTTATGGTTTATGTCCCTTCTGTTATGTTTCATGTCCCTTCTGTTATGGTTTATGTCCCTTCTGTTATGGTTTATGTCCCTTCTGTTATGGTTTATGTTCCTTCTGTTATGGTTTATGTCCCTTCTGTTATGGTTTATAAATGGTCATAACACCTTGTTATAAACCACTTGTCCAAAATACTTAATACTTTATTTATCTATTTGTGATCTTTTTCTGTTCCTTGCTTTCTGTTCCTAGCAGTTCTAGGACATCTTTGTTTTCTTTCCATGAGATGCACCCCACTCTTAAGTACTTCCACATGTCAAGGGCCTTAATTCCAAAATCTTGTTCATTGTCCATGTTTCTGCACCATACAGTAATAAAGAGTGTATATAACACTTGATGACAGTCTTTTTTTTTTTAAATGTGTGTGGATGATAATATATGTCTGATGTTGTAGAATGTAGTTGTAATCATTCCTATTCTCTCTTTGATGTCTATTTCACTACCGCCATCGTTAGTTACTATGTGTCCAAAACATGACAAGCCCAGGGGTCTCTGAGAAGAGGAAGAAATAAAAGTACCACTGCTCCCTGGGGAATATTGTAAGAGGCAACTAAAAGGATGTAATGCATGAGGTTGGCAGCCTAATCATGACAAACAAAATTGATCAAGAAACCACCATTGTAAGGCCATATGAATGCTGTGATGGAGACTTCCTGTGAGTGGACCAGTTGTAGTTACATATCCATACTCTTTAATGAGTTCAAAGGGATGACAAGAATAAACGGGAAAACTTGTTTCTAGTATGTTCCCATTTATTATTACTGTTATTAGTATTGTTAGTGTCACTAATAAATCAACAAGTTCACAGTGATCTTAACAAAATAAAGTACTACGTAATCGCCCATACTGCCCCGTGTAGTTCTTGGGGGTCTCTGATGAGACAAAGAAAGAACAGACCTCCTGCTCCCTTAGACATGCTGTACAAGGTAACTTACATGAGTGTTATGCCTCCGTTTGCACACAGCTTTGCATTCATTAGTGAAACATCGCTGTGCGCAGAGGGAGCAGCACTAAAACGCAGCACTATTGAAACAGCACCACCGAATTGATTTATGACGTAAGGTTCTTCTTCTTCTTCCTCGTTCGTCCTGAAAAGGATGGTGGTTGCGTTGTGTCTGTTTACGCCTAAGCTGTGATATTTGCACCTTTCGGTCGACACATCCGACTTCTGAACGGCATTTTTTAGGACCGGGTTTGCCATCCCATTGCAATCCGCACTCGCTCAGCCAGACTGCACTGCTGCAGACTGTTTCCAGGACCACCACGTGGAGGTGGAGTGCGGTCTTGACCAGCTCTGATTCGCTGGTCCTGACGCAGGCAGTCAAGCTATGAGTCGCTGACTGCGTTCTCTATTGCTGCGTCTTTGGGTCCCTGACGTAAGGTTAAAATATTAGATTACGTAGATGTGCGTGCATGAGCAGAAGTTACGGTCACTTTTGGTACTCTTTCGACTGTGTGTTTCATGGTGTCAAGACGTGTATTCTGTGAGCTCTTTCATTGAGTGTTTGATATCCGCTATTTGTGCATGCTTATGGACATATGTTTGAGATATTGTATGCCATGGATTCATGTGTGAACGACAGAGAAGTATCATGAATTATTATTAACATTTTGACGATCTAGTCAAGTTATATTGTCGAGGACAGTTGGACTTATACGGACGGCACATTTGCCTACCATGCATGTATTATGATGGCCTAGTATATTTGGCTTATGAAATACGGCTTGCTTGTATTATATCAAACTATGGAGCTTCAATGTTGTATGATGTCATTAAATTCCAAAAACATTACCCAGGAGTGATCTACATTCCTTCGTTGCTTCGTCAGTCCACATCTCATCTATATGTCAACCTTTCTTTTCCTCTTCCGCTCGTTATTGTCTATGTGAATAATTTGTTTTATATCTATGTAGTATTACTATATAATGTAATGTATGTGAGAATGTACCTGCATAGCACTGTACTTTTGAAATATGTAATGTATTTGTTTGCTTAAATGTGATGATGTGTATGAGAATGAGATATACATTTTTACTGCTCGAAGATGTGTCCTGCTACAGAAATGCTTAAGAAATTATTATTATTATTTCATTTTCCTTCAAGAATGTTACAGATATAAGCGAGAATGTGTTTATGTAATTTGTGTATTGATGTTTAATGACACATTCAAAAATGCAGATTAATTGTTGATGAACACATGAGTGAGTGTCGGGATACAGAATGAAAGATAAAGGGCTGGATGGTCGGACAGACCAGGGTCACCAATTCTTTGCCCTTTTAAATAAAGTTGTGTTCATCTATCTCTCCTACTGATTCTGCTCTTGGGTTAAGGAGGGCAAAGAAATAACACCATGTCTCACCTCCTTCAATAGCAGACTGTCAAATACTTCATGAGTTCTGATACCATGCCACCTAATCTGATTATGTTCAAAATCATGATTTACTGTACGGATATTTTTTTCTTTTTTGTTTTATTTTTAAATTAAATTATTTTTATTTATTTTTTTAAAATTTAATTTAGTTTTGTGTGTGTGTGTGTGTGTTAAATTTCATTTTATTTTATTTTATTATAATGTTTGTTTAATGAAAAATACTTAATTTTGATTATGACTGCGTACTGTAAACGTACGCTGTTATATTACCTCTATAATGTTGCATGCCTCCATATTAATGCTTTAAGTAACGTAGGAATGAAAGGATATAATTTGCAAGATAAATGAGAGTGGAAGGGCAGAATGTTAGATGGGCCTGCGTGCCGAATTCTTAACCCTTCGAAAATAAAGTTTGTTCGTTGATTTAACTGTTGTGAGTTTGTTTGGACAGATGCCAACTAAACAGAATTCTGATCAACACCTCATCATTAGAATGGACCACAACAATGAGGTTGTACATGAGGCTGGCAACCTCATCATGTAAAACTTTGCTACAGAAACAACCCCTACAAGAGCACATGCTTGCTTAGTTCAGGTTTCCTACAAAGGGACCAGCTATAAGGGTGGCTCAATACTCCATAAGGAGAGAAACAGGGAAATAATGATGACAATCACCCAAATGATGATTGTCACGAGTGGTTTATAGAATGGATGTCAGTACTCATGCTCCGACAGGAGCTAGATGTGTTTATGTAAGTTGTGAGTTGAAGTGAGTGAATGTTGAGTTTGACTGTGGGCATGAATGCATTAGTAGCAGTAAGCGCTAATGTCGTGTTCACGGTAATGACTGAGTTGTTGTGAACGAAGTGGTGGTGAAGACTGGTCAGGTGTGAAAAGGGTCATGCGTGGGAAGGGATTCGAGAGAGAGATTGGAGCGAGGAGAGATTATGTGGAGAGTGAAGGCGAATTGGATGAAGGAAAGTAGAAAATATATTGAGATAGTGAAATTCGTTCCATTAGATGATGTTTCAATTATGCACATCATACATTGTGCTTTTCTTATAATTTATGGCCAAAGCGGCAGTCTGCCTGTGTTATTGTGTTTATGCTCAAGTTAGTGACATAAAGTTGTCGGATATCGTGCCTACTTGTTGGAGTTCAGTGAGTTAACATTAGCTGTGTATAACGAGCCATGTTTGTCATTCCATGTGTAAAGTAATACATATTTGTCAACGTGCACCCACAGCTAAGCACTTGACAATGATGATAATCACCCAAGTATTACTGGACGACATGGAGCTAACATTCTCTGAAGACATTTATAATACACAAGGGCAGTCATGATGATGGTAGTGCATGATGATGATGATGATGATTATTGTGGTGGTGGCTGTCATGATGATGGTGGTGATGATGATTGTGGTGGTGGCTGTCATTTTTTTTTTTTTCGTACGCCCGCTAATACTCGAGGCGAAATCTCAGGTTATTATTAATGTCTAACCTGACATTGATTTTACGTGAGTATCCCTTTTTCCTTGTACAGAGACAGGTGTCCCTCGCCATTCAGGCAGATACTCGCCGATTTCAGAGGTACCCATTAGAGCTGGGTCGGCTCAGGAGCCGCCAGTCCCTGGTCGACGACACTCTTTCAAATGTCCTCGCCAGGTCTTGAGTTAATCCAGTCCAAATCCCGGTCGACGAAAAATCCTCAAATGCCGTCGCCCGGGTTTGATCCTGGATCACCCGGTCGCCAGAGCGGAGTGGTAACCACTACGCTAGCGCGGCTCCGTGGCTGTCATGATGATTGATGATAGTGATAGTGGTGATGATGATTGTGGTGGTGATAATGCTTGTGGTAGTAACTGTGATGACTGTGATGGTGATTATGATGATGATGGTGCTAGTGGTGATAATGATTGTGGTGGTGGCTTTGATAGTGATTGGGATGATGGTTGTTGCTTGCGATGGTGGTGATGATTGTGGAGGGGGTGATGGTGATCAAGTGTGGTGTGATCATACTGGTGCTGATAAAGGTTCCTTAGCAAAAGAGAAGTTGGTAAGAAGACGAAGATGGCTGTATACCGCTCCCCCTATGTCCCAGTCTTGACGTATGGATGCGAGTCATGGGCAGTGACTACAACCCACAAAAGCCAGATCCAAACCTCAGAAATGAGGTATCTGAGGAAGGTGGTTGAAGTAACAAGAAGAGACATGGTCCGCAACCAGACGATACGTCAAGGCCTAAAAACCCAACCCCTGCAGACCCAAGTAGAACAGTTCCCAACTGAGATGGTTTGGCTATGTCTGCAGAATGGGAGAAGATCGGCTACCATTGCAAGCATGGGAAACAAAGAGCCAGGGATCCAGACCTCCAGGACGACCCAAAGTGTCCTCTGGAAAGACAACAGACAGTCTTTGAAGGACCGAGGACTAGAATGGAACCAAGCCAGGAGGAAGACAGCCGATAGAATAGTATGGCTCTCTCTTTTACAAACCTCTACACCTCATGGTAGAAGAGGAACGACTAAGTAAGTAAGTAAGCTGATAAAGGTCATATTGATTATAATAGTGATGATGATGGTTTTAATGATGATTCTGATGATGGAAGCAGTGTTGATGATTGTGATAATAATGATGATGAGGGTGATTGTAATGGTGATAATGATTGTAGTAGTGATTAAAATGATAAGGGTGATGATAGTTTTGGTAGCAGTGATGTTCATGAGGGTGATGATGTTTTTGGTTGTGATTAATGTTGTGGTGGTAATAATGGTGAAGGTAATGATGGTGGTGATTCTGATATTGATGTTGTAGTACCACCTGCCATATCACTGTTATAGAGGAGAATTGTATGACAAGTAGCATCGCCCAGCATGACCCCGGTCAGAGAAGAGGTTGAAAGTTTCATGCGAGGACTTTTTCTCCTGTATTTTTGTTTAAATCAAAAGGCCACATTCTGAAAGAAGAAAGGCAGAATTTTCTTCTTTATTCTTTCTTCAAGTACCATGTCAGTTGGCATAGGTGATCATGTGTTTTCACAACCTCTTGTCTTCAGTTCATTCCTTCTTCAAGTACCATGTCAGTTGGCATAGGTGATCATGTGTTTTCACAACCTCTTGTCTTCAGTTCATTCCTTCTTCAAGTACCATGTCAGTTGGCATAGGTGATCATGTGTTTTCACAACCTCTTGTCTTCAGTTCATTCCTTCTTCAAGTACCATGTCAGTTGGCATAGGTGATCATGTGTTTTCACAACCTCTTGTCTCAAGTGCTGATTATTATTTCTGTTGTTGACTTCTTTCCATTCTGTTGGTCTTAACTGTCTAACAACTTCTCACTTTGTCGGCATCTATCTCTTTACTTAGTTTACATAGTAAATATTGTAACTTTTTGCTGTATGGTCTGATTTCAAAATGTGTTCTTTACTAAGTTCTATTGTGAGGTTATGTTACCTGTTCTGTCAGCAGATAGTTTTCATTTATCTGTACGAAGAGGCCCGAGATCTGTTATCATTGTTTACTTCAAACAAACCAAAATTATTTATCTATACATTATGTTTGTTATTTTTTTCTGTTG
This sequence comes from Oreohelix idahoensis, assembly GCA_024509875.1. NCBI lineage: Eukaryota > Metazoa > Mollusca > Gastropoda > Stylommatophora > Oreohelicidae > Oreohelix > Oreohelix idahoensis. The sequence goes on from JAMPIV010001436.1 coordinate 850,812, forward strand.
AAAATGTGTGTGGTTTTATAGCACTAAAACAAAACAGTACAATTTAACAAAACAGTCATGTGACTGACATGATAAACATAGGAAACTCTGTATAGAGCTTTGCAATAGGAAGCGTAAGGCACCCATTTACAGCTGGGTAGACTGGATAATTCTTGCATTGCTTGGTTCTGAACCTGATAACTTTGCCTTGAGAAGCAAGTGCTCTGCCACTCAACACTCAATTTGGCATGACTAGCAAGGGTTAATAATAATAAACTCATAGAGATCATTGCAGCAAGAGGTAATCTGATCATCAGAAGTTATCTCTAAATTCAGACAAGTGTTTTAGTCAGTCTTGTTTTTTTTTTTTTTTCTTCCAGTGGTGTCGGCCCACTTTGGTCATGCCTACATGTTGTCATCTTCTTGTATAGTATCTTAGAGATAATATTGTATCTTAATGCAGACTCAAGCATGCTGTACAAGGTGACTAATGCAGACTCAAGCATGCTGTACAAGGTGACTAATGCAGACTCAAGCATGCTGTACAAGGTGACTAATATGAGATTGTGTATGCTGGCTGGCAACGTCATCATGTTAAACAAATGGCCACACAAACCACTTCTGCAAGAACATTAGAATGATTGGTGCAGGTTCCTGCAAGGGACGGACCAACTGCAGTTGTTTCCCCTATGCTGCGTAAGGAGCAAAAACAAAAATAAATGATGACTGAATATCCAGTATCTTAGTGAAGGAAAAAGATTCAGTATTTCCAACAATATGTTTCTAACTACATCCTGGTTATCTTCCTGCCACAGTTACTCATGTGTGGAACAGGGAACTACAGTATAGCAGACTTCAAGCTTCACCATAATGTTGTTGGGGCGTCTTCTTCATTTAACAGGGTAAGATGGACATTTATTTCAGTCGTGAGTTTTAGCAGTTTCAGGTAATGAGATAATCATGGTCAGATGATAAGATAAGGATTCTCAGAGCATGAGACAATCTTGCTGAGATGATGAGGTAATTATACTTAGGTCTAGAGACAATCATGCTCATTTCATGAGATAATCATTCTGAGGCCATAAGACATTTATGCTCAGATCATTAGATAATCGTAGGTCATCAGATGATCATTCCGAGGTCATGAGACAATCATGCTCAGATCATAAGATCCATTCTTAGGTGAGATCATGAAATAATCTTACTTAGATCATGAGATAATCACATACTGAAATGATGAAATTGATTATTTGACATGCTGATATCAGATCATCACATTACATAATGAACTAATCAAACATGGTGACCTGAGATCATCACAGACTCATATTATCAGATAAAAAGTTCATAGATTTGGTTCATGAGATAAATCATGGGCTAAAAGAATGAAATTAATCATAGATTCAGATTGTAATCTCAGATAATCACAGAATCAGATCATATCATAATCATGCACATTGATTGACATTTTTCAGAGACCTGGTGTACTACTTTCATCTGTGCTAATAGTTATTTTATTGCTAAAGTTTCTTGTAACTGTGCATTCATTCATTTCTCTTTTTGCTGCCTGTGAGGCATGAAGCTGACACACAGCAGCTGGTCACTGAGCAGGAATCCTGCACTAAAGCATTCATGTGGTTTTACAGCAATGATTTCAAAAGTGATTTCAGTTGTGATGTCAGTTGTGATTTCAGTTGTGATTTCGGTAGCAATATCTTTGACATGATGAGGTTACCAGCCCTATAAACAACCTGGTACTAGTTGCCTGTTATGACATGCATGAGAAAGTAGTAAGCCTATTCTTTGTTTATCACCTGACATAGACTAACCCAGAAACTACATCAGTCAATTTGTCAACGTGAAGATATTTTTTTTAGTTGCTTACGGAAGACCTACACAGGGAAAAGGCAACAATACTGAGAATAAATGCAAGAAATGATTACAAGGTTGAACATGAGGAAACACCACTACAAGATGTAGAATCGTACACATATCTTGGCAGCAATATAGACAAAGTTGGAGGGACATACAGTGATATAAAAAAAGAATTAAAAAAAAACAAGAGGAGCTTTCATTGCATTGGAAAACATATGGAGATCATGAGAAATCAAGTCCAACACAAAAATAAGAATCTTCAATTCAGATGTCAAGTCAGTCCTATTGTATGGCTCTGAGACATTGAGAACAATAATAACAACAAGCAAAATGCTACAGATTTCCGTAAACGGATGCTGGCTTAGAATAGAAGGATTGAAATGGTACGACAAGGACAAGATCACAAATGTGGAACTGATAATAAGAACCAGGCAAGTGCTAGTTGAACAAGATATGAGAAGATGCTGGTGATGGATAGGTCACACATTGATGAAACCTGTGGATAGCATTACAAGGCAGTCCTTGTTCTGGAATCCTCAGGTTAAGAGAGACAGAGGTAGACCAAAAAACACACAGAGAAGAGAGCTGGTGACAGAAGTAAACATGATGATGAAGATGTGGAAAGAACTTGAGCAGACGACACGTGACAGGAGGACTTGGCATGTGTTTGTTGATGGCCTATGTCATGTGACAGGAAGACTTGGCATGTGTTTGTTGATGGCCTATGTCACGTGACAGGAGGACTTGGCATGTGTTTGTTGATGGCCTATGTCATGTGACAGGAAGACTTGGCATGTGTTTGTTGATGGCCTATGTCATGTGACAGGAGCACTTGGCATGTGTTTGTTGATGGCCTATGTCACGTGACAGGAAGACTTGGCATGTGTTTGTTGATGGCCTATGTCATGTGACAGGAGGACTTGCCATGTGTTTGTTGATGGCCTATGTCACGTGACAGGAGGACTTGGCATGTGTTTGTTGATGGCCTATGTCACGTGACAGGAGGACTTGGCATGTGTTTGTTGATGGCCTATGTCATGTGACAGGAAGACTTGGCATGTGTTTGTTGATGGCCTATGTCATGTGACAGGAGCACTTGGCATGTGTTTGTTGATGGCCTATGTCACGTGACAGGAAGACTTGGCATGTGTTTGTTGATGGCCTATGTCATGTGACAGGTGGACTTGGCATGTGTTTGTTGATGGCCTATGTCATGTGACAGGAGGACTTGGCATGTGTTTGTTGATGGCCTATGTCACGTGACAGGAGGACTTGGCATGTGTTTGTTGATGGCCTATATCACGTGACAGGAGGACTTGGCATGTGTTTGTTGATGGCCTATGTCATGTGACAGGATGACTTGGCATGTGTTTGTTGATGGCCTATGTCACGTTACAGGAAGACTTGGCATGTGTTTGTTGATGGCCTATGTCACGTGACAGGAAGACTTGGCATGTGTTTGTTGATGGCCTATGTCATGTGACAGGAGGACTTGGCATGTGTTTGTTGATGGCCTATGTCATGTGACAGGATTACTTGGCATGTGTTTGTTGATGGCCTATGTCACGTTACAGGAAGACTTGGCATGTGTTTGTTGATGGCCTATATCACGTGACAGGAGGACTTGGCATGTGTTTGTTGATGGCCTATGTCATGTGACAGGATTACTTGGCATGTGTTTGTTGATGGCCTATGTCACGTTACAGGAAGACTTGGCATGTGTTTGTTGATGGCCTATGTCACGTGACAGGAAGACTTGGCATGTGTTTGTTGATGGCCTATGTCATGTGACAGGAGGACTTGGCATGTGTTTGTTGATGGCCTATGTCACGTGACAGGAAGACTTGGCATGTGTTTGTTGATGGCCTATGTCACGTGACAGGAAGACTTGGCATGTGTTTGTTGATGGGCTATGTCACGTGACAGGAGCACTTGGTATGTGTTTGTTAATGGCCTATGTCACATGACAGGAGGACTTGGCATGTGTTTGTTGATGGCCTATGTCATGTGACAGGAGCACTTGGCATGTGTTTGTTGATGGCCTATGTCATGTGACAGGAGGACTTGGCATGTGTTTGTTGATGGCCTATGTTATGTGACAGGAGCACTTGGCATGTGTTTGTTGATGGCCTATGTCATGTGACAGGAGCACTTGGCATGTGTTTGTTGATGGCCTATGTCATGTGACAGGAGCACTTGGCATGTGTTTGTTGATGGCCTATGTCATGTGACAGGAGCACTTGGCATTTGTTTGTTGATGGCTTATGTCATGTGACAGGAAGACTTGGCATGTGTTTGTTGATGGCCTATGTCATGTGACAGGAAGACTTGGCATGTGTTTGTTGATGGCCTATGTCACGTGACAGGAGGACTTGGCATGTGTTTGTTGATGGCCTATGTCACGTGACCGGAAGACTTGGCATGTGTTTGTTGATGGCCTATGTCATGTGACAGGAAGACTTGGCATGTGTTTGTTGATGGCCTATGTCATGTGACAGGAAGACTTGGCATGTGTTTGTTGATGGCCTATGTCATGTGACAGGAAGACTTGGCATGTGTTTGTTGATGGCCTATGTCACGTGACAGGAAGACTTGGAATGTGTTTGTTGATGGCCTATGTCATGTGACAGGAAGACTTGGCATGTGTTTGTTGATGGCCTATGTCACGTGACAGGAAGACTTGGCATGTGTTTGTTGATGGCCTATGTCATGTGACAGGAGGACTTGGCATGTGTTTGTTGATGGCCTATGTCACGTGACAGGAGGACTTGGCATGTGTTTGTTGATGGCCTATGTCACATGACAGGAGGACTTGGCATGTGTTTGTTGATTGCCTATGTCACATGACAGGAGGACTTGGCATGTGTTTGTTGATGGCCTATGTCACATGACAGGAGGACTTGGCATGTGTTTGTTGATGGCCTAGGTCACGTGACAGGAGGACTTGGCATGTGTTTGTTTATGGCCTATGTCATGTGACAGGAGGACTTGGCATGTGTTTGTTGATGGCCTATGTCATGTGACAGGAGGACTTGGCATGTGTTTGTTGATGGCCTATGTCACGTGACAGGAGGACTTGGCATGTGTTTGTTGATGGCCTATGTCATGTGACAGGAGGACTTGGCATGTGTTTGTTGATGGCCTATGTCATGTGACAGGAGGACTTGGCATGTGTTTGTTGATGGCCTATGTCATGTGACAGGAGGACTTGGCATGTGTTTGTTGATGGCCTATGTCATGTGACAGGGGGACTTGGCATGTGTTTGTTGATGGCCTATGTCATGTGACAGGAGGACTTGGCATGTGTTTGTTGATGGCCTATGTCATGTGACAGGAGGACTTGGCATGTGTTTGTTGATGGCCTATGTCACGTGACAGGAGGACTTGGCATGTGTTTGTTGATGGCCTATGTCACGTGACAGGAGGACTTGGCATGTGTTTGTTGATGGCCTATGTCATGTGACAGGAGGACTTGGCATGTGTTTGTTGATGGCCTATGTCACGTGACAGGAAGACTTGGCATGTGTTTGTTGATGGCCTATGTCTTGTGACAGGAGGACTTGGCATGTGTTTGTTGATGGCCTATGTCATGTGACAGGAGGACTTGGCATGTGTTTGTTGATGGCCTATGCCATGTGACAGGAGGACTTGGCATGTGTTTGTTGATGGCCTATGTCACGTGACAGGAGGACTTGGCATGTGTTTGTTGATGGCCTATGTCACGTGACAGGAAGACTTGGCATGTGTTTGTTGATGGCCTATGTCATGTGACAGGAGGACTTGGCATGTGTTTGTTGATGGCCTATGTCATGTGACAGGAGGACTTGGCATGTGTTTGTTGATGGTCTATGCTCCTTAGGGAGCTATAGGGCATTGATTGAATTATTATGGAAGAATGTGTATGTAGATTTTGACGTCATAAAAATGTTGTGAAATTTCTAAGCATAAAAGGAACTCACCAGACCTATGTATAACCTAACATTAGACGTGATTAAAATCAACTATAAAACTGTCTTTTTTCATTCCCTAGTTTGTTCTTCAGGATTACTACAGCATGTTAATCTTCATTTGAAGTTAATATGAATGATTATTGTGGAATATTGATCACATTCTAATGTGGTTAAATATGTATGTACGTTGTTATTTTTAACCTCATATGGCCTCTGAGAAGGAATAGGAACACTGCCCTCTCATAAGAGGTGACTAATGTTAGAGTGATTATGGGGCCTCATCATACAAAAAAAGTGCTACATGAACTGCCATTTCAGAAGCACATAAAGTGCTTGACACTGGCTTCATGTAATATGGCTGACTGCATTGGTTACCACACGCTTGGTCAGAAGTCACAAAGATGAAGAAAAGTCAGTTTTTTTTTTTTTTTAAATGATGTATTCAGGTCAGTGTCATATTACATTACTACCAGGTTCTGGATTGGTTCTGGACAATAATTGCAAGTTTCAGTGAAGAACAAATGGCCCGGTTACTCCAATTTATAACCGGTTGCTCACAGCTTCCTCCAGGTGGATTTGCTGAGCTTAATCCTAAGATTCAGCTCTCGTCTGCTCCCACATACAACAACCTACCATCATCTCACACATGGTCAGTCCTGTGTTTTTATTGCTTTACTTTATATTGTCCATACACAGCCTTGACCTTGCACTAAATTAGATGTGCCAGTTTTAAGCCTGGTTTGAAAAAAAGGGAGAAAGGTGAAAACACTGGGGCCCTAGATTGTGTTGTTTTGTTTTTTTAACTGACAGCGAAAAATATTCTATTAAACCTCTAATTTATAAATAGGATATATAATGTCTTTTATTTTTAGATAGTATATTCATTTGCTGCTGTTTGTTTATGGCAATATCATACTAATCATTTATCGTAAATAGGGTAAATGAATATTTCTTATTGTGTGTAATTAGACTGTGTGCAGGGTTCAAGGTAAAGAGAGAAATGGAAAATGTGATGAGTTCAGGGGCCTGGCTGAATCACTTTTCCTGGGGCCCAATCTGCCTATTGTCAGCACAGGTCCTGGTCAGGTTACTGATGTTTACTAAGTACAAAGCTACAGTCTGTTTACTAAGTACAAAGCTACAGTCTGTTTACTAAGTACAAAGCTACAGTCTGTTTACTAAGTACAAAGCTACAGTCTGTTTACTATGTACAAAGCTACAGTCTGTTTACTAAGTACAAAGCTACAGTCTGTCCAACTCTTGTCTAAGCTGGTCTTTTAAAGCTGTATTCATGTTTACCCTATTTCAAAGAGTGAATGACATCAGAACTAAAAGAGACAGGAATTTTTCTTTTCTTTTGTTTTTTAATCCAATGGTTGTGGCATTTCTCACTAGGATTTATCAATAGTATGGCAACAGTGACCTCCATTTTGTTTCGTTTCATTTTTTTAATATAAGATATATGGTATGAAGTTTTAAACTGGTCTGTGATATCTGTGTCGTCTGGCCCAGCACATCCAGTTTCAGCAAACAGTTTTATTCTGGTTTGTTTTCCTTAGCTTTTGGCTGTTCCCCACTGCCTGAAAGGCAGGAGGTGAGATCTTTCTCTTGATGAGTTGCCATCCAAGGCTTACGGCCGTCATCTGCCTGCCCTAGAGTGTTCTGGTTTTAGGGTACCAGAGACTCGCCCTCACACCTTCTGTTAGTTAAGACAGTCTCACCATGAGCTGGGCTTTTGCCATCAAGAGGCTATATGTTGTGCACATTGGGAACACTTAAATGGAGTTAGAGGTCATCCTCAACTCTACTCCCAGCTGTGACAGCATTTAATACTAGATCTCCATTTATGGCTCATGTCATTGTTTAAAATGCATTTAGATTAGTTTCCACTGTCATGTTTCTACTGTTTTTGTCCCTGATGAAGACCTTGGATTTGTAACATGCACCATTTCTTTGTTCTAATAAGATATATACTATTTAATTTTTTTCTATGTTATATTAATGCATACGCTATTTAATTTTTCTGTGTTCTAATGAGACATATGCTTTCTATTTTTTCTGTGTTCTTTTTGAATGTTCCCAAAGGCCATTTATATGTTGTGATTTACTATTTATTTTTTCTATGTTCAAATAAGACATATACTATTTATTTTTTCTATGTTCTAGTAAGACATACAATTTATTTATTCTATTTTCAAATAAGACATATACTATTTACTTTTTGAATGTTCCCATAGGCCATTTATATGTTCTGATTTACTATTTATTTTTTCTATGTTCAAATAAGACATATACTATTTATTTTTTCTATGTTCTAGTAACATATATAGTATTTATTTTTTCTATGTTCAAATAAGAGATATACTAATTATGTTTTCTATGTTCTAGTAAGACATACAATTTATTTATTCTATGTTCTAGTAACATATATAGTATTTATTTATTCTATGTTCAAATAAGAGATATACTAATTATGTTTTCTATGTTCTAGTAAGACATACTATTTATTTTTTCTATGTTCTAGTAACATATATAGTATTTATTTTTTCTATGTTCAAATAAGAGATATACTAATTATGTTTTCTATGTTCTAGTAAGACATACTATTTATTTTTTCTATGTTCTAGTAACATATATAGTATTTATGTTTTCTATGTTCAAATAAGAGATATACTAATTATGTTTTCTATGTTCTAGTAAGACATACAATTTATTTATTCTATGTTCAAATAAGAGATATACTAATTATGTTTTCTATGTTCTAGTAAGACATACAATTTATTTATTCTATGTTCAAATAAGAGATATACTAATTATGTTTTCTATGTTCTAGTAAGACATACAATTTATTTTTTCTATGTTCTAGTAACATATATAGTATTTATGTTTTCTATGTTCAAATAAGAGATATACTAATTATGTTTTCTATGTTCTAGTAAGACATACAATTTATTTATTCTATGTTCTAGTAGTAACATATATAGTATTTATGTTTTCTATGTTCAAATAAGAGATATACTAATTATGTTTTCTATGTTCTAGTAAGACATACTATTTATTTTTTCTATGTTCTAGTAACATATATAGTATTTATGTTTTCTATGTTCAAATAAGAGATATACTAATTATGTTTTCTATGTTCTAGTAAGACATACTATTTATTTTTTCTATGTTCTAGTAACATATATAGTATTTATGTTTTCTATGTTCAAATAAGAGATATACTAATTATGTTTTCTATGTTCTAGTAAGACATACTATTTATTTTTTCTATGTTCTAGTAACATATATAGTATTTATTTTTTTCTATGTTCAAATAAGAGATATACAATTTATGTTTTCTATGTTCTAGTAAGACATACAATTTATGTTTTCTATGTTCTAGTAAGACATACAATTTATGTTTTCTATGTTCTAGTAAGACATACAATTTATGTTTTCTATGTTCTAGTAAGACATACAATTTATGTTTTCTATGTTCTAGTAAGACATATACTAATTATGTTTTCTATGTTCTAGTAAGACATACTATTTATTTTTTCTATGTTCTAGTAACATATATAGTATTTATGTTTTCTATGTTCAAATAAGAGATATACTAATTATGTTTTCTATGTTCTAGTAAGACATACTATTTATTTTTTCTATGTTCTAGTAACATATATAGTATTTATGTTTTCTATGTTCAAATAAGAGATATACTAATTATGTTTTCTATGTTCTAGTAAGACATACTATTTATTTTTTCTATGTTCTAGTAACATATATAGTATTTATGTTTTCTATGTTCAAATAAGAGATATACTAATTATGTTTTCTATGTTCTAGTAAGACATACAATTTATGTTTTCTATGTTCTAGTAAGACATACAATTTATGTTTTCTATGTTCTAGTAAGACATACAATTTATGTTTTCTATGTTCTAGTAAGACATACAATTTATGTTTTCTATGTTCAAATAAGAGATATACTAATTATGTTTTCTATGTTCTAGTAAGACATATACAATTTATTTATTCTATGTTTTAGTAAAACATGCACTACTTATTTTCCTTTACCCCATCTTTTCTCCAGTAGCAGCAGATGTCTCAAACAAGTAATCTATCTCTTTATTTTTCTGTTGTCAGCTTTAATCAGTTGTGCTTGCCAGACTACGACAGTATGGAGACCTTCCATAAGATGCTTCTCATTGCCATAATGGAAGGAAACCAGGGTTTTGGAATGGCTTAATCAAATGGACATAAAAATGTGGTTGTTGACAAATCTAGAAAGTTCTCCCCGCTGAGATTCTTAGTGACACAGTGTACATAGAAAACAATGGAGAACATTTTTGTTTAAACAGCAGTACAGTGGACGCCAACTAGAACGTGTGCACATATATCGTTTGACTGTATGATACTGATAGTTGGTTAGACACATGAAAATAGTGCTCAACATAATAATTGATTAAAAAACAGACATCATTTACAAATTTAATTGATTACAGCAAGAGCCAAAATGTATAGATGTAACTGGTTAAAAAAAAACAACAACAAAAACATACTTTATAAATTTAATTTATTACAGAAAGAACATAACGTATAGATTTAATTGGTTACAGAAGCAGACAAAATGTTTAGATGTAATTGCTTATAGGCACATAAATATATTTTTAATTGGTTACAGACACAGATAAATATATCACAGCATTATAGCAAATGTCAGCGGTACATGATGCCGTTTGCTTAATATAATGCAGAATTGTTGAAGATGTCATGTATTTTATGGTCCCTTTGTCTTAATTGCCATACAAGGTAGATAGAAATAATTGACCAAGAAAAAGGCCGATTTTTAAGTTAACGCCCTCCCTCTATGCTGGGATTATAGGACTGTTTACCAGGAAACGGTCATCACTGCTAAGCTAACGATCATTCTGGTCATAACTGGTGCAGAAAAACTTGTAGTAATCTTGTCCTAGCAGTAGTCCATTTGTCACCAAGCTTAACTGTCATACAGAAAACATTAAGAACTGAGATCAGTCCACCAGGTGTTGGAAATTGGTAGCATCATTAATATATGACCAGAAACTAACAACGTTAATAAGAGAATTTTAATCACTGGATGGATTTTTATATCCAGTTTTAGAAAGGTGGAGAGAGATTTCTTATGAATAGTTATAATTCAAGCAACATGATCTTTTTTGGATGTAACTTTAAAATAAATGAAGATCATTTTGCACTTGGTCATGTTGTATGAGATAATTGTCAACATAGTTGGAAGGCCCGTTAGCCGTAAGAGAGTTGTTACTAAATTGTGCAAAGGATACTAACAGTTTTTTTGTTTCCCTGTGATCTTTATTTATGAATGTAATTCACGGTTGTTTGTCAGCATACTTTTAGTTACCCGCGTTCTTTTCTGCTACCGTTCAGTCACGGGGTCAAATTCTTACTGGCGTTCGGGAATTCCAGTCCTAGCGCACTAAACAATCGATAGGGGGTAATTAAACCTTCGCTGCAAAGTTATCATTGAAGACTCCAGTTTTAAAGTGGCTTTTGGTGATAGTTAGTATTTTACTCTAAGTTTATGTTTAAAAACTAACTTTGTACTATAATTATAACAGAAGATATGAGAGTCTGAAAACGTGCAAAAAGTAATTTTTTTTCTAGTTTTAATATGTCACCATTGTTACGCAATGACATTAACAGAATTCAGAAACTGTACTCAATTTATACATTAATATAAAATTGACGTGTTACAGAAAATGGACATCGTTGAAAATTTTTAGCAGCATGCTTCAAATAGGATATGTCAAAAGATGAACTGACAAGTAATTAATCTTGGTTAAATTTCTATAACCAACGGGCTGATCACCCGTTTGCCAGTCACTTCGATTACGGAAACAACAGCAAATGGATTGATTTGCCGTTGCCCTAAAGACGCCAATAGGCGTGATGGGAAACAATGGCAAAGAAAACCTATCTGCTGTTGCCCTAAGACGCCACTAGGCGTAATGGCCACTGACTGCTTTGACGGTCGGTGGCTAAGGACGGAAGAAGAAGAAGAAGAAATTTCTATAACTTGTACTATACAGAGTGCGAGAGCATAAACTTATACTGAGAGTTTTTAAAAAGTAACACAGTTGATGCTGTACATTGTAAATGAAAATGGAAATATTGTGTTAAAACAATATAATGATATCATTTATTATATGAATACGCACACAGTATCAGAGAGATGATTATTAACATTCACAATATTATACATACAAACACGCTGTATAATATCTGCCCTGGCCCCAAAAATTCTCTCATATATCATTCACGCTTTCGTTTTTTTTCCTATGGGGAATTTCTAAACTGACAGATGGAGAAATTTGTAGCAAATGCGTTTCCATTATAAATTTAAACAGCAAACTTATGTTTCTATTGCGGCATGCTCGTCTTTCAATCTTAGATACTGTTGAATATACAAATTCTCCACCTTGTTCTCCATGCATGCCCATTCCATAGCCATGAGTTCTGATCCAGTTTGAACATAGTTTTTCTGATATACGCTGTTTAGGAATTGTCCTATTGGGTAAGAGCTTTTTTGAACAAAATCATGTATGTCTGTATTGATGTTTATAATAATGAGGCTGATTCTTGACATATAGATTTGCTGTGAGAAATGTTGTGTAATTTCTCAAAAGCTTAATTGAGCGAGTTAAACTGTTCTCTATCAATAAGAGCCCACAAACAAAACCACATAAATCGTTAAAACTTACCAATGGTGTCTCTAGCCCTTGTCCATCATCTCCCACAAACTCTTTCATCTCCACATGCACCCTTCTTCTTTGATCCATAACCGCTAAAGCAGTCAGTGGCCATCACGCCTGGTGGCGTCTTGTAGGGCAACAACAAATTGATTCCACTTTGCTCGGTCGTTGGCCATCCTTCGTACAGTGCCCCAACTCCGGTTCATTCTTTGCATCTCGGCTTCCACAGTTCTCCGCCAAGTTGTTTTTGGTCGGCCTCTCTTTCGCTTTCCCTCTGGGTCCATAGCATAGCTGTTTTTGTGATGGTATCAGGGTCCCTTCTGAGGACTTGGCCAACCCAACTCCAGCGTCTGCCAGCTATGATGGTGTGCATGTCCTCCTGGTTGCTCCGAATAAGTAGTTCTTGGTTGCTGATGGTGTTTGGCCTAAAGATTTAGAGAATTTTCCTTAGGCAGATTGTGTGGAAGGAGGACAGTTTCGACATTTCCTTCTCTGTTACTCTCCAGCATTCCGCACGATAGAGAAGCACAGAAAGTACACAGCTCTCATACAGTCTTAATTTGGTGTTTGTGCTGTACTTGGAAGACTTCCAAATGTTGTTGAGACTAGCAAAGCTGGTCTCACTTTATTCATTCTGTTGTTAATGTCCTTGCTTGTTCCGTCGTCAGGTGTTACTATGCATCCTAGGTAAGTAAATGTGTCTGTCTGTACTAACTTCTGGTTCATTACTGTTATTGGCTCAGGATTGCCCACATTTAGTGTCATGACCTCTGTGTTCTTCAGATTGATGTTCAGGCCAACCTGCTGGCCATACTTATTCAGTCTATCGGTGTTTTCTTGAATGTGTTGATGTGAATGCGCGAGTAGTGCAATGTCATCTATTATATTCAAGGTCTTCCAGTGTAGAAAACTTTGTCCATCTAATTCCTCTTGGACTGCCCTCTGTTGTCTGGTGCATCACCCAATCTCTGGCTGTTAAAAATAATGTTGTTGATAAGGGGTATCCCTGTCGTACTCCTGTTTTCACTTTGAAAGTTAGATTGCTCAATCCAACACTGCATGTAAAGTTAGAATAGAGGCTTTTTATGATGGAAACAATGCGGCTGGGAATTCCATAAGCCCTCAGTATTTTCCATAGGCTGTCCCTGTGTATGCTGTCGAAAGCCTTTTCAAAATCAACAGAGTTAATGTATAACTGTCTCTGCCATTCTGAGCACTGCTCTATAATGTTACTGAGGGTGAATATATGATCTGCACATCTTCTGTTCTTTCTAAAGCCCGCTTGTTCTTTCCTCAGTTTATGGTCAACTGCTTTTGAAATTCTCTGGATGATTATCCTGCCTAGTATTTTGCTGGGAACTGAGAGGAGAGTAATTCTTCTCCAGTTGCTGCAGTCTGCAAGGTCGCCCTTCTTGGGCAATTTGACAATTATTCCTTTACTCCACTCTTTATAATTGTCAAAAAACATGCACCCATTCATGCCTAATCTCTCTTGTCAATATTTTTTCTGCCCCTTCATGTTTCTGTTTTTGTCATCTCTGACCTATGAAATTGACTACCCTACATTAACGCAGCACGCTGCAAAGATGAAATTAGGTGGAGAAAATCTGTAATTTCTCCTCAACATTTTTTTATAATTTAAAACTGTCTGGGCTGTTTAGAGTTTAAGATATTTAATTAGAAAGTCTGTTACCCTCGGTAATATTTTCCACAAATGATGATGCTGTTTTGTAACAGCTGCTACAAAGCAAATAATACGAAAAAAGCAACGAAAATCCACAGAGCGATAGTATTTTGCAGGAAGTTATTTTCTAGTTAATTACTTTATAATAATAATAGCCCCTTCAGTCATAACTGACTATGGGAAAAATTACTTTAGTCCTGCAATTATTAGGAATGCAATTAAACTGGTTTACATTTCATGCTTTTTCACACCAAAGTCAGCTGATATTTCCCATCAACGTAAACGATCCCGTGTTTGCCCGTTAACAAGATTTATTGCCTTCGGGTCCGGAGAAAGGGCACGAAACTAAAGTAGCGACTTTTTAGAAGGCGCAAATATCCGTGAATTGTACTCAATGGCCTTGTGATTACAGGTAACATGTTTCTACAGAATATTTGCTTGTCTGTGAAAAATGAATAACAGGTCTTCAACCCCTTAACCAAAACCTTTGGGGCCAGATGTGTTTTGGAATTCAGAATTTTTTCGAATTTTAAAATGGTAGTACAGCATATGTACCGTATATATTATGGTAACATATTAGCTGGTCTGTGGCAGCACTCCATAAGCAAACACATTAATATTTCTAAAATTCCTGTATATTTTAAAAATAATTTTTATTATTTATTACTGTCAAATATTGGAAGTATAAAAGTCCTGTAATTGATAAAACTGTTTTTAACACATACATTTTTAAATTTTAGAAGAGTCACAGATGTACACTTCTCTAAAATTGGCATTTAATAAATATTTGACAATTTGACCAATACATTGTCATCATAATATGGTGACATCATCTCATCATGTCATCATAATATGATGACATCATTGCATCATAATATGGTGACATCATCACATCATGTCATCATAATATGGTGACATCATCACATCATGTCATCATAATATGGTGACATCATCACATCATGTCATCGTAATATGGTGACATCATTTTCCTGTTTGCTCCTTATGGAGCATGGAGCCATCCTTACAGGAAGCCTGCAACAAGCAGTCACATGATCTTGCAGCAGCCGTTTCTGTAGCTTACTTACTTAGTCGTTCCCCTTCTACCGTGAGGTGTAGAGGTTTGGAAGAGAGAGCGCCAGACCATTCTATCAGCTGTCTTCTTCCTGGCCTGGTTCCATTCTAGTCCTCGGTCCTTCAAAGATTGTCTAATGTTGTCCTCCCAGCGGACTCTGGGTCGTCCTGGAGGTCTGGATCCCTGGCTCTTTGTTTCCCATGCTTGTCGTGGTAGCTGATCTTCTCCCATTCTGCAGACATGGCCAAACCATCTTAGTTGGGACTGTTCTATTTGGGTCTGCAGCGGATGGGATTTTAGGCCTTGACGGATCGTCTGGTTGCGGACCATGTCTCTTCTTGTTACTTCAACCACTTTCCTCAGATACCTCATTTCTGAGGTTTGGATCTGGCTTTTGTGGGTTGTAGTCATTGCCCACGACTCGCATCCATATGTCAAGACTGGGACATAGGTGGAGCGGTATACAGCCATCTTCGTTTTCTTACCAACCTCTTTCTTGCTGAGGAATCCACGATTTATGGCCTGAAAAAGTCTCCCAGCCGCTGCTTTTCGAGTGGCCAACTCTTCTTTGATGCCTCCCTTTCGGTCTATAATAGCTCCGAGATATTTAAAGTGGTCGACCTGCTCCAGGACCTGTTCTCCCAACTTAATCTGATGTTTTCTTTCTTCTCGTGATATCACCATGGATTTTGTTTTAGAGCTGCTTATGACCATCCCTCTCTTCTCCAGCTCTTCCTTCCAGACTTGCAGGTTGGATTGGAGATGTGCCTCTGATTTAGCAATCAGGGCAACATCATCAGCAAATGCCAGTTCCGAAATATAGACCTGTCTCATCTTCCAGTACCCCACTGAATACTTTCTTGTTCTCTCCTTACATGCCTTGATGACATCGTCCATAAGGAGTATGAAGAGGTAAGGTGATAGGATATCACCTTGTCTTACACCAGTGGTGGTCCTGAACTCTTCTGACTTATGGTTTGCTGTCCTCACATAATTTCTGCAAGACTTGTAGAAGCTCTGTATAGCATGAATCAGAGGTGCTGGAATATTCTTCCTTGCCAAACAGTCCCAAAGTTTGCTCCAGGGGACCCTGTCAAACGCCTTTTCCAGATCTATGAAACAAAGATGGATCTCACTCTTATACTCAAGGGCCTTTTCACTCAGCTGTCTGAGTGTGAAGATTAGGTCTTGAGTACTTCGGTTTGCTCGGAATCCACACTGGACCTCATCCAATTGTGGCTCAGCTAGGCGTCGGAGTCTCTGCTCTAGGATTCTAGAGTAGATTTTACCAGGGACACTGAGAAGGGATATGCCTCTATGGTTTCCACATTGTCGATTGTCACCCTTTTTGAAAATTGGTGTCGTTTCTGTAGCAATTAGTTTTAAACATGAGGTTTCCTGCCTAATACACAACCTCATGAGGTTGCCAGCCTCATACACAACCTCATGAGGTTGTCAGCCTCATACACAACCTGATATTAGTGACCTTGTATGACCTGCCTGAGGGTGGAGTGGTTCTGTTCTTTCTTTCTCTCATCAGAAATACATGGCGTCATATCTAGAGTCATCCTTATACGACCACCAGCTATTCACAATGCTACAATATACGTATGGGGAAGTGAACCTCTGTCTGTGAGGATAATCACACCCTCATTGACTTTTGAAATCATTCACACACTTCCAGGGATTCCCTCTGTGGTGAAACTTGTTGAGAACCCAGCATTGCACACTAAGCTTGGAGAAGTCACTTGAGCCCCAGACGTTATTCTTTGGCTTTGACGTGGTTTACTGCGTGCAGGAAGATCTCACTATGGACCCAGTGATAGGCAGGGGGAGCTGAGAAGTGGCTCTGCAGGACGTGACAATTCCTTGGGAGAGCCCAGAACCAGAGCACAGTATTTTAGCTCTGCACAGTTGGAGAGTCCTCTTGGATGGCGGGGAATGCACAGTATGCCATGCGCTTTTTACTCCTAGCTTGGGACCAGATGTGACGATCCTTTAAATGCATGCCAAGCTGGAGAAACTGGAGTTCATGGCTTCAACTCAGCATATTTCGGAATAGCAGATAAGCCTCAGGAATAGCCCAGATCTACAGTGTAGATAATACCAAGGAGTCTTCTAAAGAGCGAGAAGCTCAGCAGCCGTAGTTAAACAACAACAGTCTCATCAGGAACCCCTGGGGACTACATGGGACAATGTGGTGACATAGACAATATCAAATGTAACTATACAGCACTGTCTGGGTTATTCTACTCCGGTGTCCCATAGACAATATCAAATGTAACTATACAGCACTGTCTGGGTTATTCTACTCCGGTGTCCCATAGACAATATCAAATGTAACTATACAGCACTGTCTGGGTTATTCTACTCTGGTGTCCCATCTGTAACAGAATATAATAATCTCGTCTGTGCAGCTGACATCTCACGCCTGCTTGGGTTATGTCTTGCACAAGAATGTGATGCACAAAAAACTTTCAGTTTCTGAACTTTTCAAATTTTAGATAATGGGTTGAGGTCCTGTAGAAGAAGCTCAGTAAAAACATGGAGACAAAAATATACTTCAATAATTAATGAATGGATTTATTGGAGTTCTTAATAAATGTTGATTTGGACTGTTACCAAATGTTTCCTTGTTGTTAAATTTCCTTTGTTGCTAGAAACAAACTGAACAGAGACTCCATTTATTTTACAAGTTCCGCTGTGTCAGTCAAATGTATATGATAACTGCCAGGTATGACTCCGACTCACCTTTTACAATGAGTGCAACCATTACAACAGTCAACAACTATGGCCAGTAGTGATGTACCACCACAATGATTCTACATATGAGTTGACAGTGGTGCAGTTAAAATTACACCTAAATGTGGGCTGTGACACGTATACTGCTAACAAAACACATACAGTGAATAGTTGTAACTGGTTATAGGCACAAATAGAATTCATGGTTATGGTAAAAATGATGAAGAAAACAAATGTAGTTAACTGCAACAAAGGTGGAAAAAACTATGTGTACTCTTGACAACACACTGCATACCTTTAGCTCAATCCTCATGTAGTCTTTTTTTCCCTTCCTTTTTACCGCTTCTGGTTCCAAGCTAGTACTTGTGTGATTCTGAGTAGGATCTGATTATAAGTAGAATCTACTGCAGCAGTTGCCATAACATGATTTTGTTAAACTTAGATTATGAGTGTCTGAGTTGTTAGACTGACTGATTTTTTAGACTGTTTCTCGACTTTCTAGCCAGAGGAATGAGGATTTATCTTGATGTGGTACCAAATAATTCTTACATTTTAAATTGGGGAGGGAGGAGAGACAGGAAAGTTACATGATCACCACGCAAAAACAGTGTTCAATAAAATAAAAAAGTATGTTACAAATCTTTGTCAATGGAAGTAAGAAAGAGAGTTCTTCAGTGTTGTGCAGAACTAATCCTGAAATATGGAAGTGAGTCATGGACAATTAGTAGATTCACAGGAAAATCCCAGGAAGGCTGACAGATCTAGTATAACAGAAGAATGTTAAAGTCTGTCGTGGACAGCAAAAGAGAGTAATGAGGATGTCCTGAAAGATGTCAGTACATGAAGAAGCTTATTACTCATATTACTGTCTGTGGACATGTTATGAGAAGAGAAATGCTGGAATATGTATTATGAAAACAGGAAAGATTGAAGGAAAAAGAGATATAGGACAACAAAAAGAGAACTGCTGGAAGTTTGATATCATGGCATGGAAAGAAAACACATCAACACAGAGTTGATAAACAATACTGGGAATAGAAGGTTCTAGAGAGAGATGATCACTTGTGACAGCTGGTGGGGCGTTTGAAGAAGAAGAAGCAGGCAGTATGTGAAGATGAAACCATACAAAACATAAAGAAGTCCAAAATTATATGGAGCAGAATGGAAATTGTGCCCAGTACAGAACATGTTATGGGTCATGGAAAATTACTTCAGAAAGATATGAAGATAACAACTACATTTACATCTACAAATTGCCAGATAATAGTTGCAAGTTGATAGTTGTGAGCCAGCAACTGAAAGTGAGTGGTTTAAACATTGGACATTTGAACAATGCAACAGACTTTGCTGCACAATTTTTTACTCAGTATTTATAAAAATCACAGGAGAGAAGACATCATTTTAGCTTTAGCAGAAAAATGTTACTTTGTCCTGGCAACACTGCCACTAAAGCTTTATACAGGGCTGTCAAAAATGTTAATTAAATCTTACAATATATATATATATATATATATCTTGTATATATATATATATATATTTAATTATTTATTTCTTTTGCGTGCACAACCTAAATTCATATATGCATTTAAATGGCTGCAGTTTTCAGTGTTTAGTATCCAGAAACGAGTTCAGTTTCCTGTTTCATGGGCACATATGATACTAGAAAAATTGACGTGTGATGTAAGGTGAAGGATTGTATGGTGTGATTTATTCATAGCTTCTTGTTAATAATGTTTGTCTTTGTTACCAGTATTTATGTTTTTACTGGAGCTTCAGAATATATGTACAAAGATTTCTCTTTGTTATGGTAAAGCTGCTAATCCAGAAGGCTGGTACCACAAAGGATTAAAGAGCTAGATTTTCTAATATTTGTAATTTTAATCAGTATGCAATTGAGTTTTACATTTCAGTTATGTTACATAACAATTACAGAAAAGGGGTCTCGCTGTTCTTTTTTTTAAAAGACCCAAAAAAAAAGTTGATATGGCTTAATTGTTTAGCATAATGTTTCTCATAAATATTGTTTGTTAACTGACTTCCTGTCTGCAACGAGGCACATTTTATATGTGCATGTCTTGTTTTTTTAATGACAAACATGTATGCACTATTACATTGTCTTGATATTGGTGTATGGTTTAAAGATCATAATGACAGAAGTGTTTATAAAATATTTGGCTGAGATTAGTGGTAGAAGTTAATCAGATGCCAGTTGGCACAGGTTATTATCTCTCTCAACAATTTCCTGTTCCCAGTCTTATCAGTTCTGTTGTCAACTTCTTTACATGCCACAACATAATATCTTCTCTCTTTGTTGTGTCCTTTCTCTTCATCCTTCAATCTTTCATGTTGTCACAATATATACTTACTTAGTCGTTCCCCTTCTACCGTGAGGTGTAGAGGTTTGTCACAATATATACTTACTTACTTAGTCGTTCCCCTTCTACTGTGAGGTGTAGAGGTTTGTCACAGTATATTCCAGCTTTTATTTCTCATTACATACCCAAAGAAAGTGAATGATGGCTTGATCCCAAGTTGAGGTGGGGTCAACCCAGCTTCATGAATTGGGTACCAGAGCCACTCTAGGAAAGTCAAAGGTGGACGGCGTGATGCTGACCACATCACCCCTAGTGTGCCGTATGGTCAAGAAAATATGGGCCTGACACCATATTCCCAATATGCCTCAATGGGTGTGTAACGGGATCCTTGACCTTTGCCCTTCTGATAAGAGCAGTAAGCTTCCTTAGCACACTTCCTTCTTTCAGGACATCCTCGTTATGGTTTTTAACTGTCCATGGTTTTCTTAGCATTCTTCTGTATAACCGCATATCTGTGACCTCTAGGGATGTCCTTGCTTGTTTACTGTTTGTCCATGATTCTCTTCTGTGTCAGGGTTGGCACCTGATCTGTTGCATAAAATAAAACCAGTTATTCAAAATTATGTTATTGTACACTTATGCATGAAAGAGCTGATTTGTGGAAATAATTAAAATTAAGTCCCAGCTTGCCAGATTGGAGGGCTTCCATTTTGAACAGTGACAAACAAGCTTCTTTACTGCCAACAGTTAATGCTGCTTACATTTTAATGTGCTGCTACTCAGCATTTTACATTCTTGGTTGTTATTAATTTATTTATCATCTCTCCATCTTTTTTTTAATGATAGTTTTCCAGATTTCATGGTATTCATTTTAAACAGATTTTCTAGCATCATTGATGCCATAATTTCACAGCATTCAAGTCTGCTTTCCTTTTGTCCATTAACACGACCAGTCAAATTTACGATAAATCATTAAATTAATATTCAAACAAATGTCATATTTGTCATTATCATCAATCATCACTATCATGTGCCATCAATCTTCTATGTAATTTTTTGAGTGATAATTAATGAGTGCTGGCTATTATCTCCTTAATTATTTTAAACAATTTGTTATTGACAGAAGTACTGTGAAATTATTATGAGTATATTCAGCAGAAATAACACCCATTTTTTTAACTCTGTTATTGACTTTTGAAATGTTATATATATTTAATATTTGGAAAGATGACGTGTGGCAGGTCCAGAGTTTTGGTGTTTACAAGTAGAACTGTCTAGTACAGGGGTCTTTTAACTGTTTGTTGTATCTCCCCAGAGGAGGGGATACAGGGGAGGGATGAGGTGCCTCCCAAAATATTTGTTGCAAATGATTTCTCACTGGATAAATTCTAAAGTTTAAAATCAGACTATTAATTTTTCTTTGTATGTATTGTTTGTACTCGTATAAAACAAAACACCACTCAGCCGCCACCTTTTGAAGACCTTTGTACGTTTGGGATTGGCTAGAAATAAAATCCCTGTAGGAACATCTTAATTATGTTTTGATTGGTTCATTGATTAATTTGGGGAAGGATGGGAGGTGTAAAGCATTAAGTTCATCCTCAGAGGTTGTGTAAGGGGGAAAAAAGCTTAAGAATCCCTGCTCTTAAAAAAAAAATGTAATGTTCAGGACCTAAGACGTGTCAACAGTGAGGAATGCAGTTAGCAACCCATACCTAAACTGCTTGCGTCAGCGAACCAGGGCTGACCAGGACAAACAAAGAAGAAGAAGTATGCAATGTTCACAGATAGAATTTGTAATTCAGAATCCTCGAGGTAAGAGGAAAGAGAACTGAACATGAAGACAGGGTTACAAGGTATGAAGACATGGAAAGGCTTGAATGGATGGCACAGGATAAGGAGGCTTAGCCTGCACTAACTTTAGACCTATGCTCCATAGGCATTTGAAAGATAATAAATGAGTGAGTGAATACAAACAGACATGTTACATTTGTCCAGCACGAGATTGTTATGGAGTTTGACTTTATTAATTATTCTATGTAAAGTTGTTATGACAAAATAGTTTATAGGTTTGTTGAGCATCAAGTCATAAATCTCGCAGTTCTTACAATGTGGAGAATTTGTGAGAGTTGTAACATTCCAGCTCATGTTCATTGGTCGTCTTTGTTTGATATTTGCACCATAGTTTATAACATCAACTCCTTATGTAATGAACTTGATCTATGCTAATATTGAATATTACATTGTGTTGTTATTGAGTATCAAAATCCTGCTTTAGTTTAAAGCTGTTTTTTTTTGGTTATTTCCACATCATTAAAACAGAGTTTGTGGTCTGTGAGTTATTTTGTACTTCTAGATTAATTCCTGCACAAATTAAGTGTTCAAAACATGCCTATGCAGTGTTTGAATTATGTGAGGTGGCTAAATCTGTAACATGGTGGCATTTTGAGTTACAGGCATACCTCACTTTATTGCGCTTCACAGATATTGCGCTTTTTTTCAAATTAGTCATTTTTATTTATTAGAACGTGCCTTCTTCTTCCGTTAGATTTTGGCTCAGATGATGAAGATTAGCATTTTTTGAGCAATAAAGTACTTTTAATTTTACAATACTTTTTTTTTTTTAGAGCTAACGCTATTGCGCACTTAATAGACATAGTGTAAACATGATTTTAGGCTTTTATATGCACTGGGAAGCAAAAAAAATGGGTATGACCCGCTTTATTGTGATATTCGCTTTATTGTGGTGGCCCGGAACCGAACCCGCAATATCTCCGAGGTATGCCTGTATTTGAATCACTAGAATGATTTTCAGAAATCTTTGCAACAGTGAACAACATTATTGACAGAAAAATTGTGTGAAAGATTTTGCGTGGCTGAAAATTAAATTTAACATTCAGTGTTAGTGAACATTTCCGAACAGGCCAGTGTTTCCAGTTGTGTTTTAAAAGTATTGGACATAATTAGCACAGCACCAGGCAAAACAAGATAGGACAGCCAGAAAAAAAAAAAGAAATGGAGTGGCAACATTAAAAAATTGGACAAATCTACCTGTCACGTATGAGTGTCCGTTTGACAAAGTGGTTAGAGCGCTGGTCTTTTGTGGCATAGGTGCCGGGTTCGATTCATGGTGTCAACATGCTCCAGTCTACCTCTGTAAATAGGTACCTGACTTTGCTCTTGAGTTAGGAAAAGAAGAGGCAGCAAGGAAGGGAACTGGTCACCCCAGCTCTCAATGCTGGACTTAGTCTAGTGAAGTCTCTAACACTTCACTCCCCTACGGCCGTATCTGCTATGGGACTACCTTTACCTGTCATAACTAAAAGTAATATTTGATAGACAAGAGTGCTGGTTATAAGTCAGACATCTAACAAGTATAATGATAGAGTGTTATGGGAGTGAAGAAGAATATAATTGTGAACACATACATGTCAAAAAAAAAACTAGGCCATTTATAGCAGAGAAGCTGGTTTCATATTTTTACGTTTCATGTTTTGTATCAAAATAAAGGATGTTCTTATATTCTCAAAGTCAGTTTACCAAAACCATTTGTGACCCACCACGTACAGGCTCAAATCTGACATATCTAGTACCACATTTGGGTGTTGACTTTATCATATATAAATTATTTGTGCTGACAAACATCAAATATTTGCACTTTGCAATGCCTTTTGTTGGGCCTTCATTTTTTAGTTGCAACTACATATTCTGAACTGTATACAGTATGGCCAGACCAGATTATTTAATATCTTCTGACCAAGAATCTTGCTGCAGTAAATGTTGCTGTAAGTTCCTATTCAAATATCCAATTAGGCCATTTATAGTCTGATGTCCTCAAGTGCATGCTATGACACTATGTGTTATTCACTGTCATCATCATCATCTCCAATTTAATTCTTTATAGAGCATGGTTCACCACTGCCACTGATCCCAAAGCAGAAAGCATATACCAAAGCATTTAATGTGCTGTTATAGCAGTAGTTTCTGTAGCAATTTGTCTTACATGATGAGGTTGCCAACTTTGTGCACAACCTCCCATGACATGCCTGAGTTAGCAGTTTGTCTTACATGATAAGGTTACCAACTCTATGCCACAGCCCCCCATGACATGCCTGAGATAGCAGTTTGTCTTACATGATAAGGTTACCAACTCAATGCCACAGTCTCCCATGACATGCCTGAGATAGCAGTTTGTCTTACATGATAAGGTTGCCAACTCAATGCCACAACCTCCCATGACATGCCTGAGATAGCAGTTTGTCTTACATGATAAGGTTGCCAACTCAATGCCACAACCTCCCATGACATGCCTGAGATAGCAGTGCTCCTGTTCTTTCTGTGTCTCCTCTCAGAAACCGCTGGGAACTACACACAAGGCAGATAACTGTCCACAGCTGTATTGTCATAATAAGATTGTATTAGTGTATTCTTCAGTAGAGGTTGACAAACAGCAAGACTGTGTGCACATTTCTTCAGTAAATATTTGCAAACATCATAATTAGATTTGTGGTTGCCAATTGTTCAGTGTTTAAAAACATAAAAATGTGTCTGCAATGGTTCTGTGGATGTTTACAAACATCAAAATTGTGTCTTGAGTGGTTCTATGGCTGTTTACAAACATCAGAATTTGTCTGCAGTGGTTGTGTGAATGTTTATAAACATCAGAATTTGTCTGCAGTGGTTGTGTGAATGTTTACAAACATTATAATTTGTCTGCAGTGGTTGTGTGATTTACAAACATCAGAATTTGTCTGCAGTGGTTGTGTGAATGTTTACAAACATCAGAATTTATCTGCAGTGGTTGTGTGAATGTTTACAAACATCAGAATTTGTCTGCAGTGGTTGTGTGAATGTTTACAAACATCAGAATTTGTCTGCAGTGGTTGTGTGATTTACAAACATCAGAATTTGTCTGCAGTGGTTGTGTGAATGTCTACAAACATAAAAAATTTGTCTCCAAAGCTTCTTTTACAAGCATCAGGAAATAGTCTGCAGTTGTGAATGATTAATTTAAATGTTCGCACATGTCAAAATCAGTAATCTGTCGTGAATGGTTCAGTATATTTAAACACCATAATTATTCTCCATTTGTGAATGGCTTAGTAGACACATAAAAAAAAAAAAAAAAGGATCCCGTTACACGCCCATTGAGGCATATTGGGAATATTTTCTCAACCATCGGCACACTAGGGGTGATGTGGTCAGCATCACGCCAGCCGCCTTAACCTTCCCAGAGTTTCTCTGGTACCCAATTCATGAGGCTGGGTCAACCCCGGAGCCATTTCCAGTCTAAAAAATCCCACCTCAACAGGGGATCGAACCATGGACCACCGAGCTAGGAAGCCAGTGCACTAACCACTGTGCTATCGCGGCTCCTTAGTAGACACATACAGACATTAAATATGTCTATGGTCATGAATGTTCTAGTAGATGTGACATCACAAATATCTGAATTAATCTTCAGTTGTGAATGGTTTAGTTGATGCTCACCATCATCAAAATTAGACTGCTTGCGAGTGGTTTATTACATGCCGACATACATCAGAATTAATGTCAGATTATTGCATGATTAATTGAATTGCTAAATGTTGATAGACACACAAATTGGAATCCTGTTGTCATTTGTTTAGTAGATGTTTGCAAACTTGAAAGAAATTTGTGGTTATGAGCGGTTTTGTCAATTTTTACAAACATCTAAATTATTAGCGTTGAGTTCTAAATTGTTCAAATGTTAAAAATATTAAAATTTGCCTAAAATTAGATGGAAAATGGCTGGTTGTTAATGGTTCCATTAGATGTTTATATACATCAGAAATATCTGGAAGCTGTTGTGAACTGTTCAGTTAGTGTCTGCGAACTTGAAAGAAGTATGTAGTTTGTAATGGTTTAATAGATTTTTACAAACACTAAAATTATTAATGTCCTATTGTGAATATTTCACACGTCTGCAAACAGATGTGAATGGCTCATTAGATGGAAAAACTACTGGTTGTGAACAGTTCCAGTAGATGTTTATAAACAGAAGAAGTGTCTGGTTGTAGCGTGAACTAGATGTTCACAGGCACCAGAAGAAGTGTCTGGTTGTAGGCTGAACTAGATGTTCACAGGCACCAGAAGAAGTGTCTGGTTGTAGTCTGAACTAAATGTTCACAGGCACCAGAAGAAGTGTCTGGTTGTAGGCTGAACTAGATGTTCACAGGCACCAGAAGAAGTGTCTGGTTGTAGGCTGAACTAGATGTTCACAGGCACCAGAAGAAGTGTCTGGTTGTAGGCTGAACTAGATGTTCACAGGCACCAGAAGAAGTGTCTGGTTGTAGTCTGAACTAGATGTTCACAGGCACTAGAAGAAGTGTTTGGTTGTTGGCTGAACTAGATGTTCACAGGCACCAGAAGAAGTGTCTGGTTGTAGTCTGAACTAGATGTTCACAGGCACCAGAAGAAGTGTCTGGTTGTAGTCTGAACTAGATGTTGTGGGTGGTTCCAGTAGATATTTACATAAAGGAGATATGTGGTTGTGAGTGGTTCCAGTAGATCTTTACAAACACCTGAAATGTATCTGGCTCAAGTAGATGTTTACAATCATTTAAACATATTATTCACCTGATTATAAATTCAGTAATGGTGTACATACAAACGTTTTACAGCATTTGCAGCCTTAACCCGAGGAATTGTATTTATCACTTTCATTGAAATTCATATTAAAAATTAAAAGCTCAGTAAACAGTTTGTCCAATATATATCCTCATGTCCACCTTTGGTAACACACACACAATATCCAGTTGATATTCCAGTTCCTGCCACATATTTTACAGCAGCTCAGGTACAATCAATTTCAATGAATGTGACCAATATAATTCCTTGGGTTAATGCTGCAGATACAGCATCATTTATCTGTAGCATTCGTATCTGCTCGAGGTTATTGAACTTCATAATCTGGTGAATAAGTCTCAGAGACCCTGTATATCTACTAATATCGGGAGCCGCACTGGTGTAATGGGTACCACATTGCGTTGGTGATCAGGTGTTCAAGGTTCAAGCCCGGGCGTGGGCATTTGAAAGAGTGTCATCGACTGGGATTTTGACTGAATAACCTGAACGGCTCCTAAGATAAAACCCTCTGTGGATGGGAAGGAGCGAAACTCCTGACCGGGTTGAAAGGAAAGTCCACAGGCTCCCCAGCCTCGCAATGACATGTCATTGGGCCGAAGGGCTGAAAGCCCAAGTGCCGCTGGTTTAAAAAAAAAAAAAAAAATCTACTAATATAACCACAGTGTTTCTAAAATTCTTTGAGGACTGGTTCTTGGGTGTCATGATCATTCAAGACTTACACCTTTGTTCCTGCACCTTAATACTTTCAAACTAATTTGTCGGCCTATTTCTAGGTTAGTAAGAGAGTACGAGACCTCATGGGTTTCTTTGGGGGGTCTCTGGGCAGGCAGAGGAAATCACTGTTTCCTCAGGCATGATGACTAGTAAAAGGCTGTTTATAGGACGGATGAATGTATCATCTAAAATAAACTGCCGCATGAATGACTGCTGTAAATGCTCATAAAGTGCTCTGGTAGTCTTCATGCATGAGGTCAACTGTAGACATAACATAAAAGTTGAGTGTTAATGTTGTGCTCTGGTAGTCTGAGGTCAACTGTAGACATAACATAAAAGTTGAGTGTTAATGTTGTGCTCTGGTAGTCTGAGGCCAACTGTAGACATAACATAAAAGTTGAGTGTTAATGTTGTGCTCTGGTAGTCTGAGGCCAACTGTAGACATAACATAAAAGTTGAGTGTTAATGTTGTGCTCTGGTAGTCTGAGGCCAACTGTAGACATAACATAAAAGTTGAGTGTTAATGTTGTGCTCTGGTAGTCTGAGGCCAACTGTAGACATAACATAAAAGTTGAGTGTTAATGTTGTGCTCTGGTAGTCTGAGGCCAACTGTAGACATAACATAAAAGTTGAGTGTTAATGTTGTGCTCTGGTAGTCTGAGGCCAACTGTAGACATAACATAAAAGTTGAGTGTTAATGTTGTGCTCTGGTAGTCTGAGGCCAACTGTAGACATAACATAAAAGTTGAGTGTTAATGTTGTGCTCTGGTAGTCTGAGGCCAACTGTAGACATAACATAAAAGTTGAGTGTTAATGTTGTGCTCTGGTAGTCTGAGGCCAACTGTAGACATAACATAATTGTGGTGTGTTAATGTTGTGCTCTGGTAGTCTGAGGTCAACTGTAGACATAACATAAAAGTTGAGTGTTAATGTTGTGCTCTGGTAGTCTGAGGTCAACTGTAGACATAACATAAAAGTTGAGTGTTAATGTTGTGCTCTGGTAGTCTGAGGCCAACTGTAGACATAACATAAAAGTTGAGGTGTTAATGTTGTGCTCTGGTAGTCTGAGGCCAACTGTAGACATAACATAAAAGTTGAGTGTTAATGTTGTGCTCTGCTAGTCTGAGGCCAACTGTAGACATAACATAAAAGTTGAGTGTTCATGTTGTGCTCTGGTAGTCTGAGGCCAACTGTAGACATAACATAAAAGTTGAGTGTTAATGTTGTGCTCTGGTAGTCTGAGGCCAACTGTAGACATAGCATAAAAGTTGAGTGTTAATGTTGTGCTCTGGTAGTCTGAGGCCAACTGTAGACATAACATAAAAGTTGAGTGTTAATGTTGTGCTCTGGTAGTCTGAGGCCAACTGTAGACATAACATAAAAGTTGAGTGTTAATGTTGTGCTCTGGTAGTCTGAGGCCAACTGTAGACATAACATAAAAGTTGAGTGTTCATGTTAATCATAGATGCTCAGTCTCCTTCAGCAAATGTAAAAGTTGAGTGGGAAGAATTACAAAAAAAATGATTTTTAACTTGCCATAATTTAAAATACAGTTTACACGTGCTGCAATTTAAACAGTAAATATTTTCATGCCTACCACAAACATTATTGAGCAATGGAACAAGTCAGCCCACTTCATAAAGCTGAGACTTAGTACGTGTGAAATCTCTAACATTTCACTCCCATGCTGCAGTGATGTACTTTGGGACTACTTTTCACCACAAACATTAGAAATACATAATTATTTAAACACTAATGTATGAGTTGCTAGGCTGCTCAACATATAAGTTATATGGTAAATAACAGTGTGAAATGGAATGTCAGTTTTACGATGGAATAATACAATTTATTGTGCTGTTCCTCTGTACAACTCGCATACATACTATTCAACTCTTACTAGCCTAGTAATGATAGCAGTTTTAGTTTCTCTTACTCTTAAAGTTGCCTGTGTCACATTTAGTATAGATCCATGTGTATGTAAGTGAAGATATTCTGCTTAAAGTTGCCTGTGTCACATTTAGTATAGATCCATGTGTATGTAAGTGAAGATATTCTGCTTAAAGTTGCCTGTGTCACATTTAGTATAGATCCATGTGTATGTAAGTGAAGATATCTGCTTAAAGTTGCCTGTGTCACATTTAGTATAGATCCATGTGTATGTAAGTGAAGATATTCTGCTTAAAGTTGCCTGTGTCACATTTAGTATAGATCCATGTGTATGTAAGTGAAGATATTCTGCTTAAAGCCTATTAGTATTACAGTAAAGATAAAAGCTATTCTTCCTTGCTATCTTGGGCAAAGAGATGGATCACCACAGAAAATTGCAACAAAGGGGGGTTAATCATATTTACTGAATGTCTATAAGGGAGTAAAGAATCGCTTTCCAAACCTGTTAATGATAAAAGCATGTTTTAAATGCTGTTTTTCCTTGCTGTTGTAGGCATAGAGCTGAGTCAACACAGACAGCTGCAACAAACGGGTTTCTGGCATATGCAACACATTCACCATTTGACAGAATATGGGTATCCATAGCTCTTTAACATTCTAGTTTGAATGTCTAGAACACAGTAGTTTGGACATCTAAACCACAGTTTACCATTATACTTTGAAATTCTAAAGCACACTTTTAGCTTTTTACCATTCTAATTTGAATGTCTGGCACAGTAATTTAGATATCTGAAACACAGTTTACCATCCTAATTTGGAGATTTAGAGTACACTATTTTAAATATGTAGTGTACAGTACTTTGGACATCCAGAACTCTTGTTTACCATCTAGTTTTATATATGTACACCAATTTGTTATTAGATAACACTGCTAATATGATGTTGAATTTAAAAAAAAAATTTTTTTAACTACGAGTACTTTTGCTGCCTTAACAAAAGTTTTGTTTGTTTATTTTCATTTGGGTAGTGGTGATACTTTTTTTTATTTCTCATGTAATGTATTTTAACTTTATATTTATGTTACAGGCTACATTTCAGTTGTGTACCTTAGGTTTTGATCTCCTGAAATCTTGTTCATTTAGGTTGTATTTGTTACGGTACTGATATTAACTTAACTCTTGTAAGACAATATAATCAAAATGTTACCAACTGTCATTGATATTACTTGCATGTACTATACACTGGTGTATATAAAGTACAATTATGAGTCAAATACTGTCTTTGTTTTGTTATGGTGTTGAGTAATTTTAGCCATGGACAATTAGTAAAGTACGTAATAGGAAAAGAGAGGCCACAGTGATGTGGTTTTACTAAAGAATGGTAAAAATATCATGGACAGCTAGCAAGAATATTGAGGATGTCCTGAAAAAGGTCATTGTATTTACATTAGAGGAAGCAGCCCACTTTATTTGGGCATGTTATGAGAAGAAGAAAGCTGGATTATTTCATGATAACAGGATAGACTGAAGGAAAATGAAGACAGGACGACAAAGATACAGGACACTGGGGCATAGAAAGAAGTCAACAACAGAATTGATAAACAGTACAGGAGGCAAGAAGTTATGGAAAGACTGTCAATCATGTGACAGGACGTCGTACTTGGAGAAGTTCATATTAATCTACACAACTTTTTCTTCTTCAATCACTTCCAGACGTCAACTTGAATATGTTCAAAGAAAGCAATGGTCAGCCTGAGGCTGTAGACATCTCCGTAGAGGTTTTTCCAGTAATGGTGATGGCCATATGTACTTTCTCTGTTCACATATGTTGGGTACCGTACATTTAAGCAGATGTTCAGCAGCCATTTTATCAGTGTCACAGTTACACTCATCAGTAGTTCCTATTATTAGCTTGTTGAGTAGATGGTATCTCAATCTGTTGTGACCTGTGAAATCTGAAGATTACCACTTATTCACTTCTTCTGAGCTGGTAATATGAATCGTATTTGTGTGTGTGTGTGTGTGTGTGTGGCCTGGATGCTCTGCTTCCCACTTGTTTCATTATCTGCTCTTGATAAAACTCTTTGCCTCTTCACAACAGTACTAGAGAACATACCTTATCTTCCTCAAACTCCAATTTGACTGCGTGGAGCCACCACTTCAGCTGGTCTCCTTACAGAAAGCCTGCATGACAGCATCCATGTGTTCTTGCAGACGTGGTTTCTGTAGCACTGTATGTTTTACATAATGAGATTCCCAGCCGCCTGTCATGACATGTCATGTTTCCTGGCATAAGACATTTTTGTCTGTCCACACTTTTCTTTTGATCAGTTCTGACGTTCACATAGGTATTGATGGAAAAGATATCAGAATACTCAGTAACCTTTATTGGGAGCAAACTGCCACAGTAAGATCTGGAAGGAATTATTCACCATACATAGACATTAAAAATAGGTGTCAGACAAGGTTGTGTGCTGTCCCCCTGCCTATTTAATTTATACACCGAAAAAATGTTCAAACAGATACAGGAAATACCAGGACTGAACATCAGTGGAAGGTCAATAAACAAGCTTAGATATGCAGATGATACCGTGTTGTTAGCTGAAAGCGAACAGGAGTTACAAGAACTAGTGAAGCAAGTGAACAGTATAAGTCATGAATATGGACTCGACATTAATATTGAGAAAACAAAAACTATGATAATTAGCAAAACAGACGATAAACCCACATTAAAGATAAGCGTAAATGGGAAAATCCTGGAACAAGTCAAAAGCTACGTATATCTTGGTCATATAATAACAGAAGATGGCAGATGTGAAACAGAAATCAAGAAGAGAATAGGAATGGCCAAAGCTACATTCAACAACATGAAACATATACTGACATCTAAACAGTTATCTCACAAATTAAAACTGAGAATCATAAAGTGTTATATACATTCTGCATTTCTATATGGTGCGGAAACATGGACGATGAATAAGCATTTGGAAGAAAGAATTGAGGCTCTTGAAATGTGGATATATAGAAGAATGGGGCGTATCTCATGGAAAGAGATGAAAACAAATAAAGAGGTCCTAGAAAATCTAGGTATGAAAAGAGAACTAATGAGGGAGATCAAGGTTCGGCAGCTAAAATACTTTGGCCACATAAAAAGGCATAACACCCTGCAGAAGACCATAACAGAAGGGAGAGCTGAAGGCAAACATGCAAGGGGAAGACAGCGCTATAAGTGGGAAGATAACATCAAGAGATGGACAGGAAAGAATCTATCAGAGTGCACCACCAAGACAAGAGACAGAAGACATTGGAGATCCATTACAGCCAACCTTCGTTGTGGATGGCAACTGATGATGATGATGACGTTCACACATGAAGAGATAAAAGCAATTATTTTTTTTAAATGGCGTAGAGAACTCAAAGATTCAGATATTAACAGAGGCACACTACACTTTACCAAGAAAAGATAAGTGATAATACCCAGACTTATAACTGGCTACTGCAGACTCAAATACCATCAGACCAGACACAGATATGTGTGCCTATGTAGGAAAGATAAAACATGTCTTCAAACAATGTCAGCTCTACAAAAGAATCAGATTGGCAGCATGGCTTTCACGAACCCGTATGAGAGTAAAAGTCTGGCTTTGAGACAAGCCTGTGACTGACTGCCAACATTACGAGAGAAATGGTTGTGTTGTAATCTGTTGTTGGATGTTCTTTTCTCCACACCAGAATGTTAAACAGTCCAGTACCTTCTCTCGTTAGACACCAACAAAATACAAGGGGAGACAAGAACTGGACACCAACAAAATACAGGGGAGATAAGAACTGGACACCAAGAAATACAAGGGGAGATAAGAACTGGACACCAACAAAATACAGGGGCGATAAGAACTGGACACCAACAAATACAAGGGGAGATAAGAACTGGACACCAACAAAATACAGGGGAGATAAGAACTGGACACCAACAAAATACAAGGGGAGATAAGAACTGGACACCAACAAAATACAAGGGGAGACAAGAACTGGACACCAACAAAATACAGGGGAGATAAGAACTGGACACCAACAAAATACAAGAGGAGACAAGAACTGGACACCAACAAAATACAGGGGAGATAAGAACTGGACACCAACAAATACAAGGGGAGATAAGAACTGGACACCAACAAAATACAGGGGAGATAAGAACTGGACACCAACAAAATACAAGGGGAGATAAGAACTGGACACCAACAAAATACTAGGGGAGATAAGAACTGGACACCAACAAAATACAAGGGGAGATAAGAACTGGACACCAACAAAATACAAGGGGAGATAAGAACTGGACACCAACAAAATACAAGGGGAGATAACTGGAGACAGAAATTGAAAGGGATAAAGAAGACATGGGAAGATTTTGAGCAGACGTGAGAAGACAGGAGGACTTTGTTCAAGGCCTAAGCTCCGTGGGGAGGTGAGGGTAATGAAAGAATCAATGAATATTCTGTTTGTCAACCTCTTTCACTTTTGTCTCGCTATTTTCCATGTTGTTACAATGTATTCCAATGTTTCCTATTGTTATACAAAAGCTCATTTAAAAACTGTGATCTTCTATTGTGTAATACTTGGCATATTAGTCTCTGTAGCTGTCCATCAAATTCTTAAAAACTTTTCCCCCACAAACAGCCCCCCATGAATCTTCTTGTTTATTTACTGACTAGCACTAGCTGTGGTGAATATTCCGCCAAAACCTGTGTCAAAGAAAGATGTAAAGATTAATATTGAAGTAATTACGCAAAATTCTCCCCCAGATCTCGTCGCTGAGCTAAGGTGTCACTGGGATCATCATCACACCCAGCTCTTGTCCCTGAGCTAAGGTGTCACTGGGATCATCATCACCTCCAGCTCTCGTCGCTGAGTTAATGTGTCACTGGGATCATCACACCCAGCTCTTGTCCCTGAGCTAAGGTGTCACTGGGATCATCATCACCCCAAGCTCTCGTCCCTGAGCTAAGGTGTCACTGGGATCATCATCACCCCCAGCTCTCGTTGCTGAGTTAAGGTGTCACTGGGATCATCACACCCAGCTCTTGTCCCTGAGCTAAGGTGTCACTGGGATCATCACCCCAAGCTCTCATCCCTGAGCTAAGGTGTCACTGGGATCATCATCACCCCCAGCTCTCATCGCTGAGTTAAGGTGTCACTGGGATCATCATCACACCCAGCTCTTGTCCCTGAGCTAATGTGTCACTGGGATCATCATCACCCCAAGCTCTCATCCCTGAGCTAAGGTGTCACTGGGATCATCATCACCCCCAGCTCTCGTCGCCGAGTTAAGGTGTCACTGGGATCATCATCACCCCCAGCTCTCATCGCTGAGTTAAGGTGTCAGTAGAATCATCATCAATATCCTCAGCTCCCCAAGAAGCATAGGCCTTCAACAAACACATCAAGTCTTCCTGTCACATGACATAGGCCTTCAACAAACACATCAAGTCTTCCTGTCACATGACATAGGCCTTCAACAAACACATCAAGTCTTCCTGTCACATGACATAGACCTTCAACAAACACATCAAGTCTTCCTGTCACATGACATAGACCTTCAACAAACACATCAAGTCTTCCTGTCATGTGCCAACAGCTCAAGTTCTTTCTCCTCATCATTTTCACCTGTCTTCAGCTCTCTTCTCTATGTGCTTCTTAGTCTACCTCTGCCTCTCTTGCCCTGGGGGTTCCAGAGCAAGGACAACCTTGTAATGCCTCAATGTGTGTCCTATCCATCACCATCGTCTACTTCTCATCTCTTGTTCCACTGGCACTTGTCTGGTTCTTGTCATCAGTTCCACGTTGGTAGCCTTCTCATACCATTTCAATCCTTCTATTCTACACAAGCTGAAAGACTGTAGCTTTTTGGTTGTTGTTTTTGTTGCTCTCCATGTTTCAGAGCCATACAGTAGGACTGGTAAAAAAGGTAAAGGATCCCATTACACGCCCATTGAGGCATATTGGGAATATGGTTTTAGGCCCATAATTTGTTGACCTTCGGCACACTAGGGGGTTCATGAAGAAAACTGGAGACAGATGTGAAAATGTTGAGGGAAAGAACTTGAGCTGACGTCACGTGACAGGAGGACTTGGCTTGTACTTCTTAGGGAGCTAAAGGGAATTAATTGATTGATGACAGGATTGACTTGTCCCCCTTACCATTCGTCTTCTGATCTACTCCCTGTAGTTTCACAATGTTCTACATTTACTTAGAATAAAAGGGACAGTAAGATACAGATATCTCCATCACTTTACTTTCTGACCCTTATGGAGCCACCACAGCTGATCCCTTCACAGAAAACTTATACCAAAGCATTCACGTACTCTCTTGCAGTGATGGTTTCACTAGTAATTTACTTTATATGGTGAGTCTGCCAGCCACACACACAACCTCCTTAATCACCTCTTGCAACATGTGTGGTGACAAGGGCAGAGAGAACCAATGTTCAACACACAATTGTGTGTATGTTGTCTTGGGTGTGTGGTGACAAGGGCAGAGAGAACCAATGTTCAACACACAATTGTGTGTATGTTGTCTTGGGTGTGTGTGTGGTGACAAGGGCAGAGAGAACCAATGTTCAACACACAATTGTGTGTATGTTGTCTTGGGTGTGTGGTGACAAGGGCAGAGAGAACCAATGTTCAACACACAATTGTGTGTATGTTGTCTTGGGTGTGTGTGGTGACAAGGGCAGAGAGAACCAATGTTCAACACACAATTGTGTGTATGTTGTCTTGGGTGTGTGATGACAAGGGCAGAGAGAACCAATGTGTGTGTATGTTGTCTTGGGTGTGTGGTGACAAGGGCAGAGAGAACCAATGTTCAACACACAATTGTGTGTATGTTGTCTTGGGTGTGTGGTGACAAGGGCAGAGAGAACCAATGTTCAACACACAATTGTGTGTATGTTGTCTTGGGTGTGTGGTGACAAGGGCAGAGAGAACCAATGTTCAATACATAATTGTGTGTATGTTGTCTTGCTCCCCATGACAAGCCTGTTGTGTCTGAAACATTAGTTCTTTAATTTCATTGCCTTTACCCAAGCAATCCCAACATTTGCTGATTGCATGACTGACACTACAATTTTATTGTTATTCTAGATCAGAATTGATATCATTTCACTTCAGGCAAACCCATAAGTGCTCAGTCTCCCTCAGCAAATGTTAAAGGACATGAATGCTGATTGTTTGTACAGTACGCTGGTTGTATACACGCCTGATCCATCCTCTCATACATCCATCCATTTTATCTCTTAAACAATTCATGATGGCGTATTCTTTCAGTGCCCCGTAAACTTCCCAGGGGTCTCTGAGGAGACAAAGAAAGAATATGTCTACTGTTACCCCTCAGGTATGTCATATCAGGTGAGGTAATATAAGGTGAGGTAATACCTGGGGCTGACCTCATTGAATAAAACAGATTGCTACAGAAACCACTTCTGCCGAGCACAAGGATGCTTTTATATAAGCTTCCTACAAGGGCAGTAACTGTAGTGGTTGCTCCATGCTCTATAAGGAGCAAAAATGGAGAAGAATAATAAACTTGGAACAGCTACAACTAGTCTTTGACAGCTAGAACTAGTCTTTGACAGCTACAACTAGTCTTTGACAGCTAGAACTAGTCTTTGACAGCTAGAACTAGTCTTTGACAGCTAGAACTAGTCTTTGACAGCTAGAACTAGTCTTTGACAGCTAGAACTAGTCTTTGACAGCTAGAACTAGTCTTTGACAGCTAGAACTAGTCTTTGACAGCTAGAACTAGTCTTTGACAGCTAGAACTAGTCTTTGACAGCTAGAACTAGTCTTTGACAGCTAGAACTAGTCTTTGACAGCTACAACTAGTCTTTGACAGCTAGAACTAGTCTTTGACAGCTAGAACTAGTCTTTGACAGCTACAACTAGTCTTTGACAGCTACAACTAGTCTTTGACAGCTACAACTAGTCTTTGACAGCTACAACTAGTCTTTGACAGCTAGAACTAGTCTTTGACAGCTAGAACTAGTCTTTGACAGCTACAACTAGTCTTTGACAGCTAGAACTAGTCTTTGACAGCTAGAACTAGTCTTTGACAGCTACAACTAGTCTTTGACAGCTACAACTAGTCTTTGACAGCTAGAACTAGTCTTTGACAGCTAGAACTAGTCTTTGACAGCTACAACTAGTCTTTGACAGCTAGAACTAGTCTTTGACAGCTAGAACTATGAGAGCATGAAATAAGACACAAGAAAAGGTAACAAGAAAATAGGTACACTCATTAAAAATTGTTGGGGGAAGAGAGAGAGAAAAGGCAACACTAGCAAAAATTTTATATAATTTATTTTTATGACAAAATTGTAACGTGGGAAATTCACTCCCACAATAAAATGCTTTATAACAGAAATGAAATAAGCTGCATTGTTAGCTATACATGACAAGCTGCAAACTGAGGAACACAAAAAACACAGGTATCCCAAGATAAGATTATCTTACATTAAAAAGGCTGCCTAAGACAGGTGAGCTTAGAAAGAACAGGTTGCCCAAGACAAAAGAGCTTAGAAAGAATAGGTTGCCCAAGACAAGAGAGCTTAGACAGAATAGGTTGCCCAAGACAGGAGAGCTTTGAAAGAACAGGTTGCCCAAGACAGGAGAGCTTAGACAGAACAGGTTGCCCTAGACAGGAGAGCTTAGAAAGAATAGGTTATCCAAGACAGGACAGTTTAGAAAGAACAGGTTGCCCAAGACAGGAGAGCTTAGACAAAACAGGTTGCCCAAGACAAGAGAGCTTAGAAAGAATAGATTATCCAAGATATGCGAGCTTAGAAAGAACAGCTTGCCCAAAACAAGAGAGCTTAGAAAGAACAGGTTGCCCAAGACAAGAGAGCTTAGAAAGAACAGGTTGTCCAAGACAGGAGAGCTTAGAATGAACTGGCTGAAGGCAATGAAGGAGATTACCAAGCCACATCCCTTGTTAAAAATGCTAAATATTTCTGGATATTATCTGGCAAAACCTACCTGTTGAAATTATTATCAAGATATAATACAACATCGCAAAGATCGGTCACATACAAGGCTCTGAGATATTAATGTCATAGCATTACATGAACAATTACTGAAATATCTTTGGACAATCTGGTGAACTGGTGAACATGTTTGAAACAATCTTGTCTGGATTATCATGTTCTGGGAAAAATCTAAACTTTGGTTCAGGTTCTTTTTTCTAAATACCACACAAGGGTAAGAAACACACACAGCAATGAACAGACAGAAATAGGTAACATCATTAAAGAAACAAATTCAACAACAGACATCAGTCTTGAGATCAAATGAAGCACCTGGAATCGGGTTTGTCACATACTACGCATGAAAAAGTGCCAAGATAATCAAATGACGACATTCCACTGGGGTATATAGAGGAAAGTACATCAGAGGTAAATAGAGATGGACAGTTGATGCAGTACTCCACAATGAAAGGCAGACAAAAATAGAGAAGGTGAGGGACAGGCCCAAGACAGGACTAAGTGGAAATCATTTTTTTTTTAAAATTAATTGTATGAGTGGAGAGCAGAAAGCATCAGATGAGCTTCAACTACCTCCACTCATCGACCATCTTGAAACAGTTTACCCTGGTCAGCCAAATGTCTGGTTAACATTTGGGTATTCAATTCAGATTTCTTTTTTTTTAAATATATTTTATTTACATCACAGAGTTATTTACAATTAATTGTATTTGGTGTGAGATATTTACATCACAGAGTTATTTACAATTAATTGTATTTGGTGTGAGATATTTACATCACAGAGTTATTTACAATTAATTGTATTTGGTGTGAGATATTTACATCACAGAGTTATTTACAATTAATTGTATTTGGTGTGAGATATTTACATCACAGAGTTATTTACAATTAATTGTATTTGGTGTGAGATATTTACATCACAGAGTTTATTTACAATTAATTGTATTTGGTGTGAGATATTTACATCACAGAGTTATTTACAATTAATTGTATTTGGTGTGAGATATTTACATCACAGAGTTATTTACAATTAATTGTATTTGGTGTGAGATATTTACATCACAGAGTTATTTACAATTAATTGTATTTGGTGTGAGATATTTACATCACAGAGTTATTTACAATTAATTGTATTTGGTGTGAGATATTTACATCAGAATTTCTTGTTTATATTTTTTATTTCACAGCTATTTACATTGTAATGTCCCCTTAGTCTGTCTGTACTCTCGTAGTCTATTTATCCATGTGCTTATTTCTTGTGAATTATGATATTTCTTTAATATTACTATTATTATTATTTGGATATCTTATAAGAAGCGTTCTTGGTATGGGGAGGTTACCATCAGAATAGAAGGATTTGCTGGCACTTTGAACCTTGGACTGAAATGAAGAACAGCGAAACGAAGAAAAGAATTTAGAGATGAAGTAAAATGAATTTAAGTTAGGAATCCGAAATCTAACTCTAAAACCAAACCCTGAACCTAACAACGTGGGTGACTTATTTCAACCGAATCTTGTATACCAGAATTTGGGACATCCCAACACTGGGGGGGGGGGGGGGGGTTAGGAAAATTGTTGTCTGTATTAATGCCCAGTATAATGAGGAATGATGACGGCGATAACTAATTAAAAAAAATAAGAGTTTAAATGTATTCTGGAGCAGTGCTCCACAACCTTTTTAACTTCACGCTACACTTACATCAAAATTCTACAGCACACAACAATATTGAAGTAGGTGGGTATGGTATATATTTTAAAATTCGCTACAATCATAAGACAACACTTCCTAATTTTGTTGTGATGAAATTGGTGATGATAACTCAACTTATTATTTTGTAAAATTGTACGTGCGAGATTCTTTCGTAATATCTCACCATATAATTTCGTGTAAGATTATATGGTGCATTCTACCTGGTGTTACAGCACACAAGGCAGGCATTCACAGCATACTGGTTGCAAATCAGTTCTAGAGTGTGAGGTTTTTACAACATAATTGTGTCGCAGACAAACAGCAATCTCTGAACACATAAAATCAATCAGTCAATAACCTTTAGCTCCCCACGGAGCATAGGCCTTCAACAAACACATGCTGAGTCATCCTGTCACGTGACATAGGCCTTCAACAAACACATGCTGAGTCATCCTGTCACGTGACATAGGCCTTCAACAAACACGTGCCGAGTCATCCTGTCACGTGACATAGGCCTTCAACAAACACGTGCTGAGTCATCAGCTCAAGTTCTGTCCACATCTTCCTCATCACTTTCCTTTCTGTCTCCGATTCTCTTCTCCGTGTGTTTCTTGGTCTACCTCTGCCTTTCTTGCCCTGGTGGTTCCAGAACAAGGACTGTCTTGTAATGCTACCTACAGGTTTCCTCAATGTGAGCCCTATCCATCGCCATCATCATCTTCTCATCTCTTGTTCCACTGTCACTTGTCTGGTTCTTGTTATCAATTCCACATTAGTCATCTTATGAACACATTAACACATTAACTACCGAATTAAAAAAAACACTGTGGCCGAATTAAATTTTTCTCCCATTTTCATCCTGTAGGTGTTTGCACAAAGTAAGCTGTAGTTTTCGTAATTGTTTACAGATTTTTATGAATTACACGTCATTTTAAAGATAAATGAATGTACTATTACAATAAACACCAGTTGTAACTCTAATAGAGGTTGTTGCTATTTAACGGCCCTCCGATGGCCGAGGACTTGCAATATTTTCACAATTATAACTGCTTGCGCCCCATCTCTATCAAAATCACAATTTCAATCAATGTGCACACCGTTTTCACTCTTGTCCTCGTCGCTAGATCTATCAGTCAATTGTTGAAACACGTTTCTATCCTATTCAGCCGTTAGACGAGATGTACACGCATTTTTTGTAGTCCTATCACTAGTTGCCACGGTAAACAGTTTTACACGATTTGGTAACTAACCCAAAACACTGAAAAATATGAACATAATATCAATTTTCCAGTGTTCTACAACAACCATGCTTTGGGAATTTGTTTTCCGGTGGCAACTTAAAATCTAGAACCAGATCAGAGAGTGTTTCAGTACATTTTTCATTCATTTTATTACTAAAATTAGATTGGCGCTCTGAGCGGCTTGCGGTCCAAATGTGATTATTTTGTGAGCCGCTGACAGCGGCTTGCAGTAGTTAATGTGTTAAATACCCATGGAAAAAATAGGTGAGGAAAATACACTGGCACTGGATAGGACACACACAGTGAGGAAACTTGTTGACAGCTTTACAGATCAGTCCTTGTTCTAGAACCTCCCCAAGGTAAGTGAAATATAGGGAGATTGAAAAACACATGGAGACGAGAAATGGAGATGACTTAAAATGGATGAAGATAACATGGACAGACCTTGTATTGGTGGCACATGATAGGAAGGTTTGGTGTCAACTTGTTTTTGAAGGTCTATACTCCACCCAGAGCTGAAGAAATTAGGTGCAACACAAAAATCAGAGTTTTCAATTCAAATGTCAAGTAAGTCAGTCCTATTGTATGGCTCTCAACCAAAAAAGCTACATACTTTCATTAATGGGTGCTTGCATAGAATAGAAGGTTTGAACTGGTGACAAGAACTAGACAAGTGACAGTGGAACAAGAGATGACAAGAAGAAGCTGGTGATAGATAAGACACGTTGAGAAAACCTGTTAATAGCATTACTAGACAATTCCTGTTCTGGAATTCCCAGGGTCAGAGAGGAATAGGACGACCAAAGGTCACATGGAGAGGAGAACTGGAGACAGACATGGAGAAGACATGTAAAGACCTTGAGCAGACGGCACGTGACAGGAAGTCTTGGTACAAGTTTGTTGAAGGCCTATGCTCCTTTGGGAGTTGAAAGCTGAAAGAAGAAGATGAAGTTTCACACACAGAGCTTAAGAATAATGAATGAACAAATGTTCAGGTCTGACACAGAGCTTAAGAATAATGAATGAACAAATGTTCAGGTCTGACACATAGCTTAAGAATAATAAATGAACAAATGTTCAGGTCTGACACAGATAGCACAATACTAATATCACAACTGTATTTATTGGTTGTTCTCATAAACATGCATCAAACATGAAGCCTTTACTAGCAACTTTACTGAGCTTATAATCAAAATATAATCATGCATGACAACATTAGCATCTGTCACTTGTTAGTTGTATAAACTACAGGGTTAGCCAACAGTCACTGGGCACCAGCAAGAAGTGGGTCACATGGTTCTAGGGTGGTGTCTCTGGGGAGACAAACAATGAATGGGACTACTGTTCCCTCAGGCACGTCAAAGGAGGTGATAGATGAGGTTGTGGGTGAGGATGGCAACCTCATTAAGTAAAAGAAACTGCTACTAAAACTACCGCTACATGAAAGCTTAGGTGCTGGCTTCCTGGAAGGTTGGGCAGTGGTTGGTTCTCTGTTCCATAAGGAGACAAATGGGAAATGATGAATGGAAGAATGACCAGCAAGAAGTGTAGTAAATGCTTGTGTGCCGTGATAGCAGTGGGAAGACCCGTATGTTTGCCTTAGGTGACCCCTGTTACACAGTCCCAAAACTATAAGGATCTCCATTACTGTAAGACATGCAGCCAGACAGTACAGTCACTATAAACTGTGTGACACAAACATGGGTAGTAGATGACTCTTACTGTGGCACAAGCACAATTTTAGGTTACCATTAAATGGTCTTCAGCTTGGAAGAAATGGGGACAAAATAAACACAGCCATACAAAATGTTAACTAATGCAAATGATTTGCATCATCTTTATCACAAAGCCAGATATAATAACAAGCACAGACCTGTGGAAAAGCACTAGTCAGCAACCAATACATCTGGAGATTACAGTGGATAAAAGTGAAGATGGGCAGGTCACACACTCAGCTAACAAACAAGGAGTATAACCAGACATCCATTTAACTAGAACTCTCAGGGGAACATAAAAATGGGAAAGCCACAGAGAATCTGGTTGAGAACAAATGAACAGGAAGCCAGAAAACAGGGATCTCATGAGTGTTGTGTAAGAAGACCACCCAAGAAACACAAATAGGTCAACAACTGTTGTAGCTCTGTGTTCCATATAGAATGAGAAGCAAGGTTAGACTGACTGAATATAAATTAATAAAACAACAAGATAGAAAATCTTTAAAAGGATTCTGATATAAATATGATGATTTCCATCTCTCAGTATTAGCATACTCTAGTTCCACAATAACTACTCCCAGTCTAACCCCGATCCTACTTCCAACAGGTGCACAATAATTTTTGGCTCACTCTGTACATGTACAAAATAACTTAAGCTTAACCCTTTCCAGTCCAATTCGCCCAAAAGTGCCCGTATTTTATCTTTTATCGTACCGACTTATTTGCCTAAAAGTGCCCGGCAACAGGTTGCCTATTTTGTTGCTAAGCAACAATGGAACTCTCGTGCGTATGAGATTTTGCGTGTTTCCGGTTGATAGAGGCCGTTTCGAAGTTTATTTTGATATCGATCGCATTTTTCTAAGTCGAGTGGTTGATTTTTTGTGATTTAAAAAAAATTACACAGTGTAAAAATGGTTCTTCAAGTCGTGGAAGAGATTTTCAATGAACTTTGAAGGATTAGATCTACGTTTCTTTGTTATTCCGATAGTGAAAATGATTAATCCTACTTAGATGTGGACTATGACCCAGTTATTGACGATAGTGAAAGTAGGAAAATCGATGTAGGAACTAGTAAAATTGTAGACAATGGACATATAGAGGCACATTTACTTGTATGGAATTATTCCAGACGTATGAACTCCCAGGGCCTAAACATAATTTGTCTGATGAGCAGCGGAGTATTGTTTCTTCTTATTTATACCAGACGATGGACTTATGAATAAACCAACAGAGCTGAAAAGGGTTGGTTACGTTGTTTCAGTGTGAGCATAATTAAAACCAACATCCAACAAGCATGAACCGTCAAACTCGTGAGCAGAAAAAAAAAACGTGTTCAGTGCTGTAAGAATTAAGGAAAAACTGACACTTGTAGAGTTCTAGAGACAGTTTATGGTTGTAATTTGTTTGATATTCAAAGTTTCCAGAAAAACTGTTAATAATGTATATAAAAACTTTCCAGTGCAAGACTATCATAAAGATAAAGTAATTTTTTGGTTTTGAAATTTATTTTAACTATGAAAAACATTTAAATGTGACATTAAAACATACAGGTATTAAAGTATGTCCATTGTACTATACAAATAAATGTGTTTTTGTGTTATTTGAACTAATATTAGTGTATAAATAATTTTTTAAATATAAGAAATATTTAAGAAAAAGAGTTATGTCCCTTTGCTTGGTCGTTGGGGGGTTGAAATATT
Organism: Oreohelix idahoensis; assembly: GCA_024509875.1. NCBI lineage: Eukaryota > Metazoa > Mollusca > Gastropoda > Stylommatophora > Oreohelicidae > Oreohelix > Oreohelix idahoensis. Next base: position 895,750 of record JAMPIV010001436.1, read on the forward strand.
AGCAGGGCTGTGGACTGTAAAGGGTTAAGACAGCCAAGTACACAATAGCACAAGCTTAAGACAGCTGAAACATTTGTACATGCTCTCAAATAAGAGCATCTCCAAACAGTCCCTCTAATCACACTAGCTGCTGGAGCCAAATACACTCACAAGGTGGTAGACAACAAACAGTCCCTATACAGCTCTATATCAAACTAGCAGCTGGAGCCAAATACATCCACAAGGTGGCAGAGAACAAATAGTCTCTATACGGCTCTATATCACACTGGCTGCTGGAGCCAAATACATTTACAAGGTGGCAGACAACAAACAGTCCCATCTGGCTAGGGTGAGCCTTCTGAGGCCACTAAGAGATCATCAATTAGTTGACTGGATTATTGTATTCAAGTTACAGCTTGGCATTTACGGTGACTGTCTTGGAGTGAAGGTTGATACTCACAGAAGGCAATCGAGGAACATCAACAAACTTGGCTGTTAACAGATCAAATCACAAAACATTGTTAGTGAAGGACACAGAAAAATATTTCTTGAACTAAGTTTCAAATCTGCTATAATGCAGATACATCAAGGGGAAAAAAACTGATGTTGTATACATACAGACGTTAAACAAGAGATTAAAGTCATGAGAAACCTCAGCATTTGCATAATTAAAATTTCTTATGCGTCGCGACAACAATATCATCCACTTTCATCTATGGGCTGTATCATTTTTATTTATTTATTTCAAGTATTAGTTCTCTCTTTCCCTTCTGTTTTGATTTGTCTAACTCTGATGAAGACCTTGTGGCCATAATGTAGGCAGTTTTCTTTATCCTTTGTCCTAGTAAGACGTGTTACCAATGTTTGTTACCCCCCCATTCTTCTTCATGTACCATACTACTGGTATAGGTCATCATGTTTCTCCATAACCTCCTGTCCTCAGTGCTATTTATAAGTTCTGTTCCTGATTTCTTTCAATGCCACAATGTCTGTCAAGTTTCTTTTTTTTTTGGGGGCCTTATGTCTTTTTCCTGAATACTTTTCTGTTTTCACAATATATTTCTTCTTTCTTCTCCTCATAACATGTGCCAACAAAGTGGATACTATCAGTTATAAGTTGCCTGTTTGTACAGGCCACTATCAGGGCATTTTCACACTTTTTTTGTTGTCCATTCTTGATATTCTTCTGTATAACCCACATCTGTCAGGCCTCCAGCAACTTTCCTGCTTATCTACTAATTGTCCATGACTCACTTCCCATATATCAGGACTGAATCTATACAACATTGAAGAACTGTCTCTTTTACTTTCCTTAACATAGATTTTAAAGCCTATGCCAGTTGTTAAAAAAATAGGAAAATAGAAACATCTGGTTAAAAGTTGAACATATTTCAAATAGTACGTCACAAATGTGAGAGCATTTTTGTCATGTTCAGTTTCAATGAGGCCTTTTCAGAATCATCATCATCATTATTAGCCCCTAGCTCCCTGTGCAACACATGATATCTTAAAAAAGTTCTGTCCATGTCTTATTTGTCCTGTTTAAACCTTGTCTCCAATTACCTTCTGGATGTTTTGTTTCTTATATCCTGGAGATTCCAGACCAAGTACAGCCTTGTCATGCTATCAGCTGGTGTCTTTCCTGTGTATCCTATCTAGTGCAAACACTTTTTCTTTACTCCTTGTTCTACTAGAACTTGTCTGGTCCTCACCACTTTAAACCCTCTATGAGAGTTAGTTTTGTACAATTTATTTACCTCTTCCGTACCATATTCCCAGATTATTGGGAATACCCAAAATGACTCTCTGCCAGATTCCCCCACCGACCGAGAAATACACTTGTGAAAACCATAGTCCAAACTAAAAATCACCAACCAATCACATTAAATTTAAATAGTTAGTGCAGTATATATGCTCTGCAAGAAGTGACAGCTTTTGTTAACTGTGGTAGTTGTGTTTACAGAAAATATGAGTATGTTTAGCACAAAGCATGTTAGTTGGGAACATAGTACTTCCAGTGGGAAAGCCCTAGATCTAGGCTGACAGCTGCTAAAATAATAGAAAATATCTGGTTTTCAGATGATGATGAACAACAATTTTATGAAACATATCCTGAAAGTGACCTATCTAGTGATGAAAAAAGTAGATCTGCGCGAGATAATGAGCAGGTGTTTTAGCATAGCTATGATTGGTGCCAGGGCGGGGCCTTCTATCAGCTAGTAGTGGATCGATCCACTTTCCAGGCTGACTGCCATATTAAAGCAGAATACTGGTGCTAGATTATAAGTAAACCTATTACTGATAATGTCCTGAAATGTTATATGTGCATTGGTTTTTGTGTAATCGTTGTTTCTGTGATATATGTGTGTTTTTATACACTTTTGTTCCGGAATTCGGAGATGGGGGACAAAACTCTCAGGGTATCAGGGACTGGTAGGGTTAAATGGAGATGATAAACAAAATGTTAAATGTAAAATGGTTTAAATGTGAATTATATGAAAGAACAACACACAAGAGACACATGTTTCTAAGAAACTGAACGGAGGGGTGGTATTTTGACATGCTGCACATATGTAGTGCCAACTATTCAGGACAACAACAACAAAATTATACCTAGCTGATCTGTGATGGTGGACAGCTGTCGTGTGTTGGGGTACATAAACACAACTCCATCCCTTCTCTCCTTACTGACTGCCCCCATGTGGAACAAGGCGTGAAGCCCGTTATTCATCATATCCAAGGACAGCATCTCATAGTGCCTAACCAGGCCCTCCTGCAGCAGTCTGGCTGTCAGCATCTGAGCTTCCTTCACCAGTGTTTTCTGTGTCTTGGCAAGAGGTTTCCCTGCTACATTAGGATGGTTTGACAGCAGATACTGGCACAAGATCTGTAAGAAACAAACAAATAAATGCAGTTGAAGAATGAATGTTATCCATTATCTGTACGTATGAGGAAGTGGAATCAAACTGACTTTAGTCATTAAGGAATAAGATGTGAAGGCAGTATCTCATGTTCTTATTAACATAAAACAAGCCCTACAATTCGCTACCAGACCCAGTAATACCAAACATTTAAAGCAAACTACAAATTCAGGACTATGACATAAGTTCGTAGGATGTATAAATGTTCCTTTTCTGCACCTTAACAAGCATTCAGCCAGAAAATCAGTTGCCCTCCCCTTCCCCTCCTTACTGGAAGCCTGCACCAAAGTACTTCATGTGCTAATGTAGTCTACTACAGTTGAAGTAACAGAAAAGTAATATTCAGTATAGCAAGCACTGTTCAGAAAGCATGTTACAAATCAGCTCCAGGTCCTGATGATGTCTCATACGCTATGGAAAAGGCATTGTGGAACAACCACAATGGGCTATGGAATTCATTTATATACAGCAAAACCTGATACTTTCAGAACTGGCTCATGTTCACAGAATGGATGAAACCTGAAGTGAATTTGGAAGTAGCAACCAAGCCAAGGTGGGTTCCATTCTCAGCACAGTTTAAAAAAAAAAAAAGCGAAAAAAAACAAGGACAATAGGAGGCTGACACTTGGAAGTCATGACCCAAGACCTTTGAGAGTAAAGGAGACAAAATGGCTGAATTACTTGTCTGAAGGGGATACTAATTCTGATGATGAGATTTTCTCCTGTTGTAATGCTCTGTATAGAGTTTCCTATAAGCATTAAGTACCAAAATCTCACAAATCATATTTTCAAGAAAAATCTAAGTTTCTACAACCTGCAAATCTGACAAGACAACATGAACCTCATGTGTGCAGGTAACCATACAGTAACGACCCACTCACTGTCACGAGTTGGATTTAAGTTAGAGTTATGCCCAAGTGTAGGACAAGACCCTAGTGTGAGAAAAGACTAAGATAATAGATTAATTATGAGAAATGACAGTGAATGTAGTAAGGTGAGTCTATTGGCCCGAGAAGGATAACCGAAATTAAATCTCTCCTCGCCAAATCGTGACTTTAAGGAATGCTATAAACTCACCACCTCTGGCTACCTTTAACAGACTAAAGGAGATAAGGTTAAACTAACACTACAGACACCACTGTACAGACAACAGTTAAGGACTATACAGTGACGAAGCTGATCCAGTGAACATTAAATAAGTTTATTATACAAATCCACATAGTTCATAACATAGTAACAACAATATATATATAACGTGCCAGGTTTGCACTGACCTGGAAATAAAAAAAACTCAATTTAAATTTATAAGACACATCAAATTATGAACCCAACCACTCTCACTCATTCATTCACCTTGCTGGGGAAACAAAATCAGAATGATTACTTAGATTCTTACTACCCTCTAATTTAGTGGCCCTCAACTGTAGCCACTACTCTCTATTACACTACTATCTCTATTTTTGTCACTGGCTGCTGACCCTGCCTGAAGACTATCTGCACAGCTGCTAACTCTGTCAGCGGTATACGCCACTAAGTCACACTCTGCACTGCTATGTAATAGACTTTTTCTAACTCTAAGGCTCAGAGGCTATCCTCTAAGAATAATATGAGACTCTGCAGGTCCCTGATCTATTTTTCACCATCTCTCTCCGCTTCTGCCTTGCTGCTCTCGTTTCATTTCAGCAACCGGGAAATGATCTCCCTTTCTTCCTGGTTCTGACTCGTACTTCTGATGACTAGGCACTTGCCGTAGACTGTAGAGGCTTCTCTATTTGGCGAAAAGAAAGCTGATTCTCCCTTGCTATGTTACCCCTCATTTGGGTTTAGGCCCTTCGGTATTGTTACCGAGGCTAAAAAAACGACACACCAACCCGCTTGCTTGGGTTCGATGGGTGTGTATATGAGCTTAGAGCTCCGGGTCTTAAGAAAACCCTTTTCACTGAAGACTGCGTCGCTGTCTCGACCTGCTCTTCCTCGCTCCCTCTCTCTGGGGCCACAATACTCAGAGCCGATACCCCTCCACGGTACAAGCTCTTACGCCTCTGGCGTTTCCTCGACTTTTCTCTCTTGAGAAGACTGGCTACCTTTGCCAGCTGTCAGGAACAAGATTTATTGGCAACCCCCGCTCTTCGGGCCGTGACCACTGCTGTGGACACAAAAGACATGCCACTCTGTACTACAATACCAAAATACTTTCATATAATAAACTTACATATAAAACGTAAACAGTGGGTGCTTCAGTCACACTCAAATCTAGCACAAACATGTAAACACCCGAAACACAGACTGCTCCACCATTTCCCCTCTCCCCCTTTCATCTTGTGCACGACGATACATAAATATTTCCTGACCCTGGGTCAGCTATTCCCATCAACTCCCTGCCTGTCTAGTAAACTCCAGACTCACTGATCAATACTAATTATACACAGCTTGCCTCAGGCCTTAAAACATTAAAAACAGGTAGGGAAACCTCCCGTACTTAGGCCTACTTTAACTCTGTAAACGGTCTCATGACCTTATCATCGTTTCCCCCTTATGATAAAAATTGCACAACAATTAACCGCACATCAATGTTTAAAATTCACCATTACATTTATATATTACATCTCTATACACAGAAATATATCTATCTCTATAGACTATATTTCCTAGAACTCATTAAATTCCATAACACAAAATCAAATACTACTCTGCATAATATTTAATTACACAACCACTTAAGGCACCATAATTTCCTTTCACCTCTACCCCACGTGGTTTCCCTGCAATTATATTTTAACTCCCCTGATAGAAAAATACTTAATTATCTACTCTATCCAGCCAGAATTCCTGTCCAAATAAATCCCGGTAACCCACGGGGTTAAATTCCCCGAAAAATCCGTTCCCGTATTTTATTAAATGAGACTTATCAGAATTAAACTCTCAAGGAAATAAAATACACGCGCTTCAGAATATTCTGTAAATTAATATAAATCTAGGATGCGTGTATTTCTACAGACTTTCTATTAAATCTACGGAGCACACCTACGTAATATCTCTTTATCACTCATAGACACTGCTATCACTGTAGAAATAAATGATGGCGTTACAAGTTATAAAGTTCAAAAATAAATTAAATTAGAACGGACTAAGGCTCTATTAGAGAATACTAGATTTAATTATCACGCTACTTTAAATTACTGACATACCAAATATTGCGTTCCTTCAGCGTTAGAAGCCGACAATATGCTTGGATACACGACCCGGGCTTTCTGCATACTAAGAGACCCTAAACTGAAAAACGCGTTATTTATTTTAGATTTAACCACGCGGACCCCCGACCTACTTGCGGCAAGGCGTCTCACTACACCCAATAGAATTAAAGATTCTCTAAAAAAATTTTCCATGCGCTCATCTCTAAATTTAGAACCAGTGTATTCTTGCTTCCTTTAAATGCGCGCGTATTTCCGGCTGCGTAACGTTACCTAACGTCGTCCGCTAGCGTGGGCAGAACAAAATGTGATTCGCTCCAACTTACGTTGGACGTAACCTGGGTAGGGGTCATCTCCCCTCCCCACGCAAAATGCCCGCGATAGCTTTAACAACGCAACAAGATGGAATTTCAAGATCGCGATATTTAGAAATAGGCCGACTGGTGCCATTCAATTACTAACTTACATTAATCCCTAAAGAAAAAAACCCGCAATTACTTTTACCTACAGAAAAAAAAATCTAAAACACCCTATTATTCAGAGAGAAAAAGAATACTTCCCAATCTTTAATAGAGGGAAGACAAAAATGGCAAACTCAATAGTTAACGAAGAGAAAACGAAATGGGGCCTATTGAAGACTAAATCACAGTAACTCCATCACATTACCCCACCCTTCGAGGTCGGAGCCTGCCGATCTAATTTACTGTGGTCTTGGTGTTCAGATTGGCCCCTATCTATGTCTCCTGAGCTGTCTGAAATCGCTGAAGTTTCAGAGTCACTACTGGGGTTTTCCCTGGCTGCCGCACTCCCAAGTTCTTTCTTTCTTCACATTTCCTCTCCGGCGCGTCCTAACACGTACTTTCCTCCCGGTGCGTGGTAATGTCTTACTGGTATCCGGCTGCCTGCCTGGGTAAGAAATTGCCGTAACCGTGCGTAACTGTTCACCGTTGTCCAACGACCCGTGCACAATTCTCTCCTTCCTTCTTTACTCCCATGCTCCTGTTGAAGGGCAGTTCTCTCTCTGGACCTGTGCCGTCCCATGGTGGGTCTAAAACTTCCCTGGCTATGTTTCTCAACAGACTGACCTGATCAACCGACCTGACCGACTGGCTCTGTAGAGGCCTGGCGATGGCGACTATGGAGCTGCTCGCCAGCGGGGTTGTGACCGCTGGTACCTTGCAATGAAACCGGAGAAAATCTCGTGTATTTCTGACACACGGGTTTCCATTCATTTTCTGGGTGTCTACTGAATCCTTACTGATCCCAGTAGCTTCTATCTTTGGAAACAAGATAGGTAGTATCTGGCCCCTGGCAGTGGTTTCTGTGATCGCTCTTCCCCCTACCAACATTAAGAGGGACAGAGCTCGCTAACATAGCTCCTTGCAAATTCGTACGGCCGCTTTCCTCACTCTTTTCTGGCCTGAAAAGTTCGTGAGAGGAAAATGTAGACCACGGGAGTCCTCCGTCTAACACCCTGGTTCTACCTTCAACCTTGCCCTCCCCTGTGAGAGTTACTGGCGTCAGTTGGAATGTGTCCTGCAGTGACACTTGACGGTTTAAGATCCCGTTAGATCGCGGAGTATCTGAGATAAAGTACTCAGGGACTGGTTCCAATGTTCCTTGAAACAAATTGGAAAATAAAGCCAATTTTTCAGGCTTCTCATTACAAGAGTCGTTTCCTGTAAACGAGATACGAGATTTGTGGGGCCCATCTCCGTTTATAGGCAAACGGATACTCAGATCACTGTCCTCCTCCGTTTGAGTAAAGTGCTGGTCGGATGGGGCTCCAGGGCTGGTTGGAAACATATGTTTGCTCGATTCGCCGTCTTGTGCCCTTTTAAGAGTGCGCTGGTCGTTGACATATGTGATACAGTTCTTGTCAGTATGTCCCTCTCCTGAAGGAGCTAATACCATAGGGGGCCTAGTTCCCGACAACAAAGAATGCATTTCCGAAATCAGAGGCGTCACCTGTTTGTCCGTTAGGATGAACAGGGCTGACAGGCGAATACGCCTCTGCAGTTAACATACCGCTGTCCTTAGAGGCTTCTAACCTCTCCTTAACAAGACAGGGCTGTTCGAGCTCGCTCGGGGCTCCGTGAATTAGGGGTTCTCCCTGTTCACTTATCTGGCCTGTAGTAGGCCCCCTTGCTTCAGCAAGGATCGGTGTGCTAGGGGTTCCCAAAACTAAATGTGGGGCCCCTAGGATGAAGTCGTAAGCTGGCTGTGCCATTACAGCCGCTTTAATTGTGCCACGCACAAACTTGCACTTCACCTCATTTATTGGCTACTGGAAAGCGCTGTGACGCCCCTTTCCTTAAAACGCCACCAATATCAACTTTCTCCCCTGTCATTTGCCCGGGCTTCACCAGATGTCGGGCAACTATGCTGGGGTATGTAAGACCGCTGTCGAATAAACACGTAGTCGCAGTCCCGTTCACTTCTGCTGGTCCGCTGTTGGAGAACAACTTCTCTGACTGGATGGGTTTCCAGGTGTTCCCTTTTCGTCGCTCTCACAGGCCTTAAGCAAGCTGCATGATGCACGGGTGGTTTATTATTCATACACCTGGAGGGTCCAATGTGAAGTGGTCCGACAATTTCGACAGTATCTCTCATTATCTCCTCGGTTTCGGGCGGGGTCCTGAGAGTTTGGCCCTGTGATCTGTTGGGGGCTGGGGGCGCAGGTTATGACCGGAATGGGGCTCCTTGCGTGAAGGCCCCTGCTGCTAGTGAGCATGAGAAGACGACTGTGACGATGAAGCTCCTTTGTCCTGGACTGGCGGGGTCTGGGTGTTTTCGTTTCTGGCACAGAACTACGGCCTGTGCCGTTTAGAAACTTTCAGCAAACAGAATGATCTGATCAAGTTGCTGGGCACCCTGCTCTGCCAGGGACCTCCTCAAATCAGGAGACATGTTTGCCTTGATTTGTTCCACCATTATTAACTCTTCTAATCCTTCAAAGGATTTAGCCAGTCCCGACAACTCTCTCCAGCGAGTGAGGTAATTCCGTAGCCTTTCAGCAAACTGAGGAAAGCTTTCTCTTCCCCTTCTCCAGACGACTTTCCCTGAACATGGTTTGGCATTTACGGGGGGTCCACTGGAATCTTTGCAACAAACGCGTTCCGTAGTGCCTCGAAGTTGTTCTGGTCGTCTATGAGCAACTTGTGGTAGACGTCATACGCATGACCTCTGAGGGACTGCGATAACTTTAGACACCAAAGACCTTCATCCAACCCATATGCCTTTGCCGTCCGTTCGAATTTTTCCAGGAATATGTCCATTTTCCTCATTCCCCGTTAGGGAAAAGAGTCCATCGGCAAAAATTCATGGCTGCCATGGGGGGCCTCCATTTCCTGAGGTGTCTATCGCCACTGCTCCGGGGGAATCTCCATTAGCCGAACTGCCCTCCGAAGACCTGAGCTGCAGTTCCAGAGAACGCATGGCAAGTTCGTGCTGTCTTTCTGCTGCCTTTTCCCCTTTCCTCAACTTCTGCTGCCCTTTTTCTTTTCCTCAAAATTCTGCTGCCATTTTTCTTTCCTCAACTTCTGCTGCCCTTTTTCTTTCCTCATTCTGATATTTTGCCTTTCATTTTCTCTGATCATGTAGGCCTTAGTTTCCTCCTTGTCCATCGCCCATGTTCCTGGAGTGCAGCGTCACGCCAGGCAGCTCGTAACTTGGCCATATCTGCCATCTTACCTGTAACTGCTGTAGCTTACCAAAGACAAGAATGACAGAAAGAAAAAAAGTAAAAGAAGGAATTACCGGTTACCTACTGAGGAATGCTATCTCTATAACCCTCGGTCCCAAAACCCGAACTCAGCAGCACCAGTCTGACTGAAATAACGACCTGAAAAATATTGTTATGCAGCTACTAAAAATTTCTACCTTCCTGTTAGGAAAAAAAATCAGTTTAGCCATCAATTACCTCTAAGTTCTATAACTAACCTATACCTACTAATCCAACTGCCTGCAACCTGTGGAAAAACTTTTCTGTGGAAAAACTTATAAACTGGATCAGTTCTACTAGCTCTTGTCTAGGGGATATTGAAAGAATCTATTCCTCAACTTTCCTTTAGAAAACAATCTGTCAATCTAGATAAGATACCAGAATTGATGATCCTACAAAGTGATCCCAAGGACGATCGCCACCCACTTTGTGTCACGAGTTGGATTTAAGTTAGAGTTATGCCCAAGTGTAGACAAGACCCTAGTGTGAGAAAAGACTAAGATAATAGATTAATTATGAGAAATGACAGTGAATGTAGTAAGGTGAGTTCTATTGGCTTCCGAGGAGGATAACCGAAATTAAATCTCTCCTCGCCAATCGTTGACTTTAAGTGAATGCTATAAACTTCACCACCCTCTGGCTACCTTTAAAACAGACTAAAAGGAGATAAGGTTAAACACTAACCACTACAGACACCACTGTTAACAGACAACAGTTAAGGACTATACAGTGAGGACGAAGCTACTGATCCAGTGAACAATTAAATAAGTTTATTATAAGTTACAAATCCATTTCCACATAGCTTACAGATAACATTAGAATAGTAACAACAATATATATATAACGTGCCAGGTTATGAGCACATGACCTTGAAAAAAAAACAACAAAAACAAAAAGAAAAAAAAAAACAAGAAAAAAAAAAAAAAAAAAAAAAAACAAAGAACACAGATATTAAATTTATAAGAACACACTCATATTATGAACCCGCCAACACCACTATCTCTATCAACTTACAATACATAATCCACCTGTGCTGGGGACAAACAACAACTCATGAATGATATAACTTTAGATTCTATAGCTACCCTCTAATTTAGTGGCCCCTCAACTGTATCCACTACTCCTCTAATTATCAACTACTCATCTCTCTTTTGTCAACACGGCTGTCTGACCCTTGCCACTGAAGACTATCTGCACATCTGCATAACGTCTGTCAGCGGTATACGACCACTAAGTCACACACAAGCATACCCATTTTGCAATGTAATACAGATTAATATTCTATACTCTAAAGGTCTCAGAGGCTATCACTCTACAGCAATTATATGAGAACTGCTGCAGGTACCCTGATCTAATTTCTTCCACCATCTCTCTCCGCTCTCACACTTGCCAGCCTTGCTGCTCTCGTATTCATTTCAGACAGCAAAAACCTGGAAATGGATCTCCCTTTACTTCCTGGTTCCCTGATATAATCTCGTACTTCTGATGTACTAGGCAATCTTGCGTCGTGGACTTGTTGGATAGGCATTCTCTTCTATTTGGTCGAAAAGAAAGCTGATTCCCTCCCATGGCTAAAGTTACCCCACATTTGTGCGTTGTTTAGGCCCTTCGGTCAATTGTTACCGAGGCTAAAGAAAAACGACACAACCAACCCGCTTGCTGGGGGTTCGATGTGGTTGTGGTATAATATAGCTTAAGAGCTCCCGGGTCTTAATGAAAACTCCTTTTCAACTTATAAGTACTGCGTCGCTGTCCTGTCTCGACCTGCTACTTTTTTCCTCGACTCCCTCTCTATGGTGACACCACAATACTAAGAGTCCGAATACCACCATGCGCACGGTACAAGCTCTTACATAAAAAAAGACGCCTCATGCGGCGTTTTCCTCGACCTTTTCTCCTCTTTGAAGAAGACTGGGCTACCTTTGCCAGCTGTCAGGAAAACAAGATTTAATGGGCAAACGCCCGCACCTTCGGGCCGTGTGGACCACGTGCAGTGGACACAAAATAGACATGCCATATACTCTGTACTTACAAATACCAAAATACTTTCATATAATTAAACTTACATATAAAAACGAAAAACAGTGGTTTCTTCAGTCATCCAGGCTCCAAAAAACTAGTCACAAAGCAAGGTTAAAACACTCCGAAAAAAGCACAAAACGAACTGCTACGCAAACCTTTTACCCCTCTCCCCCATTCCCCATACATTGTGCACGAAGCAGTATACCATAAATATATCCTGACCTCAGGGTCGATCATATTCCCGCGAAACAACGCCCCCCTGCCTGGTCATAACTCGAGAACCAAGCAACCCCAAAGACTCAACCTCAACTCCCAGAACTCATACTGATTCAATACTAATTATACCATGCTTGCCTCAGGCCTTAAAAACCATTTAAAAACAGGTAGGGAAACACCTCCCGTTACTTAGCCTAAAATGGCTTTAAACTCTGTTAAGAACGGGATCCCCTCATGGGACCTTATATCATCGTTTTCCCCCTTAAGACGAATAAATTTGCACTAACAATTAACCGCACATTAAATGTTGAAAAATTCAACCTTTACATTTTATATATGTAACATCCTCAATACACAGAAATAAAATCTAAATTCTAACTCCACTCTATAGGACTTTATTTCAAGAATTTTCAAGTAAAAACCATGTAAACACAAAATCCACATACTACTCTGCATAATATTTATATAAACACTATACCACTTAAGTGCAGCCATATTAATTTCCTATGTCTACTCTTCACCTCTACCCACGTGGTTTCCCTGCAATTATATTACTTATAAACCTACACCTGAAAGAAAAATACTTAATTTATCCTACTCTAATCCAGCCAGCTATTCCTGTCGCAAAGAATAAATCCCGAGTAACACCACACGGGATAAAAAAATACCCCCCATAAAAAAAATCCGGGGAGTTCCCAGTAATTTTAATAAAATGTGACGTTATCAGAATTAAACTCTCAAGGAAATAAAAATCACACGCGGCTATCAGAAATATTCTGTAAATTAATATAAATCTAAGGAATGCTGTGTAATTTCTACAGACTTTTCCTATTAAATCAGTACGGAGCACCCACACCTACGTAATATCTCCTTTAGTCCACTCATAGACAACTGCTATCCACTGTTAGATAATAAATTGATGGCGTTACAAGTTCTTAGTAAAGTTCAAAAAATTAATATATAAATATATAGAACGAGACTTAAGGCTCTATTAGAAAGAATATCTAATTTATAAAAGAAAAAAAAAACAACAAAAGCCGAAAAAAAAGTTAAGACAAAAAAAAAAGAAAAAGAAAAAACACCAGCCGCCGCCCCCTCTCCCCACAACCCGTCCCTCCGCCTCCACCCCGCTCTTCTCGCCCCCCCCCAATCTCTATACTCTCACACAAACCACTCAACACCCTCACCCACTGCCAAACCCCAACCATCCCACCCGCCACATGACTTACCAACCGCGTACGCCGCCCTACATTTATGTCTTGGGTGCACCCCCGACCCGGGCATTACAAGCTGCAACGGACTCACATACGAAAATCAAGGCATCCTAAATACAGAAAAACGCGTATATTTTTTTTTAGCATAATTAACCACGCTCGGGAACCCCCGACTTACAAGATGGCACGGACGTAAGAGAGAGCGTGCGGTTCTCACAACAACCCATGAGAATTAAACGGATAAACCTCAGAAAATATATCACCATTGCGCTCAGATCTCCTATAATTTTAGAATCAGTGATAAACTTCCCCCCCACTTCTTCCCTCTTACTCTTTCTTGCTTCCTTAAAATGGCGCGCGTGAGGGTGTATATTCCTTGCTGCTGTAACGTTTACCTAGACTCGTCGCGTCCCGCTAGCGTGGTGGGCATAACAAAATGTGCTTTCGCACCAACTTACGTTGGACGTTAACCTGGTTAGGGGGTCATCTCCCTCCCCCTTCCCCACGCAACAAAATGGACCCTGCGATAAATTTAACAGACGCGAACACAAATTGAACTTATTTACATTCAAAGATCGCGATATTTAGAAAATAGGCCGACTAGGTGCCATTCAAGATACTAAAACTAACATTAATCCCTAAAGAAAAAAAACCCGCAAATAAATCTTTACCTACCGAAAAAATCTAAACACACCCTAATTATTCAGAGAGAAAAAGTATATACGGATTCACCAATACTTTAATAGAGGGAAGACAAAATAATGGCAAAGATTCAACTAGAGTTACGAAGAGGAAACGAAATGGGGCCTATTGAAGACTAAATTCTCACAGAGTAACTCCATCACACTCAAACCCTGTATCCAACAGAGATGGATGGTATTAAACATCTGGCTATAGCTATAAAAAGTCGGTTTTTGTGCTTATGTTTGTGGGACTGAGCTAAGGACCACGCTTGACTGTCCAGTCGTCCCATGATAAACAGGCCACACTGTGTGAGGTCAGTGTTAGCCAAGAGCATACTTGCAAAATCCTGCAAAAAATGTATCCATGATACCAATGCAGTCACATGATCCTGCAGTCACATGATCCTGCAGCAGTGGTTTCTGTGGCAATTAGTTTAACATAATGAAGTTACCAGCCCACGTACAATCTCGTATTAGTCACCTTGTATGTCAAGTATGAGGATACAGTGTTCCGTACAATCTTGTATTAGTCTCACCTTGTATGTCAAGTATGAGGATACAGTGTTCCGTACAATCTTGTATTAGTCTCACCTTGTATGTCAAGTATGAGGATACAGTGTTTCGTACAATCTCGTATTAGTCTCACCTTGTATGTTAAGTATGAGGATACAGTGTTCTGTACAATCTCGTATTAGTCTCACCTTGTATGTCAAGTATGAGGATACAGTGTTCCGTACAATCTCGTATTAGTCTCACCTTGTATGTCAAGTATGAGGATACCGTGTTCCTACTCTTTCTTCAGAGACCCCCGGGAAGCCACCTTAGGCAACATGCACATACAAGACAAAATGCACATACAAGACAAAATGCATATACAAGACAAAATGCATATACAAGACAAAATGCACATACAAGACAAAATGCATATACAAGACAAAATAACCATTACAAAAAATCAGGGTACGGACTGGTGCACGGGGACGCTTCAGCGTGGTTATTTTTGTCTCTGCTGGATTCGGTGACAAGCGACATCAGATATTTCTGTTTACAGGTCATATAATTTTTTTATATATTTAACTCGAGTTCTCATCACACTTTCCTTCTCGTCTTTTCTATTTTCATTCACTTGACCTTGGCGAAGGTCTTCTGATTGATTGATAGCCTACATGGCTATTTCTTTCTCCTTTGTCCCAGAACTAACACAACAAGCAGAAGAGAGGAGAAAACGTTGAAAGGAGCACCAGGAAAATAAGCAGCTGAGGGCTGTCACCTCAGGGGCGCATTCCCATAGTCAGTTATGACTGAAGGGGCTATTATTATTATTATTATGTCCCAGATTAGACACAAGACTTATTTTAGGTTTACCCCAACATAAGCTATACCACTTTAAGGCAGGGTTAAAACACACAGATAAGACAACTAGATACAGTCAAATGACAACCAATGTGGTTATATCAGAACACAGACTTGCTTTTCTTCATCTTCTTCTTGTACAGTTCCCTGAGGAGTATGGAGCCACTAAATATGTTGGCCACTGAGCACAAAGCTTGGGCCAAAGTATTTCTCTGGCTAAATACTATACTAATATGAGACTACTCAGTTTTTTGCTCCCCCATCCTGGTACACCAAAAACAACAAATACCAGAAAAGAACACATTAAACAAAACAAAAAAAGATAGGCAAGCCACCTACAGTTTTGGTTTTTCCTGGGATGAACACAAAGTCCTTGCTCAAGAGTTGCTCCAGAAAACAGTACTTTGTGTACAGGTCATCTGGGGAGGGACAAAAAGAACATGCTTCTGTTACACAATTTTCACAAGTCAGTGATAAGATGAGGATACGCCACTGATACACTGGCAAGCATGAGCATATAAAATTTTCTTCTAATAAGAACAGCAGCAGGACAATTCATAAACTCAAGATGAAAATACATGTAGTTACTCTATTTATAATTTCTTTGAACGTATGCTTGTAAAGAATGTGGGGATACGTAGCTTCTGTTCTTGTACAAGGAATTAAGAAACAAACTTTATTTTCAAACAGCTGAGAACTGGGCATGCTGGTCCATCTTACATTCGGTTCCTCATTTCTCTCATCTTGTTTATATCCATTCATTCAGACATTTTAAGTCATAATTTTAAGTAATGGCATACAACAATATTAAAAATCAGACTATTCACATGACGGTGTTCTATCATAATAAATTTATTTTAGTGTTTAGTATTTTTATTTTCTTGTGTGCGCGCAATTGAATATTGCTTTGGTCAGTGACATATATTTCTACATGAGTTCCCCGACACTTCAATCATTAACCATCCTCTCAATGTCTGCTTGCCCTGAAGCCAGATCTTTGCTGTTAGAACTTTCGCTGATTTGTTTCGTCTCTCCACGCAACTAATGTGTGGCGTTCCTTCCACAAACGACCTTTTCTGTTCATTTCCCCCTCAATATTCTGGGGGATATCTGCAGCCCTTCTCTAGTATCTGATTTCGTATAAAGGTCTGCAACCTTTAATCTGAAATTCAAAAAGCAATGAAAACCTACAGTTTTTTCGGTGCAGCATCGTGTGCACAATATAACTATCATGGCATAGTTCGACTTCTTAGAAGCTTACTACTTGGAATTATCTTCACCTACATCTTAGTGTGTATGTGAGTGACAACTAAGATACCAATCTATATAACTACTACTAACTGGCTCGAATGTGAATCTAAGAGCATTCATACACATCTAGTGATACATCAGCCCACACACTGGAGATAGATACAGTTCAGTCCTAAACTGTTTATTATACAACTTCACTATGGAAAAACTTCTTACAACGGAGAACAATAACCAATCCACCACCTAGTCAAAACATATCTACTGACATGACCACAGCCTCTCTGAATATACAATAATCACAACAGGTGAACATAATCTCCAGCAGACGAAACGGATGATATGTCCGGCCAAGAGCAAACACAGCACCCACAATGGCCTACTGAAGCCAGCAACCATTTTCGCACCTACTGCCCTGACCAATCCACAACCGGATAACTGGTCATGTGCACCCGTGAACTACAGTTCACAGAAAAACACCACATACGCTTGTCTGTGCTGATCCTGCCAATACACTCTCTGCAAAGCAGGTAGGCTCATGGATGTCATAAGACATTCCGTGACAATGATCCAAGCAGATGTTCTGCGCTTAAACTGCCCTGCTAAGGCATGTGCCAAACATTAGACAGAGTGTTGTAAATCTTTCAAACATAGAACGCTTGGTTGTGTCTCACACTGCTACCAGCCACGTGTGCATTTGCAGCTTTCAGATATTTTTGTACTTTTTTATTATGATTCTGAGTTAAATTTCAGTTTGAAAATTTCAAAAAAGAATTGTTGTTCTTAAGGGTAACAAGAAGAAAAGGTAGCCTCTCTCATTATTGATAGTACAGAAAGTAAAGTTACTACAGGAGCCTTTAATGTGGTGTGTCTGTGAGGTATCTTATTGAATAATATGGTGTAGGAACTACCACAGTATACATGGTTTAAGGAAGCAGAAAGACAAGTTGTCTGATGGGGGTACTACTAGATGAAAAGAAAAACTGTGTTTGCTGCATTTGCTTGTGGGTGCTATCTCGGGCCCCTCCAGGGTGTTACCGTAATATACGGTTCCAAAATCCCAAAAATTCAGAATCTCAAACACGTCTGGCTCCAATAGTCTTGAATAAAAGGTTGCAGACCTGTACTATGATCTTCCTCTCATGTGCCTTAAACACTGATCATGTTTGACAATGACAGCAAAACACTGGAATGAATACACTATATATCAGCTGTCACGGAGCCAAGCCTGTTTTACAGACAGGAGGTATGACGTGTTGGTGTTGCGGGTAGTGGATTCTCCCCCTTTCTTCACCCTAGGTCTAGTGAATTCATTTTTCATGAAAGGAGCGACCAATGCGGTGTCAGTCTCTTGGCCTAGCAAAACCTCTCATACCTTAAGATGGTTGTGCATGGTGAAGAGCCACACCCTCCTCGAGGTAGTCCTGGTAACTGAGGGTGCGAACCCCCAGGCTAAACACAACAGATCTAGAGGAGCGAACCTCGATAATGAAACCAGTGCACTAAACTGTACACACCCTCTGTGGGTGGGAAGGAGCCAGATGGATACCGAACAAGTCTCAGGAGTGGGAACAAGTATGCAATACTTCCTGAAGACAGGAACCCATCGTAAAGGCACAGAGACTGGACGTGACGATCCTATTGCCTTCAACTTTTGGTCATATGCATAGAGCCGCGTAGAACTCTGTGTAACTAGCAGGTAATTTGGTGGCGGGAATGAGCACTGTTAACAACAGACTAATAAGAGCAAGACTGAGAGGGAGATTCACCAACACCACAATTATACAATGTTATGCACCAACAAATGACAGCGACGAAGAGATTAAGGACGAGTTCTATCAACAGGTACAAAAGGAAATGGAAACTGTACCCAGGTACGATCTTATTATAGTAATGGGAGACCTAAATGCGAAAGTTGGAACACACAATAATTATAACGAAAGAGTAATGGGGAAATGCGGCAGTGGAACAGTAAATGAGAATGGGGACAAATTAATAAGCTTCTGCAGTATTAACAACCTGGTCATCGGAGGAACACTTTTTCAACACAAAGAAGTGCACAAGTTAACATTCTTCTTCTTCCATCCTTAGCCACCGACCGTCAAAGCAGTCAGTGGCCATTACGCCTAGTGGCGTCTTAGGGCAACAACAGATAGGTTTTCTTTGCCATTGTTTCCCATCACGCCTAATGGCGTCTTTAGGGCAATGGCAAATCAATCCATTTGCTGTTGTTTCCGTAATCGAAGTGACTGGCAAACGGGTGATCAGCCCGTTGTGACAAGTTAACATGGGAATCACCAAACGGACGAGACAAAAACCAGATAGATCACATAATGATCAATGGCAGATGGAGACATGCACTACAAGACGTGAAAGTAAGAAGAGGCGCAGATGTGGGAAGTGATCATCACCTAGTAGTAGCAAGACTGAAGGTGAAACTCAGAGCTGCTGGACCAGTTGCAGTCAAACAGAAAAGATACAACATCACGAAACTTAAGGACCCCCTCACCAGAAAAGCGTTTGTGGTCGACGTAAAGAGACGATATCTGATTACCAAAAGCCAGGAAAGAACAGAGACCGACGATGTGGACCAGAAATTCAACACCATCTCAACAATATATAAAGAAAGCAGCAAGGCATGCTTGGGATTCCAGGAAAGAAAGAGCCAAGACTGGATAACACCAGAAACGCTAAACACCATAGCGAAGAGAAAGGAAATGAAAAGGAAGAAAACAGAAGCTAAGTCTCCCAGGTTAAAGGCAATATATAGTGAACAGTACAGTCAGCTGGACAAGGAAGTAAAACGTCAAACCCGTGCTAACAAAAGGACATTTCTGGATGACCTTGCAAGACAGGCAGAAGAGGCAGCACTGAGAAATGAACAAAGCACAGTTTATAAAATAACTAAAGCTATCAGTGGAAAACGAGGTGCAAACAACATAACGTTAGTAAGAGACAAGCAAGGAAATCTCATCACCACAGCACAGGGGCAGGAAACAAGGTGGGCAGAGCACTTCAGAGAAACACTGAATAAGGAACCACCAGAGACTCAGCTGAATGTTCCTGAGGCTGAAAGTGACTTAGACGTAAATACAGACATTCCACGAAAAGAAGAAATTATCACAGCTATCAAAGGGCTAAAAAAATGGAAAAGCGCCTGGTCACGACAATCTGAATGCTGAGCTATTCAAGACAGACCCTGAACTAGCAGCAGAACTATTAGAACCACTATTTGCACAAGTCTGGGAAACTGAGACAACACCAACAGAGTGGAGTAAAGGAACAATTGTCAAATTGCCCAAGAAGGGCGACCTTGCAGACTGCAACAACTGGAGAGGAATTACCCTCCTCTCAGTTCCCAGCAAAATACTAGGCAGGATAATCATCCAGAGAATTTCAAAAGCAGTTGACCATAAACTGAGGAAAGAACAAGCGGGCTTCAGAAAGAACAGAAGATGTGCAGATCATATATTTGCCCTCAGGAACATTATAGAGCAGTGCTCAGAATGGCAGAGACAGCTGTACATTAACTTTGTTGATTTTGAAAAGGCTTTCGACAGCATACACAGGGACAGCCTATGGAAAATTCTGAGGGCTTATGGAATTCCCAGCCGCATTGTTTCCATTATAAAAAGCCTCTATTCTAACTTTACGTGCAGTGTTGGATCGAGTAATGTCACTTTCGAAGTGAAAACAGGAGTACGACAGGGATGCCCCTTATCAACAACATTATTTTTGACAGTCATAGATTGGGTGATGCGCCAGACAACAGAGGGCAGTCCAAGGGGAATTAGATGGACAACGTTTTCTACACTGGAAGATTTGGAATATGCAGATGACATTGCACTGCTCGCGCATTCACACCAACACATTCAAGACAAAACTGATAGACTGAATAAGTATGGCCAGCAGGTTGGCCTGAACATCAATCTGAAGAAGACAGAGGTCATGACACTAAATGTGGGCAATCCTGAGCCAATAACAGTAAGGAACCAGAAGTTAGAACAGACAGACACATTTACTTACCTAGGAAGCATAGTAACACCTGACGGCGGAACAAGCAAGGACATTAACAACAGAATGAATAAAGCGAGAACAGCCTTTGCTATTCTCAACAACATTTGGAAGTCTTCCCAGTACAGCACAAACACCAAATTAAGACTGTATGAGAGCTGCGTACTTTCTGTGCTTCTCTATGGTGCGGAATGTTGGAGAGTAACAGAGAAGGAAATGTCGAAACTGTCCTCCTTCCACACAATCTGCCTAAGGAAAATTCTCCGAATCTTTTGGCCAAACACCATCAGCAACCAAGAACTACTTATTCGGAGTAACCAGGAGGACATGCACACCATCATAGCTGGCAGACGCTGGAGTTGGGTTGGCCATGTCCTCAGAAGGGACCCTGATACCATCGCAAGAACAGCTATGCTATGGACCCCCGAGGGAAAGCGAAAGAGAGGCCGACCAAAAACAACTTGGCGGAGAACTGTGGAAGCTGAGATGCAAAGAATGAACCACAGTTGGGGCACTGTACGAAGGATGGCCGCCGACCGAGCAAAGTGGAATCAATTTGTTGCTGCCCTACAAGACGCCACCAGGCGTGATGGCCGCTGACTGCTTTGACGGTTGGCGGTTATGGATCAAAGAAGAAGAAGAAGAATGAGCACTGTGAACTCTACCTTGGCTACGTATCTCAGGGAGATGCAGAAACACCAACTTTATCTCCCCTGGAGCTGGCACAGTACACTTCTGTCTTCTACCGAGGGTGGGTTGTTGTTGTTTAACTAGGGCTGCTGAGCTTTTCGCTCTTTTGCAGCCAATACCAAGTTGAAGGCTCCATGGTGTTATCTACACTGTAGGCTTTTCTGCCATTCCAAAACATGTTGAGTTGAAGTCATGAGCACCAGTTTCTCCAGCTTAGCTTGCATTTAAAGGATCATCACATCTGGTACTATGCTAGGAGGAAGAAGCGTGTGGCATACTGTGCATTCCTCGTCATCCAAGGGGGCTCTCCAAATAAGCAGAGCTAAAATACTGTGCTCTGGTTCTGGACTCTTCCAAGGAATCATCATGTCCAACACAGAGCCAGTTCTGAGCTCCCCCAGCTTATCACGGAGTCCATAGTGAGATCCTCCTGCATGCAAACAACCAGTAAAAGCCAGAGTTACATCTGGGGCTTAAGTGACTCCTTCAAGCTTAGAGTGTAATGCTTGGTTCTCAACATGTTTCACCACATGGGGAATCCCTGGAAGTGTGTGGATGATTTCAAGAGTCAATGAGGGTGTAATTAGCCTCACAGACAGAGGTTCACATCCAAATCTACATACTATAGCATCGTGCATAGTTGGTGGTCATATAAGGATGACTCCAGATATGCCTCCATGCATACCCAGAGTGGGTAGGAAATCCACAGGCACCCCAGTATCACAATGCCATGACGATGAAGTGAAAACATGCAGATATCACTACATGGCATTGGGCGAAGGGCGAGAGCCCAAGCGCTGCTGGATCAATAACAACAACAAAAACAACATCAGCTGTCACAACATGTAACTCCTAATACACAACGCATACAGCATGCAGGTAAATATCTTCTTCTTCTTCTTTGATCCTTCGCCGACCGTCAAAGCAGTCAGTGGCCATCACGCCTAGTGGCGTCTTGTAGGGCAACAACAAATTGATTCCACTTTGCTCGTAGGCGGCCATCCTTCGTACAGTGCCCCAACTCTGGTTCATTCTTTGCATCTCAGCCTCCACAGTCCTCCGCCAGGTTGTTTTTGGTCTGCCTCTCTTTCGTTTTCCTTCAGGGGTCCAAAGCATAGCTGTTCTTGTGATGGCATCGGGGTCTCTTCTGAGGACATGGCCAACCCAGCTCCAGCGTCTGCCAGCTATGATGGTGTGCATGTCCTCTTGCTTGCTCCGAGTAAGCAGATCTTGGTTGGTGATGGTATTCGGCCAAAAGATTCGGTGAATTTTTCTTAGGCATGTTGTGTGAAAAGAGGACAATTTCGACATTTCCTTCTCTGTAACTCTCCAGCATTCCGCACCATAGAGAAGCACAGAAAGCACACAGCTTTGATATAATCTTAATTTTGTGCTTGTGCTGTATTGAGAGGACTTCCAGATGTTGTTTAGGCTAAAAAAGGCTGTTCTTGCCTTATTCATTCTGATGTTGATGTCTTTGCCTGCCCCGCCGTCTGGTGTTACTATGCATCCTAGGAATGTGAAGGTGTCTGTCTGTACCAGTTGCTGATTCCTTACTGATATGGGCTCAGGGATGCTCACATTGAGCGTCATAACCTCTGACTTCTTTAAATTGATGTTCAAGCCCACCTGCTGGCTAAACTTATTAAGTCTATCCGTTTTTTCCTGGATGTGTTGATGTGAATGTGCTAGTAGTGCAATGTCATCTGCATATTCCAGATCTTCCAACGTAGAAAATGTAGTCCATCTTATTCCTCTTGGACTGCCCTCTGTTGTCTGGCGCATCACCCAGTCTATGACTGTTAAAAATAGAGTGGTTGATAAGGGGCATCCCTGTCGTACTCCTGTCTTCACCTCAAAGGTAAGTTGCTCTGCCCAACACTACACGTAAAGTTGGCATAGAGGCTTTTTATTATTGACACTATGCAGCTTGGAATTCCATAAGCCCTCAGTATTTTCCATAAACTGTCCCTATGTATGCTATCAAAAGCCTTTTCAAAATCAACGAAGTTAATGTACAGCTGTCTTTGCCATTCTGAGCACTGCTCTATAATGTTCCTGAGAGTGAATATATCACATCTTCTGTTCTTTCTATATCCTGCTTGTTCTTTCCTCAGTTTGTGGTCTACTGCTTTTGAAATTCTCTGTATAATTATCCTGCCTAGTATTTTGCTGGGAACTGAGAGAAGAGTGATTCCTCTCCAATTATTGCAGTCTGCAAGATCTCCCTTCTTGGGCAATTTGACAATTATTCCTTTGTTCCACTCTGATGGTGTTGTCCCCGTTTTCCACACTTGTGCAAATAGTGGTTCTAATAGTTCTGCTGCTAGCTCAGGGTCTGTCATGGCCAGGAGCTTTTCCGTTCTTTAACCCTTTGATTGCTGCGATGATTTCTTCTTTTCGTGGAATGTCTGTATTTACATCTTGATCGTTTTCAGCCTCAGGAACATTCAATTGTGTCTCTGGTGGTTCCCTGTTCAGAGTTTCTCTGAAGTGCTCTGCCCATCTTGTTTCCTGTCCCTCTGCTGTCGTGATGAGATTTCCTTGCTTATCTCTTACTAATGTAATATTGTTTGCACCTCGTTTTCCGCTGATGAATTTAGTTATTTTGTATACTGTGCTTTGTTCATTTCTCAGTGCTGCCTCTTCTGCCTGTCTTGCAAGATCGTCTAGGAAATTCCTTTTGTTGGCTCGGGTTTGGCGTTTAACTTCCTTGTCCAGCTGACTGTACTGTTCGCTATATAGTTGCTTTAACCTGGGGGACTTCACTTCTGTTTTCTTTCTTTTCATTTCCTTTCTCAGTGTTATGGTGTTTAATGTTTCTGGTGTTATCCAGTCTTGCTTCTTCCTTTCCTGGAATCCCAAGCATGATTTGCTGCTTTCCTTATATATTGTTGAAATGGTGTTGAATTTCTGGTCTATATCATCAGTCAATGTCTTTTCCTGACTTTTGGCAAACTGATATCGTTTCTTTATGTCAGCCGCAAAAGCATTTCTGGTAAGGGGGTCCTTCAATTTGCTGATGTCAAACCTTTTCTGTGTAGTTACAATTGGTCCAGCCCTTCTTAGTTTCACTTTCAGTTTTGCTACTACTAAATGGTGATCACTTCCCACATCTGCACTTCTTCTTACCTTCACATCTTGTAATGCATGTCTCCATCTACCGTTAATCATGATGTGGTCTATCTGGTTTCTGTCCCGACCATTTGGTGATTCCCATGTTAATTTGTGAATTTCTTTATGTGGGAAAAGTGTTCCTCCAATGACCAGGTTGTTAATACTACAGAAACTTATTAATTTATCCCCATTTTCGTTTGCTGTTCCGCTGCCGCATTTCCCCATTACTCTTTCATTATATGTATTGTGTGTACCAACTTTCGCATTGAGGTCTCCCATTACTATAATAAGATCATATCTAGGTGTGTCTTCCATTTCTTTCTGCAGTTGTTGATAGAATTCCTCCTTGACCTCTTCATCGCTGTCATTCGTTGGTGCGTAGCATTGTATTATTGTAGTATTGGTGAATCTACCTCTCAATCTTAATCTTATCAGTCTGTTGTTGATGGGTTTCCATTCCAGTAATGTCCTTTCTATTCCTTTCTGTAAAATAATGGCTACGCCTTCGTTGTGCTGTCCATCCTCTCTTCCAGAGTAAAGTACTGTTTCTCCTGTTGCTGTTTTAACTTTTCCTGCCCCTGTCCATCTGCTCTCGCTTATCCCTAGAATGTGTAACCTATAGTTTCTCATTTCTGCTGTGACCTGTTTTAGTTTATCCGTCTCATTCATTGTCCTGACATTCCAAAATCCTATTCTACAGGTAAATATAAACTGACCAAATAGAGACATGATGTCCATCTTCACAAGTTGTGTAATGTAACAATAACAATAGGCATAAAATACATTGATAGATTGACTTATTACACTTCAGCCCCCTGCGGAGCACAGGCCTTTAACAAGTTCACATTAAACCTTCATGTCCTGTGCCATCTATCCAAGGTCTTTGCACGACCTTTCATGTCTTTCTCCAACTTCTTTCTCCATGTTTTTCTGTCTTCCTTTTTTTATCTTACCTTGGAGATTTCAAAAGGACTGCCTTGTAAAGCTATTAACTGGTTTTTTTTTTTTTTAAATGTGTGTCCTATCCAACACAAACATCTTTTCCTCACCTCTTTCTCCGCTGGTATTTGCCTGTGTTACAGGGGCCCAAAAGTGGAGCAAAGAACAGTAACACTATGCCATACCAGGCATACCATAGAAGACAACTAAGAAGAACTGGACTTAGCGTCTGCTACCAACTCCTGTAGAAACTTAGAGCCAAATTAAATTTTTATTTTTTTCTTAAAAAACATGAACAAATCATCAGAACGCAGTAATACAGATAATTCAGCTCAGCCATCCATGATGGCAGAAGGTCCTCTATTAAAGATGTTTAGGTCGCAGTCCATAAAATACATACCTATTGATAATTTTTCTTCATTGCAAGTGTTGACAGAAATAGCAATCAAGGCCGGCCGGACAAAGACATGTAGAATGTGGTTACGATACAGGGACAACATCAAGTGCTGTCCAGCTGAAAATTTAAAAAGAAAAAAATGGCTGTTACTTTTTTAAAAATCATCATTCCTTTCCGTTCCCTATGGAACATAGGGCTGAAACAGTTGCTCTCCATCGATTTCTATTCTGGGCTGTCTTTTTCAGCTGTGCCCAAGTCATTCCAATTTCCTTAGCCTCCTCTTCCACTGTTCTTCTCCAAGTTCTCCTTGGCCTCCCCACTCTTCTTTTTCCTTGTGGGTTCCAGTCACCTCTGGCTATGCTTGATTGTTCTCTTTTGAGCGTATGTCCTATCCATCACCTTCTTACCTTAATTTCCATTTGTATTGGCTGTCGCCCGCATCTTTTCCTCAGCTCTACATTTGTTATTACATCTGGCCATTTTATACGGAGTATCCGTCGGAGACATCTATTTACAAGTATCTGTAGTTTGGAGGTGATACTCTTTGAGACATGCCATGTCTCTGAGCCATACAACAAGACTGACTTCACATTTGAGTTAAAGATTCTGATTTTGTTATCTCTGGGTATAGCTGAGGAGTTCCATATTGGTCGATCGGGCATTAAAAGCACATCTGGTTTTATTTATCTTAGAACAGACATCACCATTGGTTCTCCCTAATTTGTCAATGTTACTCCTCAGATATGTAAAGCTTTCTACTTCTTCAATAACTTGACCATTGATCTTCATCGAGTCCATCTGCCTATTATTTATCCTCATTTCTTTTGTTTTATTTACATTTATGTGTGGTCCCATCATTACTGCTTTTGTCACTAATCTACTTGTTTTCTCCTGCATATCTTGCTGTCTATGTGATAGAAGGCACAAATCATCTGCAAATTCAAGATCTTCCAGCTGTTTGTTGAATGTCCACCGTATTCCTGTTTTCTCTCCTGTTGTTTGCCTCATAACCCAGTCTATGACCATGAGAAAAACTGTTGGTGATAGCAGACACCCCTGTCTGAACCCGCTGTGTACTGTGAACGGCTCTGATAGTTTTCCTTTGTGCACTACTTTGCATGAGGCCTCCTGGTAGAAATCTTGGATGATTTTAATGAATTTCTCTGGTATTCCATAACGACTCAGGATTTTCCATTTCACAGTACGGTCTATACTATCAAAAGCTTTTTCGAAGTCCACAAAATTTGTATATAAGGGGGTCTGCCATTCGTTTGATTGTTCTTTGATGATTCTGAGTGTTGCTATCTGGTCTGTACATGATCTTCTTGCATGAAATCTTGCCTGTTCTTCTCTGATTTTGTCATTCACCGCCTTCTTATTAAGGTCCAATAAAACTCTGGTCCAAATTTGTCCTGCCACTGTGTTTTTAATATCAGAAAAGTTTTTTTATTACACACATTTCTTCTTCTTGGCTCCTTAGCCGCTGATTGGCAAAGCCATCAGTGGCCGTCACACCTAATGGTGTTTTGTAGGGCAGGAACAAACTGTCTCCACTTTACTTGGTCGCTGGTCATCCATCGTGTGGTGCCCTGACTTTGGTTGATGCTTCTACCGTTCTCCGCCAGGTTGTTTTTGGTCAGAACCTCTTTTACCTTCCTTCTGTGGCCCACAGCCTTGCAGTTCTTGCGATATTGTCTGTATTTCTTCTGAGGGTACAGCCATCCCAAGTGCAGAGTCTTCCAGCTATGAGGGAAGGTCAAAAAGTAATGCCTCCTATTTTTTATGTATGTAAATACTGCATCGGTGTGCAATTTGTAAATTTGGCAGGATTCCTCAAACACTCTTCTGCACTGTATAGCATTACCAACCTGTTTCAGTAACAGGTGGCACCACTGTAACAGTTTAAAAATGGCTGCCAAAGACGTTCGGTTAAAACAACGTTATGTCATAGAATTCCTCAATTCTGAAGGCGAGACCCCAATTCGCATCCACGAACGTTTGAAGAATGTTTATGGAGATTCAACAGTGGATGTTAGCACTGTCCGACGTTGGGTACATCGTTGTGATGAAGCTAAAGTAGGTCAATCCTCAATGGCTGACGCAAAGCGGACTGGCCATCCTTCTATCGTAGTGACTCCACACAACATTCATCGAGTTGATGGCATCATTCGTGGTAACCGTCGGGTAACACTGGATGAACTTTCTTCCATGTTGTCCATTAGTAAAGGCAGTGTCCAGAACATCATTAAAGACCTGGGTTATTCAAAAGTTTGTGCACGGTGGGTACCCAGAATGTTGACAGACAGACAACATCGCCGACAAGAAAGAAGTTCAAAAGTTCACCATCTGTAGGGAAAGTTATGGCCTCCGTGTTTTGGGATGAGAAGGGTGTGAATCTTCTCGACTTCTTGGAACAGGGAAACACGGTGAATGCAGACCGTTACATTGAAACTTTGAAGAAGCTTAGAGGTCGTCTTTGGCGACTTTACCCACTAAACGATCAGAGAACTGCACTACTGTTGCACGATAATGCCACGCCACACACCGCTAAACGCACCATTGATGCGAATGCAGAATTTGGCTGGATATTATTACCACATCCCCCTTACAGTCCCGATCTTGCACCTTCTGACTTCCATCTGTTTGGACCACTGAAAGATCTTCGCGGACATCACTTTGAGGGCCCGAGACCCTTAAACGCGCCGTACGCCAGTGGTTTAGGAAAAAGGACACAAATTTTTACCGTGCGGGGATACATGCCCTTGTGAGAAGATGGACAAAAACTGTAACAAATAACGGAGATACATTGAGAAATAAATTTTTGAAGTTCAGACTTGGGGCTACATTTCAATGTGAATTTTATCTGTTTTCTTGCCTATTGAATGAAATTAAAAATTACGAGGCATTACTTTTTGACCGTCCCTCGTAATTACATATAGTTGCAATACTCAATACTGATTATATCTGTTAGAATCCATTTTGAATTGTAGATGGCTTGAACAAATCAAGATAGAATAATCAATGAAAGTGAGGATGCCAATGAGAACATGAAAAAAAAAAGAACAAGGAAGAGAAAGTCAAAACAACTGAAACATAAAGGGTAACAAGTAAAGGTCAGAAATAGTCATTGGTGATAGTATAAATTGCAGTTGGCTATTTAGTGACTCTTTCGTCTGTTGGAAATATCAAATCACAAGACCTTTTATATATAGAAAAGCACCCTCATGTAACCAATGGACCTTATCTAAGTTAAATTGGGTGTAACTCCCAAAATGAGACAAAACTCTTTTTTTTTAAATTTTAAATTAAAACCAGCAAACCTAAAACTACTTTTTCTTCAGCATTAATTAATGAATGTGAAAGAAAAGTACATCAAGCTGACCAAGACTATATCTAAGTCTAATATAGTTCTATTAAGAAACCTTTCATAACATAATGTGCTAGCCCGACCTGTTATCATAAGCGTATCAGTTGCCTTTGCATGGACAGGAGGTGCAACCCTCACCAGCTCTACAACATCATCGTCAGTGACACGAACAATGTTTCGATGCAATTTAACATTTTCTCTCAACACTGTTTCTGCAGATTCTGTGGCTGGAATAGAAAAATCAAAAGTACAATTTCTTTTTTTTTTATTCAAAGTCAGTAAATTATGTATATGACAAAAAATTACATGCTAAAAATATTTTTACTATTTTCAAGACATAAAGACACAAATTAAGTCTCCTGTTTATATGTTTAAGTAGACTTAATGAACACATCAATAACATACATGCTCTACCAATATCGCTATCAATTCCCTTCTTGCGTCTTATGGAGAATGGAGTTCTATTATTAAAGCTGAAGGTAGTTTCATAGCAGATACTACCGTAGTACTTCCACTAGGTCTCAGATGTATGAGGTGGAAAGACTGCTTCCCTTCCTTGCTGCTTTTGCCTTCCCAAACTCAAGAGCAGTAACGATTTACACCTGGATATGCATGAAGGCATATTTGGAGTCATCTTTATATGACCACCAGCTATGCACAATGCTACAATATACGTATGTGGAAGTGAACGTCTGTCTGTGAGGCTAATTACACCCTCATTGACTCTTGAAATCATCCACACACTTCCAGGGATTCCCCCTGTGGTGAAACATGCTGAGAACACAGCACTGCACACTAAGCTTTGAGAAGTCACTTGAGCCCCAAACATGATTCTTTGGCTTTGACCTGGTTGACTGCATGCAATAATATTATAATGTTGCATGCCTCCATATTAATGCTTAAAGTAACATGTGGGAATTGTCACGAAATGGATTTAAGACTAGAGACTGTCTACATATAGTGACAAGACACTAGTGAGAAGAAAGACTGAAAAGATAGATTTAGAAGAAAATGATAGTGAAATGTGAACAGTTGACACTATTGGCTCCGAGGTTAAGAACCGAGGTTGATTCTTTCGTCGCCACTTCGG
Source organism: Oreohelix idahoensis (assembly GCA_024509875.1). Taxonomy (NCBI): domain Eukaryota; kingdom Metazoa; phylum Mollusca; class Gastropoda; order Stylommatophora; family Oreohelicidae; genus Oreohelix; species Oreohelix idahoensis. The sequence continues at coordinate 925,915 of JAMPIV010001436.1, forward strand.
ACGTCTTATGTGCTATAGTTGTCAACGACCTCTAGCTACCCTAAGGGGATAAGGTTATATTAAGATTCACAAACACCAAGATACAGACAACATATAGCTACTGTACTTAAATGAAATGACTGATTCAGCTAAAAAAGTATACAAGTTTTTATTATACACCTATAAACAAATAAAAAAAACTCATATACATGTCAAATACATAAAGTGCGAGGGTGCACACCTGGAACAAAATCAAGCACAGTTAAAAATGCATCAACCCCAACCCTTCTCCCACAATTTCAACCTGTATGGGGACAGAAGTTTGGATTAGACAAAAATAAACCACACTGCACTTGGTGGGGTCTCAGATGTCGAGCCGCCACTTCCACAAACTATTCTAAATTAAATGTTAAGTGCACAGTCAGCTGGAACTACTATGAAGTGTCTATGCCAACTCTGCACAGACCTCGTTTCCGCACAGCCTATCCTGAAATCTCCCGAACACTGCTACACAATTAACTCTTCTAAAAAACCGTCAGCAGCTGTCATCTGCTATACTTGGGACAACTGCGATGACTTCTGTGGAGAGTATGGTCACCCTCTCTCTCTCCACCATTCTGGAACTGATGACTAAGGTTTAAAAGAACCCCACTGGATTCTGGACTGAAACTGTAGCTGGCTTCTCCGAACACCTCTGATGTTACCTGCCCGATTACCGCTAACTGGGTGATGGGCCTTCGGCTTTATTATGGCCGTGACGAAGCGAAAATAAAATTACAACAACGCTGGCAGCATGCCAAATCTGCGTGTGTAACAGAACGAGCGTCAGAGCTCAGGATTTATCCACAAAATCCTATTCACTGGAAAAGTGTCTTCCCCTGCCTGGGAAAACCCGGTTCTCTATACTTCGTCCGCCTCCGGCAAAAAAAAATCTCAAACCCTTCTCTGTCTGAGATGCAGCCTCTCGCCGTGGGGAAAGTTATTTATAACTTTCGCTCTTCCCACTGCGCCACGATACCTGCTGTTTAGACAAAACAAAACAACAGCTAATCAAACTGTAATAATACATTTCTAATAACACTACCTCCCTGACTCTTCAACACGTTATGCACCTCCATACAAAAAATCATGCCAACACCGTCCGCTCCTCTCCTGTTCCCTTCTCTACCTGAGCCCACAAGGTAAACATTGGCTAACCCAGATCGCCTGTTCTGCCTGACTAACTCCGAGCAACAACAATATTTTCACTGGCCCGGTCTGGGCAGTCGTACTGTGGCCTACTTCTTACGCTGACCCTACATGCAGCAAATTATTAACACAAAAATACTCTATCTCTAGGAATTCCTAAACTTCCCGTCAATAATAGAAATCACATTCAAAATGTAATACAAAATAATTCCCTTTTAAAATGACTTCTCCCATCTTCTGAATTCACAGAACAATAATGCACAATCAATAACATATAACCCTTTTAGATGCTAGCATATACATGCCTAGAAGTTATCCATAATGGTTATCAATTAAATCTCAGTAGTTACAAACACGTGGTTACCATTTTTATGACCACGTGCTTCTCTCCCCCTCGTCCCTCTGAACATCGTATCAAATAAATATACCGTAATAAACGCACCCACTTGCTTCCAATTCTTTTCCAACCACGTGTTCCTGCATAAGTATACATTAATGACAGCACCCACGTGCTTCACTCTCTCTCTCCCCTCTAAACATCGTATCAAATAAATATACAGTAATGAACGCACCCACGTGCTCCAATTAATACCTCTATCACTCCCGTGCTTACAGATAGATGGGTAACTATATAATATAAATAACTTGTAGCATTACATTCTCAATAAAATCACAAATACACAGACTCCCACTATTCTGTACATTTACCTACGACAGAGATGCGGGTTTCTCTCCCGACCCACTTTGCAATAAATACAAAGCACGTCCGTGGCATCTCAACCTTTTAACCATACCGCTATTCCTGAATTAAGGAATTATTATGAACCTCTAAAGTTTCTCAAGTCTATCACTAAGATAATATTTGATGGCTCTGGCGATAAGAATTAACATTAAACTTAAACTGCCCAAGAAACTTAACTGATCGGCCTAGGTCTAGAAAAATTAAATAAAGTACCACGCACAATTCATGCTTACCAAATCTCGAATTTTCCCACTGAAAGGCAATCGACAATTTGACTCAGGCACGCAGCTTGGCAATTACATTAAGAGAGAACGAAAATTAAATTTCGGCCCTATTTATCATCTCAGAACAGCACGCTGACCTCTTGACGTCATATGCGTGGCTTTAATTCTAACCCAATGGTTTCAAAACTCTCGGCCAATCAATCATCGAAAACAATTCTGATGCAATCAGTTACTGCTAACACGTGGTAAAAGGTCACTGACCCCCATCCCCCATTTAGACAAAGAAACGGGAATATGTCCTAGCCCTATACTGGCAATGAAGCAAAAATGGCCGCAATTAATTTAACTCCCGAAAAATGCGTCTATAGCCACATGCCATATCTTTAAAAAAAGACAATCTGGTGCCAATCCTGATCTAGAATCTATAATCTCAAATCTAGAAAAATGCTGCAACCATTCTTCCTACATACACACTCTAAACACATAAAGAAGAACCATAAAGCAGATGAGATCTAACTCCATCGTGATCTCATCTGAAAAAACGTAAATAATAGAAGGAGAAGAAACATGGAGAAGGATTACCTGTAATCCCTCCTAAAATAGTGAACAAATTGCAAGGAGAAAAAGACATGGGCCATTTGAAAGACAGAATCTCAGTACTTTCGTCACAGGAATGAAAGGATATAATATGCAAGATAAATGAGAGTGGAAGGGCAGAATGTTAGACGGGCCTGCGCGCCCAATTCTTAACCCTTCGAAAATAAAGTTTGTTCGTTCATGCAGGAGGATCTCACTATGGACACAGTGATAGGCAGGGGAGCTGTGGAGTGGCTCTGTGCAGGATGTAACAATTCCTTGGGAGAGCCCAGAACCAGAGCACAGTATTTTAGCTCCGCATAGTTGGAGAGCCCCCTTGGATGTCGGGGAATGGACAGTATGCCACACGCTTCTTCCTCCTAGCATAGTACTAGATGTGATGATCCTTTAAATGCAAGCCAAGCTGGAGAAACTAGAACTCATGACTTCAACTCAGCACATTTCAGAATGGCAGAAAAGCCACAGGAAAAGCTTAGATGTACAGTGTAGATAATACCAAGGAGTCTTCAACTTGGTATTGGCTACAAAAGAGCGAGAAGCTCAGCAGCCCTAGTTCAACAACAACACCTGGATGGACTGGAGCATGACATTACCTGGTTTCGAACTCAGAAACTTTGCCTTAAAAAATTAACCACTCTAATATGCTATTGTATTACCACACGAAAAAATTTCTTCACAACCAAAGTGAAAAATGAAACATCCTGGAAAAAACAAGCTCAAATGAATGTCCCACTTTTCATTTCATACTAGGCTGGGGATGACTACCAGAGTTTGTTCCCCCTTGAAGAAAACCCAGATTAAAGCACCTTGTTTCACACGGTGCTGATGCTTTTGCAATCTCTAATAACACGTCTGGTGAGAACAGTGACTATTCCTGGATCTACCTTGCAGAAAGTGAATTTACATTCAACCTTTTTTTTTTAAAACTTAAATTTTATCAACATGACCTTTCAACCTAAGACAAATACATGTGGCCACACAGGCCAGTGGTTTAATGCAAGAATGTAAAGAATACTTTGGACAGCTAACGAGAATTTTTTTAAAAGAGGTTAATTACTCATAATAATAATAATAATAGCCCCTTCAGTCATAACTGACTATGGGAATGCGCCCCTGAGGTGACAGCCCTCAGCTGCTTATTTTCCTGGTGCTCCTTTCGACGTTTTCTCCCCTCCTCTGCTTGTTGTGTGAGCCTCTCTTCGCCCAATCTGAGGTGGCGCCGTAAATAGCATCGCCACTTAGTGCGATCGGCAGCTTCATCCTCCCATGTTGCTGGATCCATGTCCAGTGCCCTCATATCTCTCTTGCACACATCTTTGAACCTCAGCTGTGGTCGTCCAACTGTTCTCTTGCCATCTGCTAATTGTCCGTAGAAGATATCTTTTGGGATGCGACCATCTTCCATGCGGCGAACATGGCCAAGCCAGCGAAGTCTGCGCTGTCTAAGCAGTGTATACATACTTTGAAGGCCAGCACGTGACAACACCTCGACATTTGTCAATTTATCTTTCCACGAAATGCCGAGGATGCGGCATAGACACCGTAAATGGAAGGTATTGAGCCTTCTTTCTTGCTTAGCATAGGTCGTCCAGATCTCGCTGCCATATAGGAGTGGGCTGGTGATGCAGGCATTATATACCGCAGATTTGGTCTTCATTGTGAGTTTGGAGTTTCCCCAAACACGCGATGTGAGGCGGGCAAAGGTAGCTGCAGCTTTGCCAATGCGGCTGTCGATTTCTGTATCCAGTGAGAGTTTGACGGAAGGAATCCACTTTCTCTGAGAACATTATGAAAATAAGAAATCTGAAATATACTGTAAGACATAGAGAGAAAATACTGCACATTTTGACATCATGGCGTAGAAAGAGTCAACTAAAAATTCATTAACCCCACTCTTCTTCTGCGTTCGTCCTAAAAAGGATGTTTGCTACGTTGTGTCGCCGTTTACAGCAAAGCTGCAATATCTGCGTTTTCGGCACGGCATTTTTGGGACCGGGTTAGCCTTCCCTCTTCGATCCCTACTCTCTCAGCCAGACTGCAGTGATGCAGCCTGTTTCCAGGACCACCACTTGGAGGTGGAGTAGGGTCTTGGTCAGCTCTGGTTCACTGACCCTGACGCGAGCAGTCAAGCTATGGGTCGCTTACAGCATTCCTCACTTTTGATGCATCTTTGGTCCCGGGTACAGACATGATCACCTAAATCGCCAGCATTGGTACTTGAAGAATAGAAAAAGTATACTTATATCAAGCCGAACATTGACACAGTGCCTGAAATTTAAATTTGGAAATATCTGCCAAAGAAGAGAACCAACATTAAATTCTACACCACAATGCTCTGGGTTTTTCCTTCCATTCTCAACCCACTTATCTGTGAAACAGTGACAAGATGTTTGTCTACATCACTTCTACATGGGGCCAAATGTTTGTGGTGAGGCCAAAAGTTATTACTGTTAAAGAAAGTGTTAAAAATCCCATGTCCTTGCTAAAAGTACATCTGAAATGTCACCTGCAAAATTTCAATGTACAATTTGGTAGACAAGTACCATTGTTACTACTCTGAAACCTGGGAGAACCATACTTTGTTTACATACAAAACATCTTGAACACATTTTAGCCAATACACTGTTTCTACAACTGTCTTGATTAGTGAACCAATACTCAAAATAATGCAAAAATTCTGCAGGGCTGTTTCACATGCACACTTTTACCTGGCCAGTCAATGTAAGCTCCCATATTGGAAGCCTGCCTCTTGACCCAGTCTACCTCCTTAGCCAGCTGTCGGATGGATACACCTCCTTGTGTCTGTATGAGTACTGCTGCCATCATTGACCAGGGAGACACAACCATGTGTTTTTGTTGTGTCAAAACCATGTGGTGACCCAAGTGTTTGATCAGATCTTGTTCCTGTTTTGTTAAACTGGCTATGTATCTACAAGCCAGAAAACATTGGCAAAAGAATACAATTTAACAGAGGAGAAAAATTCATAAAACAAACCTGAAAAACTGGCACTTTTTAGAAAAACTATGATTTTACTCAATCTAATAATCTTCAAAACAGACAACATTAATAACCTATGACGTATGGAGATGGGTACAATCTTCCAACTAAGAACAGAACACACCAGACTCAATAAGCACTTAAATTAAACCCCACACATGAGCTTCACTGCAGAAACTGTACCAATCCATATGAGCCAGTTCGGCTCACTTGGCACAGAAAAAAATAAGCTATTGCCAGGCTCCCGAGCAATCACAAACACTCTACACAGCACCATTCAACAGCTACACAACACATGACAATAATTCAATTTAGCATTGGCTGCCAAAGAGCGACGAGCTCAGCAGCCGTAGTTAATCAACAACAATAAGAAATCTAATATCTGTTACTGTCCTGTCTAGTTCTCTGGGGCTTGTGTGGAGACAGTAACAGAATAGTCTTACTGCTCCTACAGGAGTGTTGGGCTTGTGTGGAGACAGTAACAGAATAGTCTTACTGCTCCTACAGGAGTGTTGGGCTTGTGTGGAGACAGTAACAGAATAGTCTTACTGCTCCTACAGGAGTGTTGGGCTTGTGTGGAGACAGTAACAGAATAGTCTTACTGCTCCTACAGGAGTGTTGGGCTTGTGTGGAGAAAGTAACAGAATAGTCTTACTGCTGCTACAGGAGTGTTGGGCTTGTGTGGAGACAGTAACAGAATAGTCTTACTGCTGCTACAGGAGTGTTGGGCTTGTGTGGAGACAGTAACAGAATAGTCTTACTGCTGCTACAGGAGTGTTGGGCTTGTGTGGAGACAGTAACAGAATAGTCTTACTGCTCCTACAGGAGTGTTGGGCTTGTGTGGAGACAGTAACAGAATAGTCTTACTGCTCCTACAGGAGTGTTGGGCTTGTGTGGAGACAGTAACAGAATAGTCTTACTGCTCCTACAGGAGTGTTGGGCTTGTGTGGAGACAGTAACAGAATACTCTTACTGCTCCTACAGGAGTGTTGGGCTTGTGTGGAGACAGTAACAGAATAGTCTTACTGCTCCTACAGGAGTGTTGGGCTTGTGTGGAGACAGTAACAGAATAGTCTTACTGCTGCTACAGGAGTGTTGGGCTTGTGTGGAGACAGTAACAGAATAGTCTTACTGCTGCTACAGGAGTGTTGGGCTTGTGTGGAGACAGTAACAGAATAGTCTTACTGCTGCTACAGGAGTGTTGGGCTTGTGTGGAGACAGTAACAGAATAGTCTTACTGCTCCTACAGGAGTGTTGGGCTTGTGTGGAGACAGTAACAGAATAGTCTTACTGCTGCTACAGGAGTGTTGGGCTTGTGTGGAGACAGTAACAGAATAGTCTTACTGCTGATACAGGAGTGTTGGGCTTGTGTGGAGACAGTAACAGAATAGTCTTACTGCTCCTACAGGAGTGTTGGGCTTGTGTGGAGACAGTAACAGAATAGTCTTACTGCTCCTACAGGAGTGTTGGGCTTGTGTGGAGACAGTAACAGAATAGTCTTACTGCTCCTACAGGAGTGTTGGGCTTGTGTGGAGACAGTAACAGAATAGTCTTACTGCTCCTACAGGAGTGTTGGGCTTGTGTGGAGAAAGTAACAGAATAGTCTTACTGCTGCTACAGGAGTGTTGGGCTTGTGTGGAGACAGTAACAGAATAGTCTTACTGCTGCTACAGGAGTGTTGGGCTTGTGTGGAGACAGTAACAGAATAGTCTTACTGCTGCTACAGGAGTGTTGGGCTTGTGTGGAGACAGTAACAGAATAGTCTTACTGCTCCTACAGGAGTGTTGGGCTTGTGTGGAGACAGTAACAGAATAGTCTTACTGCTCCTACAGGAATGTTGGGCTTGTGTGGAGACAGTAACAGAATAGTCTTACTGCTCCTACAGGAGTGTTGGGCTTGTGTGGAGACAGTAACAGAATACTCTTACTGCTCCTACAGGAGTGTTGGGCTTGTGTGGAGACAGTAACAGAATAGTCTTACTGCTCCTACAGGAGTGTTGGGCTTGTGTGGAGACAGTAACAGAATAGTCTTACTGCTGCTACAGGAGTGTTGGGCTTGTGTGGAGACAGTAACAGAATAGTCTTACTGCTGCTACAGGAGTGTTGGGCTTGTGTGGAGACAGTAACAGAATAGTCTTACTGCTCCTACAGGAGTGTTGGGCTTGTGTGGAGAAAGTAACAGAATAGTCTTACTGCTGCTACAGGAGTGTTGGGCTTGTGTGGAGACAGTAACAGAATAGTCTTACTGCTGATACAGGAGTGTTGGGCTTGTGTGGAGACAGTAACAGAATAGTCTTACTGCTCCTACAGGAGTGTTGGGCTTGTGTGGAGACAGTAACAGAATAGTCTTACTGCTCCTACAGGAGTGTTGGGCTTGTGTGGAGACAGTAACAGAATAGTCTTACTGCTCCTACAGGAGTGTTGGGCTTGTGTGGAGACAGTAACAGAATAGTCTTACTGCTCCTACAGGAGTGTTGGGCTTGTGTGGAGACAGTAACAGAATAGTCTTACTGCTCCTACAGGAGTGTTGCAGGAGGCAACTAATATGAGGTAGTGCATATGGGGGGGGGGGGGCCTGGCTGCTGTATTATGTTACAAGTTACTATAGAAACCACATCTGCTAGAGCACATGAATGTTCTGATACAGGCTTCCTGCCAGGGAACAAAAGCTGTCATGGTGACTCCATGCTCCATTAGGAGCACTCAATATTTTGTTATTATTTACTAATAATATTCTCCATACATCCTTCTTTTGTTTTAAATCACCCCTGTCGTAGACAACACCTGCACCAAAGCACTTGACATACTCTTGCAGTTGTGGTTTCAGTGGCAAGCTGTTTTATGTTGAGGTTGCCAATCCTATGTCCCTCTCGTAAGTCCTATCATCTCTTATGACATGCTGGTAAGTCCTGTCATCTCTTATGACATGCTGGTAAGTCCTGTCATCTCTTATGACATGCTGGTAAGTCCTGTCATCTCTTACGACATGCTGGTAAGTCCTGTCATCTCTTATGACATGCTGGTAAGTCCTGTCATCTCTTACGACATGCTGGTAAGTCCTGTCATCTCTTATGACATGCTGGTAAGTCCTGTCATCTCTTATGACATGCTGGTAAGTCCTGTCATTTCTTATGACATGCTGGTAAGTCCTGTCATCTCTATAGACATGCTGGTAAGTCCTGTCATCTCTTATGACATGCTGGTAAGTCCTGTCATTTCTTATGACATGCTGGTAAGTCCTGTCATCTCTATAGACATGCTGGTAAGTCCTGTCATCTCTATAGACATGCTGGTAAGTCCTGTCATCTCTATAAACATGCTGGTAAGTCCTGTCATCTCTATAGACATGCTGGTAAGTCCTGTCATCTCTATAGACCTGCTGGTAAGTCCTGTCATCTCTATAGACATGCTGGTAAGAACACTGATCCTATTCATTCATTCTTTCTTTACTCAGAAACCACGGGGGGGAAGGAGACTGTAAAGGCATAGCCTAGGTAGTTTTCACTTTCAAGAAAACATAATTGGCTATGCTTTGATCGTTATGCCTATGCATAAAGAAGACATTCTCTAGTGTAAATAATGAAATATATTCTATATAAAATAAAAAATCATGAACTCCCAAGCCCTGACTGTTGACTTTCACAACAAAGGAAACAGCATTATTATGTAATAATTAGAACTTTGCAATATGAAGCTGAATGATAGTTTACTGTACATCTGCCATCTTTGTTGTTAGGGTGTGTGTGATGGTTACAGTTAGTCTTAAATCTAATCCTTAAATTATATTCTCTTCAAATAATAACTTGATAAAACTCTTTATTTGAGAGCCGTGGTAGCACAGTGATTAGTGCACTGGCTTCCCAGCTTGACAGTCCTGCTTTGATCCCCAGTTGAGGTGGGATTTTTTTAGACCACAAACGGCTCCGTGGTCCACTCAGCCTCACCAATTGGGTACTAGAGCAACTAACAGAAAATGAGGGAGACAATGAGAGAACACAGAAAGAGGCAAATACAAGAATATGACTACTGCACCCTCAGACATGTTGTACGAGGCGACCAATACGAGTTTATGTATGGGACTAGCAACCTTATCACGTATTGCCATAGAAACCACCATTACAAGAGCATGTGACAGCTTAGTGCAGGAGGGGACCAGTTGTTGCGGTGGTGGCTCCATGCTCTATAAGCAGCAAAATGGAAAATGATGAAAGAACACATGGAGAAGGGAACTGGAGACAGACTGAAAACAACAAATAAAAAAAGACCTCAAGCAGATGGCACAGGACAGGAAGGCTTGACTGTGCTTAAGGCCAATGGTTGACAGGAAGTTGAAGGGTAAGAAATGAATCATTTTTGCAGCAATTTGCACATAATAATTAACAGTCACATGACACTAATTACCTTGGGGCCAAGTTATGAAGGCTGCGATCAACAAGCCCCTCTGAGTATTTACGAATAGAAATTGGCTCACCAAAGTAAATGTGAACGTTTCCAAAGTTATCCTCAAGTATTTTTCTGGCTTTTAATAATCCCTGTAGATTTATTTAATGGTAACATGAAGAACAACAAAATAACTTCAATATAGAACAAAACTTTTAAACTTGGTATAAAATCAATGTTGCTTCTGATTGAAAAGTCTGACACACATGGAAAACATCCATGTTTCTTGCTATAACAATTTTGTTGTTTTGTGCTGGAGGTTTGTTTTAAATATTTTTATTTAATGTTTTTATTTAGCACATTATGGGGACCAGGGGAATGTAGAAAATTTCTGTGACATGTATAAACAGGTGAATAAAAAATCAAAATATTGACAATAATCAATCAAAAACAATAAGAGCAGCTAAGGAAACACACATGATGACAGCAGGAAACACACATGACAGCAGGAAACACACATGACAGCAGGAAACACACATGATGACAGCAGGAAACACACATGATGACAGCAGGAAACACACATGATGACAGCAGGAAACACACATGATGACAGCAGGAAACACACATGATGACAGCAGGAAACACACATGATGACAGCAGGAAACACACATGACAGCAGGAAACACACATGATGACAGCAGGAAACACACATGACAGCAGGAAACACACATGACAGCAGGAAACACACATGATGACAGCATGAAACACACATGATGACAGCAGGAAACACAAATGATGACAGCAGGAAACACACATGATGACAGCACCCTCAACAGCCATCATCATGTGACTGCAAAGACTAAAATGAGTGGACTAGGCTAAATAATGGAGATAATAAACCAGAAAGATACAGACTTTCATAAATGGATGTTTTCACCAGTACCATTCCTGGAGAAAATCTACGGAGATATCAACAGCCTCAGGCTAACCACTGCTTTCTTTGAACTTATTCAAGTTGACATCTGAGGGTGAACGAAGAAGAAGAAGATAAATGGATGTTTACACAGAATAGAAGGATTACAAAAATATGACAAGACCACCAATGTGGAACTGATGGAAAGAACGAAAAACAAAAGCCAGTGGAATAATGTGATAGTATTACAGGGCAGTTTTTGGTCTGAAATCCCAATGGAAATGGAAGGAGACCTAAATAATGGAGAGGGAAATTAGATGTAGACATGCAGGAGATAAAGAAGAAAATCTCTTAAGAGTCAGCATCCCATATATGCACTATTTTACACGACTATCTTAAAATTTATTGTAATAAATATAATACCCAACTGGTCATATATGGGTCATTTAAGGATTAGATGAATGCCTTTCAGGTTTATAAAAAGAAATTACATTCTAATATAAGCATTCCTTCTTCAAACAGACTTACGGACGTGGACTCTTTAGGTTTGGGTACACCCAACAGCTCATAAGCATACAGGCTTTCCTCTAATATTCTGTCATAGCTGATACTAACAGGGACCACCATAATATCTGGAACATGGGACTTGAAATATGGCTCCAAAGCAGCAGACAGCATACCTGTGTGAGAATGGTTGATTAACAACATAATTATAAGAATGGTCTTCTAAGGTCATCTGCTTTTCTCTCCTCATTCACTCTCATATTCTACTTCTTTTAACTTTTTTTCTTCTCATTACTGAGCACTGAGCCACCACCACCAGCTGGAATCATTTATGTCATCTTGCACTCACTTGTATTTCCTGTAGCAAACTGTGTCACATGATGAGGTTGCCAACCTCTTATTCACAAACTGTGTCACATGAGAGGATGCCAACCTCTTATTCACAAAGTGTCACATGATGAAGATGCCAACCTCTTACACAACCTCTTATAGCTGTTGTCTTATTCTTTCCTTGACTCCAGGAAACTACACAGGGCCACTGTCATGTAGCCCCTGTCATATAGCCAGGGCCGCTGTCATTTAGCCAGGGCCGCTGTCATTTAGCCAGGGCCGCTGTCCTCTAGCCAGGGCCGCTGTCGTTTAGCCAGGGCCGCTGTCGTTTAGCCAGGGCCGCTGTCATTTAGCCAGGGCCGCTGTCGTTTAGCCAGGGCTGCTGTCATTTAGCCAGGGCCGCTGTCATATAGCCAGGGCCGCTCTCATTTAGCCAGGGCCACTGTCATTTAGCCACATCTTTATTTCTATAAAAAAAAATAGGGAGTCTGTCTCAGGCTTCTCTTATGACCAGAGTTTCTCCCTCAAGGGGGAATGTGATGCCGCACTGTAATTCTGTTCTTCAACCGGCCCGATCCTGTTCTTTTATTTTGATTTTTCACCATTTTATTTCTTCTCATTTGAATATATATCGTGTTTGGTATTTTTGAGGAGATAAATTAAATGGGATCGTTTTACGATAGTAGATTTATTTTACACTCGACCAGTTTTATTTTCTTCTGATCACGCGATTTTCCGTTGTTTACGGGAATCGCTATTTTCCGGCACGCGGTATGACAAGTCCGGAAGCACACGGCCGTCAGGTAACGTGACGCAATTTCAGGCCACGCGGGTTTCGCGATGATGCGTAGTAGGGGCCCCGGTGTGTATAAATAGCCAGTTAAACGGCGGCGAAGTTCTCTATCGTAAGAAATATTGTCAGCCGTCAGACTACGTAATTTATCGTCTCCACTGTGGGAAGAAACAGCGATGAATTGGTATGTAGAATTTTATTAATCGTTTTACTTATTAGTGGGTCTTTTAGAATTTCGCCCGTAGTTAATTTCTTCGAGGACATTAAAACTTAAAGTTTTAAACGCCAGCGCCATACATTACTTTCTTTGTAGAACGATGTAAATGTAAAAAGTGGGATTTTGGCAGTAGATAGGAGTATGTGAAGTTGTGAGAAACACGTGTGCCCATATTTGTAGAATGTTATATAAAACCATCATTTATTTCTGTGTATTTACTAATGTAATTTTATGGGGAAATCCCTGGTGTGTTCGTTAATTTTACTGAGCCTTCAATGTGGTAAATATTGTCGGAGGGTTCAGATTTACGTTGTAAGTGAACTATACTGCTTAGGGGAGGAAACTATTCCTATAGCGAGATTTAATTTAATTTTGGAGCAAGCCGGGAAACCTCAATGGGTAATGTTAAAAAGGGAGACCCCGGAATTTCGGACAAAAGAAGTTCCCGAGTTGAAAATGTTGACACGTGGGTAGCCATGTGTGACGGCCAAGTGGCCCGTCGGACAGGTTTGTTTATTTGGCTGGCGGATTTTAGTTGAGAGAAAGAGAGAGGAGGAGGGAGATTTAAGTGCCACGTGGGTAGAAATATTTTATGTATTGTTATGCAGAACGAGAGAGAGCAGGGGAGAGGGAGGAGAGAGATTTAAGTGCCACGTGGGTAATATTATTTTTTGTATTGTTGTACATGACGAGTGAAGTACTGAGTAAGGGAGTTATAAAGATTAATGGGTTAGAGATGCGTTATGTTGGAGTTGGTATACAATAGACGCATTTTCTTTTAATTTCAGCGAGTCACGGCGAAACAGTGGGGAGCATAATTTTGTCAAATAAAATTATCCACGGCAAAAGACATATCTCAGGGTCAGAGTACTCGAGTTATCGTCAGGAGCAAAAGAAAATTACCCTATGGTCTCTGGCAGTGAAGTCCCTATGCTTCAGCTGGAACGGGGTTTATTTATCATACAGCCAAGAGCATCGCTATTATAGTCTCTAGCAACGGCAGGTGGCCGTGAGACTGGTTTCAATTGCGTACAGCCGGAAATCAAGGCTGTGGGTTTTCCTATAACTCTGGAGCGGGTTAAAAGAGGGAAGCTATTCAGCAGCAGAGAAGTTTGTCGACAGTTTATCAAGTACCTCATGCTTGATGCCAGAACTTCATCATCATCACCAAATTCAGGAACAGGTGACAGGGTTACATACCTAGGTCCTGAAAGTAACGAGAGAAGAGCGTAATGGAGACGCCGCATCATCAGTCGTCGAGTGTTGGAGAGACACTGAGACCAAGGGAGAGAGAGAGAGATAGAGAGAGAGAGAAGGAGGGAGAAAATAGACAGGACCAGTAGGGTCTGTTCAGTATCTACTCGAAGGATAGACACTGAGCCATTGTGTTACTCCAAGTCTATTATTATAGCATTTCCAGTGGTGTTCGATAGCGGCGCATATCGCCTAACAAGTGGAAAGCTGTGTAGACGGTTCGTTGAGGAAGAGTCAACAGGACTGAGACAGTAGAATCTTATTTGTATTAGAGAGTGGAGGCTAAAGTGGACAGCCCCCACAATAGTAGAGTTAATAAATCACTAATCATTTTATTGTTCCTCAGCCGGGTGACAGAAAGAGTGAATGTGATTTGGGGGTTTTTTTTTCTAGTGTCTATCTAACCTAATTGGTACGTTGTTTTCAGGCCGTGCAACAGAGCACGCTATCGACTGACTTGATGACGTATGATGCCATTTTATGTTTTTCTTGTACGTAAATAAATATATACATATATTATTTACTGGATCAGCTTCTATTCTATACTATACCTATATGTGGTCTGTATAGTGGTGTCTGTGGTCGTTTTATACACCTTATCTCCTTGTGTTTAAAGGTAGCTAGAGGGAGTGAGATTATAACTTTTTCTGAAGTCACGAAGCGGCAAGGGGAGAGTCAACTCCTGGTTCTATCCCTTGAGTCAATAGTCTCATCTGTCCACAGGCATGTCATTTTTCATCTGAATTCTATCTTCTCAGACTTTCTCATACTAAGGGTCTTGCTTTCATTCAGGCAAACTCTATAAACTTAAATCCACTTCGTGACAAGTGGGCGGCAATCGTCCGGTGGATCATTCTGTGGAGATCAATTCTGTGATCTAGATTCATAATGTGTCTCTAGGAAGTTTTCTGAGAATAGAATTTCTTTAAATATCCCCTAGACTGAGCTACTAGAACTGATCCAGTTATAGGTTTTTCCACAGGTTGCAGTCTAGTAGATTTTTGTGGTATTTTTGATTTCTATGACTAAGAGGTAATTGATGGCATACCGACATATTTTTCTTTAACAGGAAGGTAATTTAGTTTTTGGTAGCTTCTTAACTAAATTTTTCTCAGGTTATTATTCAGACTTGGTGCTAGTCTGAGGTCGGATTTTTGGAACAGCGGTTATAGAGGGAGCATTTTATATTTCGTAACAGGTTGTTCCTTCTCTTTTCCTTTTCTGTCATTTCTCGTGTATTTGTGAACTTACAGCAGTTTACAGGTAAGATGGCGGATATGGCCAAGTTACAAGCTGCCTGGCGAGAGGCTGCTCAGGACATGGGAATGGATAAGGAGGAGACTAAGGCCTACCTGATAAGGGAAAATGATAGGCATATTCAGCGAGAGAAAGAGAAAGAGGACAGGGCAGCCGCCGCAGAAATTGAGGAAAGGCAAAGGGCAGCCGCCGCAGAAGCAGCAAAAGAGGAAAGGATAGCCGCCGCAGAAGCAGCGAAAGAGGAAAGGATAGCCGCCGCAGAAGCAGCGGAGAGGCAAGCAGAAAGGGAAGCACAGGAGAAGGCAGCAGAAAGACAGCACGAACTTGCCCTGTGTTCTCTGGAACTGCAGTACCGAGCTTCGGAAGGCAGTTCAGCTAATGGAGATTCACCTGGAGCAGGAGCGAGAGACACCTCAGGAAACGGAGGGGCTCGGATGGCAGCCATGAGCTTCCCATTTGACTCGTTCCCTAATGGGAATGAGAAGATTGACGTGTTCTTGGAGAAATTTCAAAGGATGGCAACGGCATACGGGTTGGATGAGAGTCTTTGGTGCCTAAAATTATCGCAATCACTCAAAGGTCATGCGTATGAAGTTTACAACAAGCTGCTCATAGATGATCAGAAAAACTTTGAGGCACTGCGAAACGCTTTGTTGCAAAGGTTTCAGTGGACACCCCGTAAATGCCAAACCATGTTCAGGGAGAGCAGGCCGGAGAAGGGAGAGAGTTTTGCTCAGTTTGCAGAGCGGGTGAGAAATTACCTAACCCGGTGGAGGGAACTGTCAGGACTGGCGAAAACTTTCGAAGGATTGGAGGAGTTAGTTCTGTGTGAACAGGTAAAAGCAAACATGTCCCCCGACTTGAGGCGGTATCTGGCAGAGCAGGGTGCCCAGCAACTCGATCAGATTATTCTGTTTGCGGAAAGGTACCAGACAGCACAGGCCGAAGTACTGGGACAGAAACGGAAAAACCCAGACCTGCCAGCCCCAGACAAAGGAGCTTCATCATCGCAGTCGGCTACTTCACCAGCTCATCAGCAACCAGGGCCTTCTCGCAAGGAGCCTCATTCAGGTTATAACTTGCGCCCCCAGCCGCATAACAGAGCACAGCCAACACCATCTCAGGAACCCGCTAGTCATTTGGTGAAACCAGGGCAGTGGACAGGAGAACTAGTTGATATTGGTGGCATTTTGAGAAGAGGTATCTCACAGCGTCTGCCTGTAGCCAATATTGAGGTGAAATGCAAGTTTGTGTCTGGCACAATCAAGGCAGCTGTAATAGCACAGCCAGCACATGATTTCATCCTGGGAAGCCCTTACGTAGTTTTGGGGAACCCAACCACACCGATCCTTGTTACTGCAAGGGGGCCTACTGCAGGCCAGAGAAGTGAAAGGGGAAAGCCCCAAATTCACGGAGCCCCACGGGAGCTCAAACATCCTTGTCTTGCGATGAAGAGGATGGAAGCCTCTAAAGACAGTGGAAGGTTATTTACAGAGGCGTATACGCCTGTCAGCCCTGGTAAGCCTAAAGGTTTTACAGCGGCAACGTCTCTGATTTCGGAAGGATCTTCTTTGTCATCGGGAATTAGGCCCCCGATGGTAGTACATTTCTCAAGGGAGGGAAATACTGACAAGAAGGAACATGTGCACGGTTCTTCCGTCAACCGCAAACAGTTACGCCCTGTTACGGCGATGTCTGGCCAAGCCAGTCAGTCTGTTTCAAAACACTGGGAAGCCGCACCATCTGGTAATCACTATTTACCACGCGCCGCCAGGAAAATTCGTGGGTGAAGGAAACACAAGAGAGGGAGGAGGAAGGGCGACCAGTCAGGTTGCAGTCGCCAGGAGGAAATCACCAGGCGTGACCCTCGAAATCCAGTGCTTGCAGAGATTTTCAAGGATATGGAGAGGGGCCTGTATGACAATCCTAATTATGACAGTGATTAGATCGGGATGTAGATCTAGATACGGACCAGTATGAAACCCAGAGTTTTCAGTGATTTAGCACGGATTCCCGCACTTGAAAGGGGGGACTTATGTGATGCCGCACTGTAATTCTGTTCTTCAACCGGCCCGATCCTGTTCTTTTATTTTGAATTTTCACCATTTTATTTCTTCTCATTTGAATATATATCGTGTTTGGTATTTTTGAGGAGATAAATTAAATGGGATCGTTTTACGATAGTAGATTTATTTTACACTCGACCAGTTTTATTTTCTTCTGATCACGCGATTTTCCGTTGTTTACGGGAATCGCTATTTTCCGGCACGCGGTATGACAAGTCCGGAAGCACGCGGCCGTCAGGTAACGTGACGCAATTTCAGGCCACGCGGGTTTCGCGATGATGCATAGGAGGGGCCCCGGTGTGTATAAATAGCCAGTTAAACGGCGGCGAAGTTCTCTATCGTAAGAAATATTGTCAGCCGTCAGACTACGTAATTTATCGTCTCCACTGGGGGAAAAACAGCGATGAATTGGTATGTAGAATTTTATTAATCGTTTTACTTATTAGTGGGTCTTTTAGAATTTCGCCCGTAGTTAATTTCTTCGAGGACATTAAAACTTAAAGTTTTAAACGCCAGCGCCATACCTTACTTTCTTTGTAGAACGATGTAAATGTAAAAATACAATAGACGCATTTTCTTTTAATTTCAGCGAGTCACGGCGAAACAGTGGGGAGCATAATTTTGTCAAATAAAATTATCCACGGCAAAAGACATATCTCAGGGTCAGAGTACTCGAGTTATCGTCAGGAGCAAAAGAAAATTACCCTATGGTCTCTGGCAGTGAAGTCCCTATGCTTCAGCTGGAATGGGGTTTATTTATCATACAGCCGAGAGCGTCGCTATTATAGTCTCTAGCAACGGCAGGTGGCCGTGAGACTGGTTTCAATTGCGTACAGCCGGAAATCAAGGCTGTGGGTTTTCCTATAACTCCGGAGCGGGTTAAAAGAGGGAAGCTATTCAGCAGCAGAGAAGTTTGTCGACAGTTTATCAAGTACCTCATGCTTGATGCCAGAACTTCATCATCATCACCAAATTCAGGAACAGGTGACAGGGTTACCATACCTAGGTCCTGAAAGTAACGAGAGAAGAGCGTAACGGAGACGCCGCATCATCAGTCGTCGAGTGTTGGAGAGACACTGAGACCAAGGGAGAGAGAGAGAGATAGAGAGAGAGAGAAGGAGGGAGAAAATAGACAGGACCAGTAGGGTCTGTTCAGTATCTACTCGAAGGATAGACACTGAGCCATTGTGTTACTCCAAGTCTATTATTATAGCATTTCCAGTGGTGTTCGATAGCGGCACATATCGCCTAACAAGTGGAAAGCTGTGTAGACGGTTCGTTGAGGAAGAGTCAACAGGACTGAGACAGTAGAATCTTATTTGTATTAGAGAGTGGAGGCTAAAGTGGACAGCCCCCACAATAGTAGAGTTAATAAATCACTAATCATTTTATTGTTCCTCAGCCGGGTGACAGAAAGAGCGAATGTGATTTGGTGTTTTTTTTTTCTAGTGTCTATCTAATCTAATTGGTACGTTGTTTTCAGGCCGTGCAACAGTGCACGCTATCGACTGACTTGATGACGTATGATGCCATTTTATGTTTTTCTTGTATGTAAATAAATATATACATATATTATTTACTGGATCAGCTTCTATTCTATACTATACCTACATGTGGTCTGTATAGTGGTGTCTGTGGTCGTTTTATACACCTTATCTCCTTGTGTTTAAAGGTAGCTAGTGGGAGTGAGATTATAACTTTTTCTGAAGTCATGAAGCGGCAAGGGGAGAGTCAACTCCTGGTTCTATCCCTTGAGTCAATAGTCTCATCTGTCCACAGGCATGTCATTTTTCATCTGAATTCTATCTTCTCAGACTTTCTCATACTAAGGGTCTTGCTTTCATTCAGGCAAACTCTATAAACTTAAATCCACTTCGTGACAGGGAACTGGTGATGACCAGGCTATTAGTGTACTTATCTCTTGGAGCTCACATTCATAATTATCAAATCTGTGGCATCAACATGAAACTTACCTAACCTAATTTAATTTACATAAGAAAAACAAACATTTGTAAACAATATAACCAGTTCTGTGGAATGCTAAACGTTTTAATTTATAATGTGAAGTGTTTTATGTCTAAAGCACGTGTCCCAAAGTGATCGAAATTGACCCCCTAGGGTCGCTATAGACATCCAGGGGGTCAATAAACCCGAAAGAGTCGATCGGAGGTCAATTAAACTTTAAGATAAACATAAATCACCTCAGAAATTAAGGGAAGACATTCAAATACGCTTCGAGGACCTGAAGTAAATGCATGTACTGGATTGTTATGCCATTTAATGTAGAAATAGAAAATGCAGTCACTGAATCTCACCTACAAGATGAACTCATTAATATGTGTGTGGATGTCAAATCTAAACCACTGTTCAAAAATAAAAGCCTCAGTGATTACTGGGGCAATGTAAATACTACTACAAAATACATCAAGTTTTGTGCAGCAGTTGAGCCGTTTTTACTTACATTCCCAAGTTCATACACAGTTGAAGCTGGTTTTAGCCATGCAAATGCAATTTTATCAAAGCAAAGGAACAGACTGAACCTGGAAGAGCATGGTGGCTTACAATTAAAACTCACCAAACTCCAATCAAATATTAATGCTCCATGAACAAATGGAACCAGGTCACGTTGACTTATTGTACCTCTATAATGACTTTATTTTATTCATTATTTTTTCTTCTTTTCTTGTCAAGGGTCGATTAAGGATCACGGATTCCATGAAAGGGTTGAAACTCAAAAATGTTTGGGGACCCCTGGTCTAAAGCAATATGATACTAGTGGAACAACAGGTGAAGAACAGACCTCGACATTGAGGAACCCTACTTTTAGCATTACAAGCTAGTTCTTTGTCTGGAATCCACAGGTTAAAAGAAATAGATGGAAACTTAAAAAACATGTGGAGAAAGGACATCAAGACAGATAATAAAAAGGATAAAGAGGACATAGAAATGCATTAAATGGATGGCACAGACAGGAAGGTGTGGCCTGAATGTGTTAAAGGTCATGGCACAGACAGGAAGGTGTGGCATGAATGTGTTAAAGGTCATGGCACAGACAGGAAGGTGTGGCATGAATGTGTTAAAGGTCATGGCACAGACAGGAAGGTGTGGCATGAATGTGTTAAAGGTCATGGCACAGACAGGAAGGTGTGGCATGAATGTGTTAAAGGCCTATACACTACAGGAAGGATAATGAATGAATAATGACACTTCAATAGTAAAACATACAAAAGTGCAGTCCCTTGAATTTACAACAACACACTGCTGACAAGAAAGTATTAAACACTGCTTCCAGCAAGCATGTCATTAGGGGCCAACTATGATAAGATTATGCATGAAGCTTGCAACATCATCATGTACAGAAAACCTACCCAAAAATAATATTTTTTTTTACTACTGCAAGAGAACATGTAATGCTTTGACACAGATTTCATGCCAGGAGACAAAAGTAGCCAAAATGGGAAATTCAATGACACACTACGTATGTTGGTATTTACAAACAGGCACCACCCATCAGCTTTTGCAAGGCACTGGCCACTATTTATTACAATTACAGAAACTGATTATAACAAGGGAGTAACGTACCAAATTTTGGGGTATAAGATTTTGATGTTCGACTTCTTGTTCCTTCCACATAGAATTCTATCGGTGAATCACCATTACAAATCTGTGTTTGTACATATTCTGTGAAGACTGCCCAGTACAAGTGGTCATCACCAAAGCTCCGTCGAATGTAGAAAGCACCAGAATTTCGCAGAAGCCAACCAATAAACTGCATGCCCATAAAGTCTATAGAAGGAACAAAACAAAAAAACTAGTATTTCATCAAATTAACCCTGCAAGACATATATAAGGATCCCGTTTACATGCCTATTGAGGCATATTGGGAATATGGTGTTAGGCCAATATTTTCTCGACCATCGGCACACTAGGGGTGATGTGGTCAGCATCACGCCGGCCACCTTAACCTACCCAGAATACCCATTTGGGGCTGGGTCGACCCAGGAGCCATTTGCAGTCTAAAAAAATCCCACCTCAACTGGGGATTGAACCAGGATTGAGCTAGGAAGCCAGTACACTAACAACTGTGCTACCACGGCTCCCAAGACATATATAAAATGCTGTACCAGAAATAATAATTCAGAAAAGACAAACAGAGCAATAAATAAGTATATTAATATGTGCAAAAGTACAACTCCAAAGAAATTTAATATATCATGAACAATAAATGGTGAAAAATATTAACCAATAGAATAAATTCCCACTAACATTAAAACCAAAGACCATATAAATAATACTACTCAGGAAATAAAAAAGATTTTTTAAAATATTAATGCTTGGAAACTCTAAAAACCAAAATAAATATAATGTACACAAAATAATGCAACAAATTCTGATGTAAATAGACCACACCAAATACTGTCAATTGTAAATACAATCATGATGTAAATTTCATACAACATGGAAAATAAAGTTTAACTGAATAAAAAGAAAGAAAAAAAACTAGGCTGAACAGGGTAGAAACTGATGAGATGGTTACTGTGTGGTGTAAAATGATGCTCATCTGATGCTAATCGACTGTCCTATTTATGCATGGAGCCATATCTGGAATCATCTTATATGACCACCAGCTATGCACAATGCTACAATATACATATGTGGAAGTGAACATCTGTCTGTGAGGCTAATTACATCCTCATTGACTCTTGAAATCATCCACACACTTCCTGGCATTCACCCTGTGGTGAAACTTGTTGAGAACCCAGCATTGCACACTAAGCTTGGAGAAGTCACTTGAGCCCCAGACATAATTCTTTGGCTTTGATCTGGTTGACTGCATGCAGGAGGATCTCACTATGGACCCAGTGATAGGCAGGGGGAGCTGAGAAGTAGCTCTGTGCAGGACATGACAATTCCTTGAGAAAGCCCAGAACCAGAGCACAGTATTTTAGCTCTGTATATTGGGAGAGCTCCCTTGGATGGCGGGGAATGCACATTTTGCCACACATTTGGCATTCACCCTGTGGTGATCAACTTGATGATCCTTTAAACCCAGCATTGCACACTAAGCTTGGAGAAGTCACTTGAGCCCCAGACATAATTCTTTGGCTTTGACCTGGTTGACTGCATGCAGGAGGATCTCACTATGGACCTTCAACTTGGTATTAGCTGCAAAAGGCGGGAGCTGAGAAGTAAAGCTCTGTGCAGGACATTGACAATTATATTGGGAAAGCCCAGAACTTATATAAGCACAGTATTTTAGCTCTGTATATTGGGAGAGCTCCCTTGGATGGCGGGGAATGCACATTTTGCCACACATTTCTTACTCCTAGTGTGGGATCAGATGTGATGATCCTTTAAATGCATGCCAAGCTGGAGAAACTGGAGCTCATGACTTCAACTCAGCACATTTTGGAATGACAGAAAAGCCACAGGAAAAGCCTAGATCTACAGTGCAGATAATACCAAGGAGTCTTCAACTTGGTATTGGTTGCAAAAGAGCGAGAAGCTCAGCAGCCCAAGTTAAACAACTGTCCTACTTCATAAAAAAAAAAAATATATATATATATATAAAGATAACTTATATAACAGTATTTACTTAACAGCAACAAAACAATGATAATGACATCTTACCCATCGCAGCTGCAATCACTGGCAAGGGAAGGTCATAATGGTAGAAAACATAAGACATCAACAGGAAGTCCATGTAGCTGCGGTGTGAGGGCATCAGGAGAATTGGATACTCCTTAATCATTTCTCGCACCTGTTGTAACAAAACAGGGTAATGATATTAAATGACACTACAAAATGTTTGGAGGATACAGATGTACACAACTGTAGACAGACATTATGTGAGAAACAGATGTGTACCCTGATGATCTAGGTGTAACCCAGATTTTGACATATGTACACAAGCTTGTACAGACATTCTGTGAGAAACAGATGTGTGCCCTGAGATCTAGGTGTACACTTCAGACATACAGATGTACACTTCAGACATACAGATGTACACAACTGTAGACAGACATTCTGTGAGAAACAGATGTGTGCCCTGAGATCTAGGTGTACACTTCAGACATACAGATGTACACTTCAGACATACAGATGTACACAACTGTAGACAGACATTCTGTGAGAAACAAATTCTTTACCTTACCCTTCAGCTCCCTGTGGTACATCGGCCTTCAACACATTCATGCCAAGTTTTCCTGTCTTGTGCCATCCATTCAAGGTATTTCCAGGTCCTCTTTACACCTTTCATGTCTCTTTCCATTTCCTGTCTCTTTGTATTTTTTACAGGCTTTTCTTTAACTCGCAATGTATGTCACCCTGTTGTCACCTTCAAATCTTGCAATCCATTTTTCAATCACTTCCAGATGAGCAATAGCTCTGAAAATTGGCATAGTTGTGTATTCCCCATGACAATACAATAATCAGTCGTAAAAATAATAAAACTGAAATTAATATTAATTTTGTTTGTTTGTATAAAAAACATCACTAAAATGGGCGATAAATGCAAATAATCTAGGTGTATTCTTTCCAACAAGATTGCATCTCTTGAAACTTCATATCAAATTGTCAATTTGATGTTACATTTTTACTGCAAGCTATAAACTCCTTGAAAAATTATTTTTGGGTTTTTAGTGCATTAAAAGCCTGTGTTTAAATTTTTTTTATTCAGTTTCTATTTCTCTTACCCTGTGGATTCTAGAACAAACACTGCATGATGATGCTTACAACTGGTTTCTTCAATTAGTCAGTCCCCTATCTAGCACCAGAGTCTTTTCCTCACTTCTTACTGCACTGTCATCTGTATGGTCCATGTTGGTGATCTTATCTTAAAATTTTAATCCTATTCTGCGCAAGCACCCATTTACAAAAGTCTGTATCTTCTAGTTGTTTGCTGTTTTTGTTGTTCTCCCTATTTCAGAGACATACAATAGGATTGGCTTGATATCTCATCTGAAGATTCTTATTTTTGTGATCTTGATTTCTTTTCATTTCCATATACTTCCTATTGCAATGAAAGCTCCTCTTGCTTTTTTTTTTTTTTGCATACTTATTTTGATATCACTCTCTGTTCTTCCATCTCTGTCTATATTGCTACCAAAATACATGATGAACAAACCACTATAATGAAAAGATATAATCAAGACCTGATGTATGAGATCTGATGTTACTTGGAGATGTAGGTTACACTCTGAAATGTGTCTGTACACATCTAGAACATAAATGCACACTACAACAATTGTACACATTTTGTCTTCACCTTTTGAATTCCATCTACATTCACATAGATTCTTGTGTACAGAGCTTTGAATATCTTGACTAGGAAAAATGCAAAACCTCTAATAGCATTCATTCGCTGGTTATGTGCCATCTCGTTTAATATTGACATTGCCTCTGCAGTCACCTCACTTCTAGGCAGCTTTGTGTCAATGCATGCCTGAAACGAAACCAACAAAAGATGCTGAATATACTGAAATTAATACACTAATTACTACTACAAAAATCAAGTGTCTTGTTGATAAACACTGACAAACAATCTTCACTGTCTTCTGTATGACTGGAGACTTCAATTAGTTTTTGTTTTTTTCTTTGCCTTCTGTATGATTAGACCAGTTTATCACACTATATGTTTTGTTCTTTTTTTTTTCGCACTACCAGTTGTTACCAGAATTTTTTTAATTTCTCTTTTCACGGTGCTTCTAGAGAACTCCGTCTGCATCTTATCTTGGTTACTCCAAAGGAAATATGAGAGGAACATGGACAACAGTATAAAAAAGCTGAGCGGATGACACTTGGCAGGAAAACATGCTGAGGGCCTAATGCTCCACAGGCAGCTGAAGGGTAATATGTATGTATGTATCGTGGTGATTAACAGAGAGATCTCTTCTGTCTCCATGATGATTTCCTAGCTTTATTTTCTGTATACATTATATCCTCCTTAAAAAACATCTCTATTTCATATCATTATATTAATATTTGTTTACTTGCCTGTTATCCAGTTCTAAAATTCTTGAATTAATATCCCTTATAGTTATGTTCACAAACCAGACATGTGACTGTGGAACAAGAGATGAGAAGATGGTGATGGACTAAGAAACATGTTAACAGTATTACAAGGCAGTCCATGTTTGAGAATTCCCAGGGTAAGAGAAGTGGAGACAGATATAAATGGAATGAGGAACACATGGAAACAACTTGAGCTGATGGCACGGGACAGGAAGACGGTATAAGTTTGTTGCATGCCTATGATCAGTAGGGAGCTGAAGGCTGATGATGGTGATAGTCAAGTTGAAAATCCAACATGATAAAATTCTGTTACTATCTGTACTAAATAAACAGTTTTTCTGTGCAGCATATCAACAGTTGAATGTGAGAAATTTGTATTGCATAAGTTATCACACCACTATGGCATTGCCATTTTTGTGTATGGACAGAAGGATGAATGTCAACATACTGTGACTTTATATATTACCTGCTCAATGGCAAACTGGACCCGGTCACTATTCATGACATGTTCTTTAATTTGGGCAGGAGTTCGTGCTTTGTTGAACTTAAACACTGGGACATCACGAGTCTTTAAACTGTATCGGAGATCACTGTTTAATCTGCGCTCTTCCAAAATGTCCTCAAACATGTCCTTCTGACGTTGTGAAACTAACTTTGGATCATCTGTTGGCAGAAAATTGTTTGGATACGTAATCATGAGCCAGTGCATTGGAAATTTGATTCACTTCATACTGTAAATTAAGATGATGTAACAAAACCATTTTATATAGTGAGACTTTACTATCGAGCAAAGCCAGATATTCCTATAATGTGAGATTAGACCATCTATGTAAACCCAGACATTCCTATGTGAGATTAGACCATCTAGGCAAACCCAGATATTCCTATAATGTGAGATCTGACTATCTAGGTAAACCCAGACATTCCTATAATGTGAGATAAGACAATCAAGGCACAAGAGATATTTATACTCCGTGAGATTAGACTACACCTCTACACCTCATGGTAGAAGGGGAACGACTAAGTAAGTAAGTAAGAGATTAGACTAAGGAGGCACAAGCAGACATTAATTTCATGTTATATTAGACTATTTAGGCAAAACCAGGTTTTACTAAACTGTGAGATAGGGTAATCTTATATGACGAGATCAGAATATTTTGGCAAAATCAAAAATGTCTTATACCAAGTTAGACTATTTAGTCAATACCATACTGTCTTATACAATGTGAGACTTGACAGATTTAGTCAAAACCAGAGTGTCTTATATTGTGAGATTAGGTTATTTAGTCAAAACTAGATTGTCTTAAGCTAACAGACTAGACTATTTAGTCAAACTATCATATATGCTCAAGTATGTCGAGAAATTTGTTCCCCTTTTTAGACCTTAAAAAGGTACCCCCTACTTATTTATGAGTCAAAAAACAAAATTTATGAAACGGGTCAGTGTTGAACCCCCCTCCAATCAAAATATCTTAAGTAATACACATTTGAACTCCTATTAAGTCACAAATTTAAACTGGTGTAGACCTTGTTGACCAGCTTCCTTAATCGGGCCCTTAATCAATATCCACATCTGATTCAGCTGCACAGTTAGCATCCTAATCAAATAAAAAGTCACTTCTCTGATCCCAAAGCAAATATTCAACCGCCCGAAAAGCCATGGCTTTACAATAAATAACATCACGAAAAAATGGCTTTAAAAAAACATCATGAAAAATCACAATATCGATCGCCTATTAATAAAAATTCTTAAAAACAGAAGCATTTTAATGTAGGCCTACGGGAAATCTATTTATAACTCTGGTCTCTCTAGGTACCGAGACCTCTTTGCTACTTAGCATCCTGATCAAATAACAATCCACTTCTCTGACCCCAAAACAAATATTCAACCCCTCGGAAAGCCTTGGCTTTAAAAATTAAAAAAAATTATATCGAAAGCCACTTTAAAAAAATTCAGAAAAACTGAAGCATTTTAATGTAGCAGAAATGTATCAGAGATCTCGCTGCTACTTAGCAATGACTGACAACAGTACTTATACTTTTCACATGAATGAATGAACTAACTTTATTTTTAAAGGGTTGAGAATTGGGCGCACAGTCTGCCCTTCCTTTCTCTCATCTTTTATACTAATTCATTTATTCTCACATGCATTTTACATATTAATGGGGCAACACCAAGTGTTTTAAATGGGAAAGGGTTACGGAGAAATTGAAAAAAATTTGCAGAAAGCCAAGGAAATTTAAATGCCATGTGGGAATTTGGAAATGATAAAAACTCATTCAACTTACAAATGGGTCTTTCATTTTGGATGGTTTTTAAGTTCTAAAGTCTAGAGGTCGACTTACAGTCACATCTACTTATACTCAAGTTATACTCCTGACATTCTAGACTATTTAGGCAAAACTAGATTTTCTTACACTGTGAGACAAGACAACTAGACTATATAGACATAGCCAGATAATTGTGAGACTAGACTACTACACTATATAGACACATCCAGATAATCTTAAACTGTGAGACCAGATGATCTGAGCAAAACCAGATATTCTTACTCTGATATTAGACTTATCTAGACATGACTTGATATTTTCAATTAAATTATCTAGACTAAACGAGACATTCGTATATGTGAGCATCTGACAGGTGTGACAATGTCTTGAAGAAAATTCTCAAAAAGGCAAAGAACCACTGCCATACAATTATAACCAGTAAAATGTCAACTGTGAGATTAGACTGTCACCGTCAGCTTCATTTTGTTTGTTGCTCTCTATAGGGCTCTCTATAGCTGCAACTGGCACCCTTGCAAAATGCCTGCACCAAAGTATTCAAGTGATCCTTCACCTGTGGTTTCTGCTGCAATCTGTTTTACATGATCAGACTGTTTGCCTCATGCATAATTTGATATTAACTGCCTATTGTGACGTGCCATTAACTGCCTATTGTGACGTGCCATTAACTGCCTATTGTGACGTGCCCGAGGGTACAGTAGTCTTATTCTTTCTTTGTCTCCTTGGAGACCCCCCCCCCCAGAACTGAAAGGGGGTGAAATTAAACTATATACAGTTGTCATTCAAAAATCCGGCCATCGATAATCCGGTTCCTTCAGATTTCCGGCATGGATTTCGGAGCGCATTTTTTAATTTACCGCGTTGGCGCACCACTGTTTTCTGGAGCCATTTATGTTTTGATGCAGCTGTTGAACTAAAATTCTGTAGAACTGTTTTATTTAGTTGATGAACATTAAAATTTCATTTGCTTTTCATTTAGTTTTTAATTTTCTTTCTTTAAAGGACTGTACAGATAGTCATTTTCTGTTAAATATATACAGCATATATAACCATACAAAAATCCGGCATTTTCAACAATCCGGCACTCCTCAGGTCCGGAGGTTGCCGGATTTTTGAATGTCAACTGTAACAACAAAATAAAAAGCATTAAGCCTGACAGTCCCTTTTTTTTATTGACAATAAGGTGTATGCCAGTAGCCTTGAACAAGTTTTATCAATGAACAATAAGGTGTATGCCAGTAGCCTTGAACAAGTTTTATCAATGAACAATAAGGTGTATGCCAGTAGCCTTGAACAAGTTTTATCAATGAACAATCATCAACCTCTTGAACAGTTAGTTCTCTCATTCTTAAATGACTTCTTTATCACTTTCACTTACATCTGGTCGATTACCACTTTCACTCGTACAAGGTTATGTTAAATAAAATGAACTTTATCTCACAATAGGATAGCATCTGATAATATTATCAACAAGAATTTTACTTAGATAACAACAATCAGTTATGTCTAAGACCCTTTGCCACTAAGGGGTCGTCCACATGTGACTTCACACAATTTTTGTCATTTTTTAAACACACACCCCCCTCCCCTGTCACACTTCATCACAAACACCCAGACCCCCTTTGTGTGACTCACAAATCTACAAAACCCTAAAAATCTCATTTTGAAGCAAATAGTGTTTAATTCAGGACTTTGTAGTCGAGTTCGGAGCTGGAGTGCAGATGGTTTTTTTACCAGACCTGGAGCGAAGTCGGAGCACAGAAATCCTAGCCTACTCCACTGCTCCAGTTTAATTATTTTATTTTCAATCCAAAATGAATGATAAACAAGAAATGAAACATTTAATATGTGCGTTTTACTTGGAACCAGAATTGTGTTTTTAATTTTTTTAAATTTTAGTCAGTACATTTTCGGGGTAAACTGAAGAGTCCCAGAAGACTGGCAAGAAGCCTTACAGTACCAATCTGGAAAAAAGGTAATTAAAGAAATGTGACACATACATAGGTATGTCACTCCATCACACATACAAATTATATGCAAAAATACCTGAGCAAAGAATGTCACATCATTGAACCATGGTTGAGAGGTGCCCAGTTGGATTCAGGGAAGGAATTGGATGACTGATGCTTTGTTCACATTAAGACAGTTAAGCAAATAAACCATCGAATATGACAGTGATCTAAACATGGTATGTATAGACCAGGAAAAGGCCTTCGATGGAGAGGATAGAAATAAACAGTGGTCAGTATTAAAAGACTATGAAATACAAGGGCACCTATAAGATAATGTGAAAGCTCTGTGCCATACATGCAACAATGACAAACCACTGACACATTTGATATACTCACAGAGTTCAACAAGGCTGTGTGCTATTACCATTATTATTCAACATTTATATGGACAAAATAACATCAGAAGTAACTTAACTCTTTGACTCCAGACCAACGCTCTGAGCATTGCAAAATTCAACCCGCCGTGCCTGCGCAACGCTCAGAGCGTTGTGTTTAGTTTATCACAAATAAACCCCAAAAATCGTCCGTTTAATGCAGTTCATATCTTAAAACTCGCAGAATGACTTCCGCTACTATTTAAACAACCAATTTGACTGTAGTTTAGCAGCACATGTGCGTGTTTTTATGTTATTATCACAATTTGTGTGACGATTCGAGTGTTTGCGTTTTTCGTTGTTATTGCTAGAGAAATATGTCACACTTTATATATTTACATTTTCTAAGTCTCCTAAGCAAATAATTGTGTCAAACTACTTTGAAACATTGCTGACATTGATGATGATTGTTTGGTAGTCACAGTTTGTTGTCAAAATACGGAATCGGTGCAGAAAAGCTAGACACATTAGATTTAGTTGATGAGTGGGCGTAGTCATATTCTGGCCGATCAAACAGCAACAAAACTAGACCTACCGTAACATCGAATCACTAGTCCTAGGTAGAAGATGAAGCTAGGGATACTATTAAAACATTAAACAAGTGTAAAAAGTTTTAATATGACGTTATTCTTTACTTGTTTGAAAATTATGTAATGCACGATTGCATAATTTATTTTTTTCTTACGAGGGACCACAGTAAAAACTGGTGTGAATAACACTAAATGTACTAATTGTGACCATAAGCAATGTTTTTTTTTACAGTTAATATATGGATTAACTTGATGTTTGAAGACTAAAAAGAAAGTTTTATTGTCTACAACTGTAATTTGTCTTTGGTAAGATTGTATTCTACAGTTAACTTTTTAGTGTTTTTCAATTTTACATGCAAAATGTTTAAAGTATACCGAACACACTTGTGTTAATACTATCAAAGACGTTATACATTACAATTCTCTATCCATTTCCCTACAGTTTGGTATATAATAAGTACATGTTCACAAAAAAAGATTAACATAAAATTTACACTAAAAGACAGTAGACTTCACAGTTTAGAATTCTTCAAAAATTATTATGGCACAGGGTGGAAAATAATTATGGAGTCAAAGAGTTAATTAATTTATTACTTAAAAATATCAAATTTGTTAAACGTTCTTCTCGGAATTGAAAATAGGTAATTATCGATATCGCTAAAATTTATTTAGAATTAATCTATTGTGGTTGATCCATTGATAGTTTATGACTTCTGTATGTGACTACAGTACCTGTAAAAAAAAACTGCATAATAAAGTCATTAATTGATTTAAAATATGCAAAAATTAAGCACCAGAATACTTATTTCTTTACCAGTTCAAAACATATGGTCCACAGGAAGTTTTTGCATGATTTGAACAAGCTATGGCCACTTACTTTCTAAATTTTAGTTCAGATTCAGAACTCATATCAAGCAGGCGCACCATGCGCCAGTGGGTAGATCTATAGGGTAACTTGGCGCACCATACAGCTCGTGGGTAAGAATGAGTTAATAATGTATGTTCATCACATTTGGGCACTTTAGGCATGAAACTAAAACAGGGAACAGGGTTGAAATGAGAACTGTGGGCCGTGTTCTTCGATGTCATCCTAGTAAGTCAGCAACATCGTTAGGGTTGTGATTAAGGTTAGGGTTTAGGGTTAGCTTTAGGATATCTAAACCTAACCTTAACCCTTACCTCTTTTACCATGTCTCTGAATTCTTTTTTTAAGGACCTATCGAACAGATGGCCCACTGGAACCACATCAAAGAGTATGACGTACTGCTTGCTCTTCATTAATATGTTGCTGTTTTACTAAGGCTTCTCTTAAATATACATTTGGGGGCATAAAGTAAGTGATAGCGAACGTGTAAAAACATTGTTCACAATTTTGTAGTGAATGCGACGTAGGTAGGCTACTTAAATTTTGTAGGCTACATACCGGTTTAAAAGTTAAAATGTTGTCATCTGAACAAACATATGATATTGTGTGCATTTCACACTGAATTCTGTAAAAAGATACCTTTTATAAACATAGCTTTTTTAATGCAAATGAAGTGTCATATTGTCCCAGGAGCTATTTACACGCCCCAGAAATCTGTAACAAAACATTGTTTACACTCCGTTCGCCGGCATATAATCATGCGTAGTGTGCGCATAAAGTACATGAGTAGCCTACACTACACATAATGCTACACATAGGTGGCCAAGCGGCAGAAATTGCTCAACATGTCAAACCTTTACTTATCCAAGAATTCCTAGACTGTTCTGCCATTGTTTACAACGAGGCGATATAAAATAACATTGAGTGAAATCTTCCCCTAGTTACTAAACACATCTAGTTCCTCATGCAGCTCTGGTCTATTTTGATCTCCAAACATCGTCGCGTTGTTAGTTCAGTGATTGGTCGGTTTGCGTCGAATGTCATTCAGGCCAAATTTTTATAGTCAATGCCGTGTGTACGACAACTGAATATTCAGTTTGGATAATTATATTGTTTTAAGTTTTCTCTAACTAATATCACTTGTAATGAATTCCTTCTTTGTTATATTTATCACGGCCTTTTTGTGTGTATGTTCCCAACACATTTTGCTGAATTCATAAAGTACGCATTTTTTTTAAAAATTAATAGAGATAATTACTCCTATTTTCTTACCGTCGCACACTTTATATTAGCTATACCCTGCAGGGCCGGCCTTTTTAGTAACCGAGGGGCCCGATATGGACCATTTTCGCAGGGCCCCTGGACGTAAGATTATTTCAGATTAGATATCACAGGAATTATACTGGAACAAATGAAGAGATCTGCCATCAATGGTACCTATACCTTGTAGCGGTATGGCAGCTTGTGTACCCTGACAATCCCCAGAGCTATGCCAGTGGGAGATTTACTCCTGGTAGGTTCAACCAAGCTGGACTGGTCTGCGTGGGTAGGGGTCAGACAAAAGCTGGTACTCTGGTCCTCCAGGTTGGGGGTTTTAGCACAGGGCCGACACCCCTGTCTATGAAAAAAAAATCGCACGTTACGGAAACAACAATAAATGGAAAAACTTTGCTGCGGGACGGACATCCGGAGTCTCAGGCTCATATGACTGACAGTGGTGAAAGCCGAAAGGAAGCCACTGGCATGAAAACGGATGCCCCGACCGCAAAACACGAAACCAGAATTGGTTTTTGGAACGTCAGAACTATGAATGAGACAGGAAAGCTGAGACAAATCCCAGCAGAGATGAGGAACTACAAGATACATATCCTGGGAATAAGCGAGAGCAGATGGACGGGTAAGGGGAGAATAAAAACAGCTACAGGGGAAACAGTACTTTATTCTGGCAGAGAGGATGGTCAGCACAACGAAGGTGTAGCCATTATCCTGAAGAAAGGAATGGAAAGGTCTTTACTGGAATGGAAACCCATCAACAACAGACTGATAAGAGCAAGACTAAGAGGGAGGTTCACCAACACCACAATTATACAATGCAATGCACCAACAAACGACAGCGATGAAGAGATCAAGGACGAGTTCTATCAACAGGTACAAAAAGAAATGGAAACTACACCCAGGTACGATCTCATTATAGTAATGGGAGACCTAAATGCGAAAGTGGGAGCACACAATAATTATAACGAAAGAGTAATGGGGAAATGCGGCAGTGGAACAGCGAATGAGAATGGGGACAAATTAATAAGCTTCTGCAGTATTAACAACCTGGTCATTGGAGGAACACTTTTTCCACACAAGGAAGTGCACAAGTTAACATGGGAATCACCAAACGGACGAGACAGAAACCAGATAGATCACATAATGATCAATGGCAGATGGAGACATGCACTACAAGACGTGAAAGTAAGAAGAGGCGCAGATGTGGGAAGTGATCGTCACCTAGTAGTAGCAAGACTGAAAGTGAAACTCAGAGCTGCTGGACCAGTTGCAGTCAAACAGAAAAGATACAACATCACGAAACTGAAGGATCCCCTCACCAGAAAAGCTTTCGTGGTCGACGTAAAGAGAAGATATGAGATTATCAAAAGCCAGGAAAGAACAGAGACCGATGATGTTGACCAGAGATTCAACACCATCTCAACAATATACAAGGAAAGCAGCAAGTCATGCTTGGGATTCCAGGAAAGAAAGAGCCAAGACTGGATAACACCAGATACGCTAAACACCATAGCGAAGAGAAAGGAAATGAAAAGAAAGAAAACAGAAGCTAAGTCTCCCAGATTAAAGGCAATATATAGTGAACAGTACAGTCAGCTGGACAAGGAAGTTAAACGTCAAACCCGTGCTAACAAAAGGACATTTCTGGATGACCTTGCAAGACAGGCAGAAGAGGCAGCACTGAGAAATGAACAAAGCACAGTATACAAAATAACTAAAATCATCAGTGGAAAACGAGGTGCAGACAATATTACATTAGTAAGAGATAAGCAAGGAAATCTCATCACAACAGTAGAGGGACAGGAAACAAGATGGGCAGAGCATTTCAGAGAAACTCTGAATAAGGAACCACCAGAGACACAATTGAATGTTCCTGAGGCTGAAAATGATCTAGATGTTAATACAGACACCCCACGAAAAGAAGAAATCATCACAGCAATCAAATGGTTAAAGAATGGAAAAGCTCCTGGTCATGATAACTTAAATGCAGAGCTATTTAAGACAGACCCAGAGCTAGCAGCAGAACTATTAGAACCACTATTTGCACAAGTCTGGAAAACAGGGACAACACCAACAGAGTGGAAATAATGAATAATTGTGAAATTGCCCAAGAAGGGAGATCTTGCAGACTGCAATAATTGGAGAGGAATAACTCTTCTCTCAGTTCCCAGCAAAATACTAGGCATGATAATTATACAGAGAATCTCAAAAGCAGTAGACCACAAACTGAGGAAAGAACAAGCAGGATTTAGAAAGAACAGAAGATGTGTAGATCATATATTTACCCTCAGGAACATTATAGAGCATTGCTCAGAATGGCAAAGACAGTTGTACATTAATTTCGTTGATTTTGAAAAGGCTTTTGACAGTATACATAGGGACAGTTTATGGAAAATACTGAGGGCTTATGGAATTCCAAGCTGCATAGTGTCAATCATAAAAAGCCTTTATGTCAACTTTACGTGCAGCATTGGGCAGAGAAACCTAACCTTTGAAGTGAAGACAGGAGTACGACAGGGATGCCCCTTGTCAACCATTCTATTTTTAACAGTCGTAGACTGGGTGATGTGCCAGACAACAGAGGGCAATCCAAGAGGAATAAGATGGACTACATTTTCTACATTGGAAGATCTGGAATATGCAGATGACATTGCACTGCTAGCACATTCACATCAACACATCCAGGAAAAAACGGATAGACTTAATAAGTATAGCCAGCAGGTGGGCTTGAACATCAACCTAAAGAAGACAGAGGTCATGACGCTCAATGTGAGCAGCCCTGAGCCCATATCAGTAAGGAATCAGCAACTGGAACAGACAGATGCCTTCACATACCTAGGATGCATAGTAACACCAGACGGCGGAGCAAGCAAAGACATCAACAACAGAATGAAAAAAGCAAGAACAGCCTTTTTTAGTCTAAACAACATTTGGAAGTCCTCTCAGTACAGCACAAGCACAAAATTAGGATTATATCAGAGCTGTGTGCTTTCTGTGCTTCTCTATGGCGCGGAGAGCTGGAGAGTTACAGAGAAGGAAATGTCGAAATTGTCCTCTTTTCACACAACATGCCTAAGAAAAATTCTCCGAATCTTTTGGCCGAATATCATCACCAACCAAGATCTGCTTACTCGGAGCAAGCAAGAGGACATGCACACCATCATAGCTGGCAGACGCTGGAGCTGTGTTGGCCATGTCCTCAGAAGAGACCCCGATGCCATCATAAGAACAGCTATGCTTTGGACCCCTGAAGGAAAACGAAAGAGAGGCCGACCAAAAACAACTTGGCGGAGGACTGTGGAGGCTGAGATGCAAAGAATGAACCAGAGTTGGGGCACTGTGCGAAGGATGGCCGCCGACCGAGCAAAGTGGAATCAATTTGTTGTTGCCCTACAAGACGCCACCAGGCGTAATGGCCACTGACTGCTTTGACGATCGGCGGCTAAGGATCAAAGAAGAAGAAGAAATGAAGAGATGGACAGAACATTTTGAGGAACTTCTCAATAGACTTGCTCCAACTAATCCCCCAGACATCCAGCCAGCAAATAGGAGCTACTAATCAGCTGTGAACGACCAAGTAGAGAAGAAATAAAGAAAGCCATAAAGCTTCTGAAAGATGGAAAAGCAACTGGTCCAGATGGAATTCCAGCAGAGGCCATCAAAACAGATAATGATACTTCTACAGAAATATTATACAAACTACTTGGCAAAGTCTGGGAGAGAGAGGAAATACCAGCAGAATGGGAGGAAGGTTATCTGGTCAAGTTGCCTAAGAAGGGAAATTTACAAGAATGCACACATTATAGAGTAATAATTTTACTATCAGTTCAGTGCCAGGAAAAGTATTAAACAGAATCATCCTTGAGAGATTAAAAGAGTCCATAGACAAGCAACTGAGACATGATCAAGCAGGTTTTCGTCAAAACAGATCCTGTACACACCAGATAGCCACATTGAGAATAATAGTTGAACAAAATCTGGAATGGAATTCGCCGCTATACATCGGATTCGTGGACTATGAAAAGGCATTTGACAGTGTAGACAGAGAATCGCTTTGGAAATTGATGAGGCATTATGGCAGCGGTTTTCAACCAGTGCGCCGCGGCGCCCTGGGGCGCCATGACTGACGGTCTGGGGCGCCGTGGGTGGGCGTGGATTGTTTTTTTTTTTCGTATATAGCTGTAAAGAAAACACAGAGCTGTGGGAAATTTGATTTTTGGTGTTTATCAACCTGCGTGACCCCGGAGAAATTTCACTTTTGATGTTGGCCAGCCTTTGAAGTCCCGCTCCTACGACCCGCCTATCAACTTTCCGCCCATTCTCCTCGCGCGACCATAGTAGGTAACACGGTGATTTTCTGTTTTCAAACGTTTTTGATTGTGCTGTGAGTTTGATATAAACTATGGAACGATTTTTTAATTTGGCAAGTGTTAGTACAAAGCGAGAACTTGTTGAAGATGACAAGGAAAGTGGTAATGAGGAAAGGAAACGTAAGTATAGAAAATACGACGAAGGTTACTTAGATTTTGGTTTCACGTGCACTCTTGTGAACAATGAAGATCGTCCACATAGTGTTTTGTGTTTCAACGTACTCTCTGTCGAATGTATGCTGCCTAGCAAATTGAAGCGCCATTTAGAAAGTGTTCAAAAGAATGACGTGGGCAAACCAAGAGAATATTTCTCTAGAAAGCTGAGTCAAAAGAAAGAACAAAAATTAGCATTTTCTAAGCAGGCGACAATCTCGAGTAAAGCTCTACTAGCGTCCTACAAGGTAGCATACCAGGTAGCAAAATGTAAGAAACCCCATACGATTGCAGAAGAACTCGTTTTACCGTGTGCTATTGATATGGTGTCCATTATGGTTGGAGAGTCCGTGGGAAAACAGCTTTAGCCCATTGCTTTGTCGGACAGTACAATCAGCCGTCGAATTCAAGATTTAGGAGAGGTTCTTAATGAACAGATGTTTTTTTCATCAACAAACCGCACATAACAGATTAAATAAGAATCTCTATTGCTATCAGTGGTTTTCATCAAGCTGCAAAACAAAGTCCTTCCCCCTCATTTTTTCTATAACGAGTCAAAATCAGGCCTGTTTAAATCTTAGAGGGTTTTATTCGTGTCATCCAACCTGAGGTCGTATGTCCAGTCAATCCAGCTGCCTGGAACTTCGCAGGAGCACAGTGATTGCACAGGAGCTACATCTTTAGTCCCCCTCAGTCTTGGGTGGGCTAACGAAACGATCATCAGCGGGTGTTGTGTGCAAGAAATTAAGGACAGAACTGTTCCAAGAGATGAGTACACATTAGTACCATTTCCGTCGGCAATTGTGAGCATTAAACGGTCAAGGACGAAAAACTGAGTTAGCGTAGCAAGAGACTAGAATAAGAGTATAGCTGATAAATTTTATATACGTAATTAACAGCACAGCTGATACATTTACTATAATTGAATAACATCACAGCTGATAAAATGTTGTTCCTATAATTGGAAAACTTGTTATATATATATATATATATATATATATATATATATATATATATATATATATATATATATATATATATATATATATATATATATATATATATATATATATATATATCATTTGTAAACTTACAAATCCATTACATTCCATCTTCCAACATCCATCTTTCAGCACAAGAGTAGATAGTGTATATACTAAATAAATAATAAGGAAATTGTATTTGAACGACTTGTCAATTTTATAATTGTTAAGTAAAATCTGTTTCCTTGTTTTAATATCACAGTTAGTTACACAGCGGGGGTGGCAATTTATGACTGTCTCCTCTCTACTAATTTTTCGAGATCAGATCATTCACAGCCGTAACTAATTTGTGATACCAGTAGTTCTC
Organism: Oreohelix idahoensis; assembly: GCA_024509875.1. Lineage (NCBI taxonomy): Eukaryota > Metazoa > Mollusca > Gastropoda > Stylommatophora > Oreohelicidae > Oreohelix > Oreohelix idahoensis. Next base: position 964,587 of record JAMPIV010001436.1, read on the forward strand.
TCAGACACTGGGACTTCACCATTTTCTGCAGAAATTCTACTTCTGTATTGTCAGTACTATACTGATCCTAGGGCCAATAAAAACCTCACGCTACATACCCTCAATTGTTACCACTGACCCAAATTGTCTTTGGGATCACAGACTGGCTTCTGGCTTAGAGAAATAGTTAACGCATCTTGTTTAAGATGTCTCTTCCACGTGTTCTGGGGTGTTACTTTACAATAAGCTCCCACTCTGACTTCGTGTTCAGATTCCTAGGATTCCGGTTTTCCTTGTTAATAAAGGTAGAGTTTTCTTGGGATATATATAAGTCCTCAAGATTCTCAAACAAGGTCCGGTCCGATAAATGGAATTCTGATCTTATTCGTTACTCTGGCTGCTCTCTTGAATTTCACAGTGCTTTCAACCGACTAAAGTGTCAGGTTATATTGCAACTTTCGTCCCACGCACGTTGTTGTTTACTATTAGACCAGGCTCCAATCAGAAATGTTGTTATGTTTATATCTCGAATGTTGACCAATAGTTCCAATCATGCGTGGCTTTATGGGTTCTATTCAAAAAATTTCCTCTTAGGAAAATGCTGCGTGTTATTTAAAAGGTCACTTTCCAAATATCGAATTGTTATATCCGTCTGTTCTTTGTAAAGATTGCACTACAACTCCATACATTGTCACAAATAATGTCTTCGTAACACTTCTGTTCGGAAGCTATTACAACATTCCGTTATTCATGTGCATGTCTGTAATGTGTCTGTTACAGTGTTATTTTGCGGATAATTTATTTCCCCGTCCTTGTGCAAATACCGACCCTCGTCTAACCATTTGGGCGGTGACTCTTCACGACAGTAATTAGTGAATCACAATAGCTATATCAGCGCTACGTAAACTTGCTGGGCGTACGTCGTGTTAATCCGTCGTGCCCAAGGTTTGGTACACGAGAATTTTACCAACATGACCGTCGGTCAATGTAACACCACCTGTCTACTCTCTCAGCAGGGATGGTCAGGTAAATAGACATGACGAATTATTACGGAGAAGAAGTGCAAACAATGTCTCTAAAATAACAATAGTGCCGGAGAGGAGAAGAGAGCGAACCCAATTATGTGACACCTGCTCTCAGAAAGTATGTATTTGCGGTGCTCGATCTGACTTTGCTGTTCGCCTTCACCCTTGCCAGGTCTGTTGTACTGTGTCTAGTAAATGATAGAAGACTAAGAACACTAAGTACAGAACAGAGGGTAGGTTTTGGTATTGTATAAACATTTATAACACATAAGGAAGGGAATCATTTACTATCATTTACTAGACACAGTATTAAGGTCTTTGCCTTGTGTGGACTGACCTGTACTGTATGTCGTAAATTTTAGATAGGTGATTAAGATAGATTCTGGTCCCGTCTGAATAGAACTAGAACAGGTGGTAACTCGGTGAGAGATAAAGGTAAAGAAATAGATTTCACGAGTGAAATGGTGGAAAAGGTAGAGTCTGTCCCTGGATTGAGAAGATCCTCTAGTCCAGCCTATCTTTTACGACTGTGATTTGTTTATCAGACAGTTTACCTTTCTGTATATATATATATATATATATATATATATATATTATAATCACTCACATACACACACACAGAGATAAGTGACGACAATTAGACGCACAAACGTGAAACTATATTAATGGAGTAGGGATATTGGGCCGAGCTGACCGACACAGGTAATAAAGTTTTATGTTAAGTTTATTTATCATAAAGAAACTTCACAACATTTAGTATCAAATATCAAATATAAAAAAATCATAAGTTACAGAAGTAATAAAGAAATAGACACATAAGTGCGATTCCCTCTGTTGAGACAAGATCCCGTTAGAAGAAGTTATTAACCCCCAAAAGGTCAAAAGATTAGCACTGTGGTATAAAATTTGAATATACTGTCAAGAACAGAGTTTCTAATTAATCTATCCTGGAAAAAAATGAACAGTATTAGAAAACATAAGAAGAAAAAAACAAAGTGAGTGTAATGAGTATACAATGGAAGAATTATTCACGCCTGCTTTCTCTCGCTCTGACAAACATGTGGCCACATTTCAATCTCGCTTACCTAATTGCTAATTTACAACGTCTGGAACAGAACTCCTTGGTACAACAGATCTAGTGTTGGGTTTTTCTTTTTTGGCAAAACAAGCCACAGTTCCTCAAATTTACTGATTAATCCTCTTATTTGGGGAACGCTTGCTTTGTTACTGTTTATTGAATCTGTTCATGTCACAGCAATTAGTCCAGGTAGGAAAACACTTTCGAGATCTAATGTTCACAGTGTACAGTAGCTTGAAATATTCGCTAGTTAAATAGAATGTCAGGTAGATAAATCTCTCTGTATAGATCCTCGCCACAACACAGTGGTTGGTAGTCAGGTAGTGTTAAATTTTGATGACTTCGCCACAGCGGGCTGAATGTAAATGAAAAATGGAAAAAGAAAGCTGGGTAGCTATATGTCCAGTTAAATTTTATTCTTATAGTCTTCAATTGGTAATCTCTCTCTCTCTCTCTCTCTCTCTCTCTCTCTCTCTCTCTTTCTAGGTGAAACATGGGTTGTGACCCGTACTAGATTTATAGGAAGAAAATACATAACATTTAATCACAATATCAGTATCTATCCTAACCCGCGTAACGGTATAATTTATCATTATCCACTCGGTTATTAACTTTAATTAGAAACCACAAGGGTATATCTTATTTTATCGTTCTTTTTAACCCGTGAAATAAATTCTAGTTATTTACAAAATTTACACATAATGGATTAGAGATAAATATATATTTCGTCAGTACTACATTGCCTAGTGCATTTACTAGTCAGTTAAAATATCTCTTTTCTGGGTGATAACGACCAATTAAATTAACGCTACAGCCGGAACAATTAGCTATAAATTATTTTAATTCGCTAGTCAATTAACACCAAAAATCCTAGTGAAATATAAATAACGAACTTAACAATTAAATCACTCAAAAATGCTAGTATAAATATTTACCGCAACACAGAAAATTAAAACTATCTCCAATCGAAAAACTAAGAAACTCCACTAATACAAATGGTCTAGAAATCGAAGCTAGATGTTCTGAAAAATGCTGTGGCTACTAGATAAACTGAGTTTAAAGGATGAAGTATATATATGAATTAGGTAGAAATTCGCTAGCGATTGCCAGATTTTACGCCTTAACCCGTATTCTGGGCAAATCTGAGGTTCGATTCTGAATCAAAGTTAAATTATACACTTATGCCGACCGTAGACGTCTCCAACGAACAACTAGTCTTTTGATCTCGTCTTGTCTGTAGCTAATTACGTTCACGAACGAACGATGCGGTCGGTATCTTGGTTATCCGCCCCTTATTCTACATTCGCTTAATTCCCCCTGAGAAAGTGCACTAATCAAAAGGTACGACTTTTGGATTATCGCTCTTGATTCTACAAATATACGACCCGTCCCCTCTCTTCTGTCTGCTTCTGGCTCCTTATTCCTTTACCGTGAATTACATTCCGGGAAGAGACAATGTAGGAGCTGATTTTTTAAGTCGACACCCATTTACTCTGGAAGAAAAGACGCAAAATGATTAACTACATCAGGTGTTTACACGTCAGCTATGACAGGTCACAGCTAGGAAAGGATGGGGCTATGTCGTAAAACGTGTGTGTAAACCCACTTCTTAGTTAATACATTATGTCGAGATACAAATTTGCCCCAGCCAATCAACGAACAGTGCCTGAGCCAGAATAAATTACATGAAGTATACGCCAGGAAAAACTTAAGCCTAAAATTTCGGGACGTGGTCACGGCCATCTTGTCTTCCAATATGGCGGCAGACAGAATAAATTTAGGCATAAGCCCTGTTTTTCGGGAGTCGGCCTCGGTCACGGATTGTACGAAACCGCATATAACCAATCAGCTTGCCACGCCGAGACCCAATCAAAAGCATTCCTTAAGCAGTAAAAGTTACCTCATCTACCTATATATACGGGCGAGTTGTATTCAAACTCACGCACACACCAACACAAAGCCAGCTAGACGACCGACTGGAGAAGAGAAGCTGCCAGACTGATTTATTGCTCACCTGCATTGACCGGGCAGACTGCTTCACTAGTTGAGTCAAAATCAAGCCTGTTTAAATCTTAGAGGGTTTTATTCGTGTCATCCAACCTGAGGTCGTATGTCCAGTCAAAACAGCTGCCTGGAACTTCGCAGGAGCACAGTGATTGCTACATCTTTAGTCCCCCTCAGTCTTGGGTGGGCTAACGAAACGATCATCAGCGGGTGTTGTGTGCAAGAAATTAAGGACAGAACTGTTCCAAGAGATGAGTACACATTAGTACCATTTCCGTCGGCAATTGTGAGCATTAAACGGTCAAGGACGAAAAACTGAGTTAGCGTAGCAAGAGACAAGAATAAGAGTACAAGTATAGCTGATAAATTTTATATACGTAATTAACAGCACAGCTGATACATTTACTATAATTGAGTAACAGCACAGCTGATAAAATTGTGTTCCTATAATTGGAAAACAGAAGTGATTGCGTCATTAATAGGCTGGACTGCCCATGGTAAACGTCCGGTGTTATGTGTTGCGGGTCGCACTAATGACCCGTCATCGAAGCATCATTTTATTAGTGATGCCTAGATGGCATGGAGGATAGTGTGATTCGCTTGCATAGCTAGGCGGAGTTGTCGCACGGAAGGTCCTGGGTAAGCCACTCACGTCTGTTGTTTTTCTGTTGTCTAGTGTTCTACTTCTTTATTTCTTACGAGTGTCTGAAAACATACCTTTATGTTTGTCTGAAAACATACCTTTATGTTTGTCTAATATTTATTTACTGTTTACAGGTCAGTGCGGCAGCCCCATAGCTTCTGCTTGAGCTCAGCACCTTCTGACCAGGTCAGACGTCGTGGGTCATCATGGGTTGGGCAGTTCTGGAGAATATGTTCGGGGGTCTGGATTCCAGTACTGCATGGACACTCATTTGTATGAGATATCCTGAGGCGATAGAGATGGTCCAGTAGTCTGCCGTGTCCAGTTCTCAGGCGGAATATGATGGTCTGTTGGTGTCTGTTAAGTTGGTGGACTGGGTCATCTCTACTGTATGTATCACCTTCCTCCTTCCGCTGGTTTTCGTACTTGTTGTGGATGATGGTTTTAGCTTCTCGGTATGGCAATGGGTGGCTAAATTGCTCCATTTTACTGCCGCTTCTAGACAGAGGATCTGCTGTCTCATTTCCAATGATTCCGCAATGGGACGGTAGCCACTGAAGGGCAATGATTGATGACCTTTGGATATTGTTTAGCTCAGATCTGATCTCATGCATCATGCTTTCATTTCTGGTGTTCTGTATTGATTCCAGTAATGATCTACAGTCAGTGAAGATTACTATCTTAGCTGGTAGTGCTCAGAGTTAGAGCCATAGCTTCTGCCCTGAAGTTGGAGGGATATTTCAGTTCGGGTTGTATTTTTCTTCAATCATCTCCTGAGCCAAGATTTTTAGTTGTGGAGGGGCCTGGTGGCCTTTCTTTCTTATTTTAGGGACTTCTGTGATGATAGATATATTTTCATGGCAGTAGTTTGGCTCCTCATAATCAGTTAACATTTTCATTTAAGTAGGTTGTTTCGGGAGGAGGCCTTCGTGACACTGATGCAGATGTTTTGAGATGTTTAGGAAGCTGGTTCTCTTTAACCTGTTTTTTGTCAAGCTATGGGTTTGGCATGCATTGGGTGATTTGGCATTCGTAGAAGCTTCTCGCTGTGAGTAAACACTTTTTCCTCACGTATGTCATCAAGGGAGCGGATGTTGGTGTATCTCTCCATTGCCTGGATTGGAGTTGTCTTCATCCCTCCGGTGATTAATCTAAGGCCCGCATTTTGCACTTTTCTTAGACGTTCTGTATTTGTTTTTTATGCCGTGGCCCAGGCTGAGATGCCATATTCCATTACAGGCCTGACAGTGCCTGTATAAACTTATTTAAGTATGTTGGTATTTGCCCCCCAATTTGTGCCAGCCAATTTCTTCATAATGGAGAGCTTTCTTGTTGCTCTCTGTCCAACTGCTTTCAGGTGTGGCTTCCAGGTGAGTCTCTTATCCAAGTTGACTCTCAGGTATATTGGATTTTCCTCGTTTGCAAGCTCACTTCCATTTAGTTGCAATTTGGCCGTTTCATGGAGATTCGATAGAGAGAAGCAGGTTGTTACTGTCTTGGAGAGATTGATCTGTACGCCCCAGTCAGATGCCCATTTACCTATGGTATTTAGTGCTGCCTACATCCTGAACTTTGCAGTAGGCAAATGTTCTGTGGCACACCAGGCAGCAAAAACATCAGCATGCAGAGCCCTGGAGATTTGCCTGGACAGTTTCTCTGCGATATCATTTATATAGATGATGAAAAGTGTGGGGGAGATAACTCCTTCTTGTGGCACACGTTGTTGAAGAGTGACGCGATGGCTGTTTCCATCAAGTTTTACTCTTGCTGTGCGGTATCGGAGGAAGTCCCGTATCCAGCTAAACATTCTCCCTTCAATTTAGTTGTTGAGCATCTTAAGGAGGAGTCCATCTTTCCATACCTTATCAAAAGATTTTGTCAGGTCCATAAAAACAGCTAGTACTTCTTTTTTTCTCCTGAAAGGCATTTTCTACCTCCTTGGGCTAGAAATCGTAGCTGGTCCTCAGTGCTGCGGTTTTTCCTGAATGTTGATTGTGTATTATCAAGCAGATGATTTTTTTCTAGATGTTTCAGTAGTCTTGAGTTCACCATTCTTTCCATTACCTTACCCAGACAACTCAGTAGGCTAACTGGTCGGTAGCTGGACTTTCTTGTTTTCTCCTTTTGTTTCTTTCTGATGGGGACAATGATTGCTTCTCGCCATTGATCTGGGAATTTTCCAGTACTCCATGATATATATATATATAGTTGTCCTCAAGTCTTTCCTAACACCATATTCCCAATAAAAAGGTTTAATACTCACTTATGAGTTAACCATGTAGAATAAATAAAGTTGTTTATAAAAATTAAGCGATGATATGTATCATCATCGGATGATTTAAATTGTGGTGGAACTTAAGAACATTTTGGAAATGTCCTTTGGTTGCGCTGTTATGATACTTAGCTTCCGCTGTGGGGTCTGTTAGCGTCTGCTTCAGCCGTTGTTGATTCCCACAGGTGCCTCGGACTGTACTTCTCTCCAATAGTCAAATATTGTGGCAGCAGCACGTCTCTTGAACTGCTTCGGTTGTCAGCTCAAGCATCTTCAAGACCCGCATAATGAGGTGTCTAGCGTCGACGGCTGGCAACTTGTACCACAAACTTGTAACACAAACTGAAAAGAGAAAATATATTTGCTAAGTATTGGGTCTCCTGACGTAGTCATCATGCGACCTTCACTTCCATCCATTTCTTCATCTTTCTCAGAAATTTTATCCTCCCTGCGCGTTTACTTTGTAAGCAGTTCCTGATTGGAGATGGTATTCGGCCAAAAAATTCGAAGAATTTTCCTTACATGTTGTGTGGAAAGAGGATAATTTAGACATTTCCATTTATGTTACTCTCCAGCACTCGGTATCATACAAAAGTACAGAAAGTAAGGTTGCTCTGCCCAGCTTTGCATGTAAAGTTAGCATAGAGACTTGTTATGATGGAAACAATGCACCTAGGGATTCCATTAGCCCTTAGCATTTTTCATAAGCTTTCACTGTGTCAAAAGCCTGTTCAAAATGGACAAAGATTATATATAGTTGTCTCTGTCATTCTGAGCACTGCTCTATTATGTTCCTGAGGGTGAAGATATGATCTGCGCATTTTCTGTTCTTCCTGAATCCTGTTCGTTCCTTCCTCAGTTTAATCTACTGCTTTTGAGATTCTGTGGATAATTATCCTGCCAATATTTTGCTGGGAACTTAGAGTAGGGTAATTACTCTCCAGTTGTTGCAGTCTGTGAGATCACCCTATTTTGGTAATTTGATAATTGTTATTTTCTTCCATTCAATAGATGTTGTCTCTATTTGCCAGATTTATGCAAAGAGTGGTTCTAAGAATGGTGCTGATAATTCAGGATCAATTTGAAATAGCTCTGCACTTAAGTTGTCGTGACCAGGAGCCTTCCCCTTCTTAAATCATTTGATAGCTGTGATAATTTCTTCCTTTTTTTTTTGAACATTTATATTGATATCCAAGTCATTTTCTCAGTAATAAGAAACTTCTCAGACTACGGCTGGGAAAAGGCTATTTCAGAATAGAAGAACCTTACTATGCAGGGTATCTTCAAGACAATAATATAGAACATTTCTTGTTAAAATGTAGGAGGTATGAACAAATGAGAATACCAATGTTAGATTATTTGCAAGCATCCAACTTACCTATAAATATAGAAGAGGTGTTAAGAATAGACAGTCCTAGGGAACTGCATAATATAGTCAAACAATATTTAACACGAACAAATGTTAATATATAGTGGCTGGGAATGTGAAGGTCTGATGCTGTTCTTACAATGCATATGACTTTTAACAGATGAAAGTCAATTAAATATATGTTAAAGTCAGTTATATAACTAGAACCACCAGGTCTTTACACCCCTCCACTTTAATATTATTCTTGTTCAGAGTTTCTTCTTGGTTTTGTTAGTTTTTTGGTTTATTTTTTTCTTCTATTTATTTAACGTATAAGCACAATTGTGATTGTCCCTATTTACAATGATTTGACAAATGTAATGCCACTTTCTCATATCGGCGGTTGTTCATATTATTTGGAGTTGAAAGCAATATATATCCTAATTATAACCCATCAGAGGTTGAACGAGATTTTTTTTTTTTTTTTGCGTTCGCCCGCTAATACTCGAGGCGAAATCTCAGGTTATTATTTTATGTCTAACCTGACATTGATTTTACGTGAGTATCCCTTTATATCTTGTACAGAGACAGGTGTCCCTCGCCATAGGGTTGAATGGGATGGAACCTAAGCAATAGGATGTTGCATTCCGTAAAGAGCTGATATAGAATTCACTCTGTTCTGTATTTTTCTCATGCTTTGATTCAGCCATCTTCTGGTATTGCACACTAAGCACGTGTGACAGCCTGGTCGCTGTATCATGAATCATATTATGTGGCAATGTCTGCCCAGGTCCTTTTACCTCTTTAGCTAGCAATGATATGCTGTATAATTATAACAGTCACACACACACACACACACAGCACGTGATGCGATAACGCCATAGTAATTGAAATACTGTTTATTTACACGTGAGTGGACCATTGCGGTTTGCCTTGACCTGCACAATCGTGGTCCATCATATAATTATATAATATGTAAGTTCTTCCTTAATATTTATTCCTTCCCTCACACACACTCTCTATCTCTGTCTCTCTCTCGGTATTATATCTACACCTTATGACCGTCAACCATCAATGATTATTCAGGTGCTAGAGTCTCTACTTCTGTTCTTTCTTCCTAACAGTTTCCTACTTTATTGTTACATATCATCTCAGTGTTCATGTTATCTACTGATGGAACCGGACCTCGCCGGGGTTGTTACTTTCCCTTTCATCACTGAAGAATAGGACTACTGTCTATGTATGTATCAGATTTCACTCTACGTACCTTTTCCTTTTCTGAATAAAATCTAACTCACACCGTTTCTCCTTCTAGACAAGAATTCTCACTATTCAATATTTCGGGTTAATCATTACCCTAAACTACTTCTTGTCCGTGAAATATTCATCACCCATTGTCACGTAGGGTTTATATTCATTTAATTTCCTACAACTTCTTCCTATTCTTTCACCCGAAAATTCTCTCTTTTATTATCTCTGTATTTCATTTTTTTCCTGTATATTTTTTCATCCATTCGTTTTGCGAATATTATTCTCATATAATTCGCAAACTTTACCTGTTTCTTTCTCAAAACTGAGAATCGCGGACAGTTACGACACGCGTTAAGCGGACGTAAATGTTGGGAGTAGGGGAGATAATTTCGCTTGGCGAAGTAAGTTTGGGCCCTTTGTCTGATTTTAAGATATTGGCCAAGTTTGAAACTTTAATTTCATTCTCGCTCATAGACTCCACAGTAGATAGGTCGCTCGAAAAAACAGAATAGCTGTTAGCGAAGATCTCAGTTTGTTTCGGCAATTTGTCGAACTTCTAGACTTCCAGAAATATTTTCAGCATTTTTATTCTTAAGTTGTGCGACTACCTGTAATTCTGTGGTTGAGGTAATTAATATGATAGATATATAGATTTTGTGAGTGTTAAAGTGTTAAATCGCTTAATTCATTTAAATCTATTTCTTTAGCGCAGAAGAGAAATAAAGTGGTAGGCTATTATATTTTCTAGGGAAGCATTCAGTGGAAAGCAGACTAAAAATTTAATTTCTAGCTTATAACGGCAATTGTAGCTATTTATGAATTTAATTTAACTGCTAATACTCAGTCGAGTGTATTTTTCTAAACTAACGTATAAACTCTAGAATCCAGCCTCAGGAATGATGACGGGATACGCACGTGTTCCTAATTTATGAGGAATGCTGATTTTTAAATATAACTTACGTCACGGGAAGTTTAAATGATAAGCAAAGCTCTCTGCTTGCAAGTTTAAATGTAAGTTTTAACCAGTACAGATTCTGTTTATTATATTATATGTGTTATTTTTCCTCCACACAGTGAAAGTTTGGGGGTGACCCTAACTTTACCAGCACCTAGTAGTAGTTTCCATACTTGTGAAGAAATAGACAGTCCTTATTTTGAACCACGTGGGTTTTCTCAAGTAACACTGATCTGACGGTGCAAGTTAGACAGAAATACTAATATCCCTATAACGGGTTTTCAAAGACTGTAATGATAAATACTGGACCTTGGAGCCAGCACTTAATTTCTTCTAGAAACTCTATATAATTTGCTGCCTGGTGGCGTGAATATTAACAATCATTTCCCGACTAGATTATATCTTGTGGACAAATCTGTGGTGTGACTAAAGTGAATCCTATACTGAGGGAAGGCACCGACCTGACATTCATCATTTTTTTTTAAACCTACGCTATTGACACTGTGCTCTGCTAACTCCCGCGCCTGGAACAATTGTTAGGTGACTTAATCAGACATTTGAACAAATTTGCATACCCAAGTAGTCGTTCCCGGAGACTCCAAGTTAAATACGTCTTTTGGAACTGGGGACTTCTTGGCATAAGACTGCATTTTTTGAGTCTGTGTGAAAATCTAAGATCAATGTGTTCCAAGAGGCAGCGAGCAAAGTCGTGAGTATCTGAATGAGAAGCCATGGCGGAATGAATGAGTGTACGCTGGTTTGAGTGATATTTTTCACTATTTTATCTTTGACACCCTGTTGCTGTCCTAATTTTTTTTCAATCTGCATAATTTGTTGCTAAGGCTAGAGTTCTTGTGTTTTGTCTTAGGTTAAATCAGATTTTTTTTTTCAAACTCTGTGCATATAATTACGAGATAAAACAAAGAAAAACTCTTAGACTCAAACCCTATGTATCTGTGACTCTGGCGCCATCATCTGTTCTCTTAACGGGGCCGGGCTAAACCTAGAGTTAACACCATAACGGGGCTATCATCCTTGCAACATTTCCTTGATTTTTTATGACTATGTGTATATGTATTTTCCTTGATGTACTTTCTTTGATGTTGTGAGCCGATTTTTCCTGATATTAAAATCGCTCTTGAACTAAATAATCGTGTTTGGTCAGCTCGTTCTAGATAATATATATATCATTGTTATAGTTTTCCCACGTCTGTGTGTTTACCTGTCGTCACGTGTATGTGCGTGCCTGTGAGTGATAGAAATATACGTAATATGTATATTGGTGTAGTCTGTCTGACGCTGTAACAACTGTTGTAGAAGATAGGTGAGAGAGAGAAGAATTCTTTTCGCTTTCAGAGACAGCCACTATATCAAATCTATCATCTCACGTGAGTGGAAATTCTATTACCTTTCACTAACTCTCACTGAGTCTATCACCTATTCAAACCTATTCAGAAGGGACCAAACCTAGTCTTAATTCTCCTATCGGAAATCTACGACACCCATACATGCCACATGCTATGGTTTACCCATAATCTGTACAAGGTGTTTGCGTTTGCAGATGTGTACACCCTGTACATAATTTCTGTACAGGTTTTCTAACCCATTCCCATTATTACTGTGTCTCTGAGTTCTTTCATAAGGTCCTATTGAACACAGGATTTCCCAGTCTGTTAGCGATAATTAAGCACAGAAATAGACTAAATGATGACACCATCACATTATTTTTACAGTGTAAAATAAACTCAGACATTTATTGTTTAGGTTCTAAAATAAGCGTAGACCTGCTTTAAAAGGTAAAGTCCCCGTGCCTCATTTATAATGCAGCCCACTGTAATTGAAAATATTTTTACACAAATTAATTCTTTTGATATGTTTTTTCAGTCTTTGTACAGGTTTTGCGGGTCTTTGTGCAGGGTTTTGGATTTTTTGTACAGGTTTTTCATCTCCAAGGTGTGGCATGTATGATCACCTAAACTACTTGAATACTGCCTTCAACAATAAGTGGCGTATCCTGGTAATGCGATCTAGGCGTGCTGCTACTTAAAATGAATATGTACGCCAACTATTTAACTTCTTCCCCTCTTAATTTAAAAACCAACTATATTCAACTACGCAACGATAGTTATTAGGGGTATATGTCAATTATCTCCGAAATACTAATTAACTTACAACTTGAAACTCACTGTCACTGTAATAATCTGCATTCCCGGCAACTAACAAAAATTAATAATAAAAAAACACTGGACTGACACAGCCGATTTTTACAACTCCGAGAGCTGCAAGACCACCGCACGCATGTTCGTATTGTATTGACGTATCTGGCCATGACCCCGATCCACACAAACCAATCTTCAGACGTGAATCCGAAAGGGACAGCACGCATTGTGACGGAATTACCAGAGAAACTTCGGGCGATTGTAACCAACCAATAAAAACTGCACTATAAAACGCGTCTGGGAAACTGAAACTAGATATACTCGTAGATTCTATGCGGGAAAATCCGTTATCCTGATGCGTGCGGTCCGGTCCGAAAGCAGAACTTTAGAAGAGAAATATTTTATAGAATAATAAATTAAATTTTTATTTTCCTTCGGGCATAGGTGTGCACAGCACACATAGAGAATACGCCACTGTTCAACATGACTCCTAGCGGATAGTGTGATTCGCTTGCATGGCTAGGCGGGGTTGTCGCACGGAAGGTCCAGTGTTCAAATCCTGGGTAAGCCACTCATGTCTGTTGTTTTTCTGTTGTCTGGTGTTCTACTTCTTTATTTCCTGCGAGTGCCTGATAACATACCTTTATATTTGTTTCATATTAATTTACTGTTTACAGGCCTCGGGTTTCCCTCCCTTATGTGTAATACAGTAGAACTCCATTTATCCGAACCCCAATTATCCGAACATCCAATTATCCGAACACGTTTTCCAGAAAAAAAAAAAAAAAAAAATCAGATGCCACAGTCACGTTAGACTAAAATTCTGAATCTTTTGATGCGGCAAACTTCAAATGTGTGCGAACAATTTGTAGAGAATGGGATGGCTAATGGTTGGCCGCTTACGTACAGGAAGTCAGTTAGATCATAAAGTCCATTGTACGTGTGCGTTCTAGGTAGAACACTGGCTAAACAGACAGTTCAACTTAAAATAATTGTGTCTGCTACTACAGCAGAATAATTTTGGTGTACAAGTATTTCTCTGTGCGATATGGCATCTTCCAGTAGGCCTAAAGCATATAAAAGGAACCGCAATGTTTTGTCAATTGAAACGAAAACAGAAATTATCAAGAGACTAGGACAAGGTGAAACTGTGTCTTCACTTGCGAGGATTTTCAATTTTGGGAAAGCTACCGTCTCTGACATCAAAAGTAACAAGGATAAAATTATGAGTTTTGCATCGAAATTTGATAGTGAAAATGGGTCGAAGAAACGTAAAACCATGAGAAATGCGAAAGATGTGAAATTGGAAGAGGCTTTGTATATATGGTTTGTGCAAAGAAGAAGCAAAGGGGAACCTATCTCTGGTTCTCTGTTGTGTGAAAAGGCACTTTAGTTCAACAATCAACTTGACGGTCCTCCTGACTTTAAGGCTAGCCAGGGATGGTTAAGAAACTTTAAATCTCGTCATGGCATACGAGAATTGGAGATTCAAGGGGAATCTTTATCTAGCGATGCAACTGCCGCTAAAAATTTTAAAGAAACATTCTTGGCTTTTTTTGGAAGAAGAAGGTTATTCACTCGATGATGTGTATAATGCCGATGAGACTGGCTTATACTGGAAATCATTGCCTCAAAAATCACTTGCATCTCAGCGCGAAGCAGCTGCCCCTGGGTTTAAAAAGTGCAAAGAGAAAGTAACAATTTTGGTAGCCGCGAATGCCAGTGGAAGTCATCGTTTACCGGTGCTAATGATCGGCAAAGCCAAAAAAAAACCACGTTGTTTAAAGAATGTGACATGTCTCCCATTGTGTTACAAAGCACAGAAGAGTGCTTGGATGAATAGTGAAATATTTCTTGATTGGTATACAAATCAGTTCATCCCAAATGTGAAGAGGTTGAGAGAACAAGAAAAGAAAACTGGAAAAGTAATTTTTCTACTGGACAATGCACCATCTCATCCAGAGACGGATACATTGAATGCAGTTGATGCAAATTTTAAAGTAATTTTTCTGCCTCCCAATGTAACAGCACTGATTCAACCAATGGATCAGGGTGTTATAGCAAAGCTTAAAAAGATGTACAAGAAGGAAGTCATGCGTCGTTTATTGTTGGCTGAAGATGAAGAAAGTGTGGTGGCGTTTTCCAAAAAGCTTAATCTCAAAGACTGCTGCTATATGTTAGCTGATGCTTGGACCACCCTGTAACAAGATAATCTCAACAAGGCTTGGAGTAGATTGCTTGGGAAAAAAGGAGGAAATTAAACTACTGCAGTGGACACAAATGATGATTGTATAAATGAAGTTGTGGAACTGTTTCAAGCAATGCCCGGATTTTCGGACTGTGACAAAGATGATGCACACATGTGGCTAGATAATGGTTCTGGTTTTCAGTTTTTGAATGACGAAGAAATTTTGTCTTTTGTGCAAGAAGAAAACCAAATACATGTAGTGACCGATGATGAAGACTCCTCAGAAGTACATGATGTACTTGTAGATTATGAAGAAAAACCAAAACGTCGACCAAGTCCTGAAGAGGCCTTTATAGCACTAGAAACAGCGATGGCTTGGTACGAGCAAGAAGATGACAGCTGTCCTACACAGCTTCTGCTGTTGAAGAGAATGCGGGACTTAGCAGCCAAAAGGAGACTATCCAGTTTGGTGCAAAAGAGGATTCCTCATTATTTTAAATAGTGGGCTACATCTGTGCAAGTACATATATACGTAAGTTGCGCCTGATTTTGAATTGTTTGTAATGTTATTTTGAAAACATTTCTCTTTCTTAACAAAAATAATTAATACAAGTAGTACATGCACTGCAGTGTAATGAAAGATTTTGGTGATACAGTGATCTAATACAGTGTGGGTATTATTATTACAGTACAAGTAAATATGTTTTATAGTGTATTTTCCTTGTGATGGTTAATTATTTTTAGAAATATGTGTACATGTACTCGATACATTATGTAATCCAATTATCCGAACATTTGATTATCCGAACGATGCTCGGTCCCATGGGGTTCGGATAAATGGAGTTCTACTGTAAATGTTTATACAATACCAAACCTACCCACTATCCTGTTCTCACTGTTCTAGTCTACTATCATTTACTGGACACAGTATTAAGGTCCTTGTCTTGTTGGATTCGGCTTATACTGCTTGATAGAAATACAACAGAAGTGATTGCGTCATTAATAGGCTGAACTGCCCATGGTGGACTTCTGGTGTCATGTATTGTGGTTCGCACTGTTGACCTGCCATTGAAACATCATTTTTTGATGATGCGTAGATGGCAGGGCGGATAGTGTGATTCGCTTGCATGGCTAGGCAGGGTTGTCGCACGGAAGGTCCAGTGTTCAAATCCTGGGTAAGCCACTCATGTCTGTTGTTTTTCTGTTGTCTGGTGTTCTACTTCTTTATTTCCTGCGAGTGCCTGATAACATACCTTTATATTTGTTTCATATTAATTTACTCCTAGCGTACGTGCGCTCTGCACTCTCTACCTCACGCCTCTGGACTGCTGCTGAGAAAACGTGCTTCACTGGATCATCGTTCACCCCTTTCATGCGCATCATTGGTTAGTTAATTTCATCTACATGTATTATTTTGCTGTAATACCCTGTTCAACCAAAACCCATTGAAGGGTTGCAAACGGTTATATTGGGGTATATTGTGTGTTTAGGTTCTTCGATGTTGTCCGGTTGTTAGTCCTGAAAAGTACTGGTCCTAAAAAGGACCACTAGCTGACTGTCCGGATTCCTCTCCATAGCTTGCCTGTCCGTGTTGTGTTCATTGTGTTTTTCATAACCTGCCTCCCTATCTGGCTTGTGTGGTTTTGTGTGTTTTTGCCCTCTTCGTTTCTGTTTCTTGTGTCTTCCTTTTCTCCTGTATCTGGGAAAGCGCTTTTTCTATAATTGTTGGGAGTAGCTCTTCTAGCGTTTCCTCGATGACTTCTTCGTTTGATTGGTAGTTCGTTTTAGTATCTTTTGTGTTTGATGTAATTTCTTCAATGGTCATTCTTTCTGCCTCTATTTTTTTCAGTAGTTGTTCGTTTCCATCTTTCAGTTCTATCAGCTTCCTGACATCTTCTTCTACCTGCTGCTGAATTCTTTTCATGTCTTGGTGTATTATTTTCATGTCGTTCATGAATTGTTGTTGTTTCGCGTTTTCCGAGCTATCAGGGATTTCTTCACATCTGGCCGTTGATGTTCTGTCTTTGTGTGTCTGCCGGTTTTCTCTCTCCTTTCGTAGTTGTTGTTTTAGATCTCTCACCTCAGTCGTGAGCTGTCTGACCTGTTCTGTTAGGCTGTCTTGGTGCCTATTGCCTTGAGTACTTGCCTTCAGTGTGTTTTTTGCCTCTTGGTACGATACCCCCTTTCCAATGGCAACTGTAATTATTTGCCTTGTTTGTTAGTATTCGGGACATCCTCGGTATCGTGCTCCGTGCTTTCCGAGGCAGTTGGAACATTTTCTATTGTTGTTTGGCGCTTTGTAGTCGCTGTCTTTTTTTGCCTTAGGGCAGTCTTTGTACTCGTGGCTACCCGCACAGTATCTACAGACCGTCTCTTTTCTGCAAGTATTCTTTGTGTGAAATCCCTGGCACTTTGAACACTGTATCACTGGCGGGATGTAGGCATGTGTTCTTCGAGGTCTATTCTGGATAGTGATGTTTTCTGGGATTGTTTTCCCTTGTATAGTCACTATTATCAGTCTGGTGTCTTCTTTGTTCCAGGACTTAAGCCTTTCTGCGTGTGTGAACCTGTACCGAGGGTTTTCGGCCTGGATGTAGCTGAGGGCCTCTGTGTCTGACAAGCTGGTGTCTATCCCTTTGATGACTACTCTCTTGGTTTCAGTGTAGATTTCTGCTTGGATTTTGATCCGGTGTGGTAGCTGAAATTCTGTAGGCCCGGATGCCAGAGCAGTCATCAGCGCTTTAGTCTTTTCTGTATCATTCAGGGCAAGTGTCACTCCCTGTTGATGCCTTCTGATACTTATTATGCCTCTTTTGCCTACTACTTTCTCCAGGACATTGATTACTTTGTCGTCCGGGAGTGCCCTGAGTGTGGCTTCTCCTCCGGACAATTGCGTAATTTTTATTTTGCGCTCTTGATCCTGTTCTTTGTGAACGCTTTTTCGTAGTTCGCCTGGGCGGCATCGCCCATCTGCCACCACTGGCTGTGTATCTGTCTTTGGGCTGTCCTCTTCTGTCTGCTCGTGATTCTGCTTCTCTTGATCACCGCGGGAGACTTGGCTGTTTTCTGTTGAATTCCGGCGTATCTCGATGTCTGACACTGGAGCCACCTCAGATATTGCTTCTTTCAATGTTGGAATGAGACTAAGGAACTCGTCTCCGTCTTCACGCATTCTGTATAGTGCGTCCATAACGGTCTCTTCGATAGCATCTAGGTCTAATTCGTCTAGTTCCGTTGATATTGTCCCCACATCAGCAGCTGGCTGTGAGGTGACGTCTTGTTGTTCTGCTCTTTGGACTACCCCTTGTGCTGGTCTGTGTTGAAGAGTGGTCTCTTCCATCTCCTTCATAGTGTTAGAAGGTGGGTCGGCTGTTTTTTCCGGCTGGCTGTTTTTGCTCTTGTTCAGTGCTGGTGGGCTGGTGTAGACCTTCCTCTTTTTCGAGTGTGGTTTATTTCGAGCCATTTTGACTATTGCGATCGCTGTGTACGTCCTGAAAAGGACGCTGGTTATAGTGCGGTTGAAAAGACGTCAGTGGAAACGTGCTCGCTCGTTCTTGAATGCGCATCATTGTTCGCGCATCCCCTTTTTGTACTCTATCTGAACCTTCCCATATCTGATTCCCATGATTCGTTCCCTTACTGCCACACACGCGAGCTGTCATGCATGTGAAATTTCTGTATAGGCTACACGTTTAAATGCATTTACCAGTCAAACTGTTCCTTCTGTTTGCTCATTGTTAATTTTTTCACATATAGCTTAAGATAAGACATATAATACATAATATTTTTACATATAATATTTTTTTTAAAAATCATTCTCCCCGCCCCTCCTTCCCCCAAAGATTGAGGTGGCAACCAGAACGAGGGGGCCCCATGTGAACGTGGGGCCCGATTGGGTCAAATAGGTTGAATCTGCACAAGGTCCTAATACATGTCATGACATTTTCGCTGTACAAAGAGAGCAGGTCAGGGGATAAGACACCTTTGTCTAACGGGAAGATTTGGTATTATATGTTACTATTATTATTATTTTTTTATATTCCCCAATTTCATTTTCTGCACTCATCTGCACGCTTTTTTATTTTTTAATAAAACCGGCTGAGACAACAGAACAAAAATAGTATAAATAAATAATACTTTAAAATACAAACATAATACCAGTGTCTTAAAGTATATAACAAAATACTGGTATATAAAAGTCTTTAAATGTTATTTTATTTCACTACTTGCCTTTTGGGAAGAGAATTTCTCACGCATCATATTTCGTACGGAAGTAGTTAAACATTTTAATGTGTATGACAAAGCTTTTAGAAGAGCGAATCCAACAACATGAGCTCAATAGGAACAGGCGTAAGTATTTCCTTGATTATTTTTGTTTTCTTTCATTTTGGACCTCATTTCCATCAATAATACGTTCTATAAACAAATAAATGACGATAAAAAATCCATAGTTACTCATCCAAATTTGGAATTAACCGATGGCTTTGTAAACGCCTCTGTAGGAAATTTTCTGTAATATGAGTATATAAACCAATAAAACGGTATTGAATCAGTTCTACACATAACGGTTCACATGAAACAAGGGACGTTTCGGGTTTTACCCTTCGTCAGCCACAAACAGGCGACAAAGACAAGAATTAGGCCTACATATAGGTACACAAAATATAGTAGTCACGAAACAACAACAGGGTAGCAGCAATTATAGTAGTATAGTATAAGTAAATAAATTAAGGGGCTGCTGTAAAACGGTGAGAGACAGCCATGTCCTTTTTAGGATAGTCAGGATCCTATTTGGTTCTCCTCTCTTTGTCTAGCTCATGTATGGCTCCTAGAATACCGCTTGTGTACGGCGGTGGCCACATCCCGGGCAACAGTCTTGGCTGACTGGCTAAACTACATGGGTGGAGTAGGAGCAATCTTACTCAAGGGAATGTCCATCCCTAGTACACAAAGACTGAGACGGTGAGTGAGGCGGAGGAATCTGAGAAGATCAACGGCTCGCAAAGCGAAACAGCAAAGTGTGTGGCGCACTAGAGGCATGTCGGACATAGAAAAAGACAATGGCTAGCCACCGTGGAAGAGATTGGGGCCTTACCACGTACTTCCTACAGAAAGTAATGGAATCACAACAACAAGATAAGAACCGATATGTAGAGAACTCTCTGTCCCCTGGGGAAGAATCTACTGTACAAATTAACAGGGAAGAGGCAACTCCTCTAATGAGTAAGGAAGTACATAATGACGAGTGTTCCTTAAATTCTGTTGAAAGGGAGCATTCTGAGAAAGACCACCTAAAAACTAGTAGGAGAAGCCTAAAAATAGGAACATGGAATGTTAGAACTTTAAACGGAGAAGGAAAGCTGGACAATCTTATATTAGAGGCAACCGACATGAAACTCGATATACTGGGAGTTGCAGAGGCAAGACTTTTGGATACAGGCTACATAACAAGAGACCAGTACACGCTTATACACTCAGGAGGAGAAAAACACGAAAGAGGGGTAGGAATGTTGATAAAGAAGGAGTTAGAAAAATACGTATGTGGATACTGGACACACAATGACAGAATGATGTTACTAAAGATGAGAGCAAAGCCATTCGACATATCAATCTTACAAACTTATGCACCAACTAAAGATTACAGCGAGGAAGAAATAGAAGAATACTATGAAGAGCTACAACACACACTTAAACCAGTCAAATCTACAGATGTGTTGATAGTAATGGGTGATATGAATGCAAAAGTAGGAAAAGGAAAATACAAGAAAATAGTAGGACAGTATGGATTAGGGACAAGAAATGATAGAGGAGACAGACTTATCCAGTTCTGTGAAGAAAACCAGCTGGTCATATGTAACACCTTTTTTGAACATCACCCAAGGAAATTATACACATGGAAAAGCCCAGGAGATGTAACACGTAATCAAATCGACTATATCATGATAAAACATAGATTTAAGAACAGTGTCACAAGTGCAAAGACACATCCTGGCGCCGACATAAATTCAGATCACAATCCAGTTGTCATCAAGGTAAATATAAAGCTGAAAAGAGCAGGAAACAGAAGACAGGAGGAACCCCAGATAGAAATATCAGCGCTGAAACAACCAGATATAAAACAGAAATATTTAATCGAAGTCAAAAATAAATACCAACAGTTATTGACAGAAAGCATGGAGCAGTATAGAAGAGAAAACCCAGAAGAAAAAGCAACCGCAAAATGGGAATGCTTAAAAACAAGCATACAATCAGCAAATGCAAATTTACCTAAAAAGGAGTCTAAGAAAAATCAAATTTGGATGACAGATGACATCTTGAATAAAATGGCAGAAAGAAAGAAAGCAAAAAATACTCCAGAATATAAAACAATAGACAATGACATACGTACTATGTGTAGAGAAGCAAAAGAACGGTGGATAGAAACAAAATGTAAGGAAATAGAAGACTTGGAAGCGAAGCACATGACAAGAGATATGCATGAAGAAATAAAGAAATTATCAAATCGGTCGCGGTTTGCACAAGGAGGAAGCTGTATCAAGAACAAAAATGGTGTAATATTACTTGATGAGAAAGACATATCAAACAGATGGGCAGAATACGTAAAAGAACTATTCGAGGACAACAGAGGTAAAAAACCATCACCAGATTCTAATGAAGGCCCACACATTCTCAGATCGGAAGTAGAGAATGCCATTCATATGATACAAAAAGGAAGATCAGCAGGCATGGATAACATAAACATTGAAATGATAGAAGCTGTGGAGAGCTTTGGTATAGATACAATCACAGAAATATGCAATGATATATACAATACAGGATATTTACCACACGACATGAAGACATCAGTTTTTATAACATTGCCCAAAAAACCAAATGCAACAGAATGTTCAGACTTCAGAACAATCAGCCTGATGAGTCATGCAATTAAGATACTGCTCAAAATCATACAGGAAAGAATAAAAAGTAAAGTAGACAGCGAAATCCAAGAAGAACAGTTTGGTTTTAGACGGAACAGTGGAACAAGAGAGGCAATATTTTGCCTAAGAAGATTAGCAGAAAAATATACAGAGGTCCAAAAAAGTATGTATATGTGCTTCATTGACTATAAGAAGGCTTTTGACAGAATCCATCATGAGAAAATAATTGAATGCCTCAAAGACATAGGTATTGATGGAAAAGATATAAGAATACTCAGTAACCTTTATTGGGAGCAAACTGCCACAGTAAGATCGGGAAGGAATTATTCACCATACATAGACATAAAAAGAGGTGTCAGACAAGGTTGTGTGCTGTCCCCCTGCTTATTTAATTTATACACTGAAAAAATTTTCAAACAGATACAGGAAATACCAGGACTGAACATCAGTGGAAGATCAATAAACAACCTTAGATATGCAGATGATACCGTGTTGTTAGCTGAAAGCGAACAGGAGTTACAAGAACTAGTGAAGCAAGTGAACAGTATAAGTCATGAATATGGACTCGACATTAATATTGAAAAAACTAAAACTATGATAATTAGCAAAACAGACGATAAACCCACATTAAAGATAAGCGTAAATGGGAAAATCCTGGAACAAGTCAAGAGCTACGTATATCTTGGTCATATAATAACAGAAGATGGCAGATGTGAAACAGAAATCAAGAAGAGAATAGGAATGGCCAAAGCTACATTCAACAACATGAAACATATACTGACATCCAAACAGTTATCTCATAAATTAAAACTGAGAATCATAAAGTGTTATATATATTCTGCATTTCTGTATGGTGCAGAAACATGGACGATGAATAAGCATTTGGAAGAAAGAATTGAGGCTCTTGAAATGTGGATATATAGAAGAATGGGGCGTATCTCATGGAAAGAGATGAAAACAAATAAGGAGGTCCTAGAAAATCTAGGTATGAAAAGAGAACTAATGAGAGAGGTCAAAGTTCGGCAGCTAAAATACTTTGGCCACATAAAAAGGCATAACACCTTGCAGAAGACCATAACAGAAGGGAGAGTTGAAGGTAAACGTGCAAGGGGAAGACAGCGCTATAAGTGGGAAGATAACATCAAGAGATGGACGGGAAAGAGTCTATCAGAGTGTACCACCAAGACAAGAGACAGAAGACGTTGGAGATCCATTACAGCCAACCTCCGTTGTGGAGATGGCAACTGATGATGATGTAAAACTGGTAAGGAATATAAGTAGGCCTATATAAACCAATAAAACGGTATTGAATCAGTTCTACAAATAGCCTAACGGTTCACATGAAACAAGGGACGTTTTGGGTGCTCCAATACACTTCATACAGTATTGTCACATGGGTCTTTATATCATTAAATTACCTACATCTTCTTCCTATTCTCTCACCCTAATCCTTTCATTTTATTACTTTTCCGTACTTGTTTTTTCCTGTATTTTTTCGCATCATTCGTTGCGAAAAATATATTTCTTTCCCATCATCGTTTTTCTTTCTCATACTGACTAGTAACCTTATTGCATCAGATGTCAGTCGCGCAGATAGCTGTGAAGATACGGTTCTCGCCAGACATACGTCTGCAGTTTCCCCCGGTCAGAGCGCGGCCCGACCAGATTTCGGGGCCTGAGGTGTGAGAAATTCGTTTCGCTGGACATAGAGCAGACTTTTGGTCTACCATTTTTGTTCACCTGTCACTAGCTTAAGGTGTCAAACCCGGCATCTGTACGACGCAGTCGTAGACGGTTGTCTGAGATTTGCAACTGTCACGCGCATTTCTCGGTCACTGGTGGCAGTTACGTCACGCGTTAAGCTGACGTAAATGTTGGGAGTAGGAAAGATAATTTCGCTTGGCGAAATAAGTTTGGGGCCCTTTGTCTGATTTTAAGATATTGGCCCGAGTTTGAAACTTTAATTTCATTCTCGCTCCTATATTCGCAGTAGACAGGTTGTTCGAAACAGAATAGCTGTTAGCGAAGTTTCTCAGTTTGTTTCGGCAATTTGTCGAACTTCTAGACTTCCTTAAATATTCAGCATATAATTCTTAAGTTGTGCGACTACCTGTAGTTCTGTGTGAGGTAATATATATATTATATCTAGTATTTTGTGAAATGATAAAGTGTTAAGTCGCTTATTTCATATTTCACTAGTTAGATTTTGCGCAGAGTGCCAAATTTATATAGTCTGTATTATTTTCTAGTGACGTGTTTCAGTGGATAGCAGAATAAATTATATCTTAGCTTACTAAACAATAATGTAGCTATAATGAAGTTAAATTTTACTGCTAAGAAATCAGACGAGATCATATTTTTCTAAGCTAACTTACAAATGCTAGAAACCTCATGAGATGTTGACGGAACACGCACGTGTTCCTAAATTCATGGGGATTGATGATTTTTTTTTAAGATATAACTTACTTTACGGGAAATTTAAATGATAAGTCAAGCAGTACACTTGCAGTTTAATAATGTAAGTTATAGTGGGTACATATTGTAAAAATTATTTGATATGTGTTCTTTCTTTTATATAGTGAAACGGTGGTACCAAACTTTACCAGCGTTCTAGTACGTGAACTTTATTTGGGAAGAAACAAATCACTTTCATTACCTGAACTGTAACAGTTAAATGAAGTAAGAGGCCTTCGCGCCAGAATTAATTCTTCCAGAATAACTCTTCAGTACAATTCAGCCCGTTGTGGCAAGCAAAGATCAGAAACATTCCGACAGAGTTTTGACTAGTACTGTGGCGACCAAATATAGTAACTTCCTGAAAGTAGACACCGATCCGACATTCCTTAAATTCTAGAAACCAAAGCTAATGACATTGTGCTCTGCTAACTTTCGTGCCTGGACAATATTTTATGTGACTTAATCAGACATTCGAAAAATTAGAACACCCAAGGAATCGTTCCCTGAGAGTTTAGTACGTCTTTTGGAACTGGGGATTTCTTGGTCAAGGACTGCATTTTCGGGTCTGTGTGAAGGTCCTAGAATTGAGTATGTTCCCAGAGGCAGCGAGCAAAGTTGTGAGTATAACTGCATGGCCATGGCTGAATGAATGAGTGTACGCAGATCAGAGTGTTATTTTACAGTTATAGATTGCCGCCCATTTACTGTCTTAATTCTTTTTGTTTAACCTGCAGAATTTGTTACTATTTGCTAGAGTTTCTTTACTTCTTAGGCTAAATCAGATTATTCAACTCTGTGCATACATTTACGAGAAAAGAAGAAAAACTCTTAGCCTAAACCCTACGTATCTATAACTCTTTGGGCCATCATCTGTTCTCTAACGGGGCTGTGGGCTAAACCTAGAGCTAAGATCATAACGGGGATATCATCCTTGTAGCATTTTTCTTAAATTTTATGACTATTTGTATATGTTTTTTTTTCCTTGATGTATTTTTGGTGTTGTGAGAAGATTTTTTTTTGATGATAATAATAAAAATCTCTCTCTTGAACTAAATCAGTGCGTTGGTCAGCTCGTTCAAATACATATAAATTCATTGTGATAGATTCCCACGTCTGTGTGTTTACCTGTCGTCACGTGTATGTGCGTGCCCGTGAGTAGATAGAGATATATTAATATATATATATCTGTGTGTAGACTGTCTGACGCCTTTAAAAGCGGTCGTAGAAGATAGGTGAGAGAGAGAAGATTATCTCGATTCTCAAAGACAGCTTCTTTATCACATTCTATCATCTCACGTGTGGGAAATTCTATTGTGGTTTTTTTTTTTTTCACCAGCTCTCACTGTGACTATCACTCATTCCAACCTATTCTGAAGGGACCAACCCTAGTCTTAATACTCCTATCTAAAATCTACGACAAATGGTCGCTCGTTACCGGGAATTGAACCCAAAATCCTAAGGCGATACGACAAATGGGTTCTCGTCCGACGGATTTTTGAACTTTCCGACGGATTTTTGAACTTAGAATAGGAAGACGAGTACGACAAACGTGGACTCGTCTATCTGGATTTTGTATTTAAGATTCTTTATTCTGTAATAGAGTAAGAGTGTGATGTCTTGTGAGTTTTGTATCTTTTTAAAATAATTTATCCCCTAGACTAACGATCTGTTTTCGGGCGTGCTGACCACACAAACTGATAGTTTTTTTTCCACAGCATTTAGAAATAATATACATTTCAGTTACAGGTTGATTGTCGGAATATATGTTAATTACTGATTTTGTAATACTAAACGCTGGTAAAGTAGTGAGTGTATAACATTCACTGGGTTTTGAAGAAGTAGGTGTTTGAGCAAAAGCTAAGGAGTGCGTTTCGGACTATTTGTCCAGATTAATTGCCTCCCTTACCCTAACTGTCTTCAGGGGTGAACTTGATAGTGGACTTTATAATTAAGGGATTATTTTTCTCTTTAATTTTTGCAATAATTATTTTGCTTTTCCACTGTAGCAACTTATTTTTCAGAAGTAATCTTAACTACCATTTAGTTGGCGTAGTCGTGTTTTGCATTAAGTGCTTTATTGCCGATAATAGCAGCGATAGTTAGATTTTAATTTGGAGGAGGTATCCCAGGGTTAAGGATATCATCTTTTGATTTTTGGTAATTTTTTTTTCTCGTAAGTGGTAGGAACCAGTGTATCCTTTTTCCTATTTTCGTTCTCCACTAGTCTCAGTCACTGACATAATATGGCCGAGAGGGCAAAGCTTAGACAACTTCTCAGGGACGAAGCGAGAGAGGAGGGACTGGAAGGAGAAGAAGCGAAAGCATTTGTCAGAGACGAACTTGAGAGATATGATGCGGAGAGGAAAGCAGCGGAAGCTAAGGAAAAAGCAGCCGCAGATTTACAGCAGAAGAAGATGGATGAGGAAATGGAAATCCGCAGGATGCAGCAGGAGGAACGTGAGAAGGAGAGACAGCATGAGGAAAAAGAGAAGGAGAGACAGCATGAGAAGGAGAGAGAGGAAAGAGAGGAAAGAGAGAAGGAGAGACAACATGAGTTGGCTCTTAAAGCTCTAGAACTTCAAAGTCGTGGTGCTGCCTCTACCTCCAGCAATGGAGAGTCTTCTCCTCATTCTTCCTTAACTGATCCTTCTAACACTCAATCCACCCGTCTCACTGCTATGTCTTTTCCGCTAGAATCTTTCCCTTGTCCAAATGAGAAGATTGACACTTGGCTAGAAAAATTTGAGAAAATTGCAACTCTGTACGGTTTAGAGAGGTCGCGTTGGAACATGAAGCTTTCCCAGGCTTTGAAAAGTTCTGCGTATGATGTTTACGCCAAACTGGAAAGCAGCCAACAAGACAACTATGATCTGTTGAAGAAAGCGTTACTGGAGCGCTTTGAAATGAACGCTCGCAAATTTTTGCAACTGTTTCGCAACAGCCGGAAAGAGAATTCTGAAACTTTTCAGCAGTTCTCGTCTCGTTTAAAGGGTTATCTGACAAAGTGCCTAGAGCTCTCACAGCTCCCCTCTACCTATGAAGGTCTTGAGGAATTTGTTTTAACAGAACAAATAAAGAACACATTGTCTGCAGATACCCGGAGATTTCTAGCTGAGCAGGGTGCAGAAAAGCTCGAAGACATCCTAGAGAAGTCTGAGCGTTACCAAAATGCGCTGGCTGAACTACCGGCCACAAAGCGGAAACCGACAGAGGAGCATTTTCGAAAACATAACCTAGAGCAATCTTCTCAGGCTTCTAACCAAAATAACCACAGAGAAACTGGACCTCAAAACCCCCCTCCTGAAAAATCCAAGTTCTACAAGAACAAGTACCCCAACCACCCCAAACAGTCTGATCAACCCGACCGCCCTACATGGCAGCGTAGCCAGAAAGGACAAGGTGGCAAAGGGAGAACCCCTGAGCACGGGACATATGATCAGACCGAGCACACCGAGCCGAAACGCATCGGATGCTTATTGACAGTCTCGCAAGGCGGAATTATTGACAGTGATTCCCAACCTGTTGGGGATAGACCCTCAACGCGAGATATTGTTACTTTGAACGGTTCTCAAACTTCTTGCTTATTTGACACGGGGCTTTCTTACGATTGCATTGTTGCCAGAAACCTGGTCAAACCCGGTCAAGAGACAGCAGAGACCGTCCAACTTTGTGGAGTTCGTAAGAGTGATGCACCTACAGCGCTTCCCATCGCATTGGTGGAGATACACTCTGACTTTGTCAGAGGGTGATCAAAGCGGCTGTTATGGATGATCCCATCTACCCAGTCATACTTGGCGGGAGATACGTGTGTATTGGGAAACCGGAAGAGCCGATTGTGGCAGCAGTAACTACAAGAGGGCAAACCAAGAAGGAACGGGAGCCTGCGCCTAATTTGTTACCTATGGAACTTAAAGAAGCGCAATACAAGGACCCTACTTTGGCACCCTGCTTTAGGAAACTGCCCATGGCTAAGGAACCCAGACAGCACGGGGACATTTTTTTCTGAGGATGGCGTACTTTATCGGAGAACGGGCAAGCCTGACCAAGGTTACAACCAGCTCCTAGTACCGAAACAGTACAGAAGCCAAATCCTAGAAATGGGGCACTCTCTTCCCTTCAGCGGACATATGGGACAGAACGCCACAAACCAACGTATAACCACTCACTCATTATTGGTGGCCAGGAGTAAATACTGATATTATCAGATATGTCAAATCCTGTGCCCAGTGCCAACGTGTGCCACCCAAGCAACGGGCACCCCCAGTCCACATGGGTGAAATGCCAATAATGGGAACACCATTCGAACGGGTTGTGATCGACATTTTAGGGCCTTTCGAAAGGACTAAAAGAAGGAACAGGTTCATCCTGACCTTAGTCGATACATGCACTTTATGGGCAGAAGCTATCCCGCTAACATGCGCAGATGCCAAGCATGTCGCAGAAGCCCTCGTGCAGATTTTCACTCGGTTGGGATTCCCTCAGCAAGTGTTGACGGATAATGGATCTCCATACCGAAACCTGTTGATGGATGAGATCGTTAAGATCTTGAGGACCCAGCACATCCACACTAAGCCATATACTCCGGCCGGAAATGGGCTCGTGGAACGTGCTAATGGAAACCTCACCATGATGCTAAGTAAGCTGGCACAAGTGAAACCTGAAGATTGGGATCTTTGTATTCCTGCAGCATTATTTGGCTACAGAGAATCTCCTCATACTTCCACAGGATTTCCGCCAGCTACACTCTTATTCGGCAGACCCATTAAGGGCCCGCTTGAAGCCTTACTTCAGTCTCTGACAGACGAGAAGGCTGATGAGACAGTTGTCTCAGCCAGTAAATATGTGTCGGTTTTAAAGGAACGGTTGAAACTAGGGTGGGACCTAGCAACGACTAACTTTAAGCGAGCACGCACAAAGCACGCTAACCGATACAGGAAAGTCGCGAAAGAGAGAGAACTGGAAGCAGGAGAGAAAGTTTTGGTGTTACTCCCTACCGAGAACAACCAACTGAAGATCGGATGGCAAGGGCCGTTTACCGTCCTGAAAAAGATTTCTAAGGCTAACTA
This sequence comes from Oreohelix idahoensis, assembly GCA_024509875.1. NCBI lineage: Eukaryota > Metazoa > Mollusca > Gastropoda > Stylommatophora > Oreohelicidae > Oreohelix > Oreohelix idahoensis. The sequence goes on from JAMPIV010001436.1 coordinate 993,929, forward strand.
CCAGATCTCTATTCAAGGAAAGGAGAAGGTTTTCCATTTAAATCTCTTAAAGAGATACTTGGAAAGACCAGTGCCAACCTCCGACCATCTCCTGACGATCGCCAGAGCTGACGAAGATGATGATAGTGGCAGGGATATTCCACCGCTATCACAAGAAATCTTTCAAAAATGTCAGAAGCGGCGACGCTCTTTCAAGCGCGCATGGGAGACATTCCAGAGGAAGGAAACTTTGGGGAGTAGACTTGAGTAGGAATTGGAGAGAGATGGAGGGGGAAGATGAGAAGGAAGAAGACAGACACCCCGAAGCTACGGTTATAGGAAATTTAATTCCATAACGTAGACATGGAGTGCTTCCATATCTTAAGGGGGGACGTCCTGTCACGTGGGTCTTTATATCATTAAATTACCTACATCTTCTTCCTATTCTCTCACCCTAATCCTTTCATTTTATTACTTTTCCGTACTTGTTTTTTTCCTGTATTTTTTCGCATCATTCGTTGCGAAAAAATATATTTCTTTCCCATCATCGTTTTTCTTTCTCATACTGACTAGTAACCTTATTGCATCAGATGTCAGTTGCGCAGATAGCTGTGAAGATACGGTTCTCGCCAGACATACGTCTGCAGTCCCGAGCGCGGCCCGACCAGATTTCGGGGCCTGAGGTGTGAGAAATTCGTTTCGCTGGACATAGAGCAGACTTTTGGTCTACCATTTTGTTCACCTGTCACTAGCTTAAGGTGTCAAACCCGGCATCTGTACGACGCAGTTGTAGACGGTTGTCTGAGATTTGCAACTGTCACGCGCATTTCTCGGTCACTGGTGGCAGTTACGTCACGCGTTAAGCTGACGTAAATGTTGGGAGTAGGGGAGATAATTTCGCTTGGCGAAATAAGTTTGGGCCCTTTGTCTGATTTTAAGATATTGGCCCGAGTTTGAAACTTTAATTTCATTCTCGCTCCTATATTCGCAGTAGACAGGTTGTTCGAAACAGAATAGCTGTTAGCGAAGTTTCTCAGTTTGTTTCGGCAATTTGTCGAACTTCTAGACTTCCTTAAATATTCAGCATATAATTCTTAAGTTGTGCGACTACCTGTAGTTCTGTGTGAGGTAATATATATTATATCTAGTATTTTGTGAAATGATAAAGTGTTAAGTCGCTTATTTCATATTTCACTAGTTAGATTTTGCGCAGAGTGCCAAATTTATATAGTCTGTATTATTTTCTAGTGACGTGTTTCAGTGGATAGCAGAATAAATTATATCTTAGCTTACTAAACAATAATGTAGCTATAATGAAGTTAAATTTTACTGCTAAGAAATCAGACGAGATCATATTTTTCTAAGCTAACTTACAAATGCTAGAAACCTCATGAGATGTTGACGGAACACGCACGTGTTCCTAAATTCATGGGGATTGATGATTTTTTTTTTAAGATATAACTTACTTTACGGGAAATTTAAATGATAAGTCAAGCAGTACACTTGCGGTTTAATAATGTAAGTTATAGTGGGTACATATTGTAAAATTATTTGATATGTGTTCTTTCTTTTATATAGTGAAACGGTGGTACCCAACTTTACCAGCGTTCTAGTACGTGAACTTTATTTGGGAAGAAACAAATCACTTTCATTACCTGAACTGTAACAGTTAAATGAAGTAAGAGGCCTTCGCGCCAGAATTAATTCTTCCAGAATAACTCTTCAGTACAATTCAGCCCGTTGTGGCAAGCAAAGATCAGAAACATTCCGACAGAGTTTTGACTAGTACTGTGGCGACCAAATATAGTAACTTCCTGAAAGTAGACACCGATCCGACATTCCTTAAATTCTAGAAACCAAAGCTAATGACATTGTGCTCTGCTAACTTTCGTGCCTGGACAATATTTTATGTGACTTAATCAGACATTCGAAAAATTAGAACACCCAAGGAATCGTTCCCTGAGAGTTTAGTACGTCTTTTGGAACTGGGGATTTCTTGGTCAAGGACTGCATTTTCGGGTCTGTGTGAAGGTCCTAGAATTGAGTATGTTCCCAGAGGCAGCGAGCAAAGTTGTGAGTATAACTGCATGGCCATGGCTGAATGAATGAGTGTACGCAGATCAGAGTGTTATTTTACAGTTATAGATTGTCACCCATTTACTGTCTTAATTCTTTTTGTTTAACCTGCAGAATTTGTTACTATTTGCTAGAGTTTCTTTACTTCTTAGGCTAAATCAGATTATTCAACTCTGTGCATACATTTACGAGAAAAGAAGAAAAACTCTTAGCCTAAACCCTACGTATCTATAACTCTTTGGGCCATCATCTGTTCTCTTAACGGGGCTGTGGGCTAAACCTAGAGCTAAGATCATAACGGGGATTATCATCATTCTCTTATTCTTGTTTCTTTCTGCGTTGTTTCTTTTGGTCTTCCCTTTTTCTCCGCTTACCCTCAGGAACCCAAAGCGCCTGTAGTGGTAATTCTGTTGGTTTGCATCGTAGGTCATGACCGATATATTGACCCTTGTAGCATTTTTCTTAAATTTTATGACTATTTGTATATGTTTTTCCTTGATGTATTTTTTGGTGTTGTGAGAAGATGCTTTCAACCAGTTTTTTTTTAGATGATAATAATAAAAATCGCTCTTGAACTAAATCAGTGCGTTGGTCAGCTCGTTCAAATACATATAAATTCATTGTGATAGATTCCCACGTCTGTGTGTTTAACTGTCGTCACGTGTATGTGCGTGCCCGTGAGTAGATAGAGATATTAATATATATATATATCTGTGTGTAGACTGTCTGACGCCTTTAAAAAGCGGTCGTAGAAGATAGGTGAGAGAGAGAAGATTATCTCGATTCTCAAAGACAGCTTCTTTATCACATTCTATCATCTCACGTGTGGGAAATTCTATTGTGACTTTCACTCAATTCCAATATTTTTTTTTTTTTTCCCAGCTCTCGACTGTGAGTGGCCCTTCTACCATTTGATGTTATCCAGTAAGTCATTAGGGTTAGGATACCCTGATCTTACCCCTGTTTCTGCGTCTCTGAATTCTTTTCGTCAGGCCCTATGCAATTTACAGTCTTTCCCACACATTTTATAAATATTTTTGTGGTGGGTAGGTTTCTAAATTTTAAATTTTGCCAGGGCAGCGGCCTGATAGGCCTACTCTTTACGATTTTTAACTTGCACACGGGACCTCCTGTTTTTTCGCCCTTATCCGAGAAGGCTAGGCATCCGATCTCACTACCCAGGAGACCAGGGGGGGAGTATGACATCATTAGGACCACTGGTTCTGAAAAAATTTCTATAAATTATATTTCCTCAACTGGGAATCGAACACAGTACCTCTAGAACTCGAGGCGGACGACTTCATTTCAACCCATTATTTGTGATGACAACATACATGCCAACTAGTACAGGTTACCCATATTCTGTGCAGGTTTTTTTGCCTAATTATTAAAACATATATACATTGTTGCAACGCTCTGTATTAAGTTTCCTGTTATATCCAACGTGAAGAATTGTACCAAATGTCTCAATTTAAACAAGGAAAAAGCAGTAAACAATAACTTACGCAAAAGCATAAGCTAAAAAAATTAATTCACTTTTGATTTCGCAAAGAAAAAAACAGTTGTATGTTTTTTTTCTGTCTCTGCATGAATTATGTAATAAAATTTTGTACACGTTTTCAGATTTTGATTTGTTTTGTACAAGTTTTTCATCTTCGAGTGTCACGTATGTGACAATCAGGTTACCCTCCATATGCAATGGATTTGCAGAAGGACGGCCAAAAGCCACCTGGCGGAGAACTGTGGAGGTAGAGATGCTAAGCATGAACCAGAGCTGGGACGCCATATGAAGGATGGCTGTTGACCAAGCAAAGTGGAGACAGTTGTTTCCTGCCCTACAAGACGCCACCAGGCGTATTGGCCACTGACTGATTTGTTAGTTAGCAGCCAATGACCAAAGAAGAAGAAAGTTACCCTCTTAAGTCGTTCATGCAAAATGCTTCTTATAAGTACATTTCCTGTACTTAATTATATTTTCTAAAGTTGCCAAATGATAAAAATAATGTCTGTGACAGCTCTTTTCAGTTGGCTTTAACTTTCATTGTGGTATGTAATTTCGTTTCAGTATGACCTGTCTGCATCCCAGTTCTCCCCTGATGGCCGTGTCTTTCAGGTTGAATATGCCCAGAAGGCCGTAGAAAACAGTGGGTGAGTTTCAAATAGTTTTTACATTAATGAATAGCTGAAGAGAAAAGGAGGGAATGGGGGATCTAAAGTCCTGGGACTAAAGAATGCGGAGGTGCCTGGTTGTCGGGCCAAGCTTATAAATCTTTATATTATTCAACCTCATGATCCAGCTAATTTTCTGACCGACAGTCCCATTCCATCTTTTGATGGTGCTGCTCTAACTTTTGAATTTTGCTTCATTGAATTTGGTTTTCACTTAGCTGTCCAGAGAATTGTTTTGAAGGTTTCTAGGGCACACCTATGTCTGGAATTTACTTGCAGTACACACTGCTTTTATTACAGTTTATGAGTTAGTGTTCTGCGTATGGGAACAATGTGTAATAGTTCAACAGTAGAGCATTAAATTTCCAGTTTCTAGGCCAGCATTTATTCATTACCTTTCAGTTCCCTGCAGAGCATAGAACATCGGTCATTTCATGCCAAGCTCCCCTGTCCTGCGCCATCCACTCCTGTTTCTCTCTGTCTTATTAGTATGCAGTCTGCTGGTTTTCTCACTTTGTCATATCCAACATCAATACCTTTTCCTTGCCTCTTGTTCTACATCTATTTCTTTGGTTCTTTCCATCATTTCAGCACTGGGGACCTTGTCATACTATTTTAATACTTCACATCTGCACTAGCACCCATTTATGTGCACTAGCACCCATTTATGAAAGTCTGTAATCTCTTGGTTCTCACTCATATTGCTCTGCATTTTTCACAGCAATACAATACAATTTACATTTAAGTTAAAAATTCTTATTTTTGTGTTGGACTTCACTTCTCTGTATTTCCAAATGCTGTGAAGTCTCCTTCTGTCTTCTTATTCTAGTATTACTCTCAGTTTGTGCCTGTATTGCTGCAAAGATATATGTATGACTCCACATCTGTTTAACATTTGCCACATTTATTCTCTAAATCTATTTTTCTTTTTGGTAGATTTTCAGACCCATCTGATGTGACTTTTCATCCAACATTCTATTTGTGTTTTGTATCCAGTTGCTGTTATTGAACAGAAAAAGCAGGCATCAAGCAAAATCTACATTTTCAAACTGTTTTGTCAAAATATACTAAATTCCATTTCGGTTGATCTTGTTTTCATAATCATAGTCATTATTTATGTAACAGGAGATTATGTCTGCTTCTCTCCAGTTTTTATCTCATGCTTAAGTTGCCTTTCATGAAAAACTCAGCATGTCTTATCATCGTTTGTTTTTCTTATTAGGTTAATGGCTTTTTGTGGAACTCTGTAGTGTCTCATGTTTCCAAAGTGTGTCTCTAAACTGTTAAACACCATTTCATCACCCATCCAGTATAAAGCGATGAGGCCACTTTCAAACTGTTCTTCGAATATGCACAGTGTGGCTATTGAGTCTGTACAGGAACCGTTCTGTGGAAACCTGCTTGTTCTTCTCTCAGATGCAGGTCTATAGTCTCTTAATTTCTCAAGGATTATCCTGTTTAATGTTTTTTCAGCCACTAATTGAAACATTATTGCTCTGTAATTTGTGCATTCTTGCAAATCTCACTTCTAGTACATGACCAAATATCCTTCCTTCCAATCTACTTATGTTTCTTCTCTCTCTCAAACTTTACCAAGTAAATTGTATAATATCTCTGTAGAGGTGGTAATATCAGCTTTGATGACCTGCTGAAATGCCATCAGGCCAGCTGCTTTTCCATCTTTTAGAAGCTTTATGGCTTATCAGTTCATTTCCTTTGCTGGACTACAGCTTTCACGTCTCTTAGAAGTTTTATTTCTTTCTTATTTTATATTTCATAGTTAACATGTAGTTCCTTTTCTGCTGGTAGGATACCTGCAGGACCTCAGGGAGCTGGTCTGTTTAGAAGTTCCTCAACATTTTGTCTTTATTTGCTTCTTAAAGCTCCTAAGCAATTTCCCTTTCTTGTCCTTGATAAGGCCATTTAATAACTAATATTTCCTTGTTAACTGGTTGTATTGTTGTAAAAATCCCTAATTCCTTTGGCTGCAGCTTTCATCCATCATGTTATTTCCTTCTGTCTCTTCTGATAGATCTTATTTCTTTGTTTGGTTAAATGTATTGTTCACTAGCCTTGGCCCTGAAACTTCTTGTTTCACTTCTGTTTAAATATGTTATTTTTCTTTCTTCTCAATTATTGATAGTGTGTTGTTATCCAAGCTTTGTATTGGCTTTCTTTATTTCCCTGAACTTCTTAATGTTCCATTTCATACATTTTTCTCAGTTATCATTGGTCTTCTATTAGCTTTGTCTTTTAATTGTTGGGGTACTAATTACTTATTGGCCACTAAGCTATTTAACATTCTAGGTGCCTAGTTAGCAGTATGAACTACTTTCAGCTTTCTCCATATCACATCTTTATCTTTATTGATGGAGTTTCTTTTTCTGTCTAGGATGGCTGAGTTAAATTAGGTGCTTTATTCCTTTTGGATGACATGTTCATGTTACCTAGCTCTTAGTATACGAGCTGCCTTTCATGACTACCATTACAGATTTTGCAATAAATAATTTATTTATAAAGATAACATAAGTGTTATATATCAAAATGTGAAGAAATGAAACCCCTACATCATGCACGTAACTAAATTGATCAGTGGTTTGAAACATGCATTCAGCTATAAATTTTTGCTATTGACGGGGATCGATCATCGGCCTCTCTAGAAGGCCGCTCGTATACTAAGAGTTATTAAAGTTTTGTTGCTCTGACTTTCTGGGAGAGATGGGGTAGATGGCTCAATGCCCAGCCATCCCTAGCCACCTTCTGTACAATGCATAGTAGTGTACACTGTTGTTATTCTCTGCTACCTTTACGGGTTCCATTCATCATCATCAGCTGCCATCTCCACAGCTGGAGGTTGGCTGTAATGGATCTCCAACATCTTCTGTCTCTTGTCTTGGTGGTGCACTCTGATAGACTCCCTCCTGTTCATCTCTTGATGTTATCTTCCCACTTATAGTGCTGTCTTCCCCTTGCACGTTTGCCTTCAACTCTCCCTTCTATTATGGTCTCCTGCAAGGTGTTATGCCTTTTTATGTGGCCAAAGTATTTTAGCTGCCGAACTTTGATCTCCCTCATTAGTTCTCTTTTCATACCTAGATTTTCTAGGACTTCCTTATTTGTTTTCTTCTCTTTCCATGAGAAACGCCCCATTCTTCTATATATCCACATTTCAAGAGCCTCAATTCTTTCTTCCAATTCTTATTCATCGTCCATGTTTCTACACCATACAGTAATGCAGAATATATATAACACTTTATGATTCTCAGTTTTAATCTGTGAGATAACTGTTTAGATGTCAGTATATGTTTCATGTTGTTGAATGTAGCTTTGGCCATTCCTATTCTCTCTTGATTTCTGTTTCACATCTGCCATCTTCTATTATTATATGACCAAGATATAAGTAGCTCTTGACTTGTTTCAGGATTTTCCCATTTATGCTTATCTTTAATGTGGGCTTATTGTCTGTTTTGCTAATTATCATAGCTTTTGTTTTCTCAATATTAATGTCCAATCCATATTCATGACTTATACTGTTCACTTGCTTCACTAGTTCTTGTAACTCCTGTTCGCTTTCAGCTAACAACACAGTATCATCTACATATCTAAGGTTGTTTATTGACCTTCCACTGATGTTCAGTCCTGGTATTTCCTGTATCTGTTTGAAAATTTTTTCGGTGTATAGATTAAATAGACAGGGGGACAGCACACAACCTTGTCTGACACCTCTTTTTATGTCTATGTATGGTGAATAATTCCTTCCAGATCTTACAGTGGCAGTTTGCTCCCAATAAAGGTTACTGGGTATTCTTATATCTTTTCCATCAATACCTATGTCTTCGAGGCATTCAATTATTTTCTCATGATGGACTCTGTCAAAAGCCTTTTTATAGTCAATGAAGCACATGTACGAGGGACGGTCAAAAAGTAATGCCTCGTAATTTTTAATTTCATTCAATAGGCAAGAAAACAGATAAAATTCACATTGAAATATAGCCCCAAGTCTGAACTTCAAAAATTTATTTCTCAATGAAGTCTCCGTTATTTGTTGCAGTTGTTGTTCATCTTCTCACAAGGGCATGTATCCACGCTCGGTAAAAATTTGTGTCCTTTTTCCTAAACCACTGGCGTACGGCGCGTTTAAGGGTCTTGGTGTCCTCAAAGTGATGTCCGCGAAGATCTTCTTTCAGTGGTCCAAACAGATGGAAGTCAGAAGGTGCATGATCGGGACTGTAAGGGGGATGTGGTAATAATGTCCAGCCAAATTCTGCAATCGCATCAATGGTGCATTTAGCGGTGTGTGGCGTGGCATTATCGAGCAACAGTAGTGCAGTTCTCTGATCTTTTAATGGGTAAAGTCGCCGAAGACGACCTCTAAGCTTCTTCAAAGTTTCAATGTAACGGTCTGCATTCACCATGTTTCCCTGTTCCAAGAAGTCGAGAAGAATCACACCCTTCTCATCCCAAAACACGGAGGCCATAACTTTCCCTACAGATGGTGAACTTTTGAACTTCTTTCTTGTCGGCGATGTTGTGTGATGCCATTCCATTGACTGCCTCTTGGATTCTGGTTCAAAAAAATGAACCCAAGTCTCATCACCTGTCACAATATTCGATTAAAAACTCTTCTCCTTCAGTTTCGTAACGGTGCAGGAGGTTGATGGCTATGGTTTTCCTTGTTTCAACATTCTGGGTACCCACAGTGCACAAACTTTTGAATAACCCAGGTCTTTAATAATGTTCTGGACACTGCCTTTACTAATGGACAACATGGAAGAAAGTTCATCCAGTGTTACCCGACGGTCACCACGAATGATGCCATCAACTCGATGAATGTTGTGTGGAGTCACTGCGGTAGACGGACGGCCAGTCCGCTTTGCGTCAGCCATTGAGGATTGACCTACTTCAACTTCATCACAACGATGTACCCAACGTCGGACAGTGCTAACTAACATCCACTGTTGAATCTCCATAAACATTCTTCAAACGTTCGTGGATGCGAATTGGGGTCTCGCCTTCAGCATTGAGGAATTCTATGACATAACGTTTGAACCGAACGTCTTTGGTAGCCTGTTGCGTGATAAATTCTCGCAACATCGTTTTATTTCAATATCTGTTTTATAACGCAAGGGCAACAACTGCTTGGAATTTATAGTCACTTTTCTCGGTAAGCATTTGTCTTCTCGCGTTGGTATCGAATGCAGTTAAGTTTGAGCTGTGGTCGTTTTGCGCTGGACTGCGCATGACTTGTCTTGCTTCTTTGTCGATCGGTTTCCGCCCACCACTAGTGGGAGTGAGCGATTTGGAATGGCGAAAGAGATGCCTCGTTGAAGAGGGGATCTCCGCTATTTTTGTTCTGTCAGGGATGTGTAGTCCTCTTAATGGATATTTCGTTTATTCGAGATAATACCTCTAGTGTTTCCCACATGTCGGGAGGCGTGATATTTCTGTGTATTTCATGAAAGCAAGGTAAATTGACTCTTTCATTAACTCTATTGATTTTGGGTCGTGAGCGATTTCGATTCATAGCCTGTCTGCGAAAGTCGTCGTCACGAGATGTTTTCCTAGCTCACATGTCGCTGCATTGTACTGCATCGGTTGATGCAGGTACCAAGGACCATTACTTGCTACTTTGTTAAATGAACTAGGTTTGGAAAACCTTTATTATCTAGAGGATATTTTTGAGGACATTATTTATACTTCGGCAGACGTGTCTGTCTTGCTGAAGTCAAACTAAGGAGAGTGAACTGATCTCATACATCTGGTTATCTCCTGGCTGTTATAGAAAAGGATGGAGTTGTTCACCTGACTACATTTACAGCACTTTGAAATATAACATGCATCTGACTCATCATTGTAATGCTGTCTACCGTTTATTGCTGTATTGAATGTTGCTGTGATAATGACTGTTTGATGTGCCTACACATTTGCGTAACCATTTTGTCACTGTGGCGTCCACAATAAATGATGAAGAAAAACGTCAACGGCTGTTTCAAGACTCATTGACTTTATACGTCGTGAGTTTACTGACGTCCTATGTGGATTGCCCTGTTATTGTTGCATGAACATTGTTTTGACTGAACACATCTACACACTACACAAAACCAGACATGCGGATGCCATCCATCATCATATGGCATCACGCATCATTTGGTGGCCAGTATGGGGAAAAATTGAAATTGACAAGCATGAGTAATGGTAATGATTCAAACAAGGGTTCATCTTCTGGTAAGGCTAATAATGATACTTTTAAGATTAAGTTACCAACATTTAGTCCTTCCAGCGATGACATAATGTTCTATCTGGACAGATTTGAACAAGCATGTACAGCTCATAACATAGACAAAGCAAAATATGTTTATCAGTTATCAGGGATACTGACAGGTAAAGCTCTAAGTATATTAAATATGGTGGATGAACCTGACAAGAACAATTATGAGGTTGTCAGGGCCGCTTTGTTAAAGAAATATCAGCTTAACGAAGACGGCTATCGTCTACAATTTAAAAACATGTTACCTGAAAATGGAGTTGAATTCTCCAAGTTTATTGCAAGAATACGCATTACTTTCTCACGATGGGTTGAACTATCTAAGACGGAAAAAACTTATGAAGGACTTATGGACTTAATACTTAGAGACAAAGTCATGTCGTCTGTCAATGAGTCTTTCCTTGCTTTCCTTCATGAACGTAAACCTAAAACAATAAAAGAAATGGAAGATTTCTGTTGCCAATACGTAACTGCGCACCCACACATAACCATGGGTAACTCTAAGGTGAAAGAAGGTTTACCAGTTGCTTCGGCAGCTCCGTATGGTCAAAACTTTGCTCGTAGATCCCAACAAAATTTTGATAGAAAGAGTAGCGGTAATTTCTGTCAAAATCATGGAAATCAATTTCATGGTGATTCTTCTTCGAAGAATTGGAGACAACCTGATAGTACTCGTTACTATCACCCTAATAATTATAAGCATTTCAAAAGAGGATATGGTAATAGAGGTTATTCCTGCCGAAGACCTCAAAACCAAACAAATAGATGTTCGCATCAATGTGAACATGATAGTAATCGTGGAAACTGGAATTCGAACCAGTATAACAATTACAATAGAGACAATAATAACTGCAGAGATAATAATAACTCTGATAACTTCAGAGGTAATAATAGTCGGGGTAGATCTCAACACAAAAAAAAGAGATATCAGCAGGCTAATGCTGTACAACAGGAAACTGAGGCAGCCTGTAATCATGTTGTTGATAGTAAAAACTTTGACGCTGTCACTAGTTCTGCTTTTGACTTTGAGAGAGCAAACAAATGTCCCCAATGCAGTACTTTATTCGAACCGGGTACCATAACTACTTTGAGTTGTGGTCACCCACTTCCCGCTCTTCCTGCTGCTGTTGCGCATGACGGGAGGGGTTCTTTAATTCTACATAAGGGTCTTGTTAATGATACTCCGGTCTCACTACTTTTCGATTCCGGATGCACCACTATTGGTGTTAGACAATCGCTTGTAGATCCATCTTGTGCTACAGGAAGGGTTATTAAATGTGTCACATTTGGCGGCACTCTAGAAAAATATCCTACTGCTGTAATTCGCATTGCCACTCCTTTCTTTACTGGAGATGTGCATGCTTGTCTCTTACCTAATCCTATTGCGGACCTTATTATTGGTCGTATTCACGGAGTTAGGGAGTGTACCCCACAGCAGATTGCTGCTTGGGAAGATAATAACATGCAAGCTACAAATGCAGTAGTTACAAGAGCACAAGCTCTACAAACACCCGAAACTTCACTGAATAGTGATAATGAAGTTGATAGCCAAGATAGTCACTTAGTGATCACTCGTGACTCTTTCATAAAATTGCAAGAAGAAGATTCTTCTTTAAAAAAATTCTTCGTTCTTGCGAAGAAAGGTGATCCGAATCAGGATACAAATAGAAAATCTTGGATTGCAATGAGAAACGGCGTACTTGTACGTATGGTACAAGATTCGACTACGTCGGCACATTCGCAAATTCTTGTTCCCAAGAGCATGAGAGTCCAAATATTACAACATGCTCATGACTCGCAATGTGCTGGACATATGGGTTTTGCCCGTACGAAGTCGAGAGTCCTTGCGGCTTTCTTTTGGCCTTTTGTCAATAAGGACATTCGTATTTACTGCCGATCATGCAAGGTATGTCAGGAGGTCAAATCTAGAGGACCACGACATGCTGCGCCTATACAGGCTGCTGACATTCCTATTCGGTTGTTTCAGAAAATGGCCATAGATATTATTGGCCCTTTTAAGGTCAAGTCGGCCAGAGGACATCAGTTTATCCTTACATGTGTCGATATGTGCACACGTTGGCCAGAGGCTATTCCTCTTAAGAGCATATCTACTACAGATATCGCAGATGCTCTTTGGTTGATATTTTCTCGCTTGGGGTTCCCCAGAGAAATATTGTCAGACCATGGCACTCAACTCATATCTGACACTATGTCACAGGTAATGTCTACCTTACATATTGAACGATCTCTCAGTAGTATCTACCATCCTATGTCTAATGGGTTAGTTGAGCGTCTGAATAGAACGCTCAAGACTTTGCTTGGTAAGATAACTGAAGATCATCCTCAAGATTGGGACAGGTTTTACCCGCGGCTCTCTTTGCCTATAGAGAAGTCCCTAATGAACACACAGGATTTTCTCCCTTCGAACTTGTCTTTGGCACGCGTCCACGCGGCCCTATGTCTTTATTACACGATCTCATCACTGCCGATGATATTAGCGATGAAACTCAATCCTCATATGAGTATGTCATTGCTCTTAGACAAAAGATCATTGAGGCATGTAAGCTAGCAACTGCTTCATCTGAAATTGCTAAAGAGAAGGCAAGGCAGTTTGCTAACAAGAATAGATGTCTACGACAACTTTGTCCAGGTGACAAAGCATTCGTCCTACTCCCCAGTAGGGAAAATAGACTTCTTATTGCATGGAAAGGTCCGTATGCAATAGTCTCTCGGATTTCCGATGTTGACTATGTGGTCAATATTGATGGAAAGCATAAAACTTTCCACATAAACATGCTTTCGGAATTTCACGAACGTCCGGACTATTTGCTGCCTATTTTCCAGGCAACGGATGATGCTCCTGCACCTCACGGTCATTATTCATCCCTGTCTGTCATTCAGGATGAGGAAGCTACCTTCTCTGATGTCAACCTTCCCCTTCCAGTGGTTCCATTACATTCCACGGAATCTTGGAAAAACGTTTCTGTTTCTCCTAATCTTTCTGGTGACGAACATCGACAAGACTCGTCGATGTTACAAACATTTCAGGATGTTCTCACTGACATTCCTGGACACACAGATGTCATAGAACATGACATAATTCTTACCGACAATAATCCAATTAGTGTTAGGCCGTATCCTATTCCTATACACTTTCAGTCGCAAGTGGAAAAGGAATTGGATGAAATGATTCAATTAAATATAATTGAACCATCGACTTCACCATATTCTTCTTCCATGGTTATTGTCCGGAAGAAGGATAAGAACATACGAATTTGCGTTGATTATCGCAAATTGAATCAGGTCACAAAGTTCGACGCTGAACCGATGCCTTTGTTAGAAGATCTACTGATTAGACTTTCTAATTCTAGATTCTTCACTAAACTTGACTTGTCTAAAGGTTATTGGCAAGTGCCTTTAGCAGAGCATGCCAAACCTCTTACTGCTTTTTCTACACCTAGGGGTCTATTTCAATGGAATGTTATGCCTTTTGGTCTCATGAACGCCCCTGCCACTTTCGTTCGCATGATGCGTCGAATTCTGTCACATCGTTCGGATGTCATCGCATACTTAGATGACATCTGTCTCTTCAGTGATACCTGGGAAGATCACTATTTAGGGTTATATGACTTACTGTCCACTCTACGTGAGAATAATTTGACAGCAAAACCTTCTAAAGCTTTTGTTGGTTTTGGTGAAATCTCTTTCCTGGGTCATCGTGTTGGTCATGGTCTCTTGAAGACAGAAGACCACAATACTTCCAAAATACTGAACATCTCTGTTCCTAAAACGAAGAAACAAGTTAGGAGTCTCTTAGGTTTAATTCAATTTTATGGGAGATTTATTCCAAATTTATCTTCGATCATGGCACCTCTATCAACATTGTTGAAGAAAGGTTCGCCTAATCTGGTCCGTTGGTCTGAAGAATGCCAATCTTCACTAGACCAAATCAAGAATATATTTTCTTCTCCTCCCATCTTAAGATTACCTACTCTTGATAGGACTTTTGTTCTTCGGAGTGATGCTTCATCCACTGGGATTGGAGCAGCACTGATGCAAGAATATGCAAATACTCTGCATCCTGTTATGTACATTTCTAGAAAACTAAATGCGGCAGAGAGGAACTACTCGGTTTTAGACCGTGAGTTGTTAGCGATGGTTTGGTCAATTCTAAAGCTACAAAGATTCCTCCTGGGCGCACATTTCATTCTAGAGACTGATCAGAAAGCTCTTACAGCTATTCAGACTAAGAATTTGAAGAGTTCGAGATCCACTCGATATGCTATAGCTCTTCAACCTTTTCACTTCACGGTACGAGCTATCCGTGGTGCGGATAATGTGATGGCTGACATTTTGTCTAGATGCCCACATGACTCCAACTAATACTTCTGTCCTATGTTCCTATATATTACAGAGTCATAACACACCTATATTTCTACAATAGATTAGCACATCTGTACTTACTTTATATGTACACACTATCGTGCTTTGTTGTCATCTTCTTCGGTTCGTTTTTTAAGATGATAGAGGAGGACTGAGTAGTTAATATAAGGGCCGTTAGTTTACTAAACAGCCACAATTATTAATAATGTATTGTACCTTATGAAGCATATTAGTTATTAATTAGCATTATATTGCTTGTACTTTCTCAGAATGTCATTGTTGAGCTGAGGACTTACCTTACGAGTTCTAGATTGTGTACTTACCCTCGGAATACCAGAGCATATGTCCTGGATCGTCATGTAGTTTAACTTTACTATGTACTTATGTCATTACATGTCAAAGAATGTACTATTTAAATTTTCCTATCAGATTTGTACATCCATTTTTAAAGACAATATTAGAGTATGCTGTTTAATGATGATTATAGTAACTTGCATACGTATATTGTGTTTACATGCTAACGTGATGTGTGTTGGTGACACCTCCCCGATGTGAATATTTTTTGAGACATATTTATTTTTCTGTTGAGGTATATCCTCACCAGACACTCTATAATTAGCCTATTGTTTGGCAATTTAGTTAATTATCAGCGCATAATTCGTGCGTTTTGAGCCGCTTATCGCTTGCTCTTTGATATTAAAAAAAAAAAATATGTTCCACATTTTTTTTTTATCGGGAGGAGGTGGTGATATGTTGCGTGATAAATTCTCGCAACATCGTTTTATTTCAATATCTGTTTTATAACGCAAGGGCAACAACTGCTTGAAATTTATAGTCACTTTTCTCGGTAAGCATTTGTCTTCTCGCGTTGGTATCGAATGCAGTTAACTTTTGAGCTGTGGTCATTTTTGCGCTGGACTGCGCATGACTTGTCTTGCTTCTTTGTCGATCGGTTTCCGCCCACCACTAGTGGGAGTGAGCGATTTGGAATGGCGAAAGAGATGCCTCGTTGAAGAGGGGATCTCCGCTATTTTTTGTTCTGTCAGGGATGTGTAGTCCTCTTAATGGATATTTCGTTTATTCGAGATAATACCTCTAGTGTTTTCCCACATGTCGGGAGGCGTGATATTTCTGTGTATTTCATGAAAGCAAGGTAAATTGACTCTTTCATTAACTCTATTGATTTTGGGTCGTGAGCGATTTCGATTCATAGCCTGTCTGCGAAAGTCGTCGTCACGAGATGTTTTTTCCCAGCTCACATGTCGCTGCATTGTACTGCATCGGTTGATGCAGGTACCAAGGACCATTACTTGCTACTTTGTTAAATGAACTAGGTTTGGAAAACCTTTATTATCTAGAGGATATTTTGAGGACATTATTTATACTTCGGCAGACGTGTCTGTCTTGCTGAAGTCAAACTAAGGAGAGTGAACTGATCTCATACATCTGGTTATCTCCTGGCTGTTATAGAAAAGGATGGAGTTGTTCACCTGACTACATTTACAGCACTTTGAAATATAACATGCATCTGACTCATCATTGTAATGCTGTCTACCGTTTATTGCTGTATTGAATGTTGCTGTGATAATGACTGTTTGATGTGCCTACACATTTGCGTAACCATTTTGTCACTGTGGCGTCCACAATAAATAATGAAGAAAAACGTCAACGGCTGTTTCAAGACTCATTGACTTTATACGTCGTGAGTTTACTGACGTCCTATGTGGATTGCCCTGTTATTGTTGCATGAACATTGTTTTGACTGAACAACTTATCGGTGCAGAATTGAGACAGATGGCTGAGCAGCACAATCCCCCTGTGTTGCAGCATGATGAGAACCCAGCATTGCACACTGAGCTTGGGGGGATCACTTGGGCACCAGACTTAATACTGGCTCTTGACTGGATGGCCGCATGCAGGAGATTTCTACAATGGAGGGTTGGCAGGTGGTGGGTATCTGGAAGTGGCTCTGTGCAGGACGTGAGGATTCCTTGGGAGAGCCCAAAAGCAGAGCACAGCATTGTGCAAGCTCTGCATAGTTGGAGAGCCCCCTGGATGACGGGGAATGCACAGTGTGCTACCCCACCTATCCCCAACTGCTAACTTAGAACCAGAAGTGGGGTCCTCTGTATGCGTGCCAGGCCAGGATAAAATGCCTGGGAAAGAGACTGGAGCTCAGAACTCCCTAACTCAAAGTTGCAGGATGGCAGAAAAGCCACGGGAAAGACAGGGCTATTTTGAAGATAACGCAACCATATTTTCACCATACGAGCTCGGACGCCGCCTCGGTAAACAAGGTCCGCGCAGAGCAGTGACACCCCCAGGCTGCTTGCGAATAGTCTACTACTGGGAACATAAACAGATTAGGGATGAGCCCACTCTCCCGTTGAGCAGGTGCTAAAGTCGTAGATACTGGGCCAGAAGGCGCACCGGAAACCACAGTATCATGCAACTCGCTTTTTTTTTTCTATGGAGAGTACACCGTCAAATAAATCTCGTTCTGGTGCTCGCCCTGTGGAGCTCCACCAGGCAGGTGCAGTGCCGGGCTCTGAGCCTCGACAGAGCCCACCCTCAGCTACTGGAGGACCCTCTAGACCGTCTTGTGGAGTCAGCAGACGGCGGAGGAGAACTACTGACCAAAACAAAACAGAAAAAGAGAAACCCAGAGTGCCACTTGTCATAATGCACTGGAATGCAGAGGGAGTGAACAGCAAGCAGGCTGGATACAGCAAAAAGACAGAGCTGGAAAACATCTTGTATGAGAAGCAAGTCAGTGTTTGCTGTATCCAAGAGACTCACTTGAAAGCAGATCAAACCTTTAAAATAAGGGGATATCAATGCTTCAGATCCGACAGAAAAGATAGACGAAAAGGAGGAGTACTTACTCTTGTAAGGAATAACATTCCTGCACACGAAAGGAAAACCTTCATGGATGGAGCAGAATATCAGCTGCTGCAGATAAAGGTAGACAAGATGGAAATAGAACTCCTGAACTATTACTGTCCGAACGCAACAAACCCCTGAGTCTCAGCTCTATACAGGTACCAGCCACCAACTTTATAGCAGTTGGAGACTTTAATAGCCACTCCCAGAGCTGGGGCTATAACCATCTGGATCACAGAGGTGAAGAGGTTGAAACTTGGCAAGATGATCACTCCCTAATCCTAGTCAATAATGCCACAGATACTCCTACCTTCTACTCCAGAGGATGGCACACAACTTCAACACCAGATCTTGCCTTCTCCACACCAGATATAGCTGGATCTATTAGTAGAGAAGTAGGAGACCAACTAGGGGGAAGCGACCATCGCCCAATCTTTCTTACTGTCCAGAGTGCAACTCTCAGTACAGGCCCAGCCATTACAAGATGGAACTACAAAAAAGCCAACTGGGGTTTATTCAGGCATCAGGTGAACACGCTGCTGTCTACCCTCAAGGTACAGAACAGAGACATTAATGAAGTGGTAAAAGACTTCAACAGATGCATACTACAAGCTGCAAAAGAAACCATTCCCAAAGGATGCCGGCGTAACTACATACCATACTGGTCCAGCACACTCCAAGAACGTCAGGAAGCTATGGACAAGGCTAGAAAGGACGCAGAGTCTCAGCCTTCACTTGAAACTCACAACAAATGGAAAAAGGCTGTAGCAGAGTTTCAGAGAACAAAGCTAGAAGAAAAACGGAAAAGCTGGAGAACTAAAACGGCATCGCTGAACCTTGAGAAAGACGGCAGGAAACTTTGGAGATTAGTCAAGTCTCTAAATGAAGAGCGTTCCTCACCAAGGCAGACTATCACATTGGATGAAGGTGGCAAACTTTTCAGAGGAAAACAAGCTGCAGACTTGTTTGCTAGAAGATACAGTTCAGAAAGCAACTTACCCATTAACATAGACCATCAGAGAGAGATAAGAAAAGAAATACTGGCAACCATGGGACAGACAGATACTCCTGCCCCAATGAGGGAACCCATCACACTAGGAGAACTACAGAAGGCTATTTCCAAGCTTAAGTTTCAAAAGTCACCCGGCCCAGACAAAATCAGCAACGAAATGCTAGTAAATCTGAGCTCAGCAGCAAAGACAAAACTGCTTGAGATATTCAACCACAGCTGGTTGAAAGGAACGGTACCCCAAGTATGGAGAGAAGCCATCACAATACCCATACTAAAGAAAGGGAAATGTAAGACCGAGGCTGCAAGTTACCGGCCAATCAGTCTCACAAGCTGTGTTGGGAAGACTATGGAGCGAATAGTCAACCACAGATTGAAATGGTATTTAGAGTCTGAGCAGATCCTGGTGCCGGAACAAGCTGGATTTAGAGAATGCTACAGTATAGAAGACCAAGTTACTTACTTGTCTCAAGCAATAGAAGATGCCTTCCAGGAGAAGAAAAAGGTCCTAACGATCTGGGTCGACTTCAAGCAGGCCTTTGACAAGGTGTGGAAAGATGGCCTCATTGCAAAACTTGGGAGAGTGGAATCCAAGGCAACATGATGAAATGGATCCAGTCATACTTGCATAACAGGAGAACTAGAGTCACTCTTGACGGTCTGCAGAGCAGAAAAGTGTTGCTCCATCAGGGGGTACCTCAAGGAGGAGTAATTTCCCCAACACTCTTCCTTGTTTACATCAATGACCTGGTGAAAGATCTCCCTGCAGGAGTGAAAGCTGCCTTATATGCAGATGACCTAGTACTCTGGTGCGCTGATGAAAATGTCACCACAGCAAATTATAGAATGCAGCGGGCAGCAGACATGCTAGTGTCATGGGCAGAGAAATGGCTTATCACAATAAACACAGACAAAACCTCCACAACACTGTTCTCCCTCGCCCCCAAGGACAAATCAGCTAACATACACCTAGGGACAACCGTTATCAAGGAAGAAAGCTACCCCACCTATCTTGGGGTGACATTTGACCAAAGGCTTACATGGAATAAGCATATTGAAAATGCAGAAGGAAAGGCCCGAAGACGACTAGGCATACTCAGAAAATTGGCAGGTACCAACTGGGGAGCAAATGAACGAAATCTAAAGAAGATTTATAGTGGAGTAATAAGACCACACTTAGAGTTTAGCTCAGCAGCATGGTCATCAGCTGCTAACTCACATCTGCAGTCCTTGGACAAGGTGCAAAATCAAGCTCTCAGGCTCATTACAGGAGCCATGAAAACTACACCAATAACAGAGATGCAGAAGGTTGCTGGATTACAGACATTGTCCCATAGAAGAGACACAAAAACCATGATCCAGATGGAAAAGTACAACAGTATGCCAACGCACCCAATGAAGGCAAGACTAGATGATCTGGCATTGGGACGTCTAAAGCGTAGCAGCTTTGTGCATCGGGGAAAAAGACTTATAAGACAGCATCAAGAAGACCTATCTATGAAGACAACACCACTGAAGCCCACCCTATACCCTGTACCATGGGAGCAGGCCAGCAGTGCCCTCCAAATTAATACGTCGGTCAGTGGTCTCACAAGTGGATGTGAGTATAATGATCTGCAAAAACGAACTGCTACATTGAGTATGATCCAAGAAAGCTATCCCGATCAATCATGGATACATGCCTATACAGATGGATCAGCAACTAATGCTGTTAGGAATGGAGGTGCCGGTATCTTTATCTCATATCCTGACAACCACTATGAGACTAGGCACATTCCCACTGGTAAATTCTGTTCCAACTATACAGCTGAGGTTCAAGCTCTAGAGCAAGCTGCAAATATGATTTATAACACCAACTCTGACTGCCACCAGGTAGTCATCCTCACAGATGCACTGTCTGTCCTGCAAGCTCTCAAGGGTGGTAAACTCCCGCATCTGAGAAATGAACTAAAACAAGGTAGCTGCCAAAAAGAGAACCATACTTCAGTGGGTACCATCTCATTGTGGTGTACCCGGAAATGAAAAGGCAGATAAACTTGCAAAAAAGGGAGGAGAATGTGAACAAGAAGATAATGAAGTCACATACTTTGAGAAAAAGAGAGCTATCCAGACTATAAGAAGAGAACAGAACCAACCCAAAGACGACTATCACACTCTCGACCGGCAGGGACAGATAACTATTTTTCGACTCAGGACAGGGCATAACAAACTGAATAAACACATGCACAAGTTACGATTGTCTGCTTCACCACTGTGCACATGTGGATTAAACGAACAAACTGCTGAGCATGTTCTACAGGACTGTCCTCTGTATGACCAGTTAAGAAAGATATACTGGCCCAATGACTCAACACTAAATTCAAAGCTATATGGAGTTGTCTACCTTCCTTTTTATTCTTTCCTGTATGATTTTTAGCAGGTTCCATTAACGCACTGGAAAATTTGCATATCTTGCAGAATGAATATTTTATTTCCTCATCACTTAACTTCTTGTCTTGTCTAAACTTCAATGCATTTGGTTTTTGTAGTAACTGTTGTCAACATATATAGAACAGTATTGAAAGGGAGCAAAAAATGGCAGAAATCAGATTGGACAATGAAGTTTTACAGCCAGTGTAAATAAACTGTATATACTCAAGTATAAGTCGATCTGACTGTAAGTCGTCTTCTAGACTTAAGACCCGATCATATGTCAAATTAGGTTTCCATCAATTCTGAATTCCTGCACTACATTGGAATTCCTTTGCTTTCTGCAAATTTTTTTCACTTTCGGCTTAACCTTTTCCCATTTAAAATACTTGAAATTGCCCCATTAATATGTTAAATGCATGTGAGAATAAATGAATTCAGTATAAACGTTGAAAGAAAAGAAGGGCCTGCGTGCCCAATTCTCAATCCTTTGAGTATAAAGTTAATTCGTTCACGTTGAAGGTCATTAGTACTGTTGTCGGTCATTGATAAGTAGCAATGAGATCTAAGTATTTAGCGAGACCTGCGTAATAAGAAGATTTTCATTACATTTAAATGTTTCTGAATTTTTGTCGAGGCGGTCATTTTTTTAAAGCATAGGCTTTATGGGTGGTCGAATATTTGCTTTGGGATCTGAGAAGTGACTTGTTATTTGATCAGGATGCTAACTGTGCGGCCGAATCAGATGTGGACATTGAATAACGGCCTGATTTAGACACTGACGAAATTGAATCTAGTAAAAGCAGTAATGGTATTGCTGATAGATCATACAAAGTGGGCGGGTCTACAAGGCGTACTCCAATTGAAATTTGTGATTTAATAGGAGTTCAGACGTGTATTACTTAAGATATTTTGATAAAAACATTTAATGAACGAACGAACGAACTAACTTTATTTTCGAAGGGTTAAGAATTGGGCGCGCAGGCCCGTCTAACATTCTGCCCTTTCACTCTCATTTATCTTGCATACTATTTCCTTTCATTCCCACATGATACTTTAAGCATTAATTTAAAGGCATGCAACATTATAAAGTTAACATAACAGCATTCATTTACAGTATGCAATCATAATAAAAAATGAGTAGGTTTTTTGTTTTAAACAAACAAGATAGTAATTGGGGGAAAAAAGTAATAATAAAATAAAACAATAAATAAAAATAAATAATTCTGTATACCAACACTCACTCACGCGGTCAAACCGTCGACAATTAATCTGTATTTTTTAATGTGTCATCAATCATCAATACAAAAATTACATAAACACATTCTCGCTTATATCCATACATTCTTTGTGGAAAATGAAATAATAATAATAACACTTTCTTACGCACTTCTGTGGCAGGTAAAGTCTTTGAGCAGTTAAAAAAAAATTATTATGTAATATCTGCTTATTCTCATATACATCATCCCATTTAAGAAAACGAAAACATTCACATTTCTAAAGTACAGTGGTATGCGGGTACATTCTCACGACTCACATTTCTAAAGTACAGTATTATGTGGGTACATTCTCACATACATTACATTATATAATAATATTTTAAAGTGAATATAATAATATTACATGGATATAAAACACATTATTCACAAAAAACGAGCGGAAGAGGAAAAGAAATGTTGACCTATGGATGAGATGTTGACAGGCAAATGTTGTTTCTATGGGGGTAGATAATCAGTGTTGAGGAAGTGTTTGAAAAGTGCTTTGTTAAATGAATATTGTGTAGGTAGGCTTTTTAGGTGGTGTGGAAGTCTGTTCCATAAGAAGGCTCCAGAGTAGGCTAGACTCTTTTTGAACAGGTCGATCCTAGGTTTGGGCAGACGTAACTGATGTAATTGTTGTCCCTCTCTTCTACTGGTTTGAAACAATGATCGTAGGTATGGCGGGGCATTGTTAGATAGAATTGCGTGAGTCAGCTTGGCTTTGTTGTAGAGAAGACGTTTTTTTAGGGACAGTATTTGGGTTCTTTTCCTGTCCTTGTGTGTGGTGTCGTGCGATTATCGGTGATCAGACATACTGCTCTCTTTTGCAGGGAGTGCAGTCTCTTCGAGGCGGAAGCAGGGCAACCATACTATAGTGTAAGAGAGCAGTAATCTAGATGTGTCTTTATATGTGAGGTGTAGAACAATAGTCTAGTGTCTGCGTCTAAGAAGTGTTTTATTTTGGCTAGCTGGTACGTCTTTTGAGCTAAGTGTTTGGTTAAGTTCCGTACATGGGAGTTCCACGTTAAGTGCTGGTCAATTGTGATCCCTAGAACTTTGTGTTCTGTTACATGTTCAATTTGTATTGATTCTGGGTGTAGCTGTAGCGATCCTTTGGTGCAGCTTAGGAGTTTCTGTCTGGTGGTAATCAACATAGATTTCATTTTTGCTGTGTTTACTGGCATATGATTCATATTACTCCATTTTGTTAGATTGTCTACATCGCTTTGAAGAGTCATTTCAAGTGCCACGCAGTCATTGTCACTAGTGTAGATAGTACAATCATCTGCAAAGAGGTCACAAGTTGAATATTTTAGATGTAGTGGTAGGTCGTTGATGAACATTGCGAAGAGTAGGGGCCCAAGAATAGAACCCTGCGGTACTCCTGTATCTATCTTCGAGAAATCTGATGTCAAGTTGTTGTGAAGCACTAACTGTTGTCGATCTGCCAGGAATGATTTGATGATGTTTAGTGGATTAGGGCCTATTCTGAGGGTTTCCAACTTTTGAACCAAGATAGTGTGGTCAATCATGTCAAATGCTTTTTTGAAGTCAACAAAAAACAGCACCACCTAATTTTCCATCATTTACGTTCGACAGCCAGTTGTCTGCCATTTTGGTGAGAGCTGTGTGACAGGAATGTTTGGGTCTGAAACCTGACTGGCTATCAATGAGCAGTTTGTTTGTTGTTAAGTGTTGAAATGTGGTGTTGTAAATGTGTTTCTCTAGTGATTTTGAAAGAGATGATAGAAGGGATATTGGTCTGTAGCTGTTGGGATCACTATGTGAGCCAGATTTATAGAGGGGATACACTTTGGCAGATTTAAATGCTGTGGGGAAGTAGTTGTGTGCAATACATTGGTTGTACACATAGGTTAAGGAGTCGCAAATGATGGGTGCAGCGTAACGTAGAATCTTATTGCTGATACCATCAAGTCCAGATGAATTGTTGTTTTTTAATGCCAAGATATATTTGAGAACTTCATGTACTGTTAGAAAAGGAATATGTCTTAGATCTGTTATGGTGTGTTCAGTGTTGCAGAAGGCTGTCAATTTACTAATATCGCAGTCCATTGGCTTTAGTGTCGACCTGAGATAGCTAATGTCTGTTTTGAAGTGGTTGCTAAAATGAGTTGCTGTGAGGGAGCAGATTTTTGGTAAAGAGTTTAGTGACTTTGATTTGTGTGTTACTGTTCTAATGGCTGCCCAGACTTCTTTGCTGTTTGCTTTGTCTTGAATCATCTTTCTGAAATGTAGTTTCTTTTCCTGACAAATGAGGTATTGTACTTTGTTTCTAAGCATCCGATACCTGCTGAAATCTTTGAGCTTATGTGCTTCGTCCCGCTCTCTCATTGTTGATAATATTTCGTTGGTTATCCATGGGGTCTTTCTGATGTTTTTGACATGAACCTGCTTTATAGGAACATGTTTGTCGAATACGTTGTTGAAAGTTTGTGTCCAGTATGTTATGGCTTCTTCTGGATGCGGAAGTTGGTACACGTATGAGAGAGGGGATATTTGTAGGTCTAGTAGGAATAATTGAAGGTTAAAGTTTTTGAAATTCCTGTAATGGACTGTGATGTGTTCCGTTTTAGGTGATTTAAACCCTTTTCTCGTCCAGGTACAGCAAATAGGATAGTGGTCTATTAATGATGTCTGTGTGACTGTGCATTCTATGATGTTTTCTAGGCAGGTCGTATAGATATGATCAATTAGTGTAGATGATGAGTCTGTTACTCTCGTGGGTTGATTGACTAACTGTATGAGGTTGTATGAGATGGTGATATCATTCCACGTGTTGTTCGGTTTGCGAAGGTCAATATTGAAATCCCCCAGTAGAATAATTTCCTTCGAAGAAGCCCAAACGTTGTCCATCATCCGTGAGAATGTGTCAAACCATACAGTAGAAGAGCTAGGATTTCGGTACAGGTAATCAATTAAAATGGGGGTCAGGTTGGGGAGTTTTATTTCCAGCCATAAACATTCAATGCCAGTATGTTCTAGATCATCACGGCGTCTGTACCGGAGAGATGTTGAGATGTATATGACTAGCCCTGTTTCATGTTGTCTGTTAGAATCCCTGCGAATGGTGGTGAATCCATTAATCCTAATTTCTTCATCTGTAATTTTGTCATTGAGACGGGTTTCAGAAAAACCAAATATGTGGAAGTTTTGTTGGAGAGAGGTGGAGACTATGAAGGTTAGGGGGGCGGGCAACACTGACCAGTTTCATAAATTTTAAAATTTTTGTACTCGAATATGTCGGGGTTCATTTTTTTAAGGTCCAAAACAAAAAAAGGGGCAAAAGTTTCTCGACTTATACTTGAGTATATACGGTAAATGCATTTTATTTTGTTAGAGGCCATCCTGAAACTCTACAAGCATATGAATGAACAGCTGCTTCTGTCTCTTCATTCCACAAATATGATGTTTCTTTAATCTGCCTAAACAGATATAGATACTGGAGCCAATTTTTAAAAGTTATTCAGACTCCATTCAATAACATTATTTTCTACAATTGATCATTGTATACATCTGCTTTCATTAATTTTTCAGAACTGCTGTTGGGATCAGGGGCAAAGATGGTGTGGTGTTTGGTGTAGAGAAACTTATTACATCAAAACTGTATGAGGCTGGTGATAACAAGAGAATCCTAAATGTGGACAAACATGTTGGAGCTGTAAGTGTTATTATTTTATTTTTCTTCTTCTTTTCTCATGTCGTTCATTACAGATCATGGATCCATCGCTGTTGCAGCAGTCGTCTGGGTAGCAGTTTGTATTTAACATGATAAGGTTGCCAGCGTCATGCACAACCTTATGTCAGTTACCTTGTCTGGGGGGGGAGCAGTAAGTCTATTCTTTCTATGCTTGGTGCAGTCTTCCTGAAAGGGGGGGGACCCACTGTAGTTGTGGTTCCTTGCTCCAAAGAGATCAGATGAATCTAACAGTGTACATTTGTCTGTTGCTAGGATGTACATTTTTCTGTTGCTAGGATGTACATTTTTCTGTTGCTAGGATGTACATTTTTCTGTTGCTAGGATGTACATTTTTCTGTTGCTAGGAGCACAACAGAAAGTGCTGATACTTTAAAAATTGAGGCTTATTTTATGTACATGTTGCTGAATGTGCTTGACTTTATTGAGGTAGCCCACGACTGTTTGTTTTTCAGGCGGTTGCTGGGTTGAATGCTGATGCTCGCCATTTAATTGAGAGAGCAAGAGAGGAAGCTTCAAGTTACAGGCACAGCTATGGTGACCCCATTCCACTCAAGGCAAGTGTTTTTCATTATAAGGACAGAGATACTGTCAGTTATTATCACATTTTTAAATGCTCGGCAGATGTTAACATTTTTTTCCCTGGAATCTCTCAGGCAGAAGTCTTCGTCATCATTTTCCTTTTCTTCCCCATGGAGCATGGTGTCACCACTGTAATTGGCAGACGGCCTGCCCAAGCATTCAAGTGCTCGTGTAGTGGTGCTTTCTGTAACAATTCGTTTTACACGATGAGGTTAATAGTCTTAAGCACAAACTCATTGTCACCTTGTATGACATGCATGAGGGAGCAGTAATCTATTCTTTCTTTGTCTCGTCAGAGACCGCTAGGAACCACATGGGGCAGAAGAAACAGTAGAAGATCAGAAACATATGGAGACTGTGATAGAAAACACAAGTGGTTAAAATAACAAAACTAAAAAACATAATGAACAGGAGAGGACAGGATTGGGAAATACCTGGTTATTTTCCTGTACTTCAGATTGGGCTATGAGTTACAATAGTCTTTATTGTTATGTAAATTACCCGTATATTTTTATCCTGAAGTTGAGAAAAACAGGAAATTGGAAGTTATTGTCACAAATTCCTGGGAGTTATTTTAGACTTTAATTTACAGCTAAGAAATCACACTAGGGGCTTCTCAGCAATATAGCAGTTAACACTCCTGCCTGTTGTGGGGAAGATCATAGTTCACTCCCATCCAAGAAGTCAGCTGCAACAGAGCTTGGAAGTCAGCAGTGTATACTTACTTTACTATGTAAATTGGAGTATTATCCTTCCTGCTACACTTAACAGCAATAAGTGGAAATGTAATATTTTTTAAAAAGCTGCACCAAAGATGGATTTTAGTTATCAGAGCTTGTATTTGTCTTTCCCTACACAGCATTTGACAGAACGAGTTGCTGGTTATGTTCATGCCTATACACTTTATAGCTCTGTTCGGCCGTTTGGAGTCAGCTTGATTTTAGGATCAATGGAAGAGGATGGACCCCAGATGTTTCTGATAGAACCTTCAGGCGTTTCTTGGGTAAATCTGAGTTTATTTGTTTATATTTTTGCATTACTGCATAGAGGGTGCTCTCTGAAAGGCAGTTGAGAATTTCTTTCTCATCTTGTCTATTCACTGTTAAATAACCATGTGTAACTGTCTTGGAATGAGCAGTCCGTTTCAGGCTTTCTTAACAGTTTCTTCAAAGATGCTAGCATTGGATAGGAACACATTGAGAAAACCAGTTGATAGCTTTACAAGGCAGTCCTTGTTCTGGAAACCTTCAGGGTAAAAGAAATAGAAGACCTAAAAACATATGGAGAAGAAAAATAGACTTGGACCTGAAGGGGATAAAGTAGACATGGAAAGACCTTGAATGGATGGCACAGGATAGGAGGGGTGGTAGCATATTTGACCTAAGCTTGTGCTGCACAGGGGGCTAAAGGTAATGAATGAGGACAGTTTCTTGACAAGGTGTTTGATGAGTGTCATTATGTTAATCTGCTTCTTTCATGGATCCAGCAATCTTGGACGAGATGTTCTGTTCTTTGCTTTTGTTTCCTGCATTAACACTTATCTGTTTGTTGTTTACATTTTTAACCCCTAGACTGTGTTAGTTTTTTTTTCCTGTGGATGCCATCTGCCTTATATGTGCAAGTGAAAATCTTGGACATAAATGCCTGTTATACCCTAAGGTAGAGCATTTGGTGATGACCAATGTATACTTCATAGCCACATCTCATCCCCATAGTTATGACTGGAGAAGGCTACTTCCACTACCCACTGATAGAGCGTTTGGTGATGAGGAATATAGGCCTGTACTTCATACACATTGATGAACTGTTTTGTGATGATTGATATATTCGTCTCCTTAGTACTACGTTATTCTATGTCCAATTCAGCTTGTTTTGAGAAAAACACAATCAGTTTTTGGGAATGGAATGAAGCAGTACTAGTTTGGCGATTATGTCATACCTAGCCTAAGCATTAATTTTTTTAAGTAATTTTACAGTTTATTGTGCCCCCTTTTTCAGTCACCTCAAATATTCTGTCCTCAGCAATTTCCTTTGTCTATCCCTTTCTTGGAACCCTGCAAGTTTCATGTCATTGCTCGATGATGGATTATGTTAAAGATTGGTTTTCCTAATTATATGTCTATTTCCTTATTACTTGTAGTTTTATTTAACTATATGGCTGTTAGGCTTGTGACAAAAAAACATGAGTACTTTTTTAAAATCTGTATCCAGTCATATATAATAATAATATACAGTATTTTTACACCCATTTTCTTGTTTCAAAGACCAGTCGAATTGCGTGTTAATTTAAAACTAGAACATCAAATTTTATCTCGTCATAATCACGCAGCAAAACTATTCTATTCAGAGAAGAGAAGGCAAAATGTTGAATAAATTTAGGAAGTGGGTGATATAGTAAATGTTATCTGATAGCAAAAATTACATGAACTTCTTGACCTCACTGTGCGAATTGACGCTACTGGTTTTAAAACTTCTCATGCCATAATGTCCAGCTGTCAGTTACTGTAACTATCCGTCTTTTGTCCACTTCACTTACTTAGTCGTTCCCCTTCTACCGTGAGGTGTAGAGGTTTGGAAGAGAGAGCGCCAGACTATCCTATCGGCTGTCTTCCTCCTGGCCTGGTTCCATTCTAGTCCTCGGTCCTTCAAAGATTGTCTAATGTTGTCCTCCCAGCGGACTCTGGGTCATCCTGGGGGTCTGGATCCTTGGCTCTTTGTTTCCCATGCTTGTCGTGGTAGCCGGTCTTCTCAGCTTGTCCACTTCACATGACCACATTCTTGTCAAAATGTTATAGAATGCTGTTGTTCTCGTTATGTTTCCAGTGAAACTAGCACATATTTAAGTGTATGTCTGAGCAGGTTTATGTAATGAAGGTTTTTTTTTCTTAATTTCATTCAGGGCTACCATGGATGTGCCATAGGAAAAGCTAAACAGAATGCAAAGACTGAAATTGAGAAGTTAAAGGTAAAATTTCATTTTTTCCTTTTTTTTTAAAAAGATGCTATATTGAACCCCTTCCTTGAAGGACCTGCCTCATCCTTTTTCACTTCTGTGTCTGTTTCTCTTCTCCTTGTGTTTGTTAGTCTCCCTCTTCCTCTCTTACCGTGGTGATTCAAGAACAAAAACTGCCCTGCCGTGCCATCAGTAAGTTTCCTCAGTGTGTCTCCTGTCCACCAGCATCTTCTTCTCATCTCTTACTCCACTGTTTCTTATCATCAGTTCCATTTTTTAAAGGAGATGGCATTAGTACATGTGATGTTAGATTAGTGTAAATTTATTATAAATTAATAATAATAATAATAATAATAGTTGCCCATCGCAAGCGAAGATGGCGACAGCTTCAGACTTGAGTTGTGACACATCTGTGCCGTGATCTCATGTGACTAATTAATCCTATTTTGGCCCTACAGGCCCTGCCACATACAGGGCACACATGGTTAGAATCGATAGTAGTGTTGCTGTGCATTCTGGCCTTTCTTGCAGCACGCTTGCCTTCTGCCTTATCAGCTAAATTCTGTTCTGCAATGCGAGCACCTTGAGTAATGTTTGTCCGCCAGGCACAGCGATCCTGTGCGATAGTCTCCCAGGAGGAGACATCAATTTTGAAGCTGCTCAACGATGCTTTCAGTGTATCTTTGAAGCGTTTCTTTTGTCCCCCTGCTGTTCGCTTACCCGTGGAGAGTTCGCTGTACATCAACTGCTTTGGGATGCGTTTTTCGGGCATGCGAACAACATGTCCGGCCCATCTAGTTTGGGCCCTCTGCAGCAATGTGTAGATGCTTGAGCTATGTGCTCTGTTGAGGACCTCAGAATTAGATACTCTATCATGCCACTTGATCCTGAGGATCCTGCGAAGACAGCTCATGTGGAAATGATTAAGCTTCTTGGCATGTCTGCTATACACTGTCCATGTTTCACAGGCATACAGGAGGTTAGTGAGTACTATTGCATGATATACTTTTATCTTGGTGGCTGCACTAATTCCTTGTCGATCCCAGACATTTACTCTTAGTCTTCCGAAAGCTGCACTTGCCTTTGCAATTCTGTTGTTGACCTCCGAGTCGATATTCGCATCTTTGGTAAGGGTACTGCCTAGATAAGTGAAGCTGTCCACCACTTGGAGACGTTGGTTCTTTACTGTGATATTTGGTTCACAGTAAGGTTTCCCAGGAGCAGGTTGCAACATTACTTCAGATTTCTTCGTATTGATGGTAAGGCCAAAGTCATCACACGCTACAGAAAGCCTCCTCATATTGTTCTGCATGTCCAGTTCTGTGCAGGTGTTGAGGGCACAGTCGTCCGCAAAGACGAGGTCAGAGATCATTGTTTCATTCACCTTCGTAAAGGACTGTAGTCGTCTCAAATTGAACAGATTCCCATCTGTCCTGTATCTGATGTGTATGCCGTCGCTACTGTCATGCGTAACGATTATAAATTACCATCTTGTTGGCAGCAAGATACAATGTAATCCATTCTGTTGCTGAACTTTGTTGACAGATAATTGGTGTTTGTGGTACATGTTTTGAAAATTCTCAACTTTAATTCTGAAAATACTGTAATTCTTTCTAAATTTTTATGTGATTTATGAGCATTCAGCAGGGATGTTAGTTTTCTTTGTCTTTGTGTGTATGTATTTGTTGTTGTTTATTTATTTATTTTGTGTGTGTATGTGTGGTTATTTTGTATATTGTTCTGCTATAAGCCTGACGGTATATGTCTAATAATCAGCCGTCCTTAATATCTGATTCCAGTAATTCTTTCTAGCAAGCATGACAGACCATATATTTTATATTTTTAATCTCCTCAGATGAAAGACATGTCTATCAAGGACCTTGTTAAAGAAGTTGCAAAAATGTAAGTAGCAGTGACGTTTTTTGTTTCTTCCATTAGCTAACAGTGTTTGAAGGCATTTAGCTTTGCCTTGGAGATTCATCAATTTTTAAAAAAAAATATTTGAAAGTGAAGTGCAGTTTTGTTGCTTATTTTTTACCCTGCCAAGAACCTGCTTCCAAATAATTTCTTATTTTTTTTGTTTTTTAAAGTAATGCTTATGAATTACCCATAAATTCCATGCCATATGTCAATAGATCAGATACTGTGCATTGTCTAGAGATACTATACTTTGTGATTGGTTAAGTCATCATGCTGCAATGGTGTCTATCAAACTCATGACAGTTTAAGCCATCATGAAGCTATCAAAGGGTTGATGCAGTACGGGGTTGGTTACCTCTAAGTACATGTTAATATTTGCTAAGTCCGTGCATTTAGTTTCAGCATGGCTTTTTGACAGTTCATATGTTTGTTATGTTTCACGTATTCTAAGTATTATCCTTACCAGTGTTGTCTTAGGGTAGGCACGTAGCAGATACTACCATAGGGAGTAAAGTTCTAGAGAATTCACTGTACACTCAGCTTTATGAGGTCAGATGACTTATTCCTTTATTTTCTTCCTTTGCCTCCTCTAAGTGAAGAGCAGGTTTATCTACCCATTTACTGCTGGGTAGACTGGATTGTTATGCTACCTGGTTTCAAATATGGTATCTTTGCCTGGAAAGAAGTCAACAATAGAATTGATAAATTGTACTAGAGACAGGAAGTTGTGGAGAGACATGATCTCCTACGCAACTAGGCATGGTACTTGAAGAAGAATGAAGAACTTTGCCTCAGGACGCAAGTGCTCTAACCATTCTGCCACTTGATGCTCAATTAGATTATAATAATAGATCTGAGTCTACAGGTTAATTGAAAGGTCGCTTCCTGTTTATAAACCATTATTTCTTCGCTCCTATCCAACTTATTTATTTGAGACAAACGTCAAAATAAATAGAATTAACTGCCATTGTATTACATTAAATTATACATGGCATTAACAGTACAGCTCATCGTGAGATCCGCTGTGTTCAGTACATGATTTCATAGCATGCAGCAAGTTTGGCTGTCTCTAGTAACGTCAGTTTATTGGCCACTTAAGATTTGATTTTGTTTCAGGAAATAAATAAGAAAATCAAACTTATTACTCAGATAGCTGTTGTTGCTCCTTGTTTGTTGACATTTGTTTCACTTATATCCCATAGACACAAGTGAGGATATTTGTTGTTGTTTAACTAGGGCTGCTGAGCTTTTCGCACTTTTGCAGCCAATACCAAGTTGAAGAGTCCTTGGTATTATCTGCACTGTAGATCTAGGCTTTTCCTGTGGCTTTTCTACCATTCCGAAACGTGTTGAGTTAAAGTCATGAGCTCCAGTTTCTCCAACTTGGCTTGTATTTAAAGGATCATCACATCTGGTCCGAAGCTATTAGGAAGAAGCGTGTGGCATACTGTGCATTCCTCACCATCCAAGGGGGCTTTCCAACTATGTAGAGCTAAAATACTGTGCTCTGGTTCTGGCTCTCTCAAGGAATTGTGTAGACCTACACAACTAACTCTGGGACGGTTAAGGTGGCCGGCATGATGCTGACCACATCACCCCTATTGTGCAGATGGTCAAGAAAATACGCGCCTAACACCATATTCCCAATATGCCTCAATAGGCGTGTAACGAGATCCTTTACCTTTACCTTACACAGAGCCACTTCTCAGCTCCCCCTGCCTATCATTGGGTCCATAGTGAGACCAGGTAAAGGCCAGAGTTATGTCTGGGCCACAAGTGACTCCTCCAGGTTTAGTGTGCAGTGCTGGATTCTCAGCAAGTTTCACCACAGGGGGAATCCCTGGATGTGAGTGGATGATTTCAAGAGTCAATGAGGGTGTAATAGATAGAGGTACACATCCAAATCTACATACTATAGCATTGTGCATAGTTGGTGGTCATATAAGGATGACTCCAGATATGCCATCATGCTTAAGTGAGGGTATATTCGACTGAAAGGTGCAGATATCACAGCTCCGGCGTAAACAGACACAACGCAACCAACGTCCTTTTCAGGACGAACGAGGAAGAAGAAGATATTGTAAATGATTTGTGACTTTCAGTTTCATTATTAGTCTGAAACAGTGTATTTTCTTGTCAGTGCTTAACACTTTGCTGACCAGCAATCCGGAGTATTACTGTCTCCCATTACCAAGGGTGTTTGCAGATTTATTTGAAAAACAGACATAGGCTATGAAATTTTCAGAGCACCACTATGAATGGTTGCTACATCTGAAAAAAAAAAACAAATTTTATGCAAATTGGTCACATGATCATGGCGGTCATCTTGAATTTGTGTGGCTATTTATAGAAATTTCAGGAGATGTTTTAAAACCATGATCTTTTTCCAGTTTTTAGTGAATTTGTTCAATGTCGGTGCAATACAATGTTAGGGACATGGATGGCAATGAATAAAATAAGCTTGATTGACGTATTGATTTAACGATTGACCACGTATTTCAACAGAAAAGGCTAACAAAATTGTGAATAAAATACAAAAAAAAAATTAATTTTTGTATTTGTCTATTTGAGTGGATTCTGTGTCTGTGGCATCTGACAATGAGTGTTTGTGAATCTTTGAGTAGTTAAGTACCTCTAATTGGAATCTGAGCTGCTTCCTTCATTAACTGGGGTTGAAGTTGTAGCTGTAGGCCTCTGCAAGAGTCTTTGTCTGGAACGTTGATAATCCTCGACTGTGTGGTATAACTTGAAGCAGGGTATCAGGCGTAGAGGTACATGTGGCGAGAGGTTTTATTTGGCTTTAAGATCAGTATAGTACTGACAATTACAGAAATAGAATTTCTGCAGAAAATGGTGAAGTCCCAGTGTCTGAGAGGACTACTGGTATCACAAATTAGTTACGGCTGTGAATGTTCTGATCTCGAAACAATAGTAGAGAGGAGACCGACATAAAGTGCCACCTCCGCTGTGTAACTAACTGTGATATTAATAAACAAGGAAACAGATTTTACTTAACAAAGATAAAATTGACAAGTCGTTCAAATACAATTTCTTTATTATTTATTTAGTATATACACTATCTACTCTTGTGCTGAAGGGTGAATGTTGAAAAATGGAATGTAATGAATTTGTAAGTTTACATATGATTTACAAATATTTATATTTATATAGATATGTAAATAAATATTACAACAAGTTTTCCAATTATAGGAACAAAAAATTATATCAGCTGTGCTGTTATTCAATTATAGTACATGTATCAGCTGTGCTGTTAATTAAGGATATAACACTTATCAGATATGCTGTTATTTTTGTCTCTTGCTATGCTACTTCACTTTCTCATCACTGACAGTTTCTATGCTCACAATGCTGACAGAAATGGTACTAATGTGTACTCATCTCTCTAAGGTCTGTTCTTCTTTGGTTGGTTCACACAACATCGGCTGAGTATCGTTCCTTTAGCCCACCCAAGACTGAGGGGGACCAAAGATGTAGAGTCAGGACAACCTCTGCTCCTGCGGAGTTCCAGGCAGCTGGATTGACGACCCACGATCTCAGGTTTTAGGACACAAATAAAACCTGTAACAAGGAAAAATAGGGGCTATTTTTTGTCCTCAAGCCCACCTATTTCTATTGTATATGATATGAGCGTGTCTCAGTGTCTGCATGTAGGATGAATGACAACATGGCTCAGTATGATTTAGCAATAGCGAGACAAGACAGGTGTCTACTTGCAAAATATTCTTTCTGATAAATTAATGCATGGATATCATTCAATAATATAAATTACCCTCTAAGATTCAAACCGGCCAGATTTTGACTCGACTTAGCAAAGCAAGCTGCAGGTCATTGCACTCCAGGTAAGCTATAAATCAAGGTGACAGCTTCTCCTCTTCAGTCGGTTGGTATCTCTGGCGTCGTGTCGGTGATGTGTGATTATGCATAAAATCCGCCCGATTATATAGGTAGGTAAATGCTTAAGGAAAGCTTTTGGTTGG
This sequence comes from Oreohelix idahoensis, assembly GCA_024509875.1. Classification (NCBI taxonomy): domain Eukaryota; kingdom Metazoa; phylum Mollusca; class Gastropoda; order Stylommatophora; family Oreohelicidae; genus Oreohelix; species Oreohelix idahoensis. Next base: position 1,029,529 of record JAMPIV010001436.1, read on the forward strand.
TTCCTGGCGGAGCAAAATGATTGGTTTCCTCCGGTTTAGTCTCAAGCGCTGTACAGCCTAATTTTATTCAGTTTTAATCCGCCATCTTGCGTGAACATGATGGCTGTTAATTTATTCTGTCTCAGAGACTGGTGAACGTTGATTGGTTGAAGCAAATCTGTATCTCGACATAGTGATTAACAAAGTAGTGGGTTACACTCGTTTCACGACAGTACATTGCAATCTGGGCAGTACATGCAAGTCTGGCTTCTTTTCCCTGCAGCCTTAAACACTTTACAGTCTGGTTTGTACCTTGCCCGTTGATATTTATCAATGAAGTGGCGCTCAGTAAGTCGTGTTGTTGTGACTTGTGGTTTTGAAGGTGTCACATTGCGTCGAAGAATAGCAGGTTCAATAAGAGCGAGACACATCCTGCCTGAACTTCTTTGCTGTGATCTTTTTAATAAATAATATCCAGTATGGGTCTGAGCTTGAAGAGGGGGGTCATACCCAGGCTGCCCACTCTCAATTCTGTTATCATTATTATTAAAATGGAGATTTCTGTGGAGCTGTTGGTACCTGTTCCGACTCATGACCCTCGAATATCGTGTATCATTCAACCAAAAGTTCTTACACCAGTAGTCTGAGACTGCCGGTTTGCAACACATTCCCATACCAATCTGAGGCCTATGAATGCAAAAATTTCAACTGCATCAGTTTTATTCTAAGTACGTTTTTTGTATTTAGCATTTCCTGTGTACTGAGAGAGGTGATTTTCTGCGTACCTATTCACTTCGTCAGTGATCAGATCTATGGCAGTGTCAGGAAAAGAAAGTTTGAAAAAATCAATGGACTTATATTCAGTTGTGTCTGCCGTGACACCTTGTTGTTTTTCATATGGAGGAAGAATGTCAAGCTCAACAAGTTCGTTTTGAGCAAGCTTTCTCCATCTCCACGGGTTATTTTGATGTGCAGTCCTGCTGTGGTCTCTTGTGCCACGCCCATCTCCTGCTTCAGATGTACCTACATCACCTCCATCTAATCCAAATTCGTTGTTGCTACTGTCGTTACGATTCAGTGATACATGTCTACTTAGCCATGAGATATCTTTTTCGGCCCCAGATTCGCTGCCAGGGTCAGAATCATCTCTGTTATAAGTCTGGTTTTCATCATCACACATGATGAAAACAAAGAACGGGCTCTTGTACTAAAAATAATGAAATTTTAATCAAAACTCCGCTAGAAACAGTGCTACACGATATCACTCATAAGCGCAGCCATTTTGGAATGTTACAAATACCCGGATGAGGCTTGTTTCGTAAAAATATCGATACAGCTGTCTGTTGCGTTGGTAGTGTTACTAATTCGACTTTTGTAGAATCTAATCAGCAAGGGTGTAAAGCGGAAATTCGACAAAGTGTTAGGTAGCTGCCAAAAAGAGAACCATACTTCAGTGGGTACCATCTCATTGTGGTGTACCCGGAAATGAAAAGGCAGATAAACTTGCAAAAAAGGGAGGAGAATGTGAACAAGAAGATAATGAAGTCACATACTTTGAGAAAAAGAGAGCTATCCAGACTATCAGAAGAGAACAGACAAAGTGTTAATGAGTATGGAGCTGTCACTGCTGGTGACTTTAGCGGAAAGTCTGAGCCAAAGCACTTCATATGCTCTTGTGATGATGTTTTTGTGGCCGTTTATTTTATATTATGAGAATCCTAGCCTCATGTGCAGTCTAGCTGAGATCACCTTTATTTTGCACATATTATTGTGTGTTTATTTGTCTTCTTTCTTGGTCTTCTCTATAGTATAGACACCCAGAAACAAGAAAGGCAGAGTGGAAAAGGTGGCAAAATATCCGTTTTTGTTATTTATGCATATCTTTTGGTACAACAGGATTTTTGTGTGCTGAAAAAGTGCAGAGATGACTGGCGGTAACGGAGACGTGCTTTCTCAGAAGAAGAATGGTACAACTAGGGTAACAAACAAAGAATGTTTGAGAAGAGCTAATAAATAAAGAAATGTAATCATAGAGATGATGAGAAGATAGTCACTCTTGGATATTTGATGAGAATATAGTCACTCTTGGATATTTGATGAGAAGATAGTCACTCTTGGATATTTGATGAGAACAGGAACACTCGAAAACATTGTAACCACAGGAGAGGTTGAGAGAAAGAGTAGTAGAGGAAGACATAGAGAAAAGATAGTGCATAGCTTGACACGGTGATGTGGGAAGAAACGAGCAACAGAATGCGTGAAGAGTTATAAACATTTCAGATCTTTGGAGGGACATTATTGCCTTTTCCTCGAGGCATGGCAGATGACTTGACTTTATGCTTTATCGTCATTTGATTTTTTTTAAAAAAGAAATAAGAGAGCGGAATAGCATCAAATGAGCTTCATTTGCTTCCTCTCATCCACCATCTGAAGAGAGTCTACAGAGTTGAGCCTAATCTTCGGTTATAATTAGGGTATTCATAATTATTTTATTTTCCATTTCTTGTGGCATTTACATCATATAGTTGTTTACCTAGGTTAATATATGGTGTGATATATTTATATCACAATTTTGTTGCTTCATTTATTTTTCTAAAGACATGTGAAATATTTTTTATTTAGTTTATGTAGTTTTTAATCGTTAATGTTTTGTGAATATTGTATTTTTTTAAAAGGATTTATTTTATATTAGTTTTTTGTTTTGTTTTTAATGTTCATATGAATTGTTTGTTTTGGTTATTGTATTTCCTCCTGCTATTGTTTATCATGTTTGAAATATATTATAGTTCCTGTGTTTTTCCTTTCTGATTGTTATTGCTGATGTTACCTTACTATTATTGTTATAATGTTATTTGGTTCTTGGGGAGGGCCTTTGGATATATATCATTCATTGTACATTGGGATATGGTCCCACTAAGATAAGATTTTACGGCACCCCAGATTTGTGTATCGGAGATGGGGACATCCAGATCCTGGGATTTAGCAGTATGTGCCCTGGATGACTGCTGTTTGTGGTGGGTCCTGACCAGCTTGTCAATCCTTGAGCCCCACATGGTGCTTGCAATGTTGGCACTTAAGCCACTCCTTTTCTTTATTCCTGTTTCTTTTTCATGTTATTTTGTCTAGGTCTTTAATTCTCCTTCTTTGGAGTCTGGAGGGTTGACACCCTTCTTTGATGCAGTAGCATCTTTATCATTTGAAATGAATAATATATAATATAATATAATAGCCCCTTCAGTCATAACTGACTATGGGAATGCGCCCGTGCGGTGACAGCCCTCAGCTGCTTATTTTCCTAGTGTTCCTTTCGACGTTTTCTCATCTCCTGCTTGCTGTGAGAGCTTCTTTTCGCCAAATCTGAGGTGGCGCCACAGATAGCATTGCCACTTGGTGCAGTCTGCAGCTTCATCCTCCAAGGTTGCTGGTTTTATGTCCAATGCCCTCATATTACACACATCTTTGAATCTCAGTTGTGGTCGCCCAAAAGTTATTTTAAGATATGAGTAAATACTTGTCAGATCCCTCAGTCAGGTATTCCTTGTCATTTGATGTGCTTGTGACCGTTGCATTGTTGAAGGCCTGTCACATAAACAGTCTTAGCTGTTGTGGTCATATGTGGGATGATTCTTTCTTTACCCTTTTGTGTGTGTGGCATCTTAGTTTATCTTTCAGTTACATCAGTTAACCACCTGGACAAGCTGTTATACATTTATCTGTAGAAATGTTGCACCACACAAATAAACTCTGGCAGTCCTTAAACGCTGACTTGGATTGTGATGCTTCATTTAAGCAAAAACGTGTATACAAGTTTATTCATACAATCAGAGTTGGATATGTGTTTCAGTCTCTCTCCCATGAGCGTCCGCTCGCTCGTTATACGTTGGAGATGAAATGATTTAACGACATCAGAGTTTACGTCTTCACACTTATTCATATTCTCGCTGGTCATGGATTGATGTTACAACTCACTTTCATTGCATTTTCTGATCCAGTCTATATTTGCTCTTACATCTATCGTATCGCTTGGTTATATGGAACTGGCTGGTAAATTTTCCCAAGACTGTCATACACTCTAGCCATCTTGACTCTTTCTAACACAATGTCCTTACTCACAAGAACGGTCTCTTTATTTTACTGCCGTCTACCTCAAAATATGTGGCACGTTGAATTCACTTCTATAACGTCATGTATCGACTCGTACATACCTTACGTGGTTGCGACACAAAATGTCACATTTGTATTATCAAAATGTTCAAAGTTCTTGAGTTTCAAAATCTGACTTCCTTGGTACACGGCGTATAAAACAGCAGTGTGAATGCTCATAAACTAGCGCACTTACTTCAGTAAGCTACATCTGCCTTGTACGAACTACATGGTACGAGAGACCTGGTAAGAAGATACTGTATGTCGTGGTCTTGCCCTTAAATAGCCTCCGTCCTGAAATTTCTAGCACTCTAGTCACATGGCACTAGGATAGCTAACTCGTAACCCTCCCTTCTAAACAAGTAATATCTGGAGTTACTTCCCTTACACCATCTACCTGACTTAACTGCAACGTGCTTTACTGAAAACATAGGAACATTTTTACAACCTTCTATCTGGCCATGCAGTTAGTCATATTTATATGATTGATACTGAGATTTACTGACTGCCTTTTATTTAAGGCTGAATTTATTTTTTTAATTTCTAGTGTCTGGTGGTAAACATGAGCTTGTGCCGCCCGAGGTCCATATAGAAGCGGAGAAATATGCCAAGGTAATAATTTCCTTAAATTGTATTGGTACTTCGGTAAGCAAACTGATAAAATATATGATGAAGGTTTACAGAAAATGCAGAGGAAAATGACAAAAGATTGTGAGAGTAAGTGCAGTGAATGATAATTAAATTGAACGTAGAGAAACATCCCTACAATTTGTGGGCTCATCTATATTATGTCTTGGCAGTAATGTAAACAAAGTTGGAGGAACAGACATTGATATCAAAATAAGTCCAACACAAAAATCAGAATCTTCATCTGACATGTCAAGAATGTCCTACGGTATTACACAGCAGTCTTGTTCTGGAATACCCAAGGTCAGAGAGTTAGAGGGAAACAAAAGAGACATGGAGCAGGAAACTAGACATCCGTCAAGAGTGGTCAAGTAGACCTGGAAAGTTCTTGAATGGATAGCACAGAACAGTAAGGCCAGTGCAGCCACATAGAGCGGACAGGTGACGAATGATGCTACGAGGAAAGTTGATGGCTTGTGTTTGTTTTCTGTACTTATTAATATTGTTACTTCGCTATGTGTTTATTGTAACAAAATAACCCAGAAAAATGTTGTGTAAATATGTGAAGCATCATTTGTAGCTTTTCTTTGATGATAAAATGTATCTCCCCTAATTTGGACATACCTGAATAAGACCCGCCACCATAAAGTGAAAATTGCCAAAAAGCAAAGCATAGCCTTATTTAGCCTGCAAATGCGTGTAGGGTGCCTAAAAACCTAAATAACATGCTTGCACTATCATATATTAAATGTGCAATAAAGCTAGGCCTTATGGAAGTAAAACATACAGATCTAGACTTACCTTTCTCACTTAGTTTATTCATATGTAACTTTTGTAAGAGGCTTACAGCTTATTTTTTTTATCACTACACAAAGAGATGCAGAGCGAACACCTTCTGTAAACAGACCGAACGGACGAAAATAGAATGATGCAGGTGCATTCGCTTCTCTTTCTCAGCTGTCGAGTGTGAGCGTAGTATGCTGAAAATTGCTGAATGGGCGAGGCAGGCGTAGAAAATAATGAACATGGATATGATTGAAACGCGGGGTATAACTGCATAGTAGTAGTAGTCCCTTCAATCATGACTGACTTTGGAAATTCACCTCTGAGGTGATAGCCCTCAGCTGCTTTTTTACATGTTCATTTCGACATGTTCTTTTCTCTTCTGCTTTTTGTGAGAGCTTCTTTTTGCCCAATCTGAGGTGGCTGCAATTGGCAGCTTCATCCTCCCCAGTTGCTGGATTTATGTCCAGCGCCTTCATGTCTTTCTTGCACACATATTTGAACCTCCGCTGCGGTCGCCCGACTGTTCTTTTACCAGCTGTCCGTCGAAGATATCTTTAGGGATGAGACTGTCTTCTGTGCGGTGGACATGGCCTAGCCAACATAGTCTGCACTGTCTAATCAGTGTATACATGCTTTGAAGGCCAGCACATGACAGCATCTCGACATTTATCACTGTGTCCTTCCACAAAATACCAAAGATGTGGCATAGACACCATAGATGGAAGGTATTTAGCCTTCTTTCTTGCTCAGCATAGATTGTCCATGTCTCTCTGCCATATAGAAGTGTGCTGGTGATACATGTACATAGAAACATTACAATATCTTTATCATACTACTTACATGTTGTGAAGATCACAGTGTGAATGACCAGAATGCATTCAAAAATGAAGGAATATAGTCTTCGGCTGTACACGAGAGACCCCCCATTGTGACAATTAGGTACCTGCTTGGACTTCTGTTGATATGATCCAGATATGCATTGGCCCATAAATCCTGTATGTGTGTAACTATAGATGAAAGACACCCTCTGCATGGGAACATAGCTGACATCAAGGGGGCAAGAGTACAGAGGGGGATGGGATAGATGGCACAGGCAGATGCAGCAATTAGCAAAGTGACCACAGTTGAATAAATATTCTTGGGTACTCCAGAATACACATAGAGACCTTAAACTTTCAGGAACTGGTGTGGATCTAATGTCCTGATCACGGAAGCAAAGACAGACTAGCCTTCAGAGCTCCATAGTAGGGACATTGGATATATGGATAAGGAGGAATTACTAAGGACAATTAATGCTTGCCTCTTAGAGAATGACGCTGCAGTTGTTGAAAGAACAGGGCTAAGGCTGCTGTGATGGACATATGACAGGATGGATCAGGCGTGTTTACAACCAGTGTGATATAGGAACAGAATTCATACACTTCAAAAGTTACTGTGGGAGACAGCACCTTCTAGGTTTGCCCAGCATGCGATGATATTGATTCTGAACAATAACAACAATAACTATCTTACTACATAACTTCAGTTTCTGCACAATCCTGCCAATTTCTTTTTTTTTTCTTTGCAGGAGGCTTTGGAAGAATCTGATGAGTCCGACGAAGAAGATCTCTGAAGTGTTTTTAGCCATTTTGACGTGACATATTTATCAGTTTGTAGTTTATAGTTTTCATGGTTTTTGCATTTTTCGTTGGATTGACCTTTTTCGCAAATTCAAATAAAATCTGGTTCAAAGCTACATGTGTCCATATAATGGTTCTTAACAGTAACTTTTACCAGGCTTTCATTTTGTATATGTTGAGCATATTTTCAGTGTAATAATTCGTTTTTTAGGGTCGAGTGATTTAAGAATGAAAGCTTGTGCGATGTAGAATAGTCTTAAGAAATGTTTTATTTGTAATTGAAACATAACTTGTATCTAAGGATGAGGTAAGTGCTGATGTCTTGTGAACAGAAAGGTGTTCAAATGTTTCTGGTTGTAATTATTGCATATAGATATAGTTGAAGCAACAGACCATGATATCAAAATACAAACGGTAAGAGAAGCTTTCATTGCACTGGAAAATATATGGAAATCAAAAGAAATCAAGTCGAACAAAAAAATTAGTGTCAAGTCAGTCCTATTGCATGGCTCTGAAACATGGAGAACAACTAAAAAAAACAACCAAGAATTTACAGACTTTCATAAGTGGGTACTTGTGTAGGATATGATTAAAATGATGAAAAGAACCAGACAAGTGTCAGTTGAACAATAGATGAGAATCTGCTGGCGGTGGATAGGACACACACTGTGGAAACATATTGAAAGCATTACCAGGCTGTCTTTGTTCTGGAAAATCTAGGGTAGGAGAGGTAGAGGTTAAACAAAAATACACACAAGGAAAGAGAACTAAGACAGAAGTAAAACTGAAAAGACCTTGAGCCAGTGGCATGCAACAGGAGGATGGCATGAGGTTGTTGAAGGTCTATTCTCCTTAGGGAGCTGATGGTAATTAATTAATGAATTGCTGAAATCAGACATCTCTTTATCTTCTAGTATCATCTCATCTTTGTTACAAATGTGTGTACTACAGGTGCAAGTGAAGAATAGACACTGTTTCATCATTTATTTGCAGCAAATTGTTCCTTTAAATAAATAAACATACTGTTTTCTGGAATCCTCAGGGTAAGAGGCAGAGGGACACCAAAGAACACACAGAAGAGATTTAGAGATGGACATTAGATGAATGCAGAAGGCATCGAAAGACCTTGAGCTGATGGCACAGGACAGGAAGGCCTGGCATAAATTTGTTGACGGCCTGTGCTACTTGATGGGTGGTGATGATGAAGCCTCAGGATAGAGAAGCTTCTCGAAGCTAAATCTAATTAATACATGTCCCTGAATAACAGTGCTGGAAAACAGCGACAACTTGTTTGACAGTCTTGTCACGGTAACGCAAAGTAATGAAGAGATAAATAGTGAAGGAAATCTGAGCCCTGTGTTTCACAGCAGGGTGATGGCGCCATTTGGATGGTCCTTGGTTTGATTCCCAGTAAGCCTGTCACTTATATTTACTGTCTGGTGTCCTCTGTCCTGTCCAGTGAGTGCCTGTTAATGGCCTAGATTTATTTAGTAATGGAGAGATAAGGGTTAGGCAATTTACTTAAAGATATTGCCAAACAAATAGCAAAGAAGATTAGTTTTAAAAACATGGATCTTCTTCTTCCGTCCTTAGCCACCGACCGTCAAAGCAGTCAGTGGCCATTACGCCTAGTGGCGTCTTAGGGCAACAGCAGATAGGTTTTCTTTGCCAAAAACATGGATAGATGTACAATAAAGTTCCTATTATAAGTTTGAGATTCATAAACTGTGACACAATGTATGTAATACATAATTTTGTTATTATGTAGTCTTGGATAGTAGAAAATATGCTGAAGAAATTAGTTTTTTTGCTCCACGTCTTTTTTTTTTTTTATATTGTTATCCCAGTCTGCGAGGGCACTGTCTGAGACTGTACTTCCTGAAGCTGGCCCTTCATAGTTTTGAAACTGGTAATTTTACCTGAAGAAGCAAGCGCACTAACCATTCTGAAGAAATATCTGAGGCCACAGAAATGTGAAAGAAAATAATGTTATGGGTAACATGCAGAGTTAGCTTTTGGACTGTGAACCCGTACCGGGTGCCGACATGGGGATGATACCAAAATGCATTAAAAATACAAAATTTCACAGCAAGTAATTATTTGTTTATATGGAAGCTGGAACATAGGTGTTAGAAAGCCCTCGGTGTTAGGATGTGTATGTCTTCAATGTTAGAATTAACTTTGTTATTACAAAGTTTCAATCTGACAATTAAAGTCCAACGGATAAGCCTCACAGAGCCTGGAGCTGACGACTTAACTTTTAATACGTAACATCGTGTTTGAACAGTTAAGACATATTCACTCCATTTCATGATATACTGAAATCCAGTTATTAACATACGACATTTGTTCATTTAGTCTATAAAATCTCTTCTGTCTGAGTAGTCATAGATTATATTAATTCAAGACAATAAATGCCACAAACTGGTGCTATGATGCACACGTCTCTTTTCTGCTAATCTGTCAAAAAATCGATGCTTCCTAAAAATTTGTGATGATAACTGTCCAGTATTTGCTCTCTTTGTCTTCCCTCATCTCTTTGCCTTCAATCTTACCTGTTGTTACGATATTTATCCGGTGACAGCACACATCCCTGCCTGACACCCTGTTTTACTTATTCAGCATTCACAGCTAACCTTTATATCTATTCAACCATCCACCACCCGGTTGACATGCCTGGCAGGAGGACAGGTTCCTTCCCCAGGTTTAGAGGCTTAGGATATAGAATTTGGCAAGTACCTGTATGGTGAATAATGATAAATTGTTTCGTTGTAACTTTTCTGTATTTTCAGGGTGATGTTGCCTTAGAACAAATAAAGTCCTTAGTGATTGAAAAACAAAAATGTTATTTATGATTTTTTTAAATTTATCAAATTGTTCTAAATTGATCGATTAACCTTCGGGTAAAGAAGTTTGATTAATCGATTAAGATTTTTTTTTAAAAATCAATCCTAGCCCTAGTTATAACCGATAACTGTTTTAAGTTGTTTTTAAATTGTACACTTCTATTCTTTTTAAAAAAAAATAATAATATAAAACACCTTTCCAATAAGCAATATTGCTCTGGAAGCAAATGGATTTGCCGTGGGATGATGATAACAAAGAGAAATCATTCATTGAGTTTTTAAACTCTTGAATCTGTGTGGATATTCTTTCAAGTTCAACACTATTTTACGTAACTTTAACATTAAGTTAATGATTAAGTAAGATTGAAGTTATTGAGTGGTTAACTTTACATTTAATTGGGTTTTTTTGTTGTTTTTTGTGTGCTTGAAATTAAATTATGCCAAAATGAGTTATTGTTAATCAGAATCGACCTCACTGCACTTCGGGCAAATCCATAGGTGCTCAGTCTCCTTCAGCAAATGTCGAAGAGTATGAATGTTAATTGTACCTGTAGCACGCTGGTTGTACATACGATGGATGCAGCCTCTCTCACTTCCATTTCTGCTAGTCCCACGTTTGATGCCAAACTCCAACAGCCTCAGCCTTGTTGATTCATCCATTGCAGTGTCATTATCCAGCAGGCGATTATTAATAGCCCTTAGTATCTCTCCCTTACCCATGTCCAGTGTCCCCACTATGGGTGCTCTTGAGGCCAGTCTGTCAGCTCTCATTGCCACGTACCCCTGCATGACCAGGACAGTAGATCCACCAGTTCTTGAGGATTCTATTGATGTTTTCCATTCCTGCCGCAGCCATCCGTTCTGAACTTTCCGAAGCATGGCTTGAGAGTCTGACAATATAACTGCCCTGGTTGATGGAGTTTCAGACAGCCACCTCAGTGCTGCAGTAACTGCCTCTACCTCCATTCTCATGCTGGAGGTTGTTGTCATGTAGGCTCCACTCTGTTCAGCAACGACCCTGCCCTTTATTCTTGCAGAGAAGCCCCATCCTGATTTCTCACCACGCACTACAGACCCATCAGTGTACACAATGGCGTCATCATCCCCAGCATGATCACTTATCAGCTGATTAATCTCCAGCTCTACTTTTCCATTGCCCCAATATCTGCACTCTCTGTCAAGGCTAATGATGACCTGCTGGTAGTTTATCCAGTTCTCCCCTGATTTACTCCACTCTTCCCCTTTGGATACATTTTCAACCCTGGTCACCTGACCAATCGTAGCCTCTGCCTGTGCCATCCATGACATCCCCTCTTGATTCTTGCTCCTTTGATGTCAGCTACATTCTCATGTAGGGGGTGTCTTTTGTCGGTGGTTATTATATACGCTTTTGCCTGGGCCATCGCATATCTGGATCTAATTGACAGCACTCCGAGCATGTATCTCATTGTCACAATAGGGGTATCACAGTTACAGCCCAAAACTAGTCACATCCCTTCATTTTGAATGCGTTCCAGTCGTTCACATTGTGACACTGACCGTGCTCGATTACTGAAATCACAAACTGATGATACAGGAGAAACAATAGTCTCTGTTCCAAGCGCGCAGCAGCCATTGTTTTTAAGGCTGCCAGTCCTCGTTTACACTTCTGTATGATCAGCTCGACATGATACTTGAACGATAGCCCACGATCAAACGTTACTCCCAGATACTTCAGCCTGTCTTGCCTTTCAATGTTCTGCCCATTGAAAGTGATGTCTGGAAGGTCTGCTTTCACTATGGAGTTGTTCAAAGAGCACCACATGACACAGGGATTGTTGGGATTGACCCTTGATCCGCTTTCCTCACACCATTTAGAAACCGCCTGTAGTGTCTCTTGTATGCCTCGGACCATTTCCTGTCTGTCTGAGCCAGTTATGTACATGAGTAAGTTAATGTTCGTCCTGGTCCTGTTAGTTGAAAGGTTGCTACTTTTGCTGTGTAGATGTTAAACAGCACTGGTGATAGTGGAGAACCCTGGGGTAGTCCCGGGAAAATGCGCATTGGTTCTGATGTCCAAGTTACCAAGCGAAATGCAACTGATCTCTCCATTAAAGCAGCTGCTATCCACCTTGTTATCCAAGGGTTTACACCACATGTCATTATACAGAACTCCGCCTATGCCGGTCCCAAGCCCGGATGAAAAAGGAGGAGGGCGGCCTGCATGGAGGCCGTAAGGAGGCAGCCCCTCCACCATGCAAAGGCACAACAGGCCAATCACCTGTTTGCTTTAAATCATGATTACGCGAACTACAAGAGAGAAAACCGGACTGATTCTAAAGGCGACGAACTGGAACGGACTACGGACTACGACTTATGGAACTTGGAACACAAGAAGTATAAATGGGAAGGAAGAGGAGCTGGTGGAAGAGATGAGGAAAGCAAAACTAGAAATCCTGGCTATAACGGAAACAAAGAAAAAAGGACAAGGAGTCATGGATCTCGATGGCAACACGTTGCTCTACAGTGGTGTACCCATATCTGAAAGAGCTAAAGGGGGCGTGGGTTGCATTGTGGCCCAAAATCAAAAAGATAATATCAAGGGATGGAACTTTGTCTCAGAGCGCATTATGGTTGTAAAACTAAAAGAAGGAGAAACCATAGTCAACCTGGTCATAGTGTATGGGCCAAATGAGGATGAGAGAGCAGAGGTCAAGGAGGAATTCTTCGAGCTGCTTCAAAGGACAGTGGATGACTGCCTAGATGAAGTTATTATGCTCGGAGATTTTAATGCCAGAGTTGGAAATGACCATGCTAGATGGGGTGGAGTTATCGGAAGATATGGGGAAGATACTCTCAATGACAATGGAAAGCGACTCCTTAGATTCTGCAGTGAGCAGAATCTGTTCATTACAAACACAAAGTTCCCCCATAAGCGCATACATGCATACACTAGATGTGAACCAACCAAGAATGAGAAGTCAGTGATCGACTATGCCATTGTTCGGAGAAGCTCATTTAGATATGTCCGAGATGCAAGAGTCTGGAGGGGGCCAGAGATTGGAAGTGATCACTACCTGCTAACAATCAAACGAACAACTGAAAGAGTTGCTCAGCCTAGGAACTGCCCAACATCACGCAAGAAACCAAGTAAACGAGCAGGAGAAATGAGCATTAGGACCTACAAGCTGAGAGAGCCAGAAATTAAGACCAGATATCAGGGGCTTATTGCTACAGCAGTGAGCAACACAGAAGAACGACCTGATGACTTGGAAACCCTCTGGAATAAATTCAAGGATATCATAAAGACAGCTGCTGCAGAAGCATGCGGTGAAGTCCGACTTGGGAACCAGAGAAAGAGGACACCTTGGTGGACAGAGGAAGTCAAAGAGAAAATAAGAGAGAAGAAAATGGCATGGAAACAATACTTAGGAGCTAAAAACACAACAGGACAAATGGAAAAATATAGAGAATATGTGACACTCAGAACAGAAGCAAAGAACAAAGTGCTAGCAGCAAAACAGAAGTCCTGGGAAGAATTTGGAGAAAAGCTAGAAAAAGATGCACAAGAAAACCAGAAATTGTTCTATAAGACCCTAAAGAACATGAGGAAAGAAAAACAATGCCCTCTCAAATTTATAAAGGACAAACAAGGCAAATTGCTTACTGCCCCGAAGGAAGTAATGGAAAGATGGAAAGAATATTTCTCAGAACTCCTGGATGGTGAAGCATCAGAAATGATAACCACTAGCACAGAAGAGAAAACCAATGATGGTGAAGATGACATAAAGATGGAAGAACTGAGGGCAGCACTAGAGAAAATCAAGATGGGCAAAGCAGCAGGGCATGATGGTATAACACCAGAAATGGTTAAGTACATGGGAGCATCAGGCGACCTATTACTCTTAAAGGTCCTACAGGCAGCATGGTGCAACAAGACCATACCAAAGGATTGGGAGATTGCCATCATAACACCAATTTTCAAAAAGGGTGACAATCGACAATGTGGAAATCATAGAGGCATATCCCTTCTCAGTGTCCCTGGTAAAATCTACTCTAGAATCCTAGAGCAGAGACTCCGACGCCTAGCTGAGCCACAATTGGATGAGGTCCAGTGCGGATTCCGAGCAAACCGAAGTACTCAAGACCTAATCTTCACACTCAGACAGCTGAGTGAAAAGGCCCTTGAGTATAAGAGTGCGATCCATCTTTGTTTCATAGATCTGGAAAAGGCGTTTGACAGGGTCCCCTGGAGCAAACTTTGGGACTGTTTGGCAAGGAAGAATATTCCAGCACCTCTGATTCATGCTATACAGAGCTTCTACAAGTCTTGCAGAAATTATGTGAGGACAGCAAACCATAAGTCAGAAGAGTTCAGGACCACCACTGGTGTAAGACAAGGTGATATCCTATCACCTTACCTCTTCATACTCCTTATGGACGATGTCATCAAGGCATGTAAGGAGAGAACAAGAAAGTATTCAGTGGGGTACTGGAAGATGAGACAGGTCTATATTTCGGAGCTGGCATTTGCTGATGATGTTGCCCTGATTGCTAAATCAGAGGCACATCTCCAATCTAACCTGGAAGGAAGAGCTGGAGAAGAGAGGGATGGTCATAAGCAGCTCTAAAACAAAATCCATGGTGATATCACGAGAAGAAAGAAAACATCAGATTAAGTTGGGAGAACAGGTCCTGGAGCAGGTCGACCACTTTAAATATCTCGGAGCTATTATAGACCGAAAGGGAGGCATCAAAGAAGAGTTGGCCACTCGAAAAGCAGCGGCTGGGAGACTTTTTCAGGCCATAAATCGTGGATTCCTCAGCAAGAAAGAGGTTGGTAAGAAAACGAAGATGGCTGTATACCGCTCCACCTATGTCCCAGTCTTGACATATGGATGCGAGTCGTGGGCAATGACTACAACCCACAAAAGCCAGATCCAAACCTCAGAAATGAGGTATCTGAGGAAAGTGGTTGAAGTAACAAGAAGAGACATGGTCCGCAACCAGACGATACGTCAAGGCCTAAAATCCCATCCGCTGCAGACCCAAATAGAACAGTCCCAACTAAGATGGTTTGGCCATGTCTGCAGAATGGGAGAAGATCGGCTACCACGACAAGCATGGGAAACAAAGAGCCAGGGATCCAGACCTCCAGGACGACCCAGAGTCCGCTGGGAGGACAACATTAGACAATCTTTGAAGGACCAAGGACTAGAATGGAACCAGGCCAGGAAGAAGACAGCTGATAGAATGGTCTGGCGCTCTCTCTTCCAAACCTCTACACCTCACGGTAGAAGGGGAACGACTAAGTAAGTAAGTAAGTCATTATACAGTCTATTAGGGTTGCAAAGTCCACACTGTTATAAGCATCCTCTAGGTCAATTGCGACAGCCACCGTTTCTCTTTTACTCTGGAATCCCTTGTATACATCGTACGCAAACGTTCCAGCGTTACCCCATGTTGTTTTCATAGGCCTATAGCTACCCAGGGTTTCAGGAAGGATGTGTGCATTTTCCTCTTCTTCTTCCTCTTCTTCTTCTTCTTCCGTCCTTAGCCAAAGACCGACCAAGCAGTCAGAGGCCATCACGCCTTGTGGCGTCTTAAGGGCAACAGCAGATTGATTTTCTCTGTTGTAGTTTCCCATCACGCCTAGCGGCGTCTTTAGGGCAACAACAAATAGATCCATCTGCCGTTGTTTCCGTAATCGGTGTGACAAGCCAACGGGTGATCAGCCCATTGGGGTCTTCTTCCTCGTTCGTCCTGAAAAGGACGGTGGTTGCGTTGTGTCTGTTTACGCCTAAGCTGTGATATCTGCACCTTTCGGTCGACATATCCGACTTCAGGACGGCATTTTTTAGGGACCGGGTTTGCCTTCCCATTGCGATCCGCACTCGCTCAGCCAGTCTGCACTGCTGCAGGCTGTTTCCAGGACCACCACGTGGAGGTGGAGTGCGGTCTTGACCAGCTCTGGTTCGCTGGTCCTGATGCAAGCAGTACAGCTATGGGTCGCTGACTGCATTCACTATTGCTGCATCTTGGTGCATTTTCGAGGTGGCAAATTACTTGTCTTGCAACTATCTTTTCAAGTAATTTACCATAGACATTATGTAGTGTGATAATTCGATAGCTGTTGAGCATTGCGTGGTCTTTGAAGGGTTTAGGAAGTGGCCGAAGGTAACTGTATAGCCAGTCTTCCGGCACCTCAGCATTCTGCATGCTGGTATTGAAATGTTCACCATATTTATAATGGCTGTGTCGTCGAGCTGTTTAATGTGATGGTATTGTACACCAAAATAAGTAATAATAAATAACAAAAATTGCATGACGCCATACGTGGAAGTACCTCAGAACAAATCTTCAATATTAGATTACTTATCGAAAAACATCTCCAACATCAACACGATTCATACCATAACTTCATCGATTTCACAAAAGCCTTCGATCGAGTCTGGCATGAAGGCTTATGGCAAGTAATGAGAAAATTCAATTTTGATACCAACATCATAGATATCATTGAAGCACTATACAAGGACGCAAGCAGTGCTGTTTTTGTAAGCAACGACATTGGAGAATTTTTTCAAAACAACTGTAGGAGTTCGCCAAGGATGTATCCTGTCACCAGTGCTCTTTAATATATATCTAGAACATATTATGCAGGAGGCTCTCTACGATTATAAATCAACCATATCGATTGGAGGCCGACCTCTGTGCAACCTACGTTTTGCTGATGATATTGATCTGATAGCTGGATCAGAATCAGAACTTCAAGACCTTACCTCTAGACTGGAAAAAGTAACAAGAACGTATGGGATGGAAATTAATATAGAAAAAAGCAAGATATTGGTGAATAGCCATAAGAAACATGTTCCGACCAACATTACGTTAAATGGGCAAACGTTAGAAGAAGTTAACACCTTTAAATATCTCGGGTCCACTATATGTAGTGATGGAAGATCAATTAAAGAAATCAAGACAAGACTTGAGATGGCCTCAGCTGCCATGACAAGGTTGAATGTGATCTGGAAAAGTAACATCAGTTTTCCTGTGAAGATCAAATTATACAAATCACTTGTATTATCTATTCTCTTGTATGGGTGTGAGGGCTGGACACTCACTGCAGATACGGAGCGAAGGATTCAGGCTTTCGAGCATAAATGTTATAGAAGAATTTTGCGCATTTGCTATAAAGAGCACAAAACAAATGTCTATGTTAGAGAGAAGATAAACACCTATGCAGGTCACCAAGAACCACTTTTGTCAGTAGTGAAACGTCGAAAGCTTGCCTGGTTTGGGCATGTAACTCGTCATGACTCCCTTTCGAAAACGATCCTTCAGGGAACAGTCGAAGGTAAACGGAGAAGAGGAAGGCAGAGAAAATCCTGTGCTGATAACATCAAAGAATGGGCAGGACACGGTTTTTCCACACTTGTACGCATTGCTGAGGATAGAGAGCAGTGGAGGACCCTGTCTGCTGATGCTTCCACCATGGCACCTCTACGACCCATGACGGGTTACGGGCTGAGATGATGATACGTGGACGACCCCATCTTGTGACATGAGTCCGCCAATTTAGGAAAAATGAGATAAAAGGGCTAAAAATATACAGAACTGACAAGACAGCACTGGGGACAGGACGTTGTAAAGATATTTTAACTTTAGTGTTAATTTCTGTCTCGTGTTGTTGAATTAAATGTTACTTTGGCACTCCTAACTCTCATGTTGATTTCTGTTTGATGTAGGTCATCCTCTGTTACTACGTGCCTAATATGTGAGAAACGATTGACATGCTCTAGTATTTTCCTATTTATTCATACTTATTAAGTTGGCTTCTCTTTTATTTTGCTAATTATCATAATTTTTGTGTTCTTGGTGTCAATGTCCCAGCTATATTCATGGCTTAAGCTATTTTTACTCATTGATGGTCTTAACGAAAGTTAAGAACGAAAAATTATTTTGCAGCCTAAAATAATCACAGATGGAAAACGTGGTCGCGCATTGGGGAACTTTAAACAGGTCAATTATGTTCCTCTCCAGACATTGAAAGTGAGTTACATGAAGCTGAAAAACCAAAAAAAAAAAAAATAATAATAATAATAATTATGCGACTGAAGCTCTGGCATTCATGGCATTTCCAGCTTTATAGTGGTATTCCATTTGGAAAATAGGCCTACTAAAGTAATTTTTAATTTTTTTTTTTAATTAATGAAGAAAAATATCCCGTTCAACCTCTGATGGGTTATAATTAGGATATATATTGTTTTCAATTCCAAATAATATGAGAACGTGGCATCACATTTGTCAAATCATTGTAAATAAGGACAATCACAATTGTGCTTATACGTTAAATAAATAAAAAATAATAAACAAAAAAAAAAAAAACAACTAACAAAATCAAGAAAAAACTCTGAACAAGAATAATATTAAAGTGGAGGGGTGTAAAGACCTGGTGGTTCCAGTTATATAACTGACTTTAACAGATATTTAATTTACTTTCATCTGTTAAAAGTCATATGCACTGTAAGAACAGCATCAGACCTTCACATTCCCAGCCACTATATATTAACATTTGTTCGTGTTAAATATTGTTTGACTATATTTTGCAGTTCCCTAGGACTGTCTATTCTTAACACCTCTTCTGGGAGCCGCGCTGGTGTAATGGCTTCGGCGTTGTACTGGCGACCAGGTGTTCATGGTTCAAACCCAGGCGTCGGCGTTTGAAGAAATGTTTACGGCCGGAAATTTGACTGAATAGCCTGAACGGCTCCTGTGATAAACCCTCTGTGGATGGGAAGGAGCGAAGCTCCTGACCGGGTTGGAAGGAAAGTCCTCAGGTTCCCCAGCCTCGCAATGATAGGTCATTGGGCCGAAGGGCTGAAAGCCCAAGTGCCGCTGGTTAAGAAAAAAAAAAAAAAAACACCTCTTCTATATTTATAGGTAAGTTGGATGCTTGCAAATAATCTAACATTGGTATTATCATTTGTTCATACCTCCTAAATTTTAACAAGAAATGTTCTATATTATTGTCTTGAAATCATCCTGCACAGTAAGGTTCTTCTATTCTGAAATAGCCTTTTCCCAGCTGTAGTCTGAGAAGTTTCTTATTACTGGGAATTATCAATTCCCTAGATATCTGACATTTTCTTGTTGGAGCCTTGAACATCTTATATGCATATCTTCCCTTCAGATTTTTATCCCACTCTGCTTTCCATTCATCTGTTACTATAGTAATAGCAAAAGACGCCGACATATGGTGTAGATTGTGGCCCAAAAACAAAGACAACGGACATTATGGAGCAGTTTGTTATAGATAACGTTGAGATTTAGTCGAAAGACTGTTTCAAGTGGAGCTGAAAGACAAAATTAAAAGCTTTCCAGTGACACTTTCTTCAACCGGTTCTGTGGTGTAGTGGTTATCACGTCTGCTTTACACGCAGAAGGTCGCGAGTTCGAACCTCGCCAGAACCTCTTTTTATCTTTTTTGTTATTATTATTTCCTGATAGTTGAAGTACTTGACAAAACAGATTCCATCCCTTTTAATTTGTATATTTATTTCAATAATGCTTTGTTTAATCATGCATATATATTATTAGGACGCTTGTTTCTCTAGGAAAAGGAACTAGATTCGAAACGGGAACTAAAACGCGTCAACAGTGAGGAATGCAGTTAGCGACCCATAGCTAGACTGCAGAAGACCATAACAGAAGGGAGAGTTGAAGGCAAACGTGCAAGGGGAAGACAGCGCTATAAGTGGGAAGATAACATCAAGAGATGGACAGGAAAGAGTCTATCAGAGTGCACCACCAAGACAAGAGGCAGAAAACGTTGGAGATCCATTACAGCCGACCTTCGTTGTGGAGATGGCAACTGATGATGATGAGCTAGACTGCTTGCGTCAGGGTCAGCGAACCAGAGCTGACCAAGACCCTACTCCACCTCCAAGTGGTGGTCCTGGAAACAGGCTGCATCACTGCAGTCTGGCTGAGTGAGTAGGGATCGAAGAGGGAAGGCTAACCCGGTCCCAAAAATGCCGTGCTGAAGTCGGATGTGTTGGCCGAAAGGCGCAAATATTGCAACTTCGCTGTAAACGGACACAACGCAACCAACATCCTTTTCAGGACGAACGAAGAAGATTCTAAACTAGGCCGCGATCCTGTCTACCCAGCGTTGTACAATGGTTCAAACAAATAAAGAAATAATTTATTGTGCAATGGGTAGGCCTATCTACCTCTAGAATTGAGAAGGCAAAGGCAGTTGGGTAGGAAACTGATCACTCCACCTAGTACAATGCAGCCTGCAACAATTGACTCCCCTACGGCTGTATCTGCTATGTGACTACGTTTATATTTTTAATCCGTAAGGTACCGGTATGTGTGTGTTGTGTGCGCAGTTTTATGGCAAGAAGAAAAATGGAATCTGTATAGGAGAATAAAGTAGTATTTATTTATTTACTTTTTAGTATTTTCTTATTTTGGGGAAGATTGCTCCGTTCTCAACCTATACACAAGGTCCACTGGCTATATTAGGACGTATGCCTCAATAAAAAAGACATTGCGCTGCCGTTTAAAAAGATTTTGTCTTTACAAGAATAATAACAATGATTTATTAATATTCTTTTTGACTTGGGTTTCTTAACTTATAATCCACTGACCTCTTAGGGGATCCAGGAATAGCTTAAAGTGGGTCCGTGTACATAACCTATAATTTCTTCTGACATTCTCAGACGACTATTTGAATATTTTCAAAGAAAGCAGTGATCACCTTATAGGTATTTGTATCTCCATAGAATTTTCCCGAAAATGATACTGGTGACGACCATGTGCTGTCTTTGTTCTGCATATGTTGGACATCTTTGAAGCAGATGTTCAGCGGTCATTTTATCAGAGCAACATTTACACACATCCGTAGTTCCTATCTCTAATTTGTTGAATAGATGATAATGCAGATTATCACGTGTTCTCTTCTGCTGAGTTGTTAATATGTATCATTTTATGTGTGTCCTGGATGCTCTGCATCCCTTGTGTTTATGTATCTGGTTCTGATAAAACTCTTAACCTCTACAAAAATAATTCTTGTGGCAGGTTGAGGTACCTTTCCACCTTCCTTTGCCAGTTAAAAAGCTTTTGTGTACTTTTTTTTCTAAGAAGGGGCCCATAACCTTCATCAGACAATCAGAGGGACCCATGTGTTCAGGATTGCTCTATTGTGGGTAATCATCAGGGCTGGTTTATTTTCGGTCGGGATGATTGCACCATGTAGCATCCCAACTAAAGGCACACTTACACGTATCGCGTATAGAATGGTGACGCGAAATACATAGTTACAAGGGGTCTGCCTGTGGCCTTCGTTCCTAACGAACGTGTACTCGTACATATGGCGTGGTAAGCCAAACGACAATATGAGCTCAGAATTAAATTGAGTCTAGCAAAGCTATAATTATTATGCAGACATAAATAAAGTGTGGAATATTATAATTGATTAATGTTTGGCGTGACGGCAGAAGAGATACATAAAATTAGGAAGTCTGACAGTTGTAATTGATTGGGACCCCAAGATGCTGCAATAGTGAATGCAGTCAGCGACCCATAGCTGTACTGCTTGCATCAGGACCAGCGAACCAGAGCTGGTCAAGACCGCACTCCACCTCCACGTGGTGGTCCTGGAAACAGTCTGCAGCAGTGCAGTCTGGCTGAGCGAGTGCGGATCGCAATGGGAAGGCAAACCCGGTCCCTAAAAAATGCCGTCCTGAAGTCGGATGTGTCGACCGAAAGGTGCAGATATCACAGCTTAGGCGTAAACAGACACAACGCAACCACCGTCCTTTTCAGGGCGAACGAGAAAGAAGAAGAAGAAGTAATTGATTCACAAACCAATAGTATGTGCAAAGTTTTTATGAAGATGACCAAAAATCTATAAATAAAGTAATAGCGTGAAGTTACAATTGTTGTTGCAAATAACTGTACTCGTTAATAAATATGAACAGTCGTCCACGATCGAGTTTTCTTATCGGTGAAGTTTTATTCGTTGAAAGCATTGATGGATTTTCCGTTATTTCTTCACCTTGGTGTTAGTGTTTGACTTTCGACCATGCACGTTATCTAAACAGAATAAACCCCTAGTGACACTTGGTACAAGATCACATTATAATATCAATTAAAACATATACCAACACTAACTTAAAGCAACAAAGAATAGACTCTCTAAGAAAATGGTAACGATAATAATAATAGTCTTTGAGAACCCGAAGGAAGCTTATCAACAACCACATTTTTGCAACATAGAGAACCCAAGCTTCATAATAATCAAGCTTCTAACACCATGACACATTAAAGATCAAGAAACTTTTTTAGACGTTATCTCGCTCATAAGGCTGGTTCTGGGGCTGCTAGCGCCCATTGCAAAACTAAGCTTTGGCGCCCCTCTAATATATTAGAAACATTATTTTGAATTTAGAGCACGAAATCAAAAATATTTAATGTTTAAAGCCATAACTACATCGATTAATAGTTGGGCAATGATTAAAAATGAAGTAAATAAAAATGACTAACCAAATTTATTGATGTGTGTACAAGGACATTATCCATAGAAAAACATCTAATAATTATTTACTTAAACATGTAATCTATAAGCTAACTCAGTGTGATATTTAATAATTGCTCACAAACTGACTTATTTATGGTTACTGTCACAGAAAATTTTCATGAGTATGAATGATGATAGTGTTTGGCGTTAAGGGTCACTGAACTGTTGTTAACACTTGGTGAAGTGTAACTCAGCTATTGAGTTCATGTCTGACTTTATGTCAACATCGTGTGACTCGTGCATGCGTTGGGAGAAAGCATGTGGTGACCACAAGTCTGGTGTGACTAGATGATTCTGTGTTTGACCGCGGAGTGTTTAGATCAATATAGACAGTATACCTACCAGGGAGCATTACTTAGGACAAAATTACACACTATAACGCAGGAAATCCCTAGTAGGCAATATTTAGCAGTAGAGCAAAACATTCAGCGCAGTAGACAGATTCACGAAATAATTGACATGAAAGGAAAACATCATACAGACAATACCAATATTAGTCACGCTTTCTTCGAATACTACAAGCAGCTATATACTAAAGAAGAAAGTGATGCAAACATACAAGACAAATTTCTAAAATACACAAAGCGTCTAAGTGATGAGGAAAGTGAAAGGCTAGACCAACCCCTAACTTTAGATGATTTGCAAGGGGCACTTAGTACTTTTCAAAAAGATAAAGCACCCGGACCTGATGGGTTAACTGCAGAATTCTACAGGGCTTTCTTCCCCTGTTTAGGGCCCATTCTAATTAAAATGCTGGAAGAGGCATTTCAAAAAGGGGAACTCCCGGAAAGTTTAAATCAGTCATATATTACCCTGATCCCCAAGGATAGTAATGATAAAAAGTCAATTAAGAACTTTCGGCCCATTTCTCTTTTAAATGTTGATTACAAAATCCTAGCCAAGGCACTAACTCTGAAGCTTAAATCACACATGCACAAAATAATACATTCAGATCAACAATGTAGTGTACATGGTAGAAACATTAGCAGACACACACATTTCATTAGAGACCTAATTACATACACACATGATAGGCAGTGCCAGAGTGCCATATTATCTTTAGACCAGGAAAAGGCATTTGATAGAGTATCACATGCCTTCCTACATAAGAGTCTTAAAGCTAATAATATAGGGAAATACTTTAGATCATGGATAAAAATCCTATATAAAAAACCTGAAAGTAAAATATTGATTAATCATAGTTTAACCAAAACATTTAAATTAACGAGAAGTGTTAGGCAAGGATGCCCTCTGTCGCCCTTGTTATATGTAATAACGTTAGAACCTGTGTTGGAAAGAATAAGACAGGACACAAATATCACGGGGACTTTTGTCCCCGGTGCAGGGGAAAGAAAATTGCTGGCCTACGCCGATGATACGATATTCTTTCCAACAACAAAGGATTCTATAAAAAAATATCTTAGAGGTTTTCACAGAGTTTGGACGCGCTAGCGAATCCAAACTAAATATTCAAAAATCTAGCATAATGGGAATAGGTAAATGGGGCAATAGGTCAGATTTCCCTTTCCAATTAACGGTAGTGAAAAAAATTAAAATTTACGGAATTAACTTCTCTTTTAATCCTCAAGACCCCAATAAAGAAACATGGACAAAATTGATAGAGAAAATCCAAAATATGCTAGAAAGTTACAAATATAAAACGGCTACCATTTTCGGAAGAAGTATTATAGTTAATTGTTTTATTATGCCAAAAATAATATACATAGCAAACGTACAGATGGTACCTAAAAAGATTATAAAGGGAATAAATAAACTAATTAGGGCCTTTATTTTTAGGAACACTTGGCACAGTATTAAACACGCTACTTTAATACAACCTAAAAATAAAGGGGGGGATAGCTCTACAGGACATAAATACTAAAATTAAAGCTTTAAGAATTAAATATATAGGGGAAGTTATAAAGAGCCCGGGTTTATACCCGCTGGCACACTATTATATTGGGTTAAGGCTATCAAGTTTTTGTAAATTAAATAATAATCAACCCCATTTTTTTGGGACACCATCTCCTTTTTATGCAATATGTCTGAAAAATTTAGAGGGGAACAAACACTTAATAAAACAAGACACCAAACTTATATACAAACTTCTAGTTGCAGCACAGGAAACACCTATAAACACACGAAGAGGGTACAACCTCTTTATAACTGATTACACACAGAGTTTTACAAACATTCACGCAATAGACATTAAACCACAAGCAAAAGAAGTCACCTTCAGACTACTACATAGTTTAACACCGATTTCAAACAAATCACTATCAAAAGCAAACAGACCGGCACCCAAATGTAAATTATGCAGTGACAACATTACAGAGACAGAAGACCACTTGTTTTACACATGTAAGACAGTGGCCCCCACTTTAAACAAATTAAGGAAACTAATAGCCCCATACTCACAACAGACACTTAATTTATATAGAGCAGTCACGATGAACACGTTACCACAGTTGACGAGACGAATAGAACTTAAGCTACTGACATTGTTAGCTGACTTTAGATACCTTGTATGGACATGTAGGAACAGAGCAGTATACGACAATGGACATTATGACAGTACAATATTTACACAAATATACGAACGTATGACGCAACGCATAACAGAACAAATTTGAAATTTTGTGTTGTTGTTGAAATAAATAATTAATAACTCTTACTGACCCTTCGGTCGTCATACAAAGCAGGTAGCTTTGGTTGTAAATACTCCATAACATATGTCCTCATCTCATGGTAGGGTGTCATCATCATTTAGTCAATGTACCATCAATCATTTCATCTTCATTCATCATCCATGTAGTATAACATGTTCTTTTGTAAACATTGACTTGAATAAAGTTATTGGGGGGGAGGGGGAGGGGGTTTATCTTTAGTATGTTTATCTTTAGTAGGTTTATTTTGTGATATTGTTTAAATAATTTGGTACTTTATATTGTTATTTTGTTTATTATAGTTATTGACTTGTCGCAATGATAGTTTGGGGAGAGGGGGAGGGGGGGGGGTTTACTTTATTATTGATCCTACATTATGTGATATTTGTAAAAATTTTGTAAATAACATTGATATATTGACCTGAATAAAGGTATTAAAAAAAAAAAAAAAGGGAGTCTGTGTTTGGAAGCCGAGCTGTAAGCTCGTATTTGTGATTGTATCATTCTATATGGGATTATTATATTAATGATGTGATAAGTGTATTATCATACAGGCGACGGTTTTTCCGCCTAAGATTGTTCTAGGAGGAACTTTGTTAATAAGTATGATGTAGACATAATGGTTATGTCATAGGCGACGCTTTTCCCGCCTTGGAGTATTCCTGTTCGTGGAGAACAGCATAGGGCGTTGCAGTGTCCGCCCCTGAAACTACCGTGAAGAAAGGCGACGCGTTTCCCGCCTGGTAGCTGGTTTTTGGAATAAATACAGGCGAAGTGTTTTGTCCCGCCTGGGAGGAGATTATATGAATCTATGGCGAGGGTCATGCCGCCAATCACTGATAAGTGATATATACCCCTGGACGGTGATTTATTTGTGCGAGGAGGGTATACCGCACGTATAAGTATTCAGTGTGCTGTTTGTGCACGTCAGGGAGGCCAGTCCCTCGTTATTGTCGTGACAGTTATTTCTTACAGGCATTGTCAGCCTGGGTGTGATGGTCGTATGCTTGCTGATATATTTGATATCCAGGACCCGTATGTGAATTGTTTAATAAATGTCATGAGGCTGTAACCAGTGGCGTTCGTGTTCATTCATATTCCTAGTATTGATCATCATCTACACACGCCACATCCATCAAACAGTCATTCTGACAGTTACAAAAAGTTAGTCAGAAACGTCAGAGAATACGTGACTCAGTGGAAAACCGCTTTAAAAAAAAAGCATTCGTTCTGTATAGAATTCAAACAAACGGGAAGATTTTTTTTTAAAATTAATGAAGAAAAATATCCCGTTCAACTTCTGATGGGTTATAATTAGGATATATATTGTTTTCAATTCAAAATTATATATATATATATATATATATATATATATCTATATATATATATATATATATATATATATATATATATATATATATATATATATATATATATATATATAAAATTAATGAAGAAAAATATCCCGTTCAACCTCTGATGGGTTATAATTAGGATATATATTGTTTTCAATTCCAAATAATATGAACAACTACTGAGATGAGAAAGTGGCATCACATTTGTCAATATTGTAAATAGGGACAATCACAATTGTGCTTATACGTTAAATAAATAAAAAATAAATAAATAAACAAAAAAACAAAAAACAAAACCAAACAAAATCAAGAAAAAACTCGGAACAAGAATAATATTAAAGTGGAGGGGTGTCAAGGCCTGGTGGTTCCAGTTATATAACTGACTTTAACAGATATTTAATTAACTTTCATCTGTTAAAAGTCATATGCATTGTAAGAACAGCATCAGACCTTCACATTCCCAGCCACTATATATTAACATTTGTTCGTGTTAAATATGAAAAACCCGCCGATATGAGAAAGTGGCATCACATTTGTCAAATTATTGTAAATAGGGAAATTCCCAATTACCAATTATGCTTGTACGTTAAAAAAAAAAAAAACGAACAAAATCAAGCAGAAACTCTGAACAAGAATAATATTAAGGTGGAGGGGTGTAAATGCCTGGTGGCTCCAGTTATATAACTGACTTTAACAGATATTTAATTGACTTTCACCTGTTAAAAGTCATATGCATTGTAAGAACAGCATCAGACCTTCACATTCCCAACTACTATAAATTAACCTTTGTTCGTGTTAAATATTGTTTGACTATATTATACAGTTCCCTAGGTCTGTTTATTCTTAATACTTCTTCTATATTTATAGGTAAGGAAGAGCTTATTGTATTTGGTCACGTTAATAATGATATAATATTGAAAATTGTAAATGTAATAATTTTTTTTTAAAATGTTACGAAGAAACAATATCCCGTTCAATCTTTGATATTAAGATATATAGTGTCGTTAATTTTGGATAATAATTTTGATAGCCAATACCTGATTATGGTACCATTTCGCCTTTTTCAAATGCTAGTATCTCAGTTATTTAAACAAAATGAATAATGCAACAGAAAATAGACAAGAAAAGTTTTCTTTATCCTACTACTACTACTTAGACGTTCCTTTTCTACACTGGGGTTTAGAGGTTTTCCTATCGATGTCTTCCTCCTGGCCTGGTTCCAATCTAGTTCTCGATTCTTCAGAGATTATCTAATGTTCTTCCCAGCGGACTCTGGGTCGTCCTGGTGGTCTGGATCCCTGGCTCTTAGTTTCTCATACTTGTGGTTGCCGATCTTCTCCCATTCTGCAGACATAGCAAAACCATCGTAGTTGGACTGTTCTACTTGGGTCTGCAGGGGCTGGGTTTTGAGGCCTTGCCGTATTGTCTGGTTGCGGACCATGTCCCTTCTTGTTAACTAAGCCGCCTTCCTTAGATACTTCATTTCTGAGGTTAAGAACTGGCTTTTGTGGGTTGTAGTCATTGCCCATGACTCGCATCTAGTCATTGCCCATGACTCGCATCCACAGGTCAAGACTGGAACATAGGTGGGGCGGTATACAACCATCTTCGTCTTCTTCTCTTTTACTGATGAATCCTCGATTTATGGTCTGAAAAAGTCTCCCAGAGCCCCCCCCCCCCTTTTGTTTACTCACGTATTTGGAAGATTCCAGACACACGACATGGCGCCCTCGAGTTGCCGGTATCTAAAACCGTCCCTGCTCGCTTATGAAGTTCACTTGGTGGTGGAGATTGGAACCACTATATTCAGTTGCATTTGTTTTGCATGTCTACTATGTCAGCACAGCTGGATGTAAGATTACACATGTGCCCCTTGACCTTCTAAGCACTAGTTATCATTAGAAAAGAAAGACGCACAGGAAGAGATGCCTGCTATTGTCTTTATTGCACAGAATAAATGTGCTACGCTACAGAAACGGTAACCAATCTCAGTTAGAAATATGGAACTCTCTACGGAATTACCTTGATAAAATCTGTTTTCAGGTTTCACAGTGCTGTACATAATTTCATACTTTGGATACGTAGCTTAATCTAAGTGATATTTTTTATTCTATGTGTAGTCCATCATTACCTTATCGTTGCTCTATTTACATGTTAATATTTTATTTATTGTCCCCCCTTCTCCCCCCCCCCCCATGTAGTTCGGGGTGTGGGGTTCTGATGGGACGAGAAATAATTATACTACGGCTCCTTCAGCCATTGTCGTATACGGCATCTCATCATGTCAAACAAAATGCTACAGAAACCAACATTGCACGAGCATGAAAATGCTTGACGCGGGATTTATGCAAGGGAGACCAATTGAAGGGTGGCTCCGTGCTCCAAGAATGGAAAATTAATATTTTATTTACTGGCATTGCTCTCATTTTTTAATAGTTTATTTATGAACAATTAGGTGCTGATTTCTGCAAACCGACTGCTCAGTACACTAAAAATATGTATAAGCCTACTCCTCCTCCAAGTTGTTCAAGCGGGTGGGTCTTCGAGTAGGCAAAACAATAAATTAATGAAAGAAAATGACCTCAATCCTAACCACTTATTATTGAGGCTGGCAACGATATCGTGCAAACAAGTTTCACAACAGAAACCCTGACGCTGACCACAGGTTTCGTTGAAAATATTCAAGTGGACGTTTGAGAGTGTACGAAGTAGAAGCACAAGACAACAGAAACCAGTCAAACCACCCTTACCATAGCTCACACATATATATATATATATATATATATATATATATATATATATATATATATATATATATATATATATATATATATATTAAATTAATGAAGATAAACAGAAATCCCGTTCAACCTCTGATGGGTTATAATTAGGATATATATTGTTTTCAATTTCAAATAATATGAACAACTGCCGACATGAGAAAGTGGCATCACATTTGAAAATAGGGATACTCACAATTGTGCTTAGGCCTATACGTTAAATAGAAAAATAAAAAAACAAACAAACAAAATCAAGAAGAAACTATGAACAAGAATAATATTAAAGTGGAGGGGTGTATAGGCCTGGTGGTTCTAGTTATATAACAGACTTTACCAGATATTTAATTGATTTTCATCTGTTTAAAGTCACATGCATTCGTGCCTCAGACCCACTGCACACAACGCAACCAACGTCCTTCTCAGGACGAACGAAGAAGAAGAAGAAGACCCACTGCACGGAGACGACTGCAGTCATGGTTCCCATGGTTTTCAAGGAATGAAAAAATGTAGAATTTATACTCCTGATATTTTTTATATGTATTACTAAGTCATTATGAGACCTTTACATTATTATTACACTTTTATTAGAAATTATATATTAATTTTTGTTATTGGTATGGCGAGCAACGGTTGTAGCCCTAAGCCCCATATAGAACGTTAAGATGCGTGTGAGTGGGCAGTTTGAAGTCAGATCCAAGTCGGGACTTTCAAAGGCGTTCAAAACCCAAGAGGAGTCGAAGGCCATTGTTTGATCGACTGTCTTTTAGTTTAATATAACCTCATGGTTTTATATGTTTTGTTTTGTTGATCGTGGGCTGGAAATTTTAGCTCACCCTAATTCTATACTGTTAGCGTTGAGAGCATCTCTGCAAATAGACACCTCACATTACTACAGCTGGGTCAGTTGGGGATTTACCTGTCAGACAGCTACCGATAAGAAGCAAACTGTGTATTAATTTGTACTATATCGCGTTGCGTTTAGTATTAGCCTAAATAACGGACGAAGACGATACACGCACTTCATTATTGTAAGGTAAGACATTGTTTACAATGCACAGCAGTGTGTAATAAATATTCATAATTTGTGTGTGTGCAATAGCCTACACAGGACAAACTCATAGGTTGAGTCACTTGTTTGAGTTAGGCTATTGAGTGAACTGAAATTTCGAGGCGAAATATTTTCAAATTTCCAGTCCTCGTATTGGGCTGTTTATAAGCGACAATTATCAGATCAATTAATTAGAAATATTGATTAAGATCAACTGCCAAATTCACATCTAAGGTCGACTGCAGTGGATCTCCGTCTTCATTCTCTTGTCTTGGTACATTCTACTAGACTCCTGTCCATCTCTTGCTGTTATCTTCCCATTTATAGGTTAGAGCGCTGTCTTTCTCTTGCACGCTTAGCCTTCAGCCAACATTGTCTTCCATTAGACCTATAGTTTTCAGCAAGGCGTTGAAATGAACAATGGCGGGCTGCAGTAAAAAGGGTATCCTAAACCTAACCTTAATGGCGTGGGTGACTTATATGGAAGACATCGAAGAACATGTCCCACTGTTTTTCATTTCATTCTCAGCAGGGTGTTCATTCATTCATGACCTTTCAACTCCCCAAGGAGCATAGCCCTTCAATAAACTTATTCCACGTCTGCCTGTCCCGTGCCATCAGCTCTTCCATGTATTCTTCATCACCCTCATGTCTGTCTCCACTTCTCTTCTCCATGGTGTTCTTTGGTCTTCCTGTCCCTCTCCTTACCCTGGGGATTCCAGAACAAGCACTGCCTAGTAATGCTATCAACAGGTTTCCTCAATGTGTGTCCTATCTACCTCCAGCATCATCTTCTCATCACTTGTTCCTCTGGCACGTGTCTGGTTCTTGTCACCAGTTCTACATTAGTCATCTTGTCATACCACTTCTATTCTATGCAAGAATCCATTGATGAAAGTCTGTAGCTTTTTGGTGGTTTTTGTTCTCCGTGTTTCAGAGCCATAGACTGACGACATGAATTGAAAGTTCTCTTTTTTGTTTGGACCTGATTTCTTTTTATCGTCAGACATTTCCTATGCAGTGAAAGCTCCTCTAGCTTTTGTATTCTTATTTTTATATCATTGTCCTCCAACTATGTCTGTATTGTTGCCAAGGTTTGTGATTGATTCTGTATCTTGTTGGGGTGTTTCTTTCAACACAGTCTTATCGTTTTCTTCATTTATTCTCATTATCTTTGTTTTCTTCTTGAATATTTTTAGAACCACTTGCTGTGATCTCTCAAGTATTTTCAGCAAGGTGTTTTTTTTGACCAAAATATCTCAGCTAACTTTGATCTGATTTTGATTTCATTAATTAAATTGAAAAAAAAAATGTGGCCAGGTTGAAAAGGAAGAAATGGTTATGTTAATGTTAACATTAATTTTCACAACTCACCAATCTAAAAAACAACAATGCTGTCCTGTACTGTGGAGAGAGTATGTTTTCCAGACCTGGCAAAAAATTAACTGGTGGTATTTTCTACAGTCTCACTGAAATTGTCTCAAAGTGGGTTGTGAACATCAACTCCCAGTAAACGTAACGCGGAAAACAAGAATGCTGAAAACTGTAATACATTAGCTTCACAACAGAATAATTCTTTAGTTTTTTTCATGTGACAACAGCTAATGACAGTGACAAAACTAAATGTACTATTTAATATCTCAAATATGAAGGTACTAATGTCTCAAAGTAAATTTTTTTTTTCTAATAAAGAAAAATATCTCATTCAACCTCTGGGTTATAATTAGGATATTTAGTGTCTCTGATTCCAGATAATATTTAAATTGCCAATACTTGATCATAGTATCACCTTTCCTTTCCCATTAGTGTAAGCAGAGTAAATTAAGTGTCAGATTGTATTGACATGCATGTATGTATGTGTGTGTGTTTCATTTGTCCTAAAATGGTGATCTCCTCAGACATGTCATGGTTTTAGTAAGAGGGAGGAAGTGGCAATGCCTGGGGTGAGGGAGGAGGGTGGGAATGTTTGGGGTGAACGAGGAGGGTGGGAATGCCTGGAGTGTTCAGGATCATACACAAGTCACTATTTATTTGTCATTATCAGTATGTAGTGCGAGAAGTTCACTAGACTTCCAATTTCCTACCATACCCTAACTAATCTCCATATATAGTTTTCTGAATGGAACCAACAATAAAAATTCCCACCAGCTGTTTGGGAAAATACAGAAAAGGTGCACATAGCATTGTGAAAACTAAATTGAACACGAATTAAAAGAACACATGCCTTACAATCTTTACATAGTGCGTTTTCAGGAAAATAACGGAAACAGTGCCCATTGCACTGGTACCTAAATTGAACACCCATCAAAAGAATATGCATGCCTTTCAATTTTTTTATGGTGCGTGGACCATTGACCGTAAGTCGTGATAAGTTTGACTAAAAAAATCCAATGAATTGAATTGGAATGGTAAGGAATGAAATGACCACAGGAGAAATAATACCGTTGTCAGGATGTACAGCCGATAGAGCACACCATAAGTCATTCCTGTCATTTTTTGGCAGGTTACTTACTCGTCCTTATATATTAATTATTGTATTTATTATACATTGTTTTACTATATTGTGTAGTTCTCCACGTTTTGGGGGGGATAACTGTATATGTAGTACTTGCTAGAGTAGAATAGTCTGTATCTTGCTAGTTCATGATATATACTTCAAGGTAAAATGACATAAAGAAAATTAACATGTGTATCATGTGACATATAGGATACTTCAAACTAGGAACCAGGGTTGTGGAGTCAGCCAACACATTTTTCAACTCAGGCTCCTGAAATGTTATAAGTCTGACTCCAATTCTTTACTCCGACTACAGTTTTTTTACTAGTCTTATGGCATAAAATAGTCATATGAGCCAGAGTCCAGGCATGTTTTACAGACTCCACTAAAAAATGTCAGACTCCACGACTCTGGCTCTACAGCCCTGCTAAGAACTATAACTCTAAATTTCATATTGTCTGTCTTTTACGTCATGCTTGAGAAACATGTATGCAGAATTACATAACTTCTCCACACAGCTGTTAAAATAAAAACAACAGTTAGGTTTTGTTTTTCTTTACTTCCATTTCAGATTGTCTTGTGATTAAGCTAAGAAAGTAAGATGGACATTCTCGACAAGCTGAAGACTAAGTACAAGGTCATTACATTCTTACGATTATAACTTGTGTGCTTATATTACTTTACTTTACTTTTGTTCTTTCAGTATATGTTGTGAAGTGTCGTGTGGAGAAGCAGTTGTTGTTCTTGTGTGTGAGATGTGATGCTTTAGTCAGCATGATTTGACATTTCTTAGAGTTAGAGCACAAACTTAACAGACTTTAAAGAGGAGTTGGAAAAATCTGAAACTGATGTCACAGGACAGGATGACTTTATGTGAACTTGTTACAGGCCTATAAGTTGAAGGGTTAGGATGATGATGCTCCATTGGTCCATGAGATTATCTTTGGCTTGTCTTTATATTCTTCTAGCATTCTGTGCTAGGAACCAGTGAAACAAAACATGAGAAAAAGATTCTGTCGTTGGATAGGACCCACAAATTGAGAAAAACAATTGATAATGTTACAAGGCAGTCCTTGTTTTGGAACCGACACAGTAGAGAAATAGAGGGAGACCAAAAAAAACAGATGTAGAAGGGAATTTGACATGAAGTGGATAAACAAGACATGGACAGACATTGTTACAGCACAGGACAGGAAGACTTTTTTAGTATTTGTTGTAGGCATATGCTCCACCTGTGGTAGCACAGTGGTTAGTGCACTGGCTTCCCATCTCGGCAGTCCTGGTTCGATCCCCAATTGAGGTGGGATATTTTAGACTGCAGACTGCTCCGGGGTTGACCCAGCCTCATGAATTGGGTACCAGAGTAACTCTGGTAAGGTTAATGGCAGTCGGCGTGATGCTGACCACATCATCCCTAGTGTGCCGATGGTCAAGAAAATATGGACCTAACACCATATTCCCAATATGCCTTAGTGGGCCTGTAATGGGATCCTTTACCCTTGCTCCAGAGGAAGTTGACTGGTAGTGAAGGAAAGGGAAAGGATTCTGTACTTAAAGTGCTTTAGTTGAGTTTCTTTGTTTGTAGTTGTTGTTAGAGTGTGGGTTAGAATGGCATTATATCAGTAGGGAGCTGAGCTGGTGTAATGGTTACTACACTGTGCTGGCGATCGGGTGATCAAGGTTCAAGTCCGGGCGAGGGCATTTGAATTAGTGTCGTCGACCAGGGATAACTTGAACGGCTCCTGAGCCGACCCAGCTCTAAAGGGTACTCTCCGAAGACGGCGAGTATCTGCCTGAATGGCGAGAGGACACCTGTCAGCATACAGGGAAAATAGGATGCTCACTTAAATCAGTCTCAAGTTGGACATACTAACCTGAGATTTTGCATCGAGTAATAGCGGGCGCATGTTAAAAAAAAAAAAATTGTCAGTTGTTCATTCATCATCATCATTTTCTTTTTCACTTGCTTGGGGGCCTGGAGCCTCCATTACAGCTGGGCCCCTTACAGGAAGCCTGTACAAACTGTTGACATGCTGTTGTAGCAGGGGTTTCTGTAGCAATTAATTTGACATGCTGAGGTTGCCTGTGGCCATGTACAACCTCATATTAGTTACCTTGTATGACATGCCTGAGGAGTAGTAGTCATATTCTTTGTGTGTCTCAGCAGAGACTACACAGGTCAGTTTTACATGGAAGTAGTAGAGTAATGACATGTAGGGTTTTAGGAAAAACACATTGTTAGCCAAAGTAAAAACTGGAAACACAGAGGAGGTTTATCTGTTACATATATGGGAGTGAGTAAACAAGTAGGAAAAGCACAAGAGGCTACAGAGATGTGGCTTTACAAGAGTATGCTAAAAATACCATGGACAGCCAAAAAGAGCAGGTGAAGTCCTTTGTTGCAGGTTTCTTGCAAAGATCTAACTGCGGTGGTAACTTCACCTTTCTTAAGGAGTGGAAAAAGATAAAGAAGGGAGGAAAAATAGGTTCCGCAACTGGGTTTCCAAAAGTATTTGTTATGTTGGTAAATTTCTGTTTTAAAATGTTGTGTTCATACATGGATCTCTGATCTGCCTTAAATTTGTGTACACTTTTCCTGTGCAAATTTCACCTTACTTTACGATGAAAGAAGGGAGGAAAAAAATGGGCTGCATAGCTGGATTTCTAACATATTTGTCTTAAGTTAGTAAATTTCTGTCTTTAGATATTGTGCCCATATATATGTGACTGTTCTGAATTAAATCTTTGTATACATTTCCTGCATAATGTTCACCTTATTATATATTGATCAGAAATTTAAAAAACAATTGTTTTTCACCTTGTGATTATTGATTAGAGCGTTACATTTTTCGTCTGCCTTACCATATGATTGTTCAAGTTGTAGATTGTTATCTCAAAATGTTGTTTTCAGCTGTCTTCTGAGACAGAAAATTTCCTAAAGCTGCACCTGGAGCAGCAGGTCATTGGAGGCCCGGATAAGATAGAGAAGGAAGATTTAATAGAATCTCATGCAAAGTTCAGTGACAAAATTATTGCAGACTTTGATGGCAACGTGAAACAGTTTTCGGTTCCGTCTGCTGGTGTTCCAAGTAAGCATTCATTTTAAAAATATGTGTGTCTGTGTGAACATCTTTGTAATTTTGTTAAAGCACCATCATTTAGGCCCTCATATGTATGCGTTTTAAATAAAGCCAGATTTTAAAGTGTTTTCCATTCATTACGGAGGTAGTTTTTAAATTGATAGTTTGATTAAGTTTAAAAATTCTATCTTTCAAGAATTAATCAGTCTTCTGTTTGTTTACAAAGTTACTGTACATGTGTAAAAAGGTATGACCCTTTTTTCATTAGCACAAATAATTTTTAATTTATTAAAACTTACTTCTTAACAAGGAATAGAATCCAATAGCCTTAAATAAGCTCATTTATAATTTGTTTGCAGATGGTGTTCCAATTTCTGTTATCAAGCCCAAGGATTCTGCTCGCAGACCTGGGATCCTGATAAATTTTCACGGGGATGGAAATACTTCTAGATCTAGAAAATCCACAGAGGCTTTGTGCATGCTACTTGCAAGGTATTTAAAACAACATTTTACTTCAAATTTGATCTAAGCACACCTTAATGTATGTGTAACTTGTGGTAAAACTCTGTTATACTGATGTGTTTGCACCAGTTTGTTCCGTTGATTGAACAAGTCAGCATAAATTTTAAAAATAATAACTTTTAAATTTTCATATCTTGTAAGAATTGAACTGAGTTTTAAATAAATGACTGAAGTGACAAAGTTATCAGCAGTAGAACCTCATTGTTTTCATTAAGATCATCGATTCATTATCATTACTTTCCAACTCCCTGTGGAGCATAGGGCTTCAACAAATATATTCCACACTTTCCTGTTCAAGGTCTACTTCATTCCTTTAATGCCTGTCTCCAGTTCTCTTCTCCTTGCGTTTTGTGGTCTCACTCTACCTCCTTTGCCTTGGGGATTCCAAAGCATGAATTTCCTTGTAATTCTATCCACAGGTTTCCTTGTCGTGTGTCTTGGCCAACACCTACATCTTTTTCTGAACTTTTGTTCCACTGGCACTTGTCTAGTTCTTACCATCAGTTCCACATTGGCGATCCTGTCATACCATTGTAAACTTAAAAAAATGTATTTTTCAATTTTTGGCCACGAAACTTAGAGGAGAGATAACACACCAATTTACTTAGCAATATAGATATACAGCGCCAGCTTGCAAGGTCTGTTGCATTTGGCTGTGAGGGTGAGGGTGAACCCCAGTCTCCCACACGACAGGCTGGGAATGCTAACTGTACAGCTTTAAAAATTTTATGAAAATAAAACTGTCTGTTCGTAAGCATGTGATTTTTTTTTACACCAGTGGTCGTCGATTGTCTTAAAATATTTAGATGGCGGTACACCTAGGGACAACCGTGATCAAGGAAGAAAGCTACCCCACCTATCTTGGGGTGACATTTGACCAAAGGCTTACATGGAATAAGCATATTGAAAATGCAGAAGGAAAGGCCCGAAGACGACTAGGCATACTCAGAAAAATTAGCAGGTACCAACTGGGGAGCAAATGAACGAAATCTAAAGAAGATTTATAATGGAGTAATAAGACCACACTTAGAGTTTAGCTCAGCAGCATGGTCATCAGCTGCTAACTCACATCTGCAGTCTTTGGACAAGGTGCAAAATCAAGCTCTCAGGCTCATTACAGGAGCCATGAAAACTACACCAATAACAGAGATGCAGAAGGTTGCTGGATTACAGACATTGTCCCATAGAAGAGACACAAAAACCATGATCCAGATGGAAAAGTACAACAGTATGCCAATGCACCCAATGAAGGCAAGACTAGATGATCTGGCATTGGGACGTCTAAAGCGTAGCAGCTTTGTGCATCGGGGGAAAAGACTTAAAAGACAGCATCAAGAAGACCTATCCATGAAGACAACACCACTGAAGCCCACCCTATACCCTGTACCATGGGAGCAGGCCAGCAGTGCCCTCCAAATTAATACAACAGTCAGTGGTCTCACAAGTGGATGTGAGTATAATGATCTGCAAAAACGAACTGCTACATTGAGTATGATCCAAGAAAGCTATCCCGATCAATCATGGATACATGCCTATACAGATGGATCAGCAACTAATGCTGTTAGGAATGGAGGTGCCGGTATCTTTATCTCATATCCTGACAACCACTATGAGACTATATTTTTCGTTTGTATAAACATTTTTTCATATGTATGATCATTTTTTTGACTGAAGTGTGTATTATGTTTTCTATGGTCAAAGGGACATAATCCGAGTTATCGAAACTACAATTTGTTAGGAGTTGCCTTCTCTTGTATAGAGACACGTTCGGTCTATAATTTCTTGAACGAAGCGTGACCACATCTCCTTATTTGGTAGTATCAGTCAACTATGGTAGATGTCTGAAACCTTTCTTAACGCTTCTTTTCATGACCATAAAAGGCGCGACTGTGTAAGACTTTTATCTCGAATGTTCTTCGAATCGTCTTATTGTGAACGGCAACTCAGAGATTGTCGTTCTGCGCATGTCAAACCGGGAGTTCGTTCTGTGTGTTCCGCCCAGTTGGGGCAGTTTAGAAATGGTTTAAGAAGCGAGCAGACGCAACTGCGTCTTGTGATTCTCTGAGGGAAATACAGTGTCTTAGTGAGTTAGTTAGCTAACTAGACTATTTCCCAGTATTATGCAGCCTGCCTGGAGGCATATGTTCATGGTTGATTTTCCGAAATAAGGTAATTCCTCTTGTATCGAACTTTATGCTATCGTCTAGAGGTTCGTCATTTTGTCGCCTATTTGCTCGCCTGTGTGATGCAAAATGGAGAGGTACTTTGACTAGGATTAAGTCACCGGTATCTGTATACCTGAACTAGTTAAATATATATGGGTCGCTCTAGACCAACAAGACTGTTGTCTGTGTTCCAGGATTCGTTATATCAGAGATCACGTCCAAGTCAGATGGTTAGACTTAGGAACATTATAAAGGTCGAGCTGACCTGTAGCCCATGTATGCTATTCACGTGCAGACAGTGAACGGACTTATTGTATACAACTGATCTGCTAGCATCAGAATGGGAGCATTTATTATTGTTTATGAACATTGAAGATCTGTAGCTGACACTGTTGCAGAAGTTATAGAAATTATTATTATTTATACAGCTTCACGAACTAGCACTCGATGATTGATGAATTTCTGAATCTATTGAACTGTGATGTCTTATGACGCATATATACAACAGCTATCATTGCTGACTACAGAAATTGTTTTCAATGTGCCATATCATCTTGCTGAACTCGTTAACCATGTTGATGTCATAAGTATCATGACTGTTTTGTGGCGTGCAATAAATGAAAGAAACTTATACAACGAAGTTACCCTTTCTATGACTCTACACGTCATGTTGCCTGTGTGATAACCCATTGAACTGTCCACTACCACATACACAGCAACATCCTAAATCAGAGAAGACACCTACATCTTACACTTTAACACCAGGTGTCGATAAGGGTGGCAAGTTACCACTTCAGCACAAATCCACCCTTATCATTTTTGGTGGCCAGAGCTGGTTCTATCATCTGATATTTTGGCGCACCATATCATTTTTGGTGGCCATAGGTTGGTTCACTCTGATTCCAGCTATCAAGGGGGTCAGCAAACCCAGACATCATCATCATACTAGATACAACTACAGCATCAACTACCACCTTACAAGAAATTTTATTGAAAGTATCCGGATTTTCTGACAGTTGCTGATTTTGAAACTACCCGGCGCTGCTCGGCAATATTGAAGTTTATGTAAAATTAGAAGGACAAGTACCGAGCGAATGGATTTCCTGATCTGGTGAAAAGAAGGACAAGTGCCGTAACAACTGTTCCGGTCTCAGGGGTACTGTTGCGGGTTCAGAAGGTCAAGTGCCGGTTAAATCAATTTAGAAGATTCAGAAGGTCAAGTGCCGTAACAACTGTTGCAGTATTAGAAGCTCATTTCCTTCGTCATGGCTGTTTATGGGAGCAGAAGTTAATCAACGTTGGATCATTATCCTCAGAATGCTGATTACATCCTGTTCTGCACCGTGCTGACGCTGGATTTATAGAAGTTAAGTGGCCTGTTTTGTTTGTGAACTGTGCCCTTATGTTCTAACTGAGCCTTCTGTACTTTCACACTTTCTCCTATTGTTTTCATGATACATGTTTATATGTTATATGTTATTTGTTATTTGTATATTTATATGTTTATATTTCAGCGGGTTTTCTCGGTTGGGCGGAGTCTTACAGTAGAAGATACCACGTCACAGAGGTTCTACTGTTAGCGTTTTCGTTAGGGACTGTGCGAATTTCCTACAGTGAAATTTGCTAGCGACAATCGTTGCTATATCTGTTTAGTTGTGACGAGTTGTGCTTTATTTTTGTTTCTTGTATATATATATTTTTTTTTTCTTTTTTCTTCTCTCTCTTTCTTTGTGTTTTTAGTTTCGATTTCGATTGTTTGTATTTGTAGGTCTCCCCTTTGCTATTATTCAGTTCTTTACGTATATTTTTGTGTATACACTGTAGCGTCATTTGTTAGTCATATCTTCGCATATTTCTTTTTAGTTTTGCTGTTTGTGTATTTGACTTATGCGAATGTTTTCGTATTGTTTGATCTTTGTTGATTGTTTACATTGACTCTGATCTTTGTTATTGTTTACATTGACTCTGATCTTTGTTATTGTTTACATTGACTCTGATCTTTGTTGTTGTTTACATTGACTTTGATCTTTGTTATTGTTTACATTGTTGATGACCTTTGTTATTGTTTACATTGTCTTGTTATTGTTTACATAGTTCTTGCATAGTTAGCTTTCACTATTGTTGATATATGCTCATGCACTATTGGTCTATAGTGCACTTATCATAACAAACTGGTGTTTTTTGCTTATGCACTATTGTAGTGCAGTTATGATAAATAACTGATGATTATGCACTGATTTGGGTAGTGCACTGTTAATTAAGAGGTGACTTGTGATATTATTATACATTTGATAATACAAGTTGGTGTCAACTCCTGTTTCCCACAGAGATTGGGTTCAACATAGAGATTATACAAGCACTTTATTAAGTCTTGTTGCTATTTAACATTGAAATAAGATAATTAATTATTTCAGGTTCTGTACTCACATTTTGGACATCATGTCTACATTTGAGTACTTTATTGAGCAGGGTAAAGCCCTTGGGAAGACAGGTGATAAATTAGAAGAATTTGCGACTGTTCAATATGCCAAGGCATTGAAGTCGGAAGAAAAGAAAATGAAAGAACAAACTGAACAAAAGAGAATAGAGGCTGAAATAGAACAAAAGAAACTGCAGATGCAGGTGGAGGAAAAAAGATTTCAAATGGAAAAACAAAAAAGAGAAGCAGAATCTCAGGAGAAAGAGCTTCAGCCTGAAGCTGAAAATAAGAGACTTGAAAAAGAAGCTGAAAATAAGAGACTTGAAAAAGAAGCTGAAAATAAGAGACTTGAAATAGAGGCTGAAGGAAAAAAGTTACAGGCCCAGGCTGAAGAAAGAAAGTTACAGGCTGAGGCTGAAGAAAGAAGGTTACAAAGAGAGGCTGATGAGAGAAAAGCAAAAATGGAACATGATGAAAAAATCTTAGCTTTAGAGTTAGAGAAGTTAAAGTTATTGAACACTGGTAATGCTAATGATGCAAATAAGGTGTCAAATAAGACTAATGCTAAGGATTTCAAGCTTAATCTACCAGCATTTAATCCCTCAATCGATGATATAACATTTTATCTAGATAGATTTGAAAGTGCATGTAATGTGCATAATATAGATAAAACATTATATGTGTATCATCTGTCCAAGATACTTAGAGGTGATGCTTTGACTTTGTTGAGTATGGTAGATGTGCCTGACAAAAACAACTATGAGGTTGTCAGGGCGGCATTGTTAAAGAAGTACCAACTTAACGAGGACGGATATCGTCTTAAATTTAAAACCATGTTACCAGAAACTGGAGTTGAATTCTCTGAATTCATCTCAGGCATCCGTCTTACTTTTTTACGATGGGTTGAGTTGTCTAAGACAGAAAATACATTTGAAGCTCTTATGGATTTACTACTTAGAGATAAGGTTATGTCTTCTGTTAATGAAGCTTTTCTATCTTTTCTTCATGAGCGTAAGCCTAAAAACATAAAAGAAATGGAAGAATACTGTAGCCAGTATGTTACTGCGCATCCGCACATAACCATTAGTAACTCTAAGGTGAAAGAAGGTCTGCCAGTTGCTTCGGCAGCACCTTATGGCCCAAATTTTATGCGTAAATTTCAGGGTAGCCAGAAAAATTTCAATAAAAAGAGTAATCGTAATTATGCCCAGAACCATAGTGATCAATTCCAGGGTGATTCTTCTTCCCAGAACTGGAGACAACCTAATACTACACGTTATTCTACTCCGGTTAACTTTAGAAATTTTTCACAAAGGTAATCGGTATAGAGGAAAATATTTTATGCAGAGACCTCAATACCAAGATAATAGAGGTTCTCAACAGCATAGAGATAGTAATGACAGTTATGGAAACTGGAACTCAAACCAGGATAAAAATTACAGTAGGGACTTTAATGATAATTGCAGAGGCAATAATGGTCGCGGTAGATCGCAACATAAGAGAAAAAGATATCAACAGACAAACTCTGTTCAACAAGAATCTCAGGGAGCAGATAAACAGGTTAATAATGATAAAGACCATAATGCTATCGGATGCTCATCTTTTGATTTTGGTAGGGCAAATAAATGTATCCAATGCAGTACTTTATTTGATCCGAAAACCGTTAGTACTTTAAGCTGTGGTCATCCTTTGCCCGCTCTTCCTGCTAATGTTGCTCATGATGGGAGAGGTTCTCTTATATTACATAAGGGGCTAGTAAATAGTAATCCAGTCTCAGTGTTGTTTGATTCTGGATGTACTACTGTCGGCGTTAGGCAATCTCTTGTAGATCCATCCTGTGCTACAGGAAAAGTCATCAAATGTGTCACATTTGGTGGCACGTTAGAAAAGTATCCTACTGCTATAATACACATTGCTACTCCTTTCTTCACGGGAGAGGTCCACGCGTGTCTACTTCCAAACCCTATTGCGGACCTTATTATTGGTCGTATTCACGGAGTTAGGGAATGTACCCCACAGCAGATTGCTGTTTGGGAAGAGCAAAACATTGAAGCTACCAATGCGGTGGTCACAAGAGCACATGCTCTGGATCCACCTCAAACTTCATTAACTAATAATGATGAAGTAAATGACCAAGATAGTCACTTGACTATTACACGTGACTCATTTATCAAATTGCAAGAAGAAGATCCTTCTTTACAAAAATTCTTCATTCTAGCAAAAAAAGGTGATCCTAATCAGAACACTAATAGGAAATCTTGGATTTCTATGAAGAACGGCGTACTTGTACGTATGGTACAAGACTCGACTACGTCCACTCATTCACAAATTCTTGTGCCTAAGAGCATGAGATTGCAAATATTGCAACATGCTCATGACTCGCAATGTGCTGGACATATGGGTTTTTCCCGTACAAAGTCGAGGGTTCTTGCGGCTTTCTTTTGGCCATTTGTGAGCAAGGACATACGAATGTACTGTCGCTCTTGCAAAGTATGTCAGGAGGTCAAATCTAAAGGACCACGACATGCTGCGCCTATCCAGGCTGCTGACATTCCTATTCGCCCTTTTCAAAAAATGGCAATAGATATTATCGGTCCTTTTAGAATTAAGTCGGCTAGAGGACATCAATTTATCCTTACATGTGTCGATATGTGCACACGTTGGCCAGAGGCAATACCTCTCAAGAGCATCTCAACTGCTGATATCGCAGACGCTCTTTGGCTGATATTTTCTCGCTTGGGTTTTCC
The DNA here is from genome assembly GCA_024509875.1 of Oreohelix idahoensis. NCBI lineage: Eukaryota > Metazoa > Mollusca > Gastropoda > Stylommatophora > Oreohelicidae > Oreohelix > Oreohelix idahoensis. The sequence continues at coordinate 1,073,370 of JAMPIV010001436.1, forward strand.
CGGAGAAATATTGTCAGACCATGGCACTCAACTTATATCAGACACTATGTCACAGGTAATGTCTATGCTACACATTAAAAGGTCTCTCAGCAGTATCTATCACCCAATGTCTAATGGGTTGGTCGAACGTTTAAATAGGACTCTGAAAACTTTACTTGGTAAAATAACTGAGGATCATCCTCAGGATTGGGACAGGGTCTTACCCGCGGCTCTCTTTGCGTATAGAGAGGTCCCCAATGAACATACGGGGTTTTCCCCTTTTGAACTTGTCTTTGGCGCGCAACCGCGCGGCCCTATGTCTTTACTTCACGATCTAATCACTGCCGATAATATTAGCGATGAGACTCAATCTTCTTATGAGTACGTCATTGCTCTTAGGCAAAAGATCATCGAGGCATGCAAACTAGCAACTTCGTCTTCAGAATTTGCTAAAGAAAAGGCAAGGCAGTTTGCAAATAAGAATAGATGTCTACGACAACTTTGTCCAGGTGACAAAGCTCTCGTTCTACTTCCTTCAAGGGAGAACAGACTTCTAATTGCATGGAAAGGTCCATATGCAATAGTCTCCAAAATTTCTGATGTCGACTATGTTGTCGATATTGATGGAAAGCATAAAACTTTCCACATAAATATGCTCACAGAATTTTATGAAAGACCTGACTATTTGCAGCCTATTTTCCAGGCTACGGACAATTCACAAGCAACTCGTGGTCAGTACTCATCTCTGTCAGTTATACAGGATGAGGAAACTACTTTTTCTGATGTCAATCTTCCTCTTTCTATGGTCCCACTTTATTCTACGGAATCTTGGAAAAACGTGACCGTTTCTCCAAATCTTTCCGCTGAGGAACATCGACAAGTTTCTTCGATGTTGCAAACATTTCAGGATGTTCTTACAGACATCCCGGGACACACACATGTCATAGAACATGACATTGTGCTAACTGATCACAATCCTATCAGAGTCAGACCATATCCAATACCTATTCATTTCCAGTCTCAAGTCGAAAAAGAGTTGGATGAAATGATACGTTTGGAAATCATTGAACCATCCACTTCAGCATACTCTTCGTCTATGGTTATTGTTCGAAAGAAGGATAATAACATTCGCATTTGCGTAGATTATCGCAAATTGAACCAAGTTACGAAGTTCGATGCTGAACCTATGCCTTCATTAGAAGAGCTACTCAATAAACTTTCTAATTCTAGATTCTTTACCAAACTAGATTTGTCTAAAGGTTATTGGCAAGTCCCGCTAACTGAACGTGCCAAACCTTTTACAGCTTTTTCTACACCTAGGGGTTTATTCCAATGGAATTTCATGCCTTTTGGTCTTATGAACGCCCCTGCTACATTCGTACGCATGATGCGGCGAATTCTCGCATATCGTACAGATGTCATAGCATACCTAGATGATATCTGTCTATTCAGTGATTCTTGGGAAGATCACTATTTGGGTTTATACGAATTACTGTCTACTCTTCGCGAGTATAACTTGACTGCAAAACCCTCTAAAGCCTTTATAGGATTTAGCGAGATTTCTTTCCTAGGTCATCGGGTTGGTCATGGTCTTTTAAAGACAGAGGACCACAATGTTTCAAAAATACTTAACATTTCGGTCCCTAAGACGAAGAAACAAGTAAGGAGTCTATTAGGTTTGATTCAATTCTACGGACGATTCATTCCGAATCTGTCCTCCATTATGGCACCGCTTTCTACTTTATTGAAGAAAGGGTCGCCTAATCTGATCCGCTGGTCTAAAGAATGTCAATCCTCATTGGACCAGGTTAAAGCCCTATTTTCATCTCCACCTATTCTTAAGTTACCTACTATTGAGAAGACTTTTGTTCTTCGAAGTGACGCCTCGTCAACAGGGATTGGGGCAGCACTAATGCAGGAGTATTCTGATACTTTGCATCCGGTGATGTATATCTCTAGGAAATTAAACGCTGCAGAAAAGAATTACTCGGTTTTTAGACCGTGAGTTATTGGCTATGGTATGGTCTATTCTGAAGTTACAAAGATTTCTTCTAGGCGCACATTTCATTGTGGAAACCGACCAGAAAGCGCTTACTGCTATTCAGAGCAAAAACTTGAAGAGCTCGAGGTCCACTCGTTATGCCATAGCTCTTCAACCATTTCATTTCTCGGTTCGAGCTATCCGTGGTTCGGATAATGTAATGGCAGACATTCTGTCCAGATGTCCACACGATTCCACATGATTCTTCTGTCATATATATATATTTCCTGATATACAGTCCAATGTTATAATGACATGTTAGTAGATTTTGTCTCTTTTTTTTTTTTTTTTTTGAGGGAAATTTATAACATTGTACCATGTAATTATCTAAGAAGGCTTAGTTAGTGATATACGGGCCAAAAGATCACTCGGCCACATTTAAATAAATTATTTTCAGGATTGTATTAAGAAATTTACCAGTTGTCTTTAAGATTTGTGTTATTGATATTTTTCGCAGCACATCATTGAAGTCTGCGAGTTTATGTCCATTGTGGAACTTTGAGGATATCAAGTCCTGTCCTACATTGGGAGCGGATGATGTCCACATCTTCTTCTATTGAATGTTTTATGTCACCGAAGAGCAACACATGTATTACTTATTAATTACTGTTACTTTATATAATGTAATAATATAGTGCGGTATATTAGTAAATTACACCGCTATTTGCAACACATTGTATGATAACACATAATATATTTAATTTCATATATTGGTATGAGTATAATTTGATTGTCATTATGTTGTTGCCATCATTGTGGCGTGTGTTGGTGGCACCTTCCTGGAATATATCAGCGTATACTTAGATAAATTTTTTCTCTAAGGATCTGAGATATGATCTCAGTGTCGCTCCATGCGTTGAGCTAATTTGTTAGGTATATATCCACGCATCATACGTGCGTTAGGAGCCTAGATTTTTTCCGGCTCCAGGATTTAAAAAAAAAAAAATGTCCCATTTTTTTTTTTTTCCAGGGAGGGTGCGGTAATGTTACGCACGGATCATTATTATTTTTCGTTTGTATAAACATTTTTTCATATGTATGATCATTTTTTTGACTGAAGTGTGTATTATGTTTTCTATGGTCAAAGGGACATAATCCGAGTTATCGAAACTACAATTTGTTAGGAGTTGCCTTCTCTTGTATAGAGACACGTTCGGTCTATAATTTCTTGAACGAAGCGTGACCACATCTCCTTATTTGGTAGTATCAGTCAACTATGGTAGATGTCTGAAACCTTTCTTAACGCTTCTTTTCATGACCATAAAAGGCGCGACTGTGTAAGACTTTTATCTCGAATGTTCTTCGAATCGTCTTATTGTGAACGGCAACTCAGAGATTGTCGTTCTGCGCATGTCAAACCGGGAGTTCGTTCTGTGTGTTCCGCCCAGTTGGGGCAGTTTAGAAATGGTTTAAGAAGCGAGCAGACGCAACTGCGTCTTGTGATTCTCTGAGGGAAATACAGTGTCTTAGTGAGTTAGTTAGCTAACTAGACTATTTCCCAGTATTATGCAGCCTGCCTGGAGGCATATGTTCATGGTTGATTTTCCGAAATAAGGTAATTCCTCTTGTATCGAACTTTATGCTATCGTCTAGAGGTTCGTCATTTTGTCGCCTATTTGCTCGCCTGTGTGATGCAAAATGGAGAGGTACTTTGACTAGGATTAAGTCACCGGTATCTGTATACCTGAACTAGTTAAATATATATGGGTCGCTCTAGACCAACAAGACTGTTGTCTGTGTTCCAGGATTCGTTATATCAGAGATCACGTCCAAGTCAGATGGTTAGACTTAGGAACATTATAAAGGTCGAGCTGACCTGTAGCCCATGTATGCTATTCACGTGCAGACAGTGAACGGACTTATTGTATACAACTGATCTGCTAGCATCAGAATGGGAGCATTTATTATTGTTTATGAACATTGAAGATCTGTAGCTGACACTGTTGCAGAAGTTATAGAAATTATTATTATTTATACAGCTTCACGAACTAGCACTCGATGATTGATGAATTTCTGAATCTATTGAACTGTGATGTCTTATGACGCATATATACAACAGCTATCATTGCTGACTACAGAAATTGTTTTCAATGTGCCATATCATCTTGCTGAACTCGTTAACCATGTTGATGTCATAAGTATCATGACTGTTTTGTGGCGTGCAATAAATGAAAGAAACTTATACAACGAAGTTACCCTTTCTATGACTCTACACGTCATGTTGCCTGTGTGATAACCCATTGAACTGTTCCACTACCACATACACAGCAACATCCTAAATCAGAGAAGACACCTACATCTTACACTTTAACACCAGGTGTCGATAAGGGTGGCAATGTTATCGGGGCCCGAAAGGGGAGCAAAGAATAGTAATACTGTTCCCTGCCATGCATGTCGTAGAAAGCAACTAAGGAGGGTTGGGCATGGGGCTGGTTACCCCATCCTGTAAAAAATTTAAACCACAAAAAAACTTCAACAAACATGGACAAGTCAGTTAAAGAAAATAAAACACAGCCATCCAAGACGGGGGAAGGTCCTCTTGCAGGGAGGCGTATGATGCAACACAGAGAAAGCTGAAAGGAGTCTGTGTTACTGACTAACCTTCTTTCTTCTAGGAGAACTTCCAGATTTGGCACCTGGAATGTTTGGACATTAAACGAACAAGGGAAAGTGGCACAAGTAGCAACAGAAATGAGGGAATATAAAATCGAGGTTCTGGGAATGTGTGAAACAAAGTGGAAGGGGGTAGACAAGAAGAAACTCATCACAGGTGAATTGGTGCTGTCCTCAGGACATGAAGACGAAAGTTCACACCACAGTGAAGGGATAGTGTTAAAGTCAGTTTTTTAAGCAAGGGGATTTAAACATTAATATTTTTGCATGTCAGGTCAGATTTTGTTGTTATCTCCCTTGATTTATTACGTGCGCGTTTAAAATTATTTGATCGAGATTTTTTCTCAAATATCGTTTGAGATCTTTCCAGAAGGTTCTCGTATGAGCTGAACTCACGTCTCGCGGTTATCCGCGCATGCGTGATTGTTGAGCGGGACTGAGTTACGGCAAATCCCGTGGCAGTCGTCCCTGGGTTTTGGCCGAGAAGGAGCTCCGCCATGTTTTTCTGACTGTGTGTATGGGGAAGATAGTTTCGTGAGATTAAAATGTTGGAGGTTCCCCCTGATATATATTTCTAAAGCCGAGGATTGATGGCTTATATTTATGTGGCTTATTCCTGATGTTATCAGAGAAGGTAAATAGAACATTTATATTATTTGACACCAGGGACTTATATCGGCGTATTCCTATTGTTATCAAAGAAGGTAAAGAGAACATTGAGATATTATTATACTGTGATACCTGCAGTTTGCTTAGAGGAGCCATTGAGATATTATTATACTGCGATGCCTGCAGTTTGCTTAGAGGAGCCATTGAGATATTATTATACTGCGATGCCTGCGGTTTGCTTAGAGGAGCCATTGAGATATTATTAGCACTGCGATGCCTGCAGTTTGCTTAGAAGAGTCATTGATCTATTGGATGTATTGAACTATTGTGATTTACATGATGTGCTTAAGCGTAAAAAGAAGAGACATCACAATTTTGATGGGTGACATGAATGCAAAGATTGGTACAGTCAACACCGGATTTAAAGAAGTCATGGGAAAACATGGGCTAGGAATAATGAATGAAAATGGGGAACTATTCTCAAACTTCTGTGCTTCAAATCAACTGGCTATAGGAGGAAGCATCTTTCCACATAAGAGAATACACAAGGCAACAGCTGGAAGATGTAGAGAATACAGAAGACTATTGGCAGCAAATCAAAACTGTATGGAATGAGACGTGAAGAAATACTGGGGAAAAGGGAATGACAACAAAAAGCATGGATAACAACAGAAACCATCAATAAGATAAAAGACAGAAAAAAACAAGAAAGCAGATTTAAACACAAGCAAAACCAGAAGTTCCAAAGCCAATGCTCAAGAAGTGTACACAGAAGCAAACAAAGAAGTAAAAAGAAGTATCAAAAGAGACAAGAGGAAGTATATTGAGGAGTTGGCAAGAGAGGCAAAAGATGCTGCAGCCAAAGGAAATATGAGAGAACTGTATAGCAGCACAAAGAAGCTAACAGGGAAATACAAGCAAACAAGTTGCCTCATAAAAGACAAGAATGGAAAACTGCTCAGCAATATACAAGAGCAAATGAAGAGGTAGACAGAATATTTTGAGGACCTTCTCAATAGGCCAGCTCCACAAAACCCCCTGGACATCCAGCCAACAGAAGAAGAGCTACAAATTAACGGTGAAAGACCAACGAAGGAAGAAATAAAGAAAGCCATAAAGCTTCTAGGAGATGGAAAAGCGTCTGGACCTGATGGCATTCCAGCAGAGGCCATCAAAGCAGATATCAACACGGCTACAGAAATGTTATATAAATTACTTGGTAAAGTCTGGGAAATGGAAGAAATACCAGCAGAATTGAAGGAAGGATATCTGGTTAAGTTGCCTAAGAAGGGAAATTTACAAGAGTGCATAAATTATAGAGGAATAATGTTACTATCAGTGCCAGGAAAAGTATTAAACAGGATTATCCTTGAGAGATTAAAAGAGTCCATAGACAAGAAACTGAGAGATGAACAAGCAGGTTTTTGACAAAACAGATCATGTACAGACCAGATAGCCACTTTGAGAATAATAGTTGAACAAAGTCTGGAATGGAATTCACCACTACACATTGATTTGTGGACTACGAAAAGGCATTTGACAGTGTAGACAGAGAATCACTTTGGAAATTGATGAGGCATTATGGGGTTCCCCTGAAGATCATTAATTTAATAAAGAAAACATATGAAGACATGACATGCAGAATTCTTCACGAAGGACAGCTTACAGAACCGTTTGGGATAAGAACAGGAGTGTGACAGGGATGCCTCTTGTCTCCATTTCTTTTCTTACTAGCAATAGACTGGGTTATGAGATCATCGACAACACACAACAGAAATGGAATCCAGTGGACTCTGACTAAGCAGTTGGATGATCTGGATTTTGCTGATGACTTGGCTTTTCTGTCCCATGACCGTAATCAGATGCAGGACAAATTGAAAACACTCGATGAGAGGTCACAGCAATTGGGTCTGAAAATACACAGGGAAAAGACAAAGATAATGAGAATAAATGCAGGTAATGATAACAGGGTTGAATTTGAAGAAACACCAATACAAGATGTAGAATCGTACACATATCTTGGCAGCAATATAGACAAAGTTGGAGGGACAGACAGTGATATCAAACTCAGAATACAAAAAGCAAGAGGAGCTTTAATTGCATTGGGAAATATATGGAGATCAAGAGAAATCGGATCCAACACGAAAGTAAGGATCTTCAACTCAAATGTGAAGTCAGTCCTATTGTATAGCTCTGAGACATGGAGAACAACAAAGACAACAACCAAAAAGCTACAGACTTTCATAAATGGGTGCTTGCGTAGAATAGAGGGATTAAAATGGTATGACAAGGTTACCAACGTGGAACTGAGGACAAGAACTAGACAAGTGCCAGTGGAACAAGAGATGAGAAGACGATGGGATGGATAGGACACACACTGAGGAAACCTGTTGATAGCATTACAAGGCAGTCCTTGTTCTGGAACCCCCAGGGCAAGAGAGGCAGAGGTAGACCAAGAAGCACATGAAGAAGAGAGCTGGAAACAGAGGTGAAAATGATGAGGAGAACGTGGAAAGAACTTGAGATGAGAGGCACATGACAGGAGGACTTGGCATGAGTTTGTTGAAGACCTATGCTCTTTTGGGAGAGGAGGGTTGTGAAACAACAAAAATGATGTCTGTGTTAGCTTTATTAATGTATTAATGTTTTGGTAGAACAGTATCTTCAGAAAGTACATGTTTTGAAATATGCAGAGTATAGGAAATACAGGGAGACCCAACAACAAAGCAGCTACTTTTATCAATGATATAGATGGAGTGATAGGTGGAGCTAAGATGAAATGTAGATGGAGAAGAGACCTGGAGGCAGATATGAAAAGGGTATAGAAAATTTGGAAAGAACTAGAGTGGTTGGCAGAGGACAGAAGACCTCATCATGAACTAAGTGAAAGCCTGGTGTCACTCTAGGACAAGACATCATGAACTAAGTGAAAGCCTAGTGTCACTCTAGGACAAGACATCATGAACTAAGTGAAAGCCTGGTGTCACTCTAGGACAAGACACATGAAGACAAGACATCTGAACTAAGTGAAAGCCTAGTGTAGGAAAGCCTAGTGTCACTCTAGGACAAGACATCATGAACTAAGTGAAAGCCTAGTGTCGCTCTAGGACAAGACATCATGAACTAAGTGAAAGCCTAGTGTCACTCTAGGACAAGACATCATGAACTAAGTGAAAGCCTAGTGTCACTCTAGGACAAGACATCATGAACTAAGTGAAAGCCTAGTGTCACTCTAGGACAAGACATCATGAACTAAGTGAAAGCCTAGTGTCACTCTAGGACAAGACATCATGAACTAAGTGAAAGCCTAGTGTCACTCTAGGACAAGACATCATGAACTAAGTAAAAGCCAGTGTCGCTTCTAGGACAAGACATCATGAACTAAGTGAAAGCCTAGTGTCACTCTAGGACAAGACATCATGAACTAAGTGAAAGCCTAGTGTCACTCTAGGACAAGACATCATGAACTAAGTGAAAGCCTAGTGTCACTCTAGGACAAGACATCATGAACTAAGTGAAAGCCTAGTGTCACTCTAGGACAAGACATCATGAACTAATTAAAGCTTAGTGTCACTCTAGACAAGACATCATGAACTAAGTGAAAGCCTAGTGTCACTCTAGGACAAGACATCATGAACTAAGTGAAAGCCTAGTGTCACTCTAGGACAAGACATCATGAACTAAGTGAAAGCCTAGTGTCACTCTAGGACAAGACATCATGAACTAAGTGAAAGCCTAGTGTCACTCTAGGACAAGACATCATGAACTAAGTGAAAGCCTAGTGTCACTCTAGGACAAGACATCATGACTAAGAGCCTAGTGTCACTCTAGGACAAACTAAGTGAACTAAGTGAAAGCCTAGTGTCACTCTAGGACAAGACATCATGAACTAAGTGAAAGCCTAGTGTCACTCTAGGACAAGGACAAGACATCATGAACTAAGTGAAAGCCTAGTGTCACTCTAGGACAAGACATCATGAACTGAACTGAGTGAAAGCCTAGTGTCACTCTAGGACAAGACATCATGAACTAAGTGAAAGCCTAGTGTCACTCTAGGACAAGAAACATCATGAACATAAGTGAAAGCCTAGTGTCACTCTAGGACAAGACATCATGAACTAAGTGAAAGCCTAGTGTCACTCTAGGACAAGACATCATGAACTAAGTGAAAGCCTAGTGTCACTCTAGGACAAGACATCATGAACTAAGTGAAAGCCTAGTGTCACTCTAGGACAAGACATCATGAACTAAGTGAAAGCCTAGTGTCACTCTAGGACAAGACATCATGAACTAAGTGAAAGCCTAGTGTCACTCTAGGACAAGACATCATGAACTAAGTGAAAGCCTAGTGTCACTGTAGGACAAGACATCATGAACTAAGTGAAAGCCTAGTGTCACTCTAGGACAAGACATCATGAACTAAGTGAAAGCCTAGTGTGACTCTTGGACAAGACATCATGAACTAAGTGAAAGCCTAGTGTCACTCTAGGACAAGACATCATGAACTAAGTGAAAGCCTAGTGTCACTCTAGGACAAGACATCATGAACTAAGTGAAAGCCTAGTGTCACTCTAGGACAAGACATCATGAACTAAGTGAAAGCCTAGTGTCACTCTAGGACAAGACATCATGAACTAAGTGAAAGCCTAGTGTCACTCTAGGACAAGACATCATGAACTAAGTGAAAGCCTAGTGTCACTCTAGGACAAGACATCATGAACTAAGTGAAAGCCTAGTGTCACTCTAGGACAAGACATCATGAACTAAGTGAAAGCCTAGTGTCACTCTAGGACAAGACATCATGAACTAAGTGAAAGCCTAGTGTCACTCTAGGACAAGACATCATGAACTAAGTGAAAGCCTAGTGTGACTCTTGGACAAGACATCATGAACTAAGTGAAAGCCTAGTGTCACTCTAGGACAAGACATCATGAACTAAGTGAAAGCCTAGTGTCACTCTAGGACAAGACATCATGAACTAAGTGAAAGCCTAGTGTCACTCTAGGACAAGACATCATGAACTAAGTGAAAGCCTAGTGTCACTCTAGGACAAGACATGAACTAAGTGAAAGCCTAGTGTCACTCTAGGACAAGACATCATGAACTAAGTGAAAGCCTAGTGTCACTCTAGGACAAGACATCATGAACTAAGTGAAAGCCTAGTGTCACTCTAGGACAAGACATCATGAACTAAGTGAAAGCCTAGTGTCACTCTAGGACAAGACATCATGAACTAAGTGAAAGCCTAGTGTCACTCTAGGACAAGACATCATGAACTAAGTGAAAGCCTAGTGTCACTCTAGGACAAGACATCATGAACATCACTCTGTAGGACAAGACATCATGAAAGAGAAAGCCTAGTGTCACTCTAGGACAAGACATCATGAACTAAGTGAAAGCCTAGTGTCACTCTAGGACAAGACATCATGAACTAAGTGAAAGCCTAGTGTCACTCTAGGACAAGACATCATGAACTAAGTGAAAGCCTAGTGTCACTCTAGGACAAGACGTCATGAACTAAGTGAACTAAGTGAAAGCCTAGTGTCACTCTAGGACAAGACATCATGAACTAAGTGAAAGCCTAGTGTCACTCTAGGACAAGACATCATGAACTAAGTGAAAGCCTAGCGCCACACTAGGACAAGACATCAAGACATCATAAACTAAGGGAAAGCCTAGTGTCACTCTAGGACAAGACATCATGAACTAAGTGAAAGCCTAGTGTCACTCTAGGACAAGACATCATGAACTAAGTGAAAGCCTAGTGTCACTCTAGGACAAGACATCATGAACTAAGTGAAAGCCTAGTGTCACTCTAGGACAAGACATCATGAACTAAGTGAAAGCCTAGTGTCACTCTAGGACAAGACATCATTAACTAAGTGAAAGCCTAGAGCTAAGTGAAAGCCTAGTGTCACTCTAGGACAAGACATGAACTAAGTGAAAGCCTAGTGTCACTCTAGGACAAGACATGAACTAAGTGAAAGCCTAGTGTCACTCTAGGACAAGACATCATGAACTAAGAGAAAGCCTAGTGTCACCCTAGGACAAGACATCATGAACTAAGTGAAAGCCTAGTGTCACTCTAGGACAAGACATCATGAACTAAGTGAAAGCCTAGTGTCACTCTAGGACAAGATATCATGAACTAAGTGAAAGCCTAGTGTCACTCTAGGACAAGACATGAACTAAGTGAAAGCCTAGTGTCACTCTAGGACAAGACATCATGAACTAAGTGAAAGCCTAGTGTCACTCTAGGACAAGACATCATGAACTAAGTGAAAGCCTAGTGTCACTCTAGGACAAGACATCATGAACTAAGTGAAAGCCTAGTGTCACTCTAGGACAAGACATCATGAACTAAGTGAAAGCCTAGTGTCACTCTAGGACAAGACATCATGAACTAAGTGAAAGCCTAGTGTCACTCTAGGACAAGACATCATGAACTAAGTGAAAGCCTAGTGTCACTCTAGGACAAGACATCATTAACTAAGTGAAAGCCTAGTGTCACTCTAGGACAGGACATCATGAACTAAGTGAAAGCCTAGTGTCGCTCTAGGACAAGACATCATGAACTAAGTGAAAGCCTAGTGTCGCTCTAGGACAAGACATCATGAACTAAGTGAAAGCCTAGTGTCACTCTAGGACAAGACATCATGAACTAAGTGAAAGCCTAGTGTCACTCTAGGACAAGACATCATGAACTAAGTGAAAGCCTAGTGTGACTCTTGGACAAGACATCATGAACTAAGTGAAAAGTGTGACAAGACATCATGAACTAAGTGAAAGCCTAGTGTCACTCTAGGACAAGACATCATGAACTAAGTGAAAGCCTAGTGTCACTCTAGGACAAGACATCATGAACTAAGTGAAAGCCTAGTGTCGCTCTAGGACAAGACATCATGAACTAAGTGAAAGCCTAGTGTCGCTCTAGGACAAGACATCATGAACTAAGTGAAAGCCTAGTGTCGCTCTAGGACAAGACATCATGAACTAAGTGAAAGCCTAGTGTCGCTCTAGGACAAGACATCATGAACTAAGTGAAAGCCTAGTGTCACTCTAGGACAAGATATCATGAACTAAGTGAAAGCCTAGTGTCACTCTAGGACAAGACATCATGAACTAAGTGAAAGCCTAGTGTCACTCTAGGACAAGACATGAACTAAGTGAAAGCTTAGTGTCACTCTAGACAAGACATCATGAACTAAGTGAAAGCCTAGTGTCACTCTAGGATAAGACATCATGAACTAAGTGAAAGCCTAGTGTCACTGTAGGACAAGACATCATGAACTAAGTGAAAGCCTAGTGTCACTCTAGGACAAGACATCATGAACTAAGTGAAAGCCTAGTGTGACTCTTGGACAAGACATCATGAACTAAGTGAAAGCCTAGTGTCACTGTAGGACAAGACATCATGAACTAAGTGAAAGCCTAGTGTCACTCTAGGACAAGACATCATGAACTAAGTGAAAGCCTAGTGTCACTCTAGGACAAGACATCATGAACTAAGTGAAAGCCTAGTGTCGCTCTAGGACAAGACATCATGAACTAAGTGAAAGCCTAGTGTCACTCTAGGACAAGACATCATGAACTAAGTGAAAGCCTAGTGTCACTCTAGGACAAGACATCATGAACTAAGTGAAAGCCTAGTGTCACTCTAGGACAAGACATCATGAACTAAGTGAAAGCCTGGTGTCACTCTAGGACAAGACATCATGAACTAATTAAAGCTTAGTGTCACTCTAGACAAGACATCATGAACTAAGTGAAAGCCTAGTGTCACTCTAGGATAAGACATCATGAACTAAGTGAAAGCCTAGTGTCACTGTAGGACAAGACATCATGAACTAAGTGAAAGCCTAGTGTCATTCTAGGACAAGACATCATGAACTAAGTGAAAGCCTAGTGTGACTCTTGGACAAGACATCATGAACTAAGTGAAAGCCTAGTGTCACTCTAGGACAAGACATCATGAACTAAGTGAAACCCTAGTGTCACTCTAGGACAAGACATCATGAACTAACAAGGACAAGACATCATGAACTAAGTGAAAGCCTAGTGTCACTCTAGGACAAGACATCATGAACTAAGTGAAAGCCTAGTGTCACTCTAGGACAAGACATCATGAACTAAGTGAAAGCCTAGTGTCACTCTAGGACAAGACATCATGAACTAAGTGAAAGCCTAGTGTCACTCTAGGACAAGACATCATGAACTAAGTGAAAGCCTAGTGTCCCTCTAGGACAAGACATCATGAACTAAGTGAAAGCCTAGTCTGACTCTTGGACAAGACATCATGAACTAAGTGAAAGCCTAGTGTCACTCTAGGACAAGACATCATGAACTGAGTGAAAGCCTAGTGTCACTCTAGGACAAGACATGAACTAAGTGAAAGCCTAGTGTCACTCTAGGACAAGACATGAACTAAGTGAAAGCCTAGTGTCACTCTAGGACAAGACATGAACTAAGTGAAAGCCTAGTGTCACTCTAGGACAAGACATCATGAACTAAGTGAAAGCCTAGTGTCACTCTAGGACAAGACATCATGAACTAAGTGAAAGCCTAGTGTCACTCTAGGACAAGACATCATGAACTAAGTGAAAGCCTAGTGTCACTCTAGGACAAGATATCATGAACTAAGTGAAAGCCTAGTGTCACTCTAGGACAAGACATGAACTAAGTGAAAGCCTAGTGTCACTCTAGGACAAGACATCATGAACTAAGTGAAAGCCTAGTGTCACTCTAGGACAAGACATCATGAACTAAGTGAAAGCCTAGTGTCACTCTAGGACAAGACATCATGAACTAAGTGAAAGCCTAGTGTCACTCTAGGACAAGACATCATGAACTAAGTGAAAGCCTAGTGTCACTCTAGGACAAGACATCATGAACTAAGTGAAAGCCTAGTGTCACTCTAGGACAAGACATCATGAACTAAGTGAAAGCCTAGTGTCACTCTAGGACAAGACATCATGAACTAAGTGAAAGCCTAGTGTCACTCTAGGACAAGACATCATGAACTAAGTGAAAGCCTAGTGTCACTCTAGGACAAGACATCATGAACTAAGTGATAGCCTAGTGTCACTCTAGGACAAGACACACCTTAAGTAAACTTACAAAACTGTCGTTTTTCTGGAATCCCCAAGGTAAGAGAAATAAAAGAAGAGCTACAGAAACAAGGAGAAGGGAACTGGAGGCAGGCATGACAAGGTTAAAGAAGACATGAACAGACAGTGACTACATCATCATGTACCTTATTGCTTGCATAGGAAGCATGAAGGCACCAATGCAGCTAGTCCCCTTACAGGCAGTCTGCACCAAGCATTCACATGCACTTCCTATCATAGCAGATTGTTTTACATGGTGAGGTTGCCAGCCTCTCATATTAACCACCTTTTACGACATGCCTGAGGGAGCACTAGTCTTATTCTTTCTCTGTCGTGATCAGCGACCCCTGGCAACTACATGGGTCACTGACAACATGGCACAATACATAGAGGCTTGGTGGGAATTTCCTGAAGGCTTATGCATGAAAATATAGTGAATGCATTATAGGGAGAAGCAGAGTAGGAGAAACAGACTGTCTATAGGCTAATCAAAATACAGTACCTGCAGGATTTGAAAGCCATACTAATGGTACAATTGTTTTCAATGCTTTCTTTTCTGTTCTTAGACATTTCTAGAACTAATATGCCTTTTTGTTATTGTCTGTTGCATTTATCCTAGTATAAAATTGACCAGTTATCTTTTCAAAATGTTTTAGGGAACTGAAGTGTGTCGTTGTGGATGTGGACTATCGACTTCCCCCTGAGCACAAGTTTCCAGCCATGTTTGATGACGGGAAAGCTGTTGTCAGATGGGTCTTAATGAACAAGTCTCTAGTTGGTTAGTTTCAGTGGTACATTGTAGATACATTTGTATTAATGTAATTAGATGTTTGAACTGAGTTGTTTGGAGAATTTGTGGAGGAGAATGATGAAATATTGAGGTCTTCTGGTTAGAATGCAGTTGGGCTAACTAGCAGAATGAGCCTTCTATTCATGTTAGATCAGATTATATACTTTCATCACATCAAAGGCTAGTTGGAATGGATCACCATTTTCTATCTTTTGCCTTGGCAACTAGTGAAGAAAATTGGGTGCCATCACAACTCAGCATATCATAGGTGGCAGATAGTTTAAATCTTCCAGATAGCTGCTGAATAAGTGTTTACCCAGTAAGCAGATGTGGACAAACTGGTGGCAATAAATGAAAATGAGGGGGTAGTGAATGGCACTGTTATCTCTATAGAATGCCTCTTATGCTTACTGAAATGATTGTGAGGGAAATGGAAGGTGCCATAAAACTTCTGAAGTCCCCGCTGCCTTGTGAGTTGTCGCTGCTCCAAAGGCTAGTGGATAACCCTGTAAACACATCCCAGTAGGCAACAGAAAACCAATAGTAACCCTCAAGAACAATTATGTTCCAAGGGTTATCTCCAAGAACATGCATGGGGCATATCTCAAGTCATCCTTATATGACTTACAGCTAAGCCGCAATGCTATAATATACAGATGTGGAAGTGAACCTGTCTGTGAGGCTAATTACACCCTCATTGACTCTTGAAATCATCCACACACTTCCAGGAATTTCCCCTGTGATGAAACTTTTTGATAACCCAGCATTGCACACTAAGCTTGGAGGAGTCACTTGAGCCCCAGATGGAACTTTGGCTTTTACCTGGTTGGCTGCATACAGGAAGATCTCACTGTGGACATGATAGGCAAGGGGAGCTGAGAGGTGACAATTCCTTGGGAGAGACCAGAACCAGAGCACAGTATTTTAGCTCTACATATGTGGAGAGCCTCCGTGGATGGCGGGGAATGCAAGTATACCACACGCTTCTTCGTCTTGACTTGGGACCCAATGTGATGATCTTTTAAATGCAAGCCAAGCTGGAGAAACTGGAGCTCATGACTTCAACTCAACATGTTTTGGAATGGCAGAAAAGCCACAGGAAAAGCCTAGATTTACAGTGTAGATAATATCAAGTAGTTTTCAACCTGGTATTGGCTGCAGCAGAGTGAGAAGCTGAACAGCCCTAGTTAAACAAAAACAACAAATCTCCAAGAACACTATGGCAGGTGTAAGAAATCAACGTGAGAACTGTTGGAGAGCATTTAAACAATTGAGATATATGGAGGGACATGAAAGACTACACCTCAACAAACGCCACTTGACTTGACAGAACACTGACATTATTTCATGTCCATCTCTTGGTGCTTCCTTTCCACTTAAACAAATGGTTGTTCTGTTGCCTTGAACCTTTTTTTCCATTATTTGATCATTATGTCAGACAAAGCCAACCTAAATAACATCTGGAAATCTTCCCAGTTCAAAACGAACACCAAATTAAATTATATGTGAGAGTTGCATACTTTCTGTACTTCTGTGCAGTGGAGAATGCTGGAGAGCAATAGAAAAAGCAATGTCCAACTTGTTAGCTTTCCATAGAACCTGCTTAAGAAAAATTCTCATTCCATCACCAACCCAAGAACTGTTTACCAAGAGCAATCAAGAAGATAATAAACATCGTTATAATAGGTAGACACTTGAGTAGGGTTGGCCATGTCCTCAGAAGAGACCCTGACACCATCACAAGAACTGCCGTGCTTTGGACTCCATAAGGAAGGCGAAAGAGGGGCAGACCAAAAGACAGTTTGGTGGAGAAATGTAGAGGCTGAGATGAAAAGGATAAATCAAGGCTGGCACACTGTATGATGGATGGCTATGGGTCGAGCTAAGTACAGAAAGAGTGTGTTGCTGCCCTACAAAATGCCACTAGGCATGATAATCACTAACTGCTCTGTCAGTCAGTGGCTAAGGATCCAAGGAGAAGAAGAAGTGAGACAAAAGGCATAAAGAACGTAACAGCAAACATTCATCAAGTGGTTCAGGCAAATAAGAAAATCACCTGATCATCACCCAGGCTGTGTACATAAAAATTTACACTTTTTTTGGGTCACTTTTGACATGGCCACGAGATATTGGTCATCGGGAGACAGTACAATTTTACACATTCAAGGTTACGAGCCTTCCATATAGTGGTGGTCAGTTAAACCAGGGGGAGGATGATCGAGCAGCAGTTAACCAAGGCCAGATTGTGTATGTACTATATTATAGCTTCATATTTGTCTTCTACACAGCTGTTATGAGTTCATATATATCTTATGCTTAGGTGGCGAAAATGACAGTAAAGTGGGCGTTATTGGACCTGGTGCTGGAGGAGGCAACCCAACCCATTATAGTCAGACCCCATCCTACATTCTACCAAGTGTTTCACCCCCAATCCCCATGTCACCCCAAAAAAAATTATGAACACCACAAATACACCACCCTCCCCTCATACCCCTTTCCACACCCCTTTGGATACCAACCAAAACCAAAAACCCCCCATAGGTAAACCACCCCCCACCCCCCCACACACTACAACATGCTCACCCCCAAAACCCCACCCCCACACCCCCCCCACACCACCCCCACCCCCACCCCACACACCCCACCACCAACACCCCACACCCAAAAACAACCAACACACCCCCCCAACCCCCACCCTACCCCCCCCAACACCCCCCACCCCCCCCCCCCCCACCCCAACCCCCCCCAACAAACAACCACACACAACCCACCACCCCCACCCCCACAACCCAACCTCACCCCCACCCACCCCCCCCAACCACAACACCCCAACACCCAACCACCCACCCCCCCCCCACCCCACAACCAACACCACCCCCAAAAACACCAAAAAACCACCCCCAACAGTAACACCAAAACCTACCAACCCAAACCAACACCCCCCACCCCCCCACCCACAACCACCCAACACCCCCCCCACCCCCCCCAACCACCAACCCCCCCCCAACAATTGATCTACACCCATCACCCCCCTAATAACACCCCCCACCCCCCACAAACAACAACAACCCAACCCCCCCACCCACCCCCACAAACCCACCAAACCCACCCAAAACACATACCACCCCCCCCACCCCACCAACACAACACAAAACACCCCCCCCCCCCACCTCATCCACAACACCCCAACCCACCCCAACCCCCAAAAATCACAACCCACCCCCCCCATACCCATCCAGCCAACACCCACCCCCCCCAAATCTGGTAATCCCGTTCAGCCCCTCCCCTCCCCCCCCCCACCTCACCCAACCAAACCAACCCACCCCCCAACCCACCACCCCTCACCAACACAACAATCCTCTTCCCCCCATTCCTAACACCTCCATCCTCTCATCCCAAAATAAACCAACTACCCCAATACCCACAAATCTACTCATACCCATCACCCTCCCCCCATCCTCCCACAACCCAACTACCCCACAAACCCTCACCATCAAACGCCTCCACCTAAACATTCTCCCTACCCATCCCAAAACCCCCCACCACTTAAACACCCATACCCCCCCACTCCAATTCCCCCAATAACCCCACCCAACCACCCCCCCCCAACCCACAACCCCCATAAATTTCTCTCCTTAATACACCCCAAACCAACCCCACACCCACCCCCACCCCCCCCCCCCAACCCACCCCCATCCAAATTTCCCACAACCCAACACCACCCTTAACCCCCATAAACCCAACCACCACCCCCCCCCACCCCCCCCCCCCACCCCCCCCCCAATCCCCCCCACCCAAACCCCCCCAACCCCCCTCACCCCCCCCCTTGAACAAGGAACCACCTGAGACACAATTGAATGTTCCTGAGGCTGAAAACGATCTAGATGTTAATACAGACATTCCACGAAAAGAAGAAATCATGACAGCAATCAAAGGGTTAAAGAATGGAAAAGCTCCTGGCCATGATAACTTAAATGCAGAGCTATTTAAGACAGACCCTGAGCTAGCAGCAGAACTATTAGAACCACTATTTGCACAAGTCTGGAAAACAGGGACAACACCAACAGAGTGGAACAAAGGAATAATTGTCAAATTGCCCAAGAAGGGAGATCGTGCAGACTGCAATAATTGGAGAGGAATCACTCAGTTCCCATCAAAATACTAGGCAGGATAATTATACAGAGAATTTCGAAAGCAGTAGACCACAAACTGAGGAAAGAACAAGCAGGATTTAGAAAGAACAGAAGATGTGTAGATCATATATTTACCCTCAGGAACATTATAGAGCAGTGCTCAAAATGGCAAAGACAGCTGTACATTAATTTCGTTGATTGTGAAAAGGCTTTTGACAGTATACATAGGGACAGTTTATGGAAAATACTGAGGGCTTATGGAATTCCAAGCTGCATAGTGTCAATCATAAAAAGCCTCTATGCCAACTTTACGTGTAGCGTTGGGCAGAGCAACCTAACCTTTGAGGTGAAGACAGGAGTACGACAGGGATGCCCCTTATCAACCATTCTATTTTTAACAGTCATAGACTAGGTGATGCGCCAGACAACAGAGGGCAATCCAAGAGGAATAAGATGGACTACAATTTCTACATTGGAAGACCTGGAATATGCAGATGACATTGCACTACTAGCACATTCACATCAACACATCCAGGAAAAAACGAATGATAAGTATAGCCAGCAGGTGGGCTTGAACATCAATCTAAAGAAGTCAGAGGTCATGACGCTCAATGTGAGAAGCCCTGAGCCAATATCAGTAAGGAATCAGCAACTGGTACAGACAGACACCTTGACATACCTAGGATGCATAGTAACACCAGACGGCGGAGCAAGCAAAGACATCAACAACAGAATGAACAAAGCAAGAACAGCCTTTTTTAGCCTAAACAACATCTGGAAGTCCTCTCAGTACAGCACAAGCACAAAATTAAGATTATATCAGAGCTGTGTGCTTTCTGTGCTTCTCTATGGTGCAGAATGCTGGAGAGTTACAGAGAAGGAAATGTCGAAATTGTCCTCTTTTCACACAACATGCCTAAGAAAGATTCACCAAATCTTTTGGCCGAATACCATCACCACCCAAGATCTGCTTATTCGGAGCAAGCAAGAGGACATGCACACCATCATAGCTGGCAGACGCTGGAGTTGGGTTGGCCATGTCCTCAGAAGAGACCCTGATGCCATCACAAGAACAGCTATGCTATGGACCCCTGAAGGAAAACGAAAGAGAGGCCGACCAAAAACAACTTGGCGGAGGACTGTAAAGGCTGAGATGCAAAGAATGAACCAGAGTTGGGGCACTGTACGAAGGATGGCCACCGACCGAGCAAAGTGGAATCAATTTGTTGTTGCCCTACAAGACGCCAGTAGGCGTGATGGCCACTGACTGCTTTGACGGTCGGCGGCTAAGGATCAAGATGGGATTATGTGACCATCTGTGGCATACATTATGTCCTTAACAATTTACATCGTTGTTGTCACTAATGTCATATCTTTTTGTCTGCTTATTGTCCAAGCTTTGTATACATCAAGTAATTTAGGCTTTATGTGACATATTTATGGGAGTAGTTGTTGGTGTTCCTGTACTGAATTTATGAGATTTTGAGTTTATTTTTGCAATATATTGTGAACTGTTTGCAGATTCTGGTGTACCCACTGGTGGACTGGAGGTGCCAGGGAGCAAGTTTTGATGAATTTGAATTTCCTGGGAGCAACGTCAACTTGTCTGAGAATATAAGAAAGTGGGTTGTTTTTTTTGGAGTATTCTTGTTACTGTCATAGTCAGAATGTGCAAGGTGAACCACTTGTCATCACATTCTCACTTCAGTGATCCATCATGATTACCACCATCACTTTCTGTGTGTACTCACTGTGAAATATGGGTCCACAACTGGAATGAAGTCAGTACTATTATATGGCTCTGAAACATGGAGAACAACAAAGACAACAACCAAAAAGCTACAGACTTTCATAAATGGGTGCTTGCGTAGAACAGAGGGATTAAAATGGTATGACAAGGTTACCAACGTAGAACTGATGACAAGAACTAGACAAGTGCCATTGGAACAAGAGATGAGAAGAAGGCGATGGATAGGACACACACTGAGGAATCCTGTTGATAGCATTACAAGGCAGTCCTTGTTCTGGAACCCCCAGGGCAAGAGAGGCAGAGGTAGACCAAAAAGCACATGGAGAAGAGAGCTGGAAACAGAGGTGAAAATGATAAGGAGAACGTGGAAAGAACTTGAGATGATGGCACGTGACAGGAGGACTTGGCATGTGTTTGTTGAAGGCCTATGCTCCTTTTGGAGTGGAGGGTTATGATGATGACTGGAGATGGTCCCCTTGTGGAAGTTCACAGCACATGATCTTTAAGCAATGGTTGTTGTAGTCATTAATTTGACAAGTGATGTTGCCAGTCCCATACAGAAAGCAGTAGTCTGTCTTATACTTTGTCTCATGTATTTTGTAGTGGTCTCTAAGGACAACGAATGCACTTTGTTTGTTTGTTTGTTTGTTCTCCTTAGAGACCACTGGGAAATACATGGAATAACTCTAGTGAATATGTTAACTTATTCATCATTACACTCAGATGCCATGCCGAGCGACGTAGATGGTCATTTACCAATACCAGGTGAACAAGATATGTGGAGGAGGCTGTGGCATTAGATAGGATACACAATGAGAAAAACCAGCTGGTAGCATAACAAGGCAGTTCCTGTTGTGGCTTATATTTGTTGAAGGTTTATGCTGTACAGAGAGCTGACAATTTATGTCTGTATGTCTCATTTTTTTTTAAATGCTGCACGTGCCAGGGCTGTTCAGCTGTTTATTGTTACATTATTATTTATACTTATTATATTAGTTTCTCCTGATGACAAGGCAGTTTTAGTGCAACAACTCTTTGTCAGTGGAATAAGAAAGTTCTTCAGTGTTATATAGAACCAGTTCTTACATACGGAAGTGAGTCATGGACAATTAGTATACAAGTAAGAAAAGCAGTACAGGCCACAGAGATGTAGTTTTACAGAAGAATGTTAAAAATACCATGGGCAGCTAAAACAAGTAATAAGGATGTCCTGAAAGAGACCAGTGCACAAAGGGAGCTTATTCCTCAGTTTAGAAGGAAGCTTATTCCTCAGTTTAGAAGGAAGCTTATTCCTCAGTTTAGAAGGAAGCTTATTCCTCAGTTTAGAAGGAAGCTTCTTCCTCAGTTTAGAAGGAAGCTTATTCCTCAGTTTAGAAGGAAGCTTATTCCTCAGTTTAGAAGGAAGCTTATTCCTCAGTTTAGAAGGAAGCTTATTCCTCAGTTTAGAAGGAAGCTTATTCCTCAGGTTAGAAGGAAGCTTATTCCTCAGTTTAGAAGGAAGCTTATTCCTCAGTTTAGAAGGAAGCTTATTCCTCAGGTTAGAAGGAAGCTTATTCCTCAGGTTAGAAGGAAGCTTATTCCTCAGTTTAGAAGGAAGCTTATTCCTCAGTTTAGAAGGAAGCTTATTCCTCAGTTTAGAAGGAAGATTATTCCTCAGGTTAGAAGGAAGCTTATTCCTCAGTTTAGAAGGAAGCTTCTTCCTCAGTTTAGAAGGAAGCTTCTTCCTCAGTTTAGAAGGAAGCTTCTTCCTCAGTTTAGAAGGAAGCTTCTTCCTCAGTTTAGAAGGAAGCAATCCACTTTCTTTGGGCATGTTATGAGAAGAAGGAAGCTGGAGTACATCCTGGCAACAGGAAAGATTGAAGAAAAAAGAGGTAAAGGATGACGAAGAGAGAAGATTCTAGACAGTTTGACATCATGGCGTGGAAAGCAGTTAACAACAGAATTGATCAGTAGTACTGTAGACAGGAAGTTATGGAGAGACATGATTACCTGCACCACCAGGCATGGTACTTGATGATGATAATGAGACCCAGCCATGTTACCAGCAAATTTTCCATCCTTTCCATTACATTATTGTATATGTAGGTGTAAGTAGCAACACATGATGATGTGCCTGATTTAATACTAAGCTTGATTATTTCCTTGTTGTTTCTAATGTTGCCTAAAGTGCTTTCACTTTAAATTCAATGCACCATTATCATGGCAGTTGACTGACCTCTTTCATAGCGCTTTATTTCGTCCAGTTTTTGATCCAGTGTTTTGGATTTTCTGGCACATTTTCCCACACTGTTGTGCTATAGTGTACAGAGAATTAGAGGCCATAGTTAATTTATTAATTTCACTAATAATATTAAGTAATAATTAAAATTACACAATTTAGCATCTGTCAGTTCAATCTATATGAAATACACAAGTATACTAGCAGATTGATGAAACACAGAGCGCTTAGGTCACGGTCTTTACAGCGAGACTGAAAATCGGAATCAAAGTCACTTGGATGATATCATTGTCTTGTACTTGCTGTCCAGTTCACACATAAAATACTGTAAAAATGTCTTAATAATGAGTTGCATAACTTCGAGTTTAGTGCATAAAGAAAACAAAAATGCCTTGAAAAAGGTACACGTATGATTGAATTCACGTAAATTAAACTTGTATGGACACAGAACTACCTGTACCACCCACAGAACTACCTGTACCACCCACAGAACTACCTGTTCCACCAAATAGCTCCCTGTAGTTCCCAGGGGTCTCTGAGGAGACAAAGATAGAGTAGACTACTGATTTCTTAGGCATGTCGCATTAGGTGATTTATATGAGGTGATTTATATGAGGCTGGCTACCTCATAATATAAAACAGATTTCTACAGAAATCACTTTTACAAGAGAATTTGAGTGCCTTGTGCAGGCTTCCTGCCAGGAGGACCAGCTGCAGTGTTGGCTTCATACTCTGTAGGGAACCCAAAATGAACATGATGGTTGTTATGATTAAAATTTATAACGATTATGTCGGTAAAATAGTTGGCTCGACAGGGCTCCTTTTCTTTTAATTTTATACGGACTTACTTATTAATAAAGGAAGTGACGTCATGCCGATATGGTGTAGAGGCAGACGCGAACATTTTGAAGCAGAAGTGATGCGGCTTGTGTTTGAATGTGAGCGGATGTATGTGTATTGAGCTCATGCAGTATACTGTGTTTTTCCTGCATCATTCCATCACCTGGACATCAATATACTTAGTTGAGGTGTCCCTGGTTTATTATATTCAGGAAATGTATATCTGTTCATGAAGATGTCCAATGGACTATGAAAAATAAAGTTTGTATGATTGCCATTGACCAGCGTTTGATAGTGAACGGACTGGACAACTACTTATTACTGCATTTGCCTTTCAGCGAGAACTGATTTCATGGAGCTTTGTGTCAAGTATAATTTTTTTTTTTTTTCCGTACGCCCGCTAATACTCGAGGCGAAATCTCAGGTTATTATTAATGTCTAACCTGACATTGATTTTACGTGAGTATCCCTTTTCTCGTACAGAGACAGGTGTCCCTCGCCATTCAGGCAGATACTCGCCGATTTCGGAGGTACCCATTACAGCTGGGTCGGCTCAGGAGCCGCCAATCCCTGGTCGATGACACTTCTTCAAATGTCCTCGCCAGGTCTCGAGTTAATCCAGTCCAAATCCCGGTCGACGAAAAATCCTCAAATGCCGTCGCCCGGGTTTGATCCTGAATCACCCAGTCGCCAGAGCGGTGTTGTAACCACTACGCTAGCGCGGCTCCCTCAAGTATAATAAACTACATATTTGTGAATTGTGAAGGAGGTGTTTATCAGCTCACTTCAGTTATGCTGATTCGTGTTGTTGGACTATCCCCTTGTGTATACTTTGGCCACGGAGACCTTCTCCGGAACTTTAATTAATATGACATGCATCAATGATACCACCAAAAAACACACTAGTCAATGGAATATTTATAATTGCAGACAGAATGCTAGAACATTTGTTCACTATCTAGATCCTTTGATCTAAAACAAAAACAAAATTTTAAAAAGTCAAGGCGGATAACTATCATTATTATAATCACTACCTTTCAGCTCCCTAAGAAAGAATTGGCCCTCATGACAAGCCTTTCTGTACTGTTTCATTTTATCAAGATCTTTCCATGAATGTCTGCACTTCTTGTCTTCATGTGTTTTTTAGTCTTGCTGTACCTCTTTTATCC
This sequence comes from Oreohelix idahoensis, assembly GCA_024509875.1. NCBI lineage: Eukaryota > Metazoa > Mollusca > Gastropoda > Stylommatophora > Oreohelicidae > Oreohelix > Oreohelix idahoensis. Next base: position 1,098,619 of record JAMPIV010001436.1, read on the forward strand.
AGGGGGAATAAATACTGTGTTATAATGCTTTTAGCAGTTATCCTATGTGTCCTATCCAGCACCAGGGTCTTCCTCTCATCTCTTGTAAAAAGTAGAGCAGATAGAGAATGAAGATCATAACGAATTGCTAGTAGGGTGCCATCACATAGTCTTGGGCCCATGGGCCTACAGACCACATCCCTGTGCTTCTTTCTCCCTAAATAGCTGTGACTATTGAACCAGTTCCATATTTACTGTATCAATCAGTGAATGAAGTTTATGCTGTCATCACGTGCTTGTTGTTCTGTTGATGCAGGAATGTAGAAACAAGCATCAGGTCTGAAGCTGACAAGACCAGTGTTAGAGCATCACCACTGCTGCGCAAGGACTTTACTTGTCTGCCACCAACTCTTCTGCTCATTGCAGACGTTGACCCTTTGAAAGATTCTAATTATGGTAACCATTTGTTCCTTATTTATTTCTTATTTTTTTATACTTTGAATTCAAAATGCATGGGGTATTAATGTACATGTGCATAATTGTCTAACTATGAACATTTCTTTATGTTTTAATAACATTTTTTGCAGTGAATTTCACAAGCTCGGAAACAGCCAATTTTCATTTGCTTTTCTTATGAGATGTAAGTTCTGAATGTCGTTTATCAATGACTTTTTGTTACTCCCTGTGGAGCTTGATGCTACCACTACAGCTATGTCCTTGCAGGAAGCCTGCATCATAACATTCATGTGCTCCAGCAGTGGTGCTGTCTGTAACAGTAGGTTTGACATGATGAGGTTGCCATTCCCATGCACAACCTCTTAAACCTCCCTGACAAGCCAATAGCCTTATTCTTTCTTGGTCTTCTCAAAGACAACACCCCCCAGGAGGTACACAGATGAAGTTTTGTTGAATGTTTACAATTAAAATGTGTAAGGGTTGTTGTTTATATTCTTTCTAGATTTTTTGTTTTGTTTCTTGGGTTAAAATGTTTTATTCTCCATTTCTAATTTCTTTCATTTTGACTTTTCTTTAATGTGTTGATAACAATCCTTCTTCATTTATGACTTCCTGCGTTCAAACTTAGCTTTCTTGCATTTACTCTTGTCCAATTTTTACTTTAGTCATATACAAAATCAATGAGGAATACAATATCAAGGGATGTTTCTGTTTCAGAGTTCAAGGCCAAAATGAAAGCTGCCAATGTAGTCTGTGACAGTAAACTGATAAAGAGTGCCATCCACGGTTTCTTTTCCCTCCCAGGTTTGTTTTAGCTTTCACGTCCTTGACCAGGTTGTTAAAATAAACATTTAAAATTAGAAGAGAAAGGAACTTTAATGTAAAGTAGTAATCTATTGACTAATGATAGTCTTCAAAGAAATGGTATTCTGTTAATGTAATATCAGCAAAACAGCAGAGTTTAACCACATAACTCATAACAAAGCTGCAGTTAATAATGATATTCTGTTAAATTTACATGAATTAGGCAGCATAAGGTGGTTATAAAACTTTGCCAAAACTCCTGTTAACATTAATGTTTTCACACAACTTTGCATGTAAAAACAACATTTCTGGAATTAACAAAAAATTCTTTCCACTATTTACTGTACTGGGGAGGTGTACAGTATTTTTTTTTACTTAGCAATGAAAGTACACACTGCCAGAATTGCAAGACCTGTTGCAGTCCACTTCTTGGTAGGGGAATATTATTGATCTTCCATTTGGTAGCTGCTATACTACGAAGGTGTGCTGTGTCCCTTTTTCTTCTTATGTGAACGATTTCGTATGTCATCTTGAATGTGCTTGAAGGTCTTGTTGGCAGAGTAGATGGGATTGTTACTTGATGCAGCATTTATTAGATCCACTGTCATCTTTGTTTTTGATTCTGCAGAATTACAGTGCTTGAATATTCTGATCCAGGGCCATTTATTCTGTAGGGTATTGATGGGATGACACCTCCGTCTGGTATGTCGTGGGAGGTGACTTTTATGAGGTTTTGCACGTAAAATAAAGTGCTACAGGAATAATCTCTGCAAAGGCGCATCAGTGCTTTAATGTGATCTTCCCATAAGGTGATCATCTGCAATAGTGACTGTACTACATCAGGGGTGAAAAGGGAAATAATGGTGGTAATTTATTAAGTACCCCGTAACACCATCACCAGAACCGCTATGCAGTAGATTCCAGAAGGAAAGTGAAAACAAGTCTGCCCCAAAAGCCACCTGGTGGAGAACTGTGGGAGCTAAAACTAGGGCACCACACGAAGGATGGCTGCTAACTGAGCAAAGTGTAGACAAATTTGATGCTGCCATGCAAGACACTACCAGGCGTGATGGTCACTGAGTGTTTTGTCAGTCAGCAACCAAGGACCAGAAGATATATTAAGTGTTGCCCTGTGTGTAGCTGCCAGGAGACAAAGATATATTAAGTGTTGCCCTGTGTGTAGCTGCCAGGAGACAAAGATATATTAAGTGTTGCCCTGTGTGTAGCTGCCAGGAGACAAAGATATATTAAGTGTTGTCCTGTGTGTAGCTGCCAGGAGACAAAGATATATTAAGTGTTGCCCTGTGTAGCTGCCAGGAGACAAAGATATATTAAGTGTTGTCCTGTGTAGCTGCCAGGAGACAAAGATATATTAAGTGTTGCCCTGTGTAGCTGCCAGGAGACAAAGATATATTAAGTGTTGTCCTGTGTGTAGCTGCCAGGAGACAAAGATATATTAAGTGTTGTCCTGTGTGTAGCTGCCAGGAGACAAAGATATATTAAGTGTTGTCCTGTGTGTAGCTGCCAGGAGACAAAGATATATTAAGTGTTGCCCTGTGTGTAGCTGCCAGGAGACAAAGATATATTAAGTGTTGCCCTGTGTGTAGCTGCCAGGAGACAAAGAAAGAATATGACTACTACTCCCTCAGGCGTGTTACATGAGACAAGTATGAGGGTACATATGGGGGGCTGGCAACCTTATCATATAAAACAGATTGCTACAGAACACCTGCTTCAAGAGGAGGTGAATGATTTGGTGCATACTTGCTGCAGTGGTGGCTCCGTGCTCCATAGGGAGCAGAAGGCGAACTATAGTAATACTGAGTGGGCTGTTAAACCTTTGAATTTGTTAGTGTACGGCTCGGCGCTGCTATATCTTGTTTCAACCAGTGGCTGTAGATGTGTAATCTATTCCATTTCTTTAGTGGGTGTTCCAACTTGGTCTTTTAATTCTCTTAAATTGTTCTTAACATTACAGTACTGCCACTGGACTTGCAGAATGGTATTCTTATGTCCATATATTCAGTTAATAATCATCAAGATTGTGTGAGATGAGATCTTATAGTGCTAACGTCATCGTGACTGTGTAATCTCAGATCTAATAGTGTTAATCTCATCATGACAGTAATCTCAGATCTAGTAGTGTTAATCTCATCATGACTATGCTCAGATCTAGTAGTGTTAACCTCATCATGACGGTGATCTCAGATCTAATAGTGTTAACCTCATCATGACTGTAATCTCAGATCTAGTTGTGTTAACCTCATCATGACTATGCTCAGATCTAGTAGTGTTAATCTCATCATGACTATGCTCAGATCTAGTAGTGTTAACCTCATCATGACGGTGATCTCAGATCTAATAGTGTTAACCTCATCATGACTGTAATCTCAGATCTAGTTGTGTTAACCTCATCATGACTATGCTCAGATCTAGTAGTGTTAATCTCATCATGACTATGCTCAGATCTAGTAGTGTTAACCTCATCATGACGGTGATCTCAGATCTAATAGTGTTAACCTCATCATGACTGTAATCTCAGATCTAGTTGTGTTAACCTCATCATGACTATGCTCAGATCTAGTAGTGTTAATCTCATCATGACTATGCTCAGATCTAGTAGTGTTAACCTCATCATGACGGTGATCTCAGATCTAATAGTATTAACCTCATCATGACTGTAATCTCAGATCTAGTTGTGTTAACCTCATCATGACTATGCTCAGATCTAGTAGTGTTAACCTCATCATGACTATGCTCAGATCTAGTAGTGTTAACCTCATCATGACGGTGATCTCAGATCTAATAGTGTTAACCTCATCATGACTGTAATCTCAGATCTAGTAGTGTTAACCTCATCATGACTGTAATCTCAGATCTAGTAGTGTTAACCTCATCATGACTGTAATCTCAGATCTAGTAGTGTTAACCTCATCATGACTGTAATCTCAGATCTAGTAGTGTTAACCTCATCATGACTGTAATCTCAGATCTAGTAGTGTTAACCTCATCATGACTGTAATCTCAGATCTAGTTATGTTAACCTCATCATGACTGTAATCTCAGATCTAATAGTGTTAACCTCATCATGACTGTAATCTCAGATCTAGTAGTGTTAACCTCATCATGACTGTAATCTCAGATCTAGTAGTGTTAACCTCATCATGACTGTAATCTCAGATCTAGTAGTGTTAACCTCATCATGACAGTAATCTCAGATCTAGTAATGTTAACCTCATCATGACTGTAATCTCAGATCTAGTAGTGTTAACCTCATCATGACTGTAATCTCAGATCTAGTAGTGTTAACCTCATCATGACTGTAATCTCAGATCTAGTAGTGTTAACCTCATCATGACTGTAATCTCAGATCTAATAGTGTTAACCTCATCATGACAGTAGTAGTAGTGTTAACCTCATCATGACCACCCTCACAGCTAGACAGTAATCTCAGGTCTAATAGTTAACCTCATCATGACTGTAATCTCAGATCTAGTAGTGTTAACATCATCATGACTGTAATCTCAGATCTAGTAGTGTTAACCTCATCATGACAGTAATCTCAGATCTAATAGTTAACCTCATCATGACTGTAATCTCAGATCTAGTAGTGTTAACATCATCATGACTGTAATCTCAGATCTAGTAGTGTTAACCTCATCATCATGACTAATAGTTAACCTCTCATGACTGTAATCTCAGAGCTAGTAGTGTTAACCTCATCATGACTGTAATCTCAGATCTAATAGTGTTAACCTCATCATGACAGTAATCTCAGATCTAGTAGTGTTAACCTCATCATGACAGTAATCTCAGATCTAATAGTTAACCTCATCATGACTGTAATCTCAGATCTAGTAGTGTTAACCTCATCATGACTGTAATCTCAGATCTAGTAGTGTTAACCTCATCATGACAGTAATCTCAGATCTAATAGTTAACCTCATCATGACTGTAATCTCAGATCTAGTAGTGTTAACCTCATCATGACTGTAATCTCAGATCTAGTAGTGTTAACCTCATCATGACAGTAATCTCAGATCTAGTAGTGTTAACCTCATCATGACTGTAATCTCAGATCTAGTAGTGTTAACCTCATCATGACAGTAATCTCAGATCTAGTAGTGTTAACCTCATCATGACAGTAATCTCGACAGTAATCTCAGATCTAATAGTTAACCTCATCATGACAGTAATCTCAGATCTAGTAGTGTTAACATCATCATGACTGTAATCTCAGATCTAGTAGTGTTAACCTCATCATGACAGTAATCTCAGATCTAGTAGTGTTAACCTCATCATGACTGTAATCTCAGATCTAGTAGTGTTAACATCATCATGACTGTAATCTCAGATCTAGTAGTGTTAACCTCATCATGACTGTAATCTCAGATCTAGTAGTGTTAACATCATCATGACTGTAATCTCAGATCTAGTAGTGTTAACATCATCATGACTGTAATCTCAGATCTAGTAGTGTTAACCTCATCATGACAGTAATCTCAGATCTAATAGTTAACCTCATCATGACTGTAATCTCAGATCTAGTAGTGTTAACCTCATCATGACTGTAATCTCAGATCTAGTAGTGTTAACCTCATCATGACAGTAATCTCAGATCTAGTAGTGTTAACCTCATCATGACTGTAATCTCAGATCTAGTAGTGTTAACCTCATCATGACTGTAATCTCAGATCTAGTAGTGTTAACCTCATCATGACAGTAATCTCAGATCTAGTAGTGTTAACCTCATCATGACAGTAATCTCAGATCTAATAGTTAACCTCATCATGACAGTAATCTCAGATCTAGTAGTGTTAACATCATCATGACTGTAATCTCAGATCTAGTAGTGTTAACCTCATCATGACTGTAATCTCAGATCTAGTAGTGTTAACATCATCATGACTGTAATCTCAGATCTAGTAGTGTTAACCTCATCATTAATCTCAGATCTATCATGACTGTAATCTCAGATCTAGTAGTGTTAACCTCATCATGACTGTAATCTCAGATCTAGTAGTGTTAACCTCATCATGACTGTAATCTCAGATCATAGTAGTGTTATGAAAATCATCATGACTGTAATCTCAGTAATCTAGTAGTGTTAACCTCATCATGACATCAGACTGTTAACCTCATCATGACTGTAATCTCAGATCTAGTAGTGTTAACATCATCATGACTGTAATCTCAGATCTAGTAGTGTTAACATCATCATGACTGTAATCTCAGATCTAGTAGTGTTAACCTCATCATGACTGTAATCTCAGATCTAGTAGTGTTAACATCATCATGACTGTAATCTCAGATCTAGTAGTGTTAACATCATCATGACTGTAATCTCAGATCTAGTAGTGTTAACCTCATCATGACGGTGATCTCAGATCTAATAGTGTTAACATCATCATGACTGTAATCTCAGATCTAATAGTGTTAACCTCATCATGACTGTAATCTCAGATCTAGTAGTGTTAACCTCATCATGACTGTCCGATCTCATTAATGTGATACCTGTTAAGTAATCACTACTACAAAACTGTGCTAGTTTAATCAAATATTGCTATTATAATCAAATATTGCTATTTATAATCAAATTCCAATTCTCTGATTAGTGGATTTTTTGAAAATGTATATACTTTTATTTTTTAATTTTTTAATAGGTCTGTTTCCGGAGACCAACCAGAGAGCCAGAGAAATCATTGCCCAGTTTTACAAGAAGCATGGTGTTTGCTGACTAGACAGGAATGGGCCTTAAAAAAAGGCCATCCTGAGCCAACAACTAGGTGAAAATTACATCGAGTACTGTAGTCTAAGGAAATTGTAAGAACTGTAACACCAATGAATATAGAAGATTGTAAGTGCTGTAAAACCATTAAATCATTTTGAAGGAAGTTGTGAGAACAGTAAAACCATTGAATTATTTGAAGAAAGTTGTGAGAACAGTAAAACCAATGAATACTGTAGTTGAAAAAGATTGTAACAGCTGTAACTGTACTAACTATTTGGAAGAAAATTGTGTGATCAGTAGTGCCACTGAATACTGTAGTTACAGCAGATTGTGAGAATAGTAGCTTAATTGAACGATGTAGTTGAAAAAAATTGTGAGAATAGTAATGCCACTTTGTATTACAGTTAAAGAAATGTGTGAAAACAGCAACAAATATAAATATTGTAATTGAAGAAAACTGTGAGTGTATTAAGACTACTGAATACTACAGTTAAGAAAGTATGCGGACAATAATAACAGTTGAAGACAATTTTGAGAAAAGTTGTGTTGGTGAATAATGGAGCAAAAGAAAATTGTAAAAACAAAAGACTATTTGAACACTATAGCTAAGTTTTAAAAAATGTGAACAAATAATATCAAAACACTACTGAATACCGTAGTTCAAGAAAATTTTAAGAACAGTGCTACAAATCACTAGATCAAAAAGTGTATTCACACTATTCTGTGGTGTAATTTGGAGAAAAAAATGTGAGAATAATAGCATCACTCATTACTTTAGAGTTATGGCCATAAAAAAATGGAATTGTAAATGTGCAATAAATGTGAATTTATAATTTTACTTGAATACATGCCTATCCCCCACTCTCCTCCAAGAAGAAAACATTCTGTGTACTTGTTTAAATTCAAAGAACAAACATGCCTTTCTGAAGTAGATTTGCTTTCTTAAAACATTTTAGACATTACTGCTATATTGATTAAGAAAGAGTGCTTAGATGGAAAACTCAGGGATGAAAAAAATGGAGACTTTGAACAGGAAGATGTATACAGATTGGATATTAACACTCAGATCCATCATACAATAGTCAACAGAATGGCAGACACCACTGCACATCATCTTTGTGGATTTTGTGAAAGTATTCACTGACTACGTATTAATCATGACATTACGTGAAAATCAAGCACATATACCATTCTTCTTGTTTGAGTGAGAGAGTAGTAGTAGAGCACACTGAAAACTGCAAAAACAGGCATGGCACATCTGTCTTCTTTACTTTCCTGCCAGCTTAATTCACTTGCCAGGTCTGTGTTGTGATTACATGCCAAATAACTCACAATTATTATATACAGTTTTTGATATAAATGTGTATTAATTTTCTAACTGGCATGTGTGAGCTTCTGCTTTTTCTGTTTGTGATGAGTATCATTCAGTCCACACCATTCATTCCCTTAGAATTACTTAGTTTCTTTTGCTATTGCTGTATAAACTCAGATTTGTTTCCCTTAATTGTTTGTAGAAATTTTGTTTGTCTTAGTTGTTTGAAGAGATTAGTTGTTGCTGATGTTGCTCATATTTTTTATAACCTGTAGAAAGTACCATCTTTTTTGTAATCTTTTAAGAGCATTATTTATAAAGGGCCATCATATAAGTATCTGTATTAACTGTTAGGGCCATCATATAAGTATCTGTATTAACATTTAGGGCCATCATATAAGTATCTGTATTAACTTTGAATAGTATTATTTTTGAGGAAACCATTATTTATGTAATATGTTATTATTGTCAAAATTAAAGGGCCAATGTTTATGTCATCTGTTAGTCATGTTATCATTTAAAAAAGAATCTTTTATGAAATCTGTTAGCACTTTTACCATGAAAAGATCATCATTTGTATACTCTTTATGCAGTGTCATTTTGAAATGCAAGTCATTGTATAAATAATCAAGTATCATTTTTTAAGGACCTCAGCTTTCATAATTTCATAGAAAATATGCTTTGAGAGCTCTGAGTTTGTTGACATTTGATAATCTAGAGCGAGTTGTTGCCTCTGTCATGCGAAATTGATCTCTGAATAAAATATACTTTGATATGTTTAAACACCTAATGTTAAAGGTCACAAGAAAGTTGATCATTGCAAGAGCTGTGCTGAAAACACATGACTCAATGACCTAGTTGTTTGAACAAACCCATTGATTTAATTGGCACATCACTATTCATTGTCCAACACCTGCTGCTTTAGTACGAAACACAGTCTATATTCGCAGTTCATTATTTCCCTTACTTTGAAACCCTTACTTTAATAGAGTATTTCCAACTTAATAAGCTGCACGCAAAGTTTCAGTTCTCAATGATGTGCTACATAGAGATTTGTAGCATTAAAGATGTGAAATGTGACAAATTTATAAAGTTTGAGTAAGGTTAAAATAAGATTAACATAACATTTGGGTAATGCTGCCAGCCATTTATGACCTTTGAAATATTTTGTCTGTATTTCCGTAAACACATTTAGCTGTTAAAGTATGTTTGATAAATAACTGTGTGATAATACATAGAGACTGAGCAATCATTATCTTTCAGCTTGAGACCGTGAGTGAAAATGTTTTTTTAACAGAATGGATAAAGTGAGTTATTAACTAATGGTGTCATGTTAACTTTAAAACTATATGAAGCAGTTTATGAAATGGTATAATTTCTTAACAGAAAGGTTAAAGTGAGTTATTTTACTAATGGTGGTGTGTTAACATTGAAACTATACAGAGCAATGTATAAAATGGTAAAATTGTCTACGTGATGTTAATTTGGAAGTTGATATAGCTATACATTAAATAAAAGAAAAATCTTCATCTCTGTATACCATCACACACATCTAGGAACTATGTTGAAGCATGTGTGACATCACTTGTACATACAATTGTAACAGGACATGTTGTCATGCAGCCTTGTGCGGTACAGTATTTTGTACTTAAAGATGAATAAATTCATCATCATCACTTCACTTTTCAATCCTTATTTGGCCACCACTGTGGCTGGCTACCCTGCAGGAAGCCTGTAGCAAAGCTTTAATGTGGTGGTGGTGCCTGTAACATTTTATTTTACACGAGGGTTGCCAGCCCCTTTTTTGCTGCTTGAGCAAGATGGGGTAATTACTGCAGTTGACCCTAAAGCAGGAAGCATGTATCAGAGCATTCATGAACTATTACAGTAGTTACTGTAACAATTTGTTGTATGTGATCAGGTTATCAGCCTCATGCTTAAATCACTTGTTACTGTACTGTAAGCCTGGGGGAATATTGGTTCTCTTCTTTCTCATGATATATTTCACGGAAACTATATGGGGACTTCAATAAATACAAGTAAAAAAAAAAGGTAAAGGAACCCGTTACACGCCCATTGAGGCATATTGGGAATATGGTGTTAGGCCCATATTATCTTGACCGTCGGCACACGAGGGGTGATGTGGTCGGCATCACGCCGGCCGCCTTAACCTTCCCAGAGTATCTCTGGTACCCATTTGGGGCTGGGTCGACCCAGGAGCCGTTTGTGGCCTAAAAATTTTCCGCCTCATCTGGGGATCGAACCATAGACCACTGCGCTAGGAAGCCAGTGCACTAACCACTATGCTACCCCGGCTCCTAATAAATACAAGTGGTTAAGAATAAACAGATACATGGTTAAGTGTAAAGACATGGTTAAGTATAAATATATACATGGTTTATAAACATAGAAATGGTTAAGTATAAACATATACATGGTTTATAAACATAGAAATGGTTAAGTATAAACAAATACATGGTTTATAAACATAGAAATGGTTAAGTATAAACATATACATGGTTTATAAACATAGAAATGGTTAAGTATAAACATAGGGTAGCTGCGGTAGCATAGTGGTTAGTGCACTGGCTTCCTAGCTCAGTGGTCTATGGTTCGATCCCCAGATGAGGTGGGATTTTTTTTAGGCCGCAAACGGCTCCTGGGTCGACCCAGCCCCAACTGGGTACCAGAGCAACTTCTGGGAAGGTTAAGGCGGCCGGCGTGATGCTGACCACATCACCCCTAGTGTGCCGATGGTCATGAAAATATAACACCATATTCCCAATATGCCTCAATGGTCGTGTAACTGGATCCTTTTTCTCCTCCTTATAAACATAGAAATGGTTAAGTATAAACATATACATGGTTTGGAATAAATAATGTCAGCAGTTTTGTTCTTTACAGCCTGTAAAGTCTATTTTTAATAATAGTTTAAAAGGTATTGTTTCTGTATTTTAGAATATAAAGATAACATTTTTAAAATCACTGTGTTGGAAAACAGATAAAGCGTTTGTTACATCTGGTTCAGAAATGGGCTTTATATTTGTTAACCGTGTGGAGTAATTAAAAATAGGTAATTAGTTACCAGGACAGAGAAAATTGCCTACCGTATATACTCGAGTATAAGTTGATCCGACTATAAGTCATCCCCTAGACTTTAGGACTTAAACATCGTCCAAAATGAAAGACCTGATTTACAAGTCAAATGGGTTTTTTGTCGGTTCCGAAATCCCGCATAGCATTGGAATTTCCTTGGCTTTCTGAACATTTTTTCACTTTCAGCTTAACCCTTTCTCTTTTAAAATGCTTAAAATCTCCCTATTAATATGTAAAATGCATTTGAGAATAAATGAATTCAGTATTAAAGATGAGAGAAAGGAAGGGTAGAATGTCAGATGGGCCTGCATGCCCAATTCTCAACCCTTTAAAAATAAGGTTCATTCCTTTGTTCGCCCAGGAAGTTAGATTACTGTTGTCGGTCATTGCTAAGTACCATCGAGATCTCTGTATTTAGCAAGATCTGAGTTATAAATAGATTAAAAATTTTTACATTATTCAGAATTTTTTTTTAAAGCGGACGGTTGAATATTTGCTGTGGGATCTGAGACGTGACTTGTTATTTGATCAGGATGCTAACCATGAGGCCGAAGCAGATGTGGATATTGAATAAGGGCCAGATTTAGACTGACAGTGACAAAATTGACTCTAGTAAAAAAAGTTATGGTACTGCTTCAGACGAAGGAGGCTGGTCAATAAAGCGTCCTGCAGTTGAAATTTGTGACTTAATAGGAGTTCAAAGTGTAATAAGATATTTTGATAAAAACAGTTAGTGAAGCAGCAAGTTTATATCTTAATGATACCAGTGTGTGGCGGTAAGGTTGAGGGGAGGGGGCACTGATCGGTTTCATAAATCTTTTTTTTTTAACTCGACTATAAGTCGGGGGTATATTTTTTTAAGGTCTAAAAAGGGAAACAATGTCTTGACTTATACTTTATATACAAGTATATACGGTATGTTATGACTCCAAGGTCATCAGGGACAAATGAATGAGAACAGAAGGGAACGAAAACTGTGATCTAAATTGCACATTTAAAAACAATAAAACACCATAAATGAAAGTAGCTGATGCTGCGCTCATGACTTCCAGTATGAACAAAACTGCTTTATTTTTGTGTATGTTTGCCCCAAGTATTTCTCTTTCACTGAAGTATTTATAAATTGTAGGCGATAAGGCTTTTATGTGTTCATTTTTTTGCTATTAATTTTGTTTAATTTTTATTAAACAGTTTGTTTATTAAATATATAAAGGCCTTACCTTTTACGTGTTTTGGAGATATTTTGTATTGCAGTTTATGCTTTATAGGGCGTTTATTATTTGTATGCCTGTTATGTCTTAGAATGGCATTGATTGTTAATTAATTAAGTTTCATCTTGTTTGCTCTGTACATTTATTGTTTCTCTCTCTAGTCTGCATAATACACTGAATATTTTTGTTACAGTGTTCTCATTTAGTGTCTACACATTGTAATGGCGTTAGGTTCATCCAGAATTTATGTTTTAATACTGTTATATATTACTTACTTAGTCGTTCCCCTTCTATCGTGAGGTGTAGAGGTTTGGAAGGGAGAGCGCCAGACTATCCTATCGGATGTCTTCCTCCTGGCCTGGTTCCATTCTAGTCCTCAGTCCTTCAAAGATTGTCTAATGTTGTCCTCCCAGTGGACTCTGGGGGTCTGGATCCCTGGCTCTTTGTTTCCCATGCTTGTCGTGGTAGCCGATCTTCTCCCATTCTGCAGACATGGCCAAACCATCTTAGTTGGGACTGTTCTACTTGGGTCTGCAGGGCGTGGAATTTTAGGCCTTGACGTATCGTCTAGTTGCGGACCATGTCTCTTCTTGTTACTTCAACCACCTTCCTCAGATACCTCATTTCTGAGGTTTGGATCTGGCTTGTGTGGGTTGTAGTCATTGCCCATGACTCGCATCCATATGTCAAGACTGGGACATAGGTGGAGCGGTATACAGCCATCTTCGTTTTCTTATCAACCTCTCTCTTGCTGAGGAATCCTCGATTTATGGCCTGAAAAAGTCTCTCTGTTATATGTGATTACGTTGCATATGATTACGTTATATATGATTACGTTATATATGATTATGTTATATATGATTATGTTATATATGATTATGTTATATATGATTACGTTATATATGATTACGTTATATATGATTACTGAAATGTGGGATGTATTACAAGAGTGTATAAAGCAAGAGTAACACATAAGGAAGGGAAACCCGAGGCCTGTAAACAGTAAATTAATATTAGACAGTGTTGTCTAATATTAATATAAAGCAAGAGCCTGATTATGAAAATGTATGAAATACATTAGTTGCAGTCCATACAGTAAAGAAAAGCATGTACCAGAGGTCATCGCTGTTTAAGTTTACATTTGTTTAGTTTGGTTATGTTGTTGTTATTATCATTCACTTATTAATGTTCAGCTTCCCACAGAGCACAAGGCCTCCAACAAATTCACATTGTTCTCTTGTCCTGTGCCATCAGCTCATGGTCTTTCCTTCTCATTTCTGTCTCCATTTCTCTTCTCCATGTGTTTTTCAGTCCTCTCCTACCCTGGAGATGCCAGAACAAGGACTACCTTGTAATGTATCAGCAGGTTTCCTTCAAGTGTGTCCTATCCAGTGCCACAATCTCCATCATATCTTCTATTCCACAGGCACTTCTTATCATCAGTTTCATGTTGATATCTCTGTCTGTCTTTATCTGAATGCCTTGTTGCTTCAGACTACATGGCAAAAATTTGTAGGTAATGGAACTAGAAGGCAAATATTATGTAGGAGGCAACAGTTTAGGATGCAGATATATTATTTGTGAGATAATCAACACAGACACAATCTCATTTCATCATCATCATCATCACTACCTTTCAGATCCCTGTGGAGTACAGGTCCTTATAAAAACATGCCACGCCCCCATGTCCTGTGCCATCCATTCAAGGTCTGTCCATGTATTCTTTATACCTTTCATTTCTATCTCCAGTTCTTTTCTCCGTGTGTTTTTGTCTCCCTCTATTTCTCATAGTATGGGGAGTTCAAACAGAGGTTGCCTTGTAATGCTTTCAGCTGGTTTTCTTAATGTATGTACAATCCCATGCTAGCATTTTCTCTTCACCTCCTGCTCCACAGGTGTTTGTCAGGTTTTTTCTGTCAACACCACATTAGTGAGAATCTCATTTGTGAGGTAATAGTTTAGACATTTGTGAGGTAATAGTTTAGACATTTGTGAGGTAATAGTTTATACATTTGTGAGGTAATAGTTTAGACATTTGTGAGGTAATAGTTTAGACATTTGTGAGGTAATAGTTTAGATATTTGTGAGGTAATAGTTTAGACATTTGTGAGGCAATAGTTTAGACATTTGTGAGGTAATAGTTTAGATATTTGCCTTGTTTGGTTGCCAGGGATCTCAGATGAGACAAAGATAGAATAGGACATTGCTCCAACCAGGCATGTCATAATAGGTGACAAAGGTCAGCTTGTAGCCCCACCATGTCAAACAATTTTCTACAGAAACTGCCCCAGCAAGAGCACATAACTGCTGTCATACAGGCTTCTTGTATGGTTCTAATGCAGTGGTGGCCCATGCTTCATAAGGAGTGAACAGTGGAATGAAAGAAAGGTTTAGAAATTGTTTCTGTGTTGTGCTTATGTTCTCATTCATAAGTTAGGGCTGCCAGATGTAGTGGTGTACTGAGGCGGGTGGTCCGCCCCGGGTGACAGCCAGGAAAGGGATGCCATCAGACACTATTGTGATAGTACTTACTGTTGAAAATATACTTGCAAGTGTGTTTCCTTATGGAGGGAGGGGTGCCAAATATTTGAAGTACACCTCTGGCCAGATGTATGATATTATTCATGTAATGGATGTTCTTTAGGATCATTAAACTGTACACTCAGAATACAGTATTTCAAATTTCGGAATGTCTTCTTCTTCTTCCTCGTTCGCCCTGAAAAGGATGGTGGTTGCGTTGTGTCTGTTTACAACGTAGCTGTGATATCTGCACCTTTCGGTCGACACATCCGACTTCTGCACGGCATTTTTTAGGACCGGGTTTGCCTTCCCATTGTGATCCGTGCTCGCTCAGCCAGTCTGCACTGCTGCATACTGTTTCCAGGACCACCACGTGGAGGTGGAGCACGGTCTTGACCAGCTCTGGTTCGCTGGTCCTGACGCAGGCAGTCAAGCTATGAGTCGCTGACTGCGGTCTCTATTGCTGCGTCTTGAGGTCCCAAAATTTCGGAATGTGAACTATGACAATTCATTGACGGTTGATTATGGTGCAAAATGGCTTTGTCCACATCGCAGAGAAATGAATTCAAATCCAGATATCCTGTTAATCATTTTGAGACCTTGCATTTTGTCTCTTTGTTGCACCTATCAGTTTTACTGTGGTACTTCTTAATTCTGATTATTCTTTGCATTTGAACTCCATTTGTAGCATAGGCCTCCAGTTCATGCCCAGACTCTTGCCCTACACGTTCCTTCCATGTTTTCTTGATACTTCTTACGTCTGCCTCCATTTTCTCCTTTCCAAATGTTTTTGAGTGTTCCTCTATATCTTGTACCACAAAGATAAAGACATGCTGTGAGACATTACTAGATGGTTTAATTAGTGTATGTCCTATCCACCACCAATGTTTCTTTTTCCTCACCTCTTGTACGGCTTGTTTATTTACATTAATAAGCTGTCATTTTACTTAAGAATATATGTGTGTCAAATGGCTTGTGCTGTCTCTCCATCATGTTTATACATAATTTGTGTGTGCACTTGTGTCTTGAAGTGTATGTTCTTGAAATTAACCTTATATGTGAGTAGTGACTTTGTCATACGATATTTACTGTTTTTAATGTTGATAATAGGAAACTCTAACAGATCACTACAACAGTATCTGATAATCTGAAGGAGTCCCAGTGTTAGACAAGTGTTTCAGCGCTTTTATCTTTTTGATGTGGGGGGAGGGGGCACTTGTGCCATGACACACAAGTGTCATTGTCCTGTTTTCTTTTCTGCACTGCCTGCACTGGAAATTGGATACACTCCACCTTGTTCACAAATACTAAATTTGGTACTTTATTCCTGTATTTTTTCCACTCAAGTTTAATAATTCAGTTTGACACAAAAATCCTCGAGATTTTTTCTCTGCAGTTTTTCTTTTTCTTTAACTTCATCATAATTGTCATCTCTTGGAACAGGGCAACAATTTTTTATTTCTCTAGCTCTGGCAATGGTGTTTGGATAAGTCCTAGCTTCCTCCTTATATGTTCTACCCCAGCTTGGTGTTTCCCCTTCTATTGAGTGTAGGTCTTTGGTCTCAAAGGTTAGTTGTTACCTCAGGCATCTCTAGAGGGCAAAACTAACAGGAAAGCAGTAGAAGTGAGCAGTCAAATAAATGTAAGAAATATAAACTTAGCTATCTTTCAGGTTATCATAAGTAGTCAGACCTTTGGGACATTTTCAAACAATACCTTTGAAAGAGTTAGTAGAATGGTCAGAAAAATAAAACATCAAAAGGCTATTTGCAGTGGTTTTCCAACTGATTGAACTGCTCAGGCATTCTTACATCTCCTTGATGACAAAAAATTCACTCATCACCCTTCAGTCCCCTGTGGAGCATAGGCTTCAACAAATTCACATCCAGCCTTCCTGTTCTGTGCATTCCTTTCAAGGTCTATCCATGTCTACTTTATCCCATGTGTCAGTTGTCTTCTCCATGTTTTTTTTTAGACCTACCTATTTTTATGTTACCCTGGGGATTCCAGAGCATGAATCATCTGCTTTCTTTCATGTGTGTCCTATCCAGTGCTGGGATATTTTACCAGCTGTTTGTTGTCCTTGTCAGGCATGATCACTGTCTAAACCACAGGAGAGGAAGATGCACAACAGGTGCAATGAAATACCTGAGAATAGCAGCTGATACCATCATTAAAGACAAAATGAGGAACTAATAAACCAGCAGGTTGATGTGAAGAAATGCCAGGATAATCTTTGTGTGATCCATATGTTCCATTTTCCAGACTTGAGTAAGCACTTTGTGTGATCCATTTCCCAGACTTGAGTAAGCACTTTGTGTGATCCATATGTTCCATTTTCCAGACTTGAGTAAGCACTTTGTGTGATCCATATGATCCATTTCCCAGACTCCAGTAAGTACATGTTAAAAAAAAAAACCCAGATACAATGTAAACTGTACTTCACTTCTTGCTTATTATTTTACATTGATAAGAGAAATATTTATAAAGAAATCTTAAATATCAAAGCTCACACATCAGGACACATGAGCATCTTGATTAGACAATTGTAAAAACAATTCAAGTGACAAAAATACTGTAAATTATCAGCTAGTATTGTATTTGACCTCTAGGATAGTGTCGTACAAGGCAACTAATGGGAGGTTGTGTATAGCACTGGCAACCTCATTATATAAAACAAATTGTCATAGAAACCACTGCTGCAACAACATGTGACTGCAGGGTTCTTACAAGGGGATTGGCTGCAGTGGTGTAAGGAGTACCAAGAAAATGATGATGTTTTATTTAGCATAAGGGTCTTGTATTGCAGCATGTCCATTGTAAATTATTACAGCCAGTGCTTGAATCATAAATGGTTATGGTCAGTAGTATCATCACATACCCATGGTATCATTTATTGAAACTCTTATCACAGACTTAGCTGTGCTACTATTGCTAGCCTTTGTGTTAGTGGGGTCTGAAAGGGGAGCAAAGAATATTATCATTGTATCCCACCAGGCATGTTGTAGTTATTGACTAAGGGTCTGGCCACACTATACTGTAGAAACTTAAAGCCAAAAAAAAAAACCGTTAACAACATGAACTAGTCACTCAAGGCAACTAGCTGAAGTAAATCAGCCCAGCTGTGCACAGTTGAAGAAGGTACTGTCTTGAGGAGGATTATGACGCAGTTCAGAGACAGTCAACAGGAGTTTGAACCGCTGACTCATCTTCTTACTTTTGGGATAATCTATAGATTGGTCACCTGACATGTTTAGCACTATAACAGTGCAGTCCTTATTCTAGAACTCTCAGGGCAAGAGAAATAGAAAAACCCAAGAACACATTGGGGGGGGGGGGGGGGGGGGGGGGGGAGGGGGGTGGGAATTGGAAACACAATTTGAATGAGATAAAGAAAACATGGAAAGACCTCAAATGGATGGCATAAGTCTGGAAGACCTATGCTCAATAGCTAGTGAATAAAAATGAACAGATATATATCATTAAATACAACAAATGCATAAGAAATGATCATAGTTACTTGCATATTTAAAAAAAAAAGGTCAAGGTAGTCCCATAGCTTATACGGCTGTGTGGGACTGAAGTGTTACAGACTTCATAATACACAATGGAGCCGCGCTAGCGTAGTGGTTACAACACTGCTCTGGCGACCGGGTGATACAGGATCAAACCCGGGCGACGGCATTTGAGGATTTTTCGTCGACCGGGATTTGGACTGGATTAACTCGAGACCTGGCGAGTACATTTGAAGGAGTGTCGTCGACCAGGGACTGGCGGCTCCTGAGCCGACCCAGCTGCAATGGGTACCTCCGAAATCGGCGAGTATTTGCCTGAATGGCGAGGGACACCTGTCTCTGTACAAGAAATAAAGGGATACTCACGTAAAATCAATTTCAGGTTAGACATAAAATAATAACCTGAGATTTCGCCTTGAGTATTAGCGGGCGAACGCAAAAAAAAAAAAAAAAAAAAAAAATACACAATACTAGGTCCAGCTTGCAGAGGTGTGGTGACCAGTTCCCTTGCTCACCACCTTTGCCTTCCTGAACTCAAGAGCAGAGTCAGGTACCCATTTACAGCTGGGTAGACTTGAGCATGCCACCACCATGTTTTGAACCCAGTACCTTTGCCGACAGAGACCAGTGCTCTAACCACTCTGCCAATCAGACGCTCACTTGCATATAGCCGAGATATTTTATTTCACATTTTAACCTTTTTAAAAAAAAATAATTAAAAAGACTGCATTGAAATTGATGTGTATCATTTTACTGTGGAACTTTTACATTAAAAATGTGTGGACAAATATTGAGATCAAAATCTCAGACTAAGCACGATCAAACCAACGGGCTGATCACCCGTTTGCCAGTCACTTCGATTACGGAAACAACAGCAGATGGATTGATTTGCCGTTGCCCTAAAGACGCCAATAGGCGTGATGGGAAACAATGGCAAAGAAAACCTATCTGCTTTTGCCCTAAGACGCCACTAGGCGTAATGGCCACTGACTGCTTTGACGGTCGGTGGCTAAGGACGGAAGAAGAAGAAGCACGATCAAAGAGTGAATGGCAATAACAAATAATTATTAATAACCTGAAACTAACGGTATAGTCATAAAACATGGATCTCATCATTTAAAACAGATACCACTGCTACTAGAGCATGTGACTGCTTGATGCAGGCTTCCTGCAATGGACCAGCTGTAGTGGTGTATCCATGCTCTGTAAGGGACAGCTGTAGTGGTGTATCCATGCTCTGTAAGGGGACTAGCTATAGTGGTGTATCCATGCTCTGTAAGGGGACTAGCTATAGTGGTGTATCCATGCTCTGTAAGGGGATCAGCTGTAGTGGTGTATCCATGCTCTGTAAGGGGACCAGCTGTAGTGGTGTATCCATGCTCTGTAAGGGGACTAGCTGTAGTGGTGTATCCATGCTCTGTAAGGGGACTAGCTGTAGTGGTGTATCCATGCTCTGTAAGGGGACCAGCTGTAGTGGTGTATCCATGCTCTGTAAGGGGACCAGCTATAGTGGTGTATCCATGCTCTGTAAGGAGATCAGCTGTAGTGGTGTATCCATGCTCTGTAAGGGGACTAGCTGTAGTGGTGTATCCATGCTCTGTAAGGGGACCAGCTATAGTGGTGTATCCATGCTCTGTAAGGGGACCAGCTGTAGTGGTGTATCCATGCTCTGTAAGGGGACCAGCTATAGTGGTGTATCCATGCTCTGTAAGGGGACCAGCTGTAGTGGTGTATCCATGCTCTGAAAGGGGACCAGCTATAGTGGTGTATCCATGCTCTGTAAGGGGACCAGCTGTAGTGGTGTATCCATGCTCTGTAAGGGGACCAGCTACAGTGGTGTATTCATGCTCTGTAAGGGGACCAGCTATAGTGGTGTATCCATGCTCTGTAAGGGGACCAGCTGTAGTGGTGTATCCATGCTCTGTAAGGGGACCAGCTAAAGTGGTGTATCCATGCTCTGTAAGGGGACCAGCTATAGTGGTGTATCCATGCTCTGCACGGGGCGAAAAGGAAAATGATGATTTACAAGCATTAACCATTGTTATGTTTGAGCGTTATCATTTTGAAGCAAAAAGTTATATACAGAATGAAATGTTCATTTTTTTTATCTAGAAAATATCTGTTCTGATGGTGTGGGTTAGCCATACACCAACTGGACATCAGCGTACATATTAATGTCATTTAATCCATTTAGATCTCATGTCCCTTAAGGAGCATGAGGTCTTCATTGCAGGTGGCTGTGCCCATGTAAGAAGCCTGTGCCAGAACATTTCATGTTCTCTTGCAGAATATCCTACCGATGAAAGAAGATTAAAGTGGATTTTGAGTTCCATATTGTTTCTTGTCATTTATAAAGACTCAGAAAATAAAAATAAACAGAGTTATCCTCTTCAGTAATTATTGCTCAGAAGAAATTCATACTTTACAGTTCCAAACATCCGAAATCTCAGCCTTTGAAATGAGATGTCTGAGACAAGTGGTCAAGATGGCAACAACAGAGAACATAAAGATGTCTCTGACACTATAATCTGTTGGAACCTGGTCAAGAATTTAACACAATAGACTACTAGAGGAGGAACTAGTTCAGTCATTTGTAAACCACATCAGCTATCAACACAATTCTTCTCAATATAAATGTCAGGATAATAGACACAGGAATGCCCCCAGAAGAAGTGACTTGTTGGAATGGTTGAACCTTGCAATAAAAATAAATGGCAAAATAATTATCAAGACAACTATGCTTATCATATTGTACCACTAAGAGCACACTTCCCTTTCCTCACATGCAATAGCAACAGTGATAAAGACTCGCACTGTTTATTTGTAAGAACATTGTTTTCATTATGTGTCAACAATTTATTATTATTCTTTTAATTTTGCAAGTATGTTAGTGTATTGTATGATAAACCATTGAGATCTGGACTTGTTTTGTTGTGAGCTAGCACTGGCACATACACAGCATTAAACACAGTGTCATGTATTTTAAGATGTTGCTGCTACTGATATGCTGTCAGGGGAGTGAAGTGTTAGAAACTTCACCTGTACTAGGTATCAGCTTTATAAGGTTGGTTCCCAGCCCTTGCCTTCCCTAGCTCATGTACAATATCAGGTATCCATTTTTACAGCTGGGTAGACTGGAGCATGACATGACCTTGCCTCGAGAAGCGAGCACTCTAACAGTTCTGCCATATGTCATAAGTGTGAGCAAGTTAATTATCATAATTAAGCAAGTCGGTTATCACACTTAAACAGGTTGGTGACAAAAGAGGAAATTAGTCACAAGGTCACCTCCATTTAGGTCATTACTCTGGCCTAAGTTAAGAAGCTTGGTACACCAAAACCAAAGCCTATTCCTTAAGTCTGTATCAGAATTTGGAATCTGGCCTGGACCAGATTTTAAGTTTTGATGTCACTCTCAACTGTTCAGTATCTGGTAGTTGAAAAATTTGCTGCTAAACAAATCTTGATGTACATTTTTTAGATTTTGTTGAGGTCCTTGCTTTCTTGTGGCAAGACACATTTCTTTCAACCTAGACAGTAGTCCATCAGGTATATCAGAACGCAATAATAGCCGTTCAAAAATAAATAAGCTCTGTCAACTCAAGTGCAAGGTTGATAAATACTAAGCCCTGAAAAGGGCTGCTAGTTTATGTCTGCTAGCATGGTGAAGCCCTGAAAAGGGCTGCTAGTTTATGTCTGCTAGCATGGTGAAGCCCTGAATAGGGCTGCTAGTTTAAGTCTGCTAGCATGGTGAAGCCCTGAAAAGGGCTTGTCCTGAAATGGACTTCTGGCACTTGCAGCATTGATAAATACTAAACCCTCAAAAGAACTGTTAGTATCTATCTGCTAGTATGATGAAGCCCACGGTGTACACATTTTTCATTACAAACTAAGCATTCTTAAACAGAAATAACCAATAATATGCTGTGTAAATTCTGCAGTTGTAGTTTTTTTTAACTCTGTGAACAAACAAGAATGATGCTGTGACTAAAGCCTGGCCCATGGCAATTTCTAGGAAAATGTGCAGTGGGCCTAGGTCATTGGGCCAGATTTCAGCCCATGCAAATCTCTACCTCCACTTTATAATAATTAACCAATATTTAAGATGCTTTCTGTGGCACATCAAATGACTGTATGTTATTTATAAATCTGTACATGGCTTCATGTTACTCTTGTTTAATTGCTTCTTTATGATCTCTAAGTCAATGTTTTTTGTTATGTTTTCAGAGCACTGTTTTATCACTATTATATAAGCAATTGCTGTTTAACACAGATTCTAATGCATATATTGTATGTGCTTATTGTGTATTACTATTACAGTTATTATTAACTATTACATTACATTAACTGTTGTCTATTTAATTATTCAATAATAATTGCAATAAATGTTATTACGTAGATAAACTGTCTTGTTAATTTTGTGGAGATCAGAATACTTATGTTGTCACCTGTGTTTGTGGAGATCAGAATACTTATGTTGTCACCTGTGTTTGTGGAGATCAGAATACTTATGTTGTCACCTGTGTTTGTGGAGATCAGAATACTTATGTTGTCACCTGTGTTTGTGAGTTAGAGGCAGCTTATCACTGATGATAGAAAATCTATCCTGACCTTTGACTTGACTTGACTTTGATCCATTGTCACTGAGCGTCAGCTCTTGGTGACCTTGATGCCATTATGTAGTATTGCGCAGTTCATAGTATTGTCTATGGATGGGTTGTGAGGTAGGAGGAGTTGTCTCATTCCCTGGAGTGTAGGGCACAGTAATAGATGGTTTTCTACTGTCTTTAACAAGTTTGGGCAGTGTCTTCAATTTGCTATATTCTGTGAGCACATTCTGTTTCCGTGGACATTTAGTGTCGAGTGACTGTTCTCAATCTGAAGATTTTGATTTGATATTTTTGTCCAGTATGGTTGATTGCATCATCATCAACATTTAGGCTACCCACCCCACCCATACACAAGGAGCATAAGCCTTCAACAAACTTCTTGTCCCGTCCCATTAGGTCAAGGTCTTCCCACGTCTGCCTCATGTCTTCCAGTTCTCTTCTCCATGTATTATTTGGTCTCCCTCTATCTCTGTTACCATGGAGATTCCAAGAAAAGGACTGCCTTGTAATGCCAGACAAGAGAAATGATTTATTCTAATTCTTCATACAAATCAATTTCAGAGATGCCTTTTTGACCACAGTCTGTTAGTACAGCTTCTAATTTAATACAACTCTCACGTATCATCAATTATTGTTCAGGCTTTGTTCAAACTGAACAATATGGTTTACCATCAATTCAAGCCTGCCTTTTAATGATGTAATGATGGTGTATAAAATATTATTGAAAATGTGGGCTTTAAATTATCAACATCATCAATACTTCGTGTATGTTTTCATAATCAAACACTCTTTTTCTTCTGCGCAACACTGGTTACTCAAATTCTGGACCATTTCCAGTTCAGCTGGTACATCTAATAAAAGTGTCTTCATTAAAAAATCCCTGATATGCTGGGATGTACTTAAAGTCTTTGGCACAAGTGGCGGAATGTAACTTTAGCATCTGCCTCCCATAAAGAAACAGTTTTAAGTATATTTTTAACAGTAAGTAAAATTATAAGTGTTTAATGGAACCCCCTTCTTCCTTGCAGTCACCCTGGGCGTACGCCCCTCACTCACCCTTTATACGCCATTGTTAGTATATGATTTTATTTATATTTAATAAATAATGAAATTAATTAATGAAAAATACGACGTTCAACCTCTGATGAGTTATAATTAGGATATATATTGTTTTCAATTCCAAATAATATGAACAGCTGCCGATATGGGAAAGTGGCATCACACCTGTCAAAGCATTGTAAATAGGGCAAATTATAATTACCAATTATCCCTGTATGTTCAAAAAAAAAAAACCCAAACAAACAAAAATGAGATACAACCTAACAAAACCAAACAAAAACATCAAACACAAATAATATTAAGGAGGGAGGGGTGTAAAGGCCTGGTGTTTCCAGTTATATAATTGACTTTAATAGATATTTAATTGACTTTCACCTTTTAAAAGTCATATGTAATGTAAGAACAGCATCAAACCTTCACCTCCCCAATTACTATATATTAACTTTTGTTCGTGTTAAATACTGTTTAACTATATTATGCAGTTTTGTTATTATGTGAAGAATTATCTTCTTCGTACACTTTCATTACAGAAACAAATGGAATGTAGAACATCCAGGGCACACACAGAATGATGCTTACTACCAGCTCCACAGAAGAGAACAAGTGGTAATCTTCAGACTCCGCACTGGCCACAACAGATTGAGATACCATCTATTCAACAAGCTAAAGATAGGAACTACCGATCAGTGTAACTGTGGCACTGATAAAATGACTGCTGAACATCTGCTTCAAAGTTGCCCCTTATATTTGGTACAGAGAAAGTGCATATGGCCGACACCAGCTCCTTTCGTGGAAAAGCTTTACAGGGATTCAAATAGCCTCAAACTGACTACTGCTTTCTTTGAGAACATTCAAGTGGACGTCTGAGAGTGTACGAAGAAGAAGAAGAAGTACACTTTCAGACGTCTACTTGAATGTTTTCAAAGAAAGCAGTAGTCAGTTTCAGGCTATTTGAATCTCCGTAGAGCTTTTCCACGAATGGTACTGGTGTTGGCCATACACGCTTTCTCTGTTCCGCATTTGTTGGGCAACTTTGAAGCAAATGTTCAGCAGTCATTTTATCAGTGCCACAGTCACACTGATCGGTAGTTCCTATCTTTAGCTTGTTGAATAGATGGCATCTCAATCTGTTGTGGCCAGTGCGGAGTCTGAAGATTACCACTTGTTCTCTTCTGTTGAGCTGGTAGTAAGCATCATTTTGTGTGTGACCTGGATACTCTACATCCCATTTGTTTCTGTATCTGATAAAATTCTTTGCCTCTTTGAAAGTTACACTTGCATCAGGCTGAGGTAGATTTCCACCTTCCTTTGCCAATCTGTCGGGCTCTTTTTTCTTTCAATTCCTGGAATGTTTTCTATCATGTCAGGGAAACGATGTTTCCAAACTGGTAGCTTGTGTGCAGTGTAGATGGGTTTAATAGTTGATATTGCATTTATGGAAACTGCTCTCATCTGTGGTTTGATTGATTCTACAAGGTTGCTTCGAGTGAGTCTGTGCCTTCTAAGAACATTCATTCTATGGCACATTGGATGGTCTGTTATAATAATAATAATAATAGCCCCTTCAGTCACAACTGACTATGGGAATGCACCCCCAAGGTGACAGCCCTCAGCTGCTTATTTTTCTGGTGCTCCTTTCGACGTTTTCTCCTCTTCTGCTTGTTGTGTGAGCTTTTCACCCTTGGTGGTGCTGTAAATAGCATCGCCACTTAGTGCGATCGGCAGCTTCATCCTCCCATGTTGCTGGATCCATGTCCAAGTGGTCTGTTAGTCTCTTGAATTTTTCAGCTTGTTGCTGAGCTCTGCTGTCTCTTCTATCCTCCATTGGCTGGAGGCATGTAATCTTTTTGAGTGTTGTCTTCATGCCGCTCGTTATAATTCTGAGTGCTTGATTTTGGAGTCTGCTGATTTTATTGAAGTTTGACTTAGCTGTGTATGTAAGACAATGGAGAGGATGATCAACAGAAGATTGAAATGGTACTTGGAATCCGAGAAAATTTTAGTGCCAGAACAAGCAGGGTTTAGAGAGTGCAGCAGCACAGAAGACCAAATCACATACCTGTCACAGATAGTTGAAGATGCCTTCCAAGAAAAGAGAAAAGTCTTTACCCTATGGATAGATCTCCAAAAAGCTTTTGACAAAGTATGGAAAGACGGGTTAATAGTAAAACTGCAAAGGAACGGAATCAAGGGTAATATGAGAAAATGGATCCAGTCGTTGCTACACAATCGGAAAGCAAGAGTCACTATGGAAGGTCACAACAGCAAGAAAATCCTCCTAAAACATGGAGTTCCTCAAGGCTCAGTATTGTCTCCCACCCTGTTCCTTGTATTCATCAATGACCTCATCCACGATCTGCCACAAGGTGTGAGAGCTGCCCTATACGCTGACGACTTGGTGGTGTGGTGTGTAGAAGAACATCTAACTATCGCTAATAAGCGAATACAAAGGGCAGCAGACAACATAGCAGCATGGGCAGAGAAATGGATGGTGCAGATCAACGCTGAAAAAATCATCAACAACACTTTTCACGCTCTCCAACAAAGACAAAGCAGGAGAGATACGACTTGGAAATATACATGTCCAAACAGATGAGGAACCGGTGTACTTGGGCATTACATTAGATAAGAGAATGACATGGAGGCACCACATCGAGAGAACAGAGGCTAAAGCGAGAAGAAAACTTTCCATACTGAGGAAAATAGCTGGATCAAGTTGGGGAGCTAACGAAACAACATTAAAGAAAGTGTATACAGGTGCAATAAGACCTATATTAGAGTACGGATCAGCAGCATGGTCTACAGCAGCCAAATCACACCTACAAGCCTTAGATAAAGTACAAAATCAAGCGCTTAGGTTGATCACGGGTGCCATGAAGACCACACCAATAAATGAAATGGAAAAAATCACAGGCATTCCACCTTTATTATACAGACGAGACACTAAGACCCTGATCCAAGCAGAAAAGTACAAGAACATGCCCGCACATCCAATGAAAACTAGATTTGGAGATTTAGCCAGTGGGAGGTTGAAGAGAAGCAGTTTTGTGCATCGGTCCAAAAAACTAATTAGAACATACAAGGATGAACTACCAGACATCACTAAGGAAATAACTCCCACACTCCTCCCAACCCCATGGGAACAACATCAAAATTTCAGTATTAAGACCTCCATAACTACCACCTGCCCCATGGGAGAGCTAAATACTCTCCAAAGGAAAATAGCAGCATGTGACATGATTGAAGAACTATACCCCAGAGAAGCATGGATCCAAGTATATACTGATGGATCTGCAACCAGAGCAGTGAAGAACGGAGGCGCAGGAGTTTATGTGGTCTATCCAGACAAAGAAAATGAATCCACCTGTTCACCTACTGGAATATTCTGTTCAAACTATGCTGCTGAAGTACAGGCCATAAGCATTGCTGCAGGAATAATAAATAACACAATAAGCCAATGTCAGCAGGTTGTATTCCTTACCGATGCAATGTCAGTTCTGCAAGCCCTCAACAGTGATAAACTGCCAGAATTAAACAAAGTCCTATGCGAAGTAAATATCAAAAGAAGGGTAGTGCTACAGTGGATACCATCACACTGTGGCATACCAGGAAATGAGAGAGCAGATATGTTAGCAAAAGAGGGAGCAACACAGGAACAAAAAGAACAAACAATCACATTCCAGGAAAAGAAGACCCTTATCAAGGCCATCAGGAAAATTGATCAACAAAGAGACAACTATCAATATCTTGATCGAGCAAAACAGGTGATCCTGTTCCGTATGAGAACAGGACACAACAGACTGAACAGTCACTTATACAGACTGAGATTGGTCCCATCACCCCTATGTACGTGTGGACAGGCAGCACAGACAGCCGAACACATCCTGCAAGACTGCCACATGCTTAGTCAATTGCGAACTGAACATTGACCCACAGAGACGCACATCCACACAAAGCTGTTTGGGAGTCTTGAAGAACTTTCAACCACAGCAACATACATCCAGAAAACCGGACTTCTTGTGTAGACATTTCTAAACAACAGCGAACGAGAAGAAGAAGAAGAAGAAGAAGAAGCTGCTGTTGCCCATGCTGCAATGCTATACTCTAGGACTGGTCTCACTCGCCCTGTGTATAACGTCTTTAGCACTCTCTTATCTGCACCCCAAGTTGTTCAGGCAAGTTTTTTCATGATTGCCATTCTTTGCCTTGCTCTCATTCGGTTTCTGTCAACTTGTTTTTTCCAACTCAGACGGCGATCAAAAGTAATGCCTTGGTAGTTTGGATTTTCATTTAAATGTAGATTTTCTCAATTTAGCACTAGTTTGGGGCACTGTGGTTTATGCGAGAGGGAAAATACTGTGTACTTTGTTTTCTCGTCATGAGCCATGTCTTGGCCCACTCTTCCAGTGATGTTAGTGCTTGCTGCATCCATATGTTTGGAGTAGTGATATACTCTTCAGAGATCCACAAGGCTAAGTCATCTGCAAAGGAGGCATTGGGTTGTTTTTGGAATATTTTCTGTTATGTCATTTATGTATGCAAGGAGCAGAGTAGGTGTCAGGACTCCCCCTTTTGGGACCCTGTCGCGAGAGGCGAATAATGCTGCATTTAAATTCTTAAAACCTATTGCCGATATTTTGCCGATAAATGTTACAAGGCATGAGAAAACATTCAATGGTGAAAGCCCATTGTCCACACCAGACATCGGTCTTCGTAGGCCCTGGGAAAGCCACAAAATTGGCAGGGAATGTTTACATAACAATGAGACATTAGGTCAACAGACTATCGAGGGACAAGTAGAAGTAGCCGCCATTACGTCTCAGTTGTGTTTACACAACGGCATTCATACACAAGTATTATTTTGGCGAGTAATAGAATATAATGGACAGACGGAGACAGATCGGCGAGGCAACTGTACAGTGAGTATTGTGGTCAGTCGGATCTCATGGAACAGAAAAAGTAATATTGGATTAACGGAGACCCAAAGTCTGAGCGAAGATCAACATGAAAGGAGTAAAGAATACGTCATTATAGAAAGACTATTAAACGCTGCACAGACATCAGACGGACAGGAGACGGATTGTCTGGGCGAGGCAAAACACGAAAGCGACATTAGCAAAATATTACAGAAACTTTACAGAGTAATGGGGACTGGTTGTCTGGCTAAAGTAAGACGAACGAAACATCACATGACATCAGAAGAGAACACGGAATCGCCAGTGGCCATTCGGACACGATATAACCCAGTGAGGTTCGTCTCTCAGTATTGCAAAGAGAAGCATTCCGCCAGACCGACTTGTTTCTATATTTCACGAGGAAAAATCAGGACATGAAGTCAGTGATTTCTTTATATGGAAACCAAGGTTAGTGTACTATAGTTTGTACATCATTAATATATATCCATTTTAATTCCAGTTATATATATATATATATATATATATATATATATATATATATATATATATATATATATATATATATATATATATATATATATATATATATATATATATATATATATATATACATATTTTCCATAAATATAACACTGTAAATACCAGTCACGTTTTACTATAATATTATATTTTACATTATTAAGTACAGGGTGCAATAAACACCGAGCAGAGAATTATTATATTTATAAGGTTGCACAGTTTCCAGTAACTATAACGAGGTAAATACTAGACACTTTTCTATTACTCCTTACATTACCCGTTAACAGTGCAGTAAACACAGCGCAGTCATTCATTATAATGATAAGATTTCACAGACAAGAACACACTGCATGTGTAGCATAGGTTACGGGGTACTTACAAGGCTTTATCATTTTATCCATCGCAGTGGTAGAGACAGGGGACCTTTGAGATAACTCAGCCTTCGTCTTACTACCCTGTCTGGCGCAGATCACGGGATAAGCTAATGAGTAGGGCCAACCAGATATACTGCGACGACACATATCTCACAGATATTTAACGGCAACAAACCTACCAACAATCAACGGGGGTTAGAAAGGAACTTGCCAGGCGGCAAGGGATACTTTCTACTAACAACCACCCACACAGAAAAGTAATCAGAAATTACATATAATAATGGATGAATTACAAAGAGCTGTCCACGTGAATTAGTGATCAGAAGTTGCAGGAGTATACGGACGATCTTTTACACCAAGTGCCTACAAGAATTATTGATCAGAAGTTGCATGAGTATAGAGATGATCTTTTACAACAAGTGCCTTCGAGAATTATTGATCAGAAGTTGCATGAGTATACAGACGATCTTTTACAACAAGTGCCTACGAAAATTATTGAGATCTTAAATTACTTACAGTAATGGACAGATTCTCCAGGTAAACTTGTGGCTCCACTCAGTACAAAGATATAACATTTCCACCATCATCACCACATGAGCAAAATATCTTCACCACAAAGGGACATCTGCATACCAGACGAAGCCTCTGCAGAAAAACATTGCGGTCTACACAACCGATAACCATGCCAACTCAGCTGCTCATTTCATTGTCAACACTCGCATTGTGAAGAACAAAAGATCAGGCCATCGACACCTGAAGAAAAGTCAGTGAGCCGGACAATGTTATTGAATGCAGACAAAGACATGGCCATAGCGTACAAACACCCAGAGTTTTAGTGACAGTCCTTCAGAGACCAAGAAACAAGATATCCTTTTTTATTATTTAGGATTAGATTAAATTCATCATCATCATCACATAGTAGTGTAATAGGGGAGGTGGGGGCTCGCGAGCATTATAATAGAGGGGGGGGGGGATAGAGTGTCACGAGATCCAGAATCACTGAGACTATCTGCTGGGTACTTATTCCCAAGTCTTAAATTCACCTTCTCCCACTCCTGCTGCCTACCTTCAACTGGTTGCCAGGCAAATCTGAGCCATTGACTACGCCGGCACCACGAGAACTCTCTTTGGTTAACCTTCGGGTTAACCCTGTGACAGACCCCCTGCTCTAATATAAACATTTTACTAGTCTGTCCTTGTAGCTGTACTCTGGCGGTTCTATTATCAAGGAAGTGACCCATCAATCTGTACATTCGCACACACACACACACCACTTCTGTGCAGTTTGACTTTCAATCCCTCTTTCCATACTTTATCAAAAGCTTGTTCTAAATCTACCCAAACCACTAGCGTGTGTTTTTTTCTTTCTTGAAAGGCATCTTCAATTTCCTGAGCTATATATGTGATCAGATCTTCAGTGGATCTATGTTGTCTGAATCCTGCTTGTTGAGGGGTTAATAGGTGTTTGTTTTCCAGGTGCCACATCAGTCTGGTATTAATCATGTGCTCCATCAGTTTTCCTACACAGCTTAGTAGGCTGATTGGTCTGTAGCCATTGGGTTCTTTCAGGTCCTTGTCTTTCTTTGGTATAGGTATCAGTATAGCTTCCTTCCATGCCTGCAGGACAATTCCTCTTTTCCAGCTGTAATTTAGTACTGCCAGAAGCTTCTTTTTTGCTTTTGTGTTGAGACCTATTAACATTTCACTGGATATTCCATCTTTTCCAAGTGACTTCTTTTTTTTTTTAGTGACCTTATTGCTTCTTCTGTTTCTGCCATTGTCAAATTCGTCACCATATGCTCTTCTGGTGCAATATTTGTGTTGTCATGAATAAATTGTTCATCTGTGATGATTTTCTTCCTGTCAGCAGGGACATCATGTGATTTGCACTAGCAAAGTGTTCTATAAATGCATTTGCAGCTTTTTTTGCCCGTGAGCATATTGTTGCCGTGTTTGAGTGAGATTTGTTTGTAATGAGATCCTTCGTTGTTCAAGGCTCTAACCAGTTTCCATAGCTTATTGCCGTCTTTATCTAAGTTTAGATTTTCTGTGTTTTTCTTTCTGTAGTGAAATTGACAGAGGGGAAACGGAGAAAAGTCACGTTTCCCAAGTTGACATAAAAAGTAAGCAACTCGACAGAAGGGACCATAGATATGTTACGCCACAGTCATTTATTGGACGCTTTTGCAATACCAAGCCCTTGATTTGAATTCAGCGGCTAAACGCAGATGTTAGGAATATTACAAAAATTAAAAAGTATTTTTTTTTCTTAATATTAATGTTAGGAATATAAAAATTAGCTGGCCGGATGGCCTATTCTGAGCAGTGAACTAATATGTTCTTAATTTTACAGACGGATAGATAATATTGAAGATAATGACAAAAGACAGTGTTGTTCACATCATCGACAGACTGTATTGAATCTAAAAGTGTCGCGATTTGCACACAAAAACACGACCTTGGGACGCAGGTGTTCAAATTTACTTAGTATGGAGGAGAGGGTTTTTGGGTGGTAGCTGTGTCTAAAAATAACTTTTAACGACAAAATTTTGGAGGGGAGAGAAAGGTTGGTTCAAAAATCAAGTACATTTTTGTAGAAACACAAGTAGAGACGGACAGACTAACAGATAACCATCCATACTTGACTGAAGCATGACTGAAATGACTTTATGGTAGGAAATTTGAAATTCAAATAAACCTAGGCAGTGATTGGCCACAGACAATCATATCATTAGCGCTCAGACGCGAAAGTGGGGCCATTCTTCAATAGTTGTTCAGTGATAGACACAGATTTTAAAGTGTGGTGATTTCCATATGAAAGAAAGTGTAAGAAGTTTAGGGACGCCATACTATAGCCAGCAGCTCAGCTGAGTTTTGCTAGCAATTCTGTGTTATTTATTCATAATCTGAGCTGTGAGTTTCTGTTGTCAACCAAGCAGTGTCTATTCAGTTGGTGACTTACTCGAGTGTATCTGTGCAGTACTTGTGACAGAGACCACCATTATTGCCCGCCAGCACGGAGAGGTGGGACCACCAGATTTCAGCACCAGAGCTACAACTACAAGATGAGTGAGCCTCTGGTCTGCTGGACATTCACCAACACCGTTTAGTTACTAATAACCCCATAAAAATTCCCACCATTTTCTGGACACTGTGTAGTCAATATAGACAGGTGTGATGAGGCCACCCCAACAGCACAAACATTAACTATCCTCCCAAGTAGATGACTACTAGAACATTTTAATAAAACTAACTAGTATAGTACATATATATGTACACTATTGCATTTATGATATAATATTCCATGCATTTCTTTTCATAATCTTTAAATCCTTTTAAGTTCTGGTCAACCTAAAAAATTGATCCAGAACAAAATAAATGTAATATAATTCTATCAAAAAATTTTACACACGTGAGTTAGTTCAGTGTATTTTAACATTTATTAATATTATTAGTCTTGTTAAATATCTGTGGGTATATCTATAACCTATTACACCACACTACATATCATAACCCTAGACACTTTACGTAGCCACATTCATTAAAAAAAAAAATTAAGTGTGAGGTCGTAGTGGTAGCAAGAAAGGCCTTCTGACAATTCTCAACTACATTTTATCTCAGGAGCCTTCACAGCTGGCCTCATACAATTACATTTAGTAATATCACCATCATACAATACCATCAAACACCACTACATATATTGGGGTCTTGTCCGGGGATAATTAGCCCAACAGTAATATTAGGATCTCCTGGTGGGAGAAATAAAAGTAGGGAAATAAATTGTAGAATTCCCTTTAACATTAAAAGTGTCCCTGCAGATAAAAGTTGGTGAATCTTCACAGCCAGTAATAATTAATTAGTTAACTGGTTAGTTAGAATTAGTTAGACTATAGTCATAAGAAGTACTTAGTGTATTTACTGGTTAGAGATTTAGCTTGTATATTATTATATTGTCTAAAAAGTATGGCGGAGCTGGCAAAATTTAGATCAGCTGCTGTGCTCACCGCGAAGGAGATGGGAATGGATGGTCAAATTTTAATTCAATACGTAACGGCTGAATGTGATAAATATATTGAACGGGAAGAAAGGAGGTTAGCTGAAGAGAAGAGGTTAGAGGCTGATAGAGAAATTAAGAGGCTGCAGATTGAGGCAGAAGAAAAACGACAGCAAAGGGAGGCAGAAGAAAAAAGATTGACTGCCGAAAGGGAGGCAGAAGATAGAAGGTTGCAAAGGGAGCACGAATTACGACTAAGGGAGCTGGAATTACAAGGCCCGGCTCCTGAAAATGGTGCCAGCCCTTTTGCCTCAGATGCTACGCCTAGTCTGGGAGCCTCAAACTCAGCTATGGGGTTTCATTTAGACCATTTTGTTGAAAAAGACGATGACATAGAGGGGTACCTAGGACGTTTTGAGTTATTAGCTACTACATATGGGTTAGAGAGAGAGAGGTGGAGCTTAAAGCTATCACAGGGATTGAGAGGTACTTCTTATGAAGTATTTGCCAAAATGAACAGGGAAGACCAAGACAATTATGACATGTTAAAGCAGGCTTTGTTATTAAGGTACGAGAAGAATGGTGAATTTTATCGTAAGAAATTTAGAAATGCCAAACTGTTGTCTGGGGAGACATACCACCAATTCTCTGCTAGACTAGAAACCTATTTGGAGAAATGGATGGCTCTGGGGAAGACCCAAGATCTTAAAGAAATGATCATGATTGAGCAATTGAGAGAGTCCATGGCTCCAGACATGAGAAAATTTCTCATGGAACAAGGTGCAGAGAAGTTGGGGGAAATTTTAAATGTTGCTGAGAGGTATCAGGCAGCCCAGGCAGAGGTAAGTGGTGCTAAGAAGAAGCACATAGACAATTTTAAAGCTCCACAGCAATTTAATAAATTTGATAATAGAGAGCAGGGAAATAAAGGTAGGACAAACTTTGAGCGGCCAAGAAATGACTATCGCGACAGAAACTCACAGTTCAATGACCAAAAGTTCAATGAAAGAAAACCGTTGAACCAAGGAAAAAGATGGTGTAAATGGTGCAAGAAGGATAACCATAACACCGAATTTTGTAGAAGGAAACCTTCAAACATTGCTGCAATGAAGTCGGGGACGCAAAGATTAAAGGTTAATCCTAAGGGACAACAGGAACCTTATCACCCCCCAGTTTGTGAGGATGTTATTTGTAATGGGGTCACCATAAGGTGCCTTTATGATACAGGTTTGGATTATGATTCAGTTGTGAAGTCTAGCCTAGTGGACCCAAGTCAGTATACCACAGAAACAGTGGAAATACAAGGGGCGACTAAGGACATACCACTCATGACACTTCCCATCGCAAGGATAACGGTGAAAACTCGCTATGTGGAAGGAGAAATCAGAGCAGCAGTGATAGATGAACCAATCTACCCTCTGATATTGGGGTGTAGATACGTCTTCTTGGGGAACCCCGAGAAACCTGTGATCATGGCGACAGTGCAGACCAGGTCACAGAAGAAGGAGGAAGAAGGTGAACCTATAAATGCTCATCCAGAGGAGATGAGGAAGGCGCAGGCTGAGGATAGGACACTCAAGCCATGTTTTAAAAAATTGCCCAAATGCCACACACCTCCGAGCAAGGGGGAATATTTCATGAAGAACAAACTATTATACAGGAAGACAGGAACTAGGTCCACTGGTCACGGACAGTTAGTTCTTCCCAAGATATATAGGGCAAACTTAATAAGGAGCTTACATGTTGGAAAAGATGGTGACCATGAGAAAGTCGGTACCATCTGCCAAAAGATTGCTCGAAAATACTATTGGCCCGACGTAAATGTCGATGTTGAAAACTTTGTAGAAGCATGTGGCGTATTTCATGAGGGAACACCCACAAAGGGAAAATATGTGCAGGACCTAGAAACGCCACGGGGCAACTTTAGGCCTGAAAGGAAAACTAATTATACTCAGGTAGACAAAGTGGAATGGGAGCCCCCTTTTCACACCCAGTCGTCACTTGAATGGATTAACATGGCCACTATGCGACAAGTACAAAGAAGAAATTTAACCCAGAATAATCTGACAATCCCTCGGTCAGGATTATATAAGCTGGAAGAACAGAAAAGAGAGCGAAGATCTCTCATAAGCAATCTAAAGTGGGGAGATAAACCCAAGAAAAAAATTGGTAGTGGTCGATTTGTGAGTGATGATTCTAGGAAGAAAAGTCCTCATTATGGGGCTTCTAATGGACGGGACCCGACGGGTTCCAGGAAAAATACGTATGATAAATTAAAGATCCAGATGTAACCCTATTAAGGACCTGGACAGATGAGAAGGCGGAAGAGACTGTTACCTCATCGTATCAATACGTGAACGAACTGACCACTCGTTTGAAAGCTGGATGGAAACTGGCAAATGATAATTTGAAGCAAGCCAGGAAGAAACATGCAGCATATTTTAATAGGAAGGCAAAGGACAGGGAACTGGCAGTCGGAGAGAAGGTGCTGCTTCTACTACCCGGAAGCCAGAATAAATTACAAATTGGTTGGCAAGGTCCATATACGGTTCTAGAGAAGGTGTCTAGAACAAACTATAAAATTGACAAAAAGGGGAAGAAAAAAGTTTATCATGTAAACCTGTTAAAGAAGTATCTGGACAGACCACTCCAGGAAAGCACCCCCTTATTGACCCTGGCTATTGCAACCCAGATGCAAAAAGAACCACTCACCTCACATGAATACCCATTACATCCTTGTGAAACAGCAGCACAGGTAAAAGTCAGTAAGCACCTGACTAAAAACCAGAGGGAGAGAGTTCAACAGGTTCTGGAGGAACATACAGATGTATTAACAGATAAACCAGGCCATACAAATTTGCTACAGTATGACATGAAACTGGTAGACTCAAACCCAATCTGTATGAGAGCCTATTCTATTCCGTTCGCGAAGGAGAAGGCATTGAAGGAAGAAATAGAGTATTTGTTGAAGGAGGGGATTATTTCGCACAGTGAATCATCTTTTAGTTCTAGTGTCGTTTTGTTGAGGAAACCGTCTGGGGAACACAGACTGTGCATAGATTACAGGAAACTGAATGCTGTCACAGAAGGACAAGTGGATCCATTACCAGACACAAAACAGTTATTTGCCAGACTGAACAAGGCAAAATACTTTTCAAAGGTGGATCTTAGTAAAGGCTATTACCAGATCCCAGTGAAGCCTGAAGTGAGACCTTATTTGGCTTTTAGCACTTCGGATGGACATTATGAATTCAATATGCTACCATTCGGACTGAAAAATGCTCCGAGTGTGTTTTTCAAGGATGATGCGCAAATTGTTGGATCCCCTGAATAACCCATGTATCACGAATTTCATGGATGATATTCTCGTCGCCACAGAGACATTTGAAGAACACATTGAAGCTCTGGAGATGTTGTTTGATAGACTTCGGGAGGCGAACTTAACTGCTAGGCCAACAAAATGTTGTATTGGATGCAAAGAGTTGGAATTCTTGGGACACACTGTATATCAGGGTAATATGACCCCTGATCCTAAGAACTTGGAAAAACTGCAGAGAGCACCTAGGCCACAAACAAAAAAGGACGTGCGATCATTCGTGTCGTTATGCGGATTTTATCAGAAATACATCAAAAATTTTAACGCTATTTGTGCTCCTCTGACTGATCTGACTCGCAAGGGACTTCCAGATAAAATTATTTGGACTGCACAATGTGAACTAGCGTTCCAAGAGTTAAAGGAAAAACTCACTAGCAAGCCTATTCTCAAACTGCCTGACTTGACACAGGACTTTGTCTTAAGAACAGATGCAAGTAATGTGGGACTCGGAGGGGCTTTGTTGCAAAGATCATCTTCACCTGATGGGGAACTGAAACCAGTCGCTTATGCAAGCCGCAAATTGAATAGGGCGGAACAAGGATACTCCACAAGCGAAAAAGAATGTTTAGCATTAATCTGGGCAATAAAGAAGTTTCAAATCTATCTGTATGGTAGGACTTTTGTGGTGGAGATGGACCATCAGCCTCTCGTGTTCTTGTCTCAGGCTAAACATGAAAACGCAAGATTGCTGAGGTGGTCTTTGTTGCTTCAACCTTATCAGTTTAGTATCCAATATATCCCAGGCAAATTGAATGTCGGTGCAGATTTCCTCAGTCGGCACCCCTGTGATCAAAATTAGAGTAGTGGCAGACGTGAGGAGTAATTTTACCTATGTGTATCGCTGGTTTTGGAACTTGCCATAGGCATATTTTCAAGTGGGGAGATGTGTAGTGAAATTGACAGAGATACAACGGTAAAATACCTCCAAAGATAACATTTAAGGATAAAAACATAATGCGTAGGCTGCGAATAGTACATGATCGCCTAGACCGCGGGTCATCACCCTCCATAAAAATTGACTTGCTAGACAGGAGGGGAACGGCGGATCAAAAAGGAAAAAAAAATATGACTGGAAAGATTGCGTGAGACTGGAAAGGCTAAGGAGACGCAATTGGGGGGGGAAACGGAGAAAAGTCACGTTTCCCAAGTTGACATAAAAAGTAAGCAACTCGACAGAAGGGACCATAGATATGTTACGCCACAGTCATTTATTGGACGCTTTTGCAATACCAAGCCCTTGATTTGAATTCAGCGGCTAAACGCAGATGTTAGGAATATTACAAAAATTAAAAAGTATTTTTTTTCTTAATATTAATGTTAGGAATATAAAAATTAGCTGGCCGGATGGCCTATTCTGAGCAGTGAACTAATATGTTCTTAATTTTACAGACGGATAGATAATATTGAAGATAATGACAAAAGACAGTGTTGTTCACATCATCGACAGACTGTATTGAATCTAAAAGTGTCGCGATTTGCACACAAAAACACGACCTTGGGACGCAGGTGTTCAAATTTACTTAGTATGGAGGAGAGGGTTTTTGGGTGGTAGCTGTGTCTAAAAATAACTTTTAACGACAAAATTTTGGAGGGGAGAGAAAGGTTGGTTCAAAAATCAAGTACATTTTTGTAGAAACACAAGTAGAGACGGACAGACTAACAGATAACCATCCATACTTGACTGAAGCATGACTGAAATGACTTTATGGTAGGAAATTTGAAATTCAAATAAACCTAGGCAGTGATTGGCCACAGACAATCATATCATTAGCGCTCAGACGCGAAAGTGGGGCCATTCTTCAATAGTTGTTCAGTGATAGACACAGATTTTAAAGTGTGGTGATTTCCATATGAAAGAAAGTGTAAGAAGTTCAGGGACGACATACTATAGCCAGCAGCTCAGCTGAGTTTTGCTAGCAATTCTGTGTTATTTATTCATAATCTGAGCTGTGAGTTTCTGTTGTCAACCAAGCAGTGTCTATTCAGTTGGTGACTTACTCGAGTGTATCTGTGCAGTACTTGTGACAGAGACCACCATTATTGCCCGCCAGCACGGAGAGGTGGGACCACCAGATTTCAGCACCAGAGCTACAACTACAAGATGAGTGAGCCTCTGGTCTGCTGGACATTCACCAACACCGTTTAGTTACTAATAACCCCATAAAAATTCCCACCATTTTCTGGACACTGTGTAGTCAATATAGACAGGTGTGATGAGGCCACCCCAACAGCACAAACATTAACTATCCTCCCAAGTAGATGACTACTAGAACATTTTAATAAAACTAACTAGTATAGTACATACATATATATGTACACTATTGCATTTATGATATAATATTCCATGCATTTCTTTTCATAATCTCTAAATCCTTTTAAGTTCTGGTCAACCTAAAAAATTGATCCAGAACAAAATAAATGTAATATAATTCTATCAAAAAATTTTACACACGTGAGTTAGTTCAGTGTATTTTAACATTTATTAATATTATTAGTCTTGTTAAATATCTGTGGGTATATCTATAACCTATTACACCACACTACATATCATAACCCTAGACACTTTACGTAGCCACATTCATTAAAAAAAAAAATTAAGTGTGAGGTCGTAGTGGTAGCAAGAAAGGCCTTCTGACAATTCTCAACTACATTTTATCTCAGGAGCCTTCACAGCTGGCCTCATACAATTACATTTAGTAATATCACCATCATACAATACCATCAAACACCACTACACTTTCCAGCAGTCTCTTGTTGTTTTATTTAATGTTCTTCGGTATTTTGCAGTGGTGGCTTTGAGTAAAATGTTTGCTTCAGTTGTTTGTTCTCTTTCTGCTGTGTTT
Source organism: Oreohelix idahoensis (assembly GCA_024509875.1). Taxonomy (NCBI): domain Eukaryota; kingdom Metazoa; phylum Mollusca; class Gastropoda; order Stylommatophora; family Oreohelicidae; genus Oreohelix; species Oreohelix idahoensis. Next base: position 1,138,934 of record JAMPIV010001436.1, read on the forward strand.
CTGACCTCTGTTACCTCGTCTTCAAGCCTTTGAAGTTCTTCAGTCCAGTTAGGTTTGTAATTTTTCTTGCCCCTGGGATTGGATTCAGTGGCTGCTCGAAGTATGGCTTTGTTTAGGCTTTCGACTATCGTTTTTATATTGCTTTGCCGTGTGTTAATTGTTTCCAAAAAAAAAAACCTGTCTGTCAACATTGTAAACTTGACCCAGTCAGCTCGTTTGTAGATCCATCGAGGAAGTCGTTTCTTTTCCTGCGGAACAAATTCCATATTTATGACCAGCTTTACTGGTTTGTGGTCACTAACTCCTAGCTGATCAAGCACATGTCTGTCAATTTTGTGTATGATGTCCCCTGTGGAAAAGGCTAGATATGGAATGGAAGTAGTGTGCCATCTTCTGGAGTAAAAACTGGGGTTGTCATCGGGACAATTATCTTAAGAAATAGAGGAGGCAACAACCTTTGGCATAAAACACATTTTTTTTTTCTATTTGAACCGGAAGCGGAAAAGAAAATATTTGGTGAGATTAGAATGTAAACAGTAGTGGACAGCGGTCCATTCGAAAGGCTGAATTAAACTCTTTTCGAACAATAACAAATGGAATGAAACTGTATTGGTTTTGAAAATGATCGTTAATTAACTGTAATTACATAACGGTAATCTGTTCAGGTTCTGTAACACTTTACACATTACATTGATTAAGTATTAAATTGCCAGTAAGATATTGCGTGTTCCAGCTTGTTCGCTACGTCCACGGCACGCGAGTAGGGAAAGCAACAAGTATTACACTCTTATAACATTATAATTTAGTAGTTATACGTCATTGTTTTGTGCAGAAATCTGTTCATCTATTCGGTCTAGCACAGATCAGATCGATTCAGTTGCCGTACGCATTGGTTACCAAAACTTTAATAATTAAGAACTTTCGGTTGGGTAGGCCTATTAAAAAAAAAAAAGCAGTGGGTCGCGTTCTTTGGTGTCATACAAATAAGTCGCCGACGTCGTTAGGGTTTGGATTAAGGTTAGGTTTAGGACTCCTAACCCTGAACCCTTATTACTGCGTCTCTGAATTCTTTTTTTGAGGCCGTATCGAACACACGACCCGCTTCTTTTCACTTCAACCCCATCCTGTTGTTCAAAGCACTCAGCCTCACAGTCACATGGACCAGGAGAACAGTTAGTTAGAACACATGGTGAAATAAGTCAGTGCCTACTTAGCTCATAACAGGTTGTAGATCAATTAATACTGCAGTAGAACTGATACAGGCAAGGATAGAAGGGACTAGTAGTAGACACATGTACACTATCATTTTTAACCCAACATTGTGGAATTGCCACTCTGGACAGGAGGTGACAGGGGCTAAGACAAGCATTATATTGCAACAGACAGAGACAAACAAGACAATATCAACTTACCAGTATTAGTGCTCCATTTTCTGATCGTTCATTAATGGCGGGAAGACTTTTTTTATGCCTTCTAAAACAGCTTGAAACATGATATCAGCACTTTCACTCACTTGTAATCTAAAATAGCTTGAAACATGATATCAGCACTTTCACCCACTAGCAATTTTCTCCACATAATCATGCTTCATTGAAGAGAGCAGATCACCTCCAAACCTATAGACATAGTGGACTGTGTCTACTAGTCCCTACTTCAACCCCTAGGCAAGTTGGAGTTACTAGCTATTGTTGTTGAAAAAGCATTTTTCCCTGAAATGTCTTGTTATGCTATTGCATTGTCTCTTTGTAAATTGGACATATATTTATGTCTATACATACACACATACAAGTTGCCAGTTGTCCTAACCTCACTTATGTATGAGTAGGACAACAACACCCCCTCACACATATGTGGCATTTGTATGTAAGAAATTACAAATGACCGTCATGTATTACGTCAATTAATGTATGAAAACGCTGGCGATGGATAGGACACACATTGAGGTGACCTGTTGACAGCATTACAAGGCAGTACTTGTTATGGAATCCACAGGGAAAGAGAGGCAGAGGTAGACCAAAAAATACACGGAGAAAAGAACTGGATACAGAGGTGAAATAACATGGAAAGAACTTGAGTGGATGGCACAGCACAGGAAGACTTGGCATTTGTTTGTTGAAGGCCTATGCTCCTCAAGGATCTAATGGGTATTGATTGATTGTTTGTAATGTATTATACAATTGCACTTTAGATTCATTAATCTCCTCTTAACTCCTTATGGAGCATCATGCCACCACTGCTGCTGGCTCCCTTGCAAGATGCCTGTCAAAGCACATGCTCCTGTAGTGGTTGTTTCTGTATGAGGTTGCCAGCCCTGGGTACAGCCTGACATTAGTCACCTTTTGCTACCCGTCTGAGGGAGCAGTTGTCATATAAAGACCCCAGGAACTGCTCAGGGCTGGTATGGGGTGCATTTGTCTTTTTATTAGAATAAAGATATGACAGATGAAAAATTTTATTGCTATCAGAATCTGGTGACAATGACAAGCAGACATTAGGAAATATTTTGTAGAGACAATTTGTGTACGCCTTGCATAGACATGAGTTAATTTGATTTAAGTGATATTTATTTTATTTGGTTGTATGTATTGCTGCTAGAGGGAACAAATCACAATCGGTAACCTTTGACCAGGTGTGCATGTAAACTGCCAGCACAATATGGAGTCTCTCGACATCGCTGTTAGTGGAATTAGCAACATTCGGGGCAAAGACTACATAATTAGCCTTGAGTGCAAGGGAAATGATTCAATGACTGTCCAAGTTGAGGACAGATTATCATCAGACCAGTGGAGATCCATTTTTGATGCTCAGTGTAAGTTAAAACCACAAGTTTCTGTATTTGATAACACTTAAATAGGGTCCATACTGTAGTTGTCCTTCCCTTTACACAGGTCTATAACCTGTTATCCGAAAACCGAAAAATTATGAAAATCGAAAGTTGGGCTGCTTTTCATTCACACTTTGGGTTATTTCTGACTATTTTTGGCACCTTTGGGCTATTGTTTGTATAACTTGGGCGAATTTGGGTTACTTGTTAAAGCTGATTTGGGTGATATCTGAAAACCAAAAAAAATCAGGTTTCCGAAACAAAGCTGTCCTCAAGGATTTCTGATAAAATGTGACAGACGTGTACTGAGAACATTTGTTGAAGACTAGTATATACCATCAGAGACAGACTAAGTGTATATACTTGATGAGAGGTCACAGCAACTAGGCCTGAAAATACATAGGGGAAAAGGGCAAAGGTTGTGAAAATAAATGAGAGCAAGATTGAGCTTGAAGAAACTTTCTTGCTAGATGTGGACACAGATGTGAAATCTTGGCAATAGTATAGACACAGTTTTAGAAGTGGATGAGGGTAGCAACACAAGAATACAAGAAGCAACAGGAGCTTACATTGCATTGACAAATACATAGAAATCAAGTCCAACACAAAAATAAAATTCTTGATCTCAGATGTCAGAATTTTTTATTGTCTCATGCCGCCGCTGACTGCTTCATTTTCAGCTTTTTGAGCTCTTCAGCTTCTTAGCCACAGAGCAGTTGACCTTAATTCCTAACTTTCCATGATGGTGTCTCTCCGGTTTACATTTCCAAACTCTTTCTAGTTTATTCTTCGTGGGCTTCCCCATGAGCTAGTGTCCTGAATTTTTACATCATGCACCTTTCTAATTGATTTTCTCTCTCCATTTTATAGTTCCTAACTCTTTCAGGCCTATTTCCTCTTGGACATCCCCTCGAGTGTGCACCCTGACTTTGCACAGTGCACACTTTCTAGCGTCTTTCTTCATTCGTTATCCATCTTCTTCTTGTGGAGCAGACACCTTCAGCAGATTCACACCAAACTTTCCTGTCCTGTGTCATCCTGAAATAGCTCTCATAAACTGGAGAGTAGTGCGTCAACTTTGACAGGATACAGCCTCAAAATTCAACCTTAGTACTCACAAATTCATACTGAAAATCATCAATTACTATATGTGTGTACATACATTGTATGGTGTGGAAACATGGACAGCGAACAAGCAATTAGAGGAAAGAATTGGGATGTGGATATATAGAAGAATGGTGTACGTCTCATGGAAAGAAAATAAAACAAATAAAGAGGTCATAGAAAACCTAGTAATGAAGAGAGAATTAATGAAGGAGATCAAAATTAGACAGCTAAAATATTTTGACCGTGTAAAGAAGACATAACACCGGATTAAAGACCGTAATAGATGGAAGAGTTGAAGGCAAACAAGCAAGGGGAAGACAGCGCTATAAGTTGAAAGATAACATCAATAGATGGGCAGGAAAGATTCTGTCAGAGTGCACCATCAAGACAAGAGATAGAAGATGTTGGAGATCTAGCACAGCTGACCTTCGATGTGGAAATGGTAGCTGACGATGACTCAAGTAGAGTGGTTTTAATTCTTATTTGATTTAGATCAGATTTAGAATTGCTTGCTGTTTGAACAACTGGAAGATGAAACAAATACGAAAGACCACTGGCAACAAGTAAAAAATATATGGAATGAGACATGTGAAGAAGTACTGAGAAAAAGAGAACATCAGTACAAAGCATGGATAACAACAGAAACCATTAGTAAGATAGAAGACAGGAAAAACAAGAAAGCAGATTTAAACAGAAGCAAAACCAGAAGCTCCAAATCCAAGGCTCATGAAATGTACATAGAAGCAAACAAAGAAGTAAGAAGAAACATCAAAAGAGACAAGATGAAATATATTGATGATTTGGCAAGGGAAGCAGAGGAAGCTGTAGCCAAAGGAAATATGAGGGACCTGTACAACAACACAAAGAAGCTAACGGAAATATAAGCAAGCAAATGGCCTAATAAAAGATAAGAATGGAAAATTGCTTAGTAATATACAAGAACAAATGAAGAGATGGACAGAACATTTTGAAGAACGTCTCAATAGACCATCTTCAACTAATCTCCCAGACATCCAGCCAGCAGAAGAGGAGCTACAAATCAGCTGTGAACGACCAAGTAGAGAAGAAATAAAGAAAGCCATAAAGCTTCTGAAAGATGGAAAAGCAGCTGGTCCAGATTGCATTCCAGCAGAGGCCATCAAAACAGATATTGATACCTCTACAGAGATATTATACAAACTACTTGGCAAAGTCTGGGAGAGAGAGGAAATACCAGCAGAATGGAAGGAAGGTTATCTGGTCAAGTTGCCTAAGAAGGGAAACTTACAAGAGTGCACAAATTATAGAGGAATAATGTTACTATCAGTGCCAGGAAAAGTATTAAACAGAATCATCCAGGAGAGATTAAAAGAGTCCATAGACAAGCAACTGAGAGATGAACAAGCAGGTTTTCGACAAAATAGATCCTGTATAGACCAGATAGCTACATTGAGAATAATAGTTGAACAAAGTCTGGAATGGAATTCACCGCTATACATCAGATTCGTGGACTATGAAATGGCATTTGACAGTGTAGACAGAGAATTGCTTTGGAAATTGATGAGGCATTATGGAGTTCCCATGAAGATCATTAACTTAATAAAGAAGACCTACGAAGACATGACATGTAGAGTTCTTCATGAAGGACAACTTACAGAACCGTTTAGGATGAGAACGGGAGTGAGACAGGGATGCCTCTTGTCTCCATTTCTGTTTTTACTAGCAATAGATTGCATTCCAGCAGAGGCCATCAAAACAGATATTGATACCTCTACAGAGATATTATACAAACTACTTGGCAAAGTCTGGGAGAGAGAGGAAATACCAGCAGAATGGAAGGAAGGTTATCTGGTCAAGTTGCCTAAGAAGGGAAACTTACAAGAGTGCACAAATTATAGAGGAATAATGTTACTATCAGTGCCAGGAAAAGTATTAAACAGAATCATCCAGGAGAGATTAAAAGAGTCCATAGACAAGCAACTGAGAGATGAACAAGCAGGTTTTTGACAAAATAGATCCTGTATAGACCAGATAGCTACATTGAGAATAATAGTTGAACAAAGTCTGGAATGGAATTCACCGCTATACATCAGATTCGTGGACTATGAAATGGCATTTGACAGTGTAGACAGAGAATCGCTTTGGAAATTGATGAGGCATTATGGAGTTCCCATGAAGATCATTAACTTAATAAAGAAGACCTACGAAGACATGACATGTAGAGTTCTTCATGAAGGACAACTTACAGAACCGTTTAGGATGAGAACGGGAGTGAGACAGGGATGCCTCTTGTCTCCATTTCTGTTTTTACTAGCAATAGATTGGGTTATGAAAACATCGACATCACACAACAGAAATGGAATCCAGTGGAATCTGACTAAACAACTTGATGATCTGGATTTTGCAGATGACTTGGCTCTTCTGTCCCATAACCATAATCAGATGCAAGAGAAAATGAAAATTCTCGATGAGAGGTCACAACAAGTGGGCTTGAAAATACACAGGGAAAAGATTAAGATTATGAGAATAAATGCAAGAAATGATAACAAGGTTGAACTTGAAGAAACACCACTAAAAGATGTAGAATCTTACACATATCTTGGAAGTAATATAGACAAAGTTGGAGGGACAGACAGTGATATCAAAATAAGAATACAAAAAGCAAGAGGAGCATTCATTGCATTGGGAAACATATGGAGAACAAGAGAAATCAAGTCCAACACGAAAATTAGAATCTTCAACTCAAATGTCGTCAGTCCTATTGTATGGCTCTGAAACATGGAGAACAACAAAAACAACAACCAAGAAGCATCAGACTTTTATAAACGGGTGCTTGCGTAGAATAGAAGGACTGAAATGGTATGACAAAGTCACAAATGTGGAATTGATGACAAGAACCAGACAAGTGCCAGTGGAACAAGAGTTGAGAAGAAGACGCTGGCGATGGATAGGACACACATTGAGGAAACCTGTTGATAGCATTACAAGGCAGTCCTTGATCTGGAATCCACAGGGGAAGAGAGGCATAGTTAGACCAAAAAACACATGGAGAAGAGAACTGGAAACAGGTGAAAATGATGAGGAAAACATGGAAAGAACTTGAGAGGATGGCACAGGACAGGAAGACTTGGCATGTGTTTGTTGAAGGCCTATGCTCCTTGGGGAGCTAAAGGGTATTGATTGATTGATTAGAATTGTTTGACACAAATTTGCTATTCTTCTATACTTATAACCACTGTGTCTTCATTTCACCATTTTATAAATTACTAGCAGCTTTTTTTTTAGATGCTAAATATATAACTTAAAAAAGAAAATATTATAGAATCAGAGCTGATTCCATACCAGTTTCTTTTTTAATTTATATATTTATTTCCTTACCATTTTTGCAGCAGCACCCTTATTTATTTGATAGATACTGCCCTTGACGTATTAATTACTGTCACCATTTTAATCATTCCTGCTATCATTCTTTTGTATTCACAGATGTGGAGGATCTGACCCATAAGACTGGCAACTTCAAACAGTTCAACATTTTTGTCAACATGTTAGAGTCTACTATCTCAAAGGTGGTAGTTCTGTTCATGTCTAACTGCATGGAAGCCTTTACTTATTTTAAGAAAACATTTTAAAACTCCATCCCAAGATCAGTATGGTGTACCTCAGTATGGTGTATTGCCCTTTAAAGTGCCACCTGGTGTGCCTGTTTGGTTATATGATGGGGTTAAAGAAAATAGACAGTGCATCTTAGTAGGACAAAGAAAATTGTCTGTGTTACAGCCATAAGGCTTTTGTCAGGGACAAATGAACGAAAACGGATGAACAAAAAGTGAGAACAAAGTTAATGACTTATTTTTAAATGAAAATGATACGACTCATAAATAAAAGTAGCTACTTTTGCCATCATCAGAGGACAAAATGGCTACTCATGTAGATCAGGGTATGAAGATCTTTGTCCCAGTATGATGCATTTTTCTTTCACCCTGCCATTTATTATTGTCTTACTGCAGTCCTGCTCGTTGTCTCATATGTCTGGTTATAGCAAGATTTTCTCATGTCTGCACCTGAAACTATATCAAGAAACAAATAAAACTTGAACCACATCAGAATATTCTTCAATTAGTTTACATTGATTGTACACATTGTTTCATACATTTATATGTTTACTGCTTGTTTAAAAAACAAAAACGTGATGGAAATCAGTGAAATAGATACAAAAGGGTGCTAGTGGAACAGGAGATGTGAAGAAGATGCTAGCGATTGATAGGACACATATTAAGGAAACCTGTTGATAGCATTACAATGTAGTCCTTGTTCTGGCATCCCCAGGGTAAGAGAGGTAGAATGAGACTGAAAAGTGCATGAAGAACTTGTGACAGACGTGAAAGGGTTAACGAATACATTGAAAGACCTTGAGTGTGTGACATATGACTGGAGGACTTGGCGGTGACAGAAGTGAAAGGGTTAAAAAATACATTGAAAGACCTTGAGTATGTGACATATGACTGGAGGACTTGGCGGTGACAGAAGTGAAAGGGTTAAAGAATACATTGAAAGAGTGTGTGACATATGACTGGAGGACTTGGCGGTGACAGCAGTGAAAGAGTTAACGAATACATTGAAAGACCTTGAGTGTGTGACATATGTCTGTTGGATTTGGCGGTGACAGAAGTGAAAGGGTTAACAAATACATTGAAAGACCTTGAGTGTGTGACATGTGACTGGAGGACTTGGCGGTGACAGAAGTGAAAGGGTTAACGAATACATTGAAAGACCTTGAGTGTGTGACATACGACAGGAGGACTTGGTGGTGACAGAAGTGAAAGGGTTAACGAATACATTGAAAGACCTTGAGTGCGTGACATATGACAGGAGGACTTTGTGGGAAGACTTATTCTCCTTGTGGGTAGCGAAGGGTTGTGATGAAGATGAATATGATATATAGAAAGCTACCACAGCATTACAAAATCAAATATCCTTTGCATGTTTTGCAGACTAGTGAAAGTGTTTCTCTTGACCTGCTAACTTATAATGACCTGGAGACACTGAGACAGAAGAAGAGCGGTGCGTCATCATCTGTGAAGCCAAGTAATTCTGCTTCTCGCACAAACCATCTAACTTCAAAACGTTATCTCATTCTTACATATACAGTGGAATTTGATAGGTGAGTTTGGCAGGTTTATTGTTAACTTGCTATAAATAGAACTTGCATTTGCTTTATCTATAGCTAGGCTGTAAATTAATGAGTATTTGATGCTTTTTATTATGGAAACTAAATATACAATTGCATTGTTTGTAATTAGACACTAAATTGTTTCTTATTTGCATTTATTTCACCATTTATAATCATGTTTCGTTATTTACAGTTGCGTTTATTTCACCATTTGTGGTAATTTAATTGTTTGTCAGTTGCATTTATTTCATCATTTGTGATAGTTCATTGTTTGTCATTTGCAATGTATCATCAAGCCACTTCATTGTTTGTCATTACCATTTATTGTAACCATTTTTATTAAGTTTCATTGTAATTTTAATTGATTGTACCAGTCAATTCATTGGTTTGTATTACCATTTATTTCACCGATTTTTATTTAGTTTCATTTAATTTTTAAATTTATTGTACCAGTTTACAAACATTTTGGTATTTTTTTTTTTTTTTATTTTACATTGATTTCACCAGTTATAACATTAATAGCATAACTCATTTGTATTTATTTCATAATTTATGAAACAATTTGATCGTTTTTTTTTTTCACTTGCATTTTATTTGAGAAATTACATGGGGCTGCCACTCAGTTTCTTGTATTATATTATTTAAAATGGAAAGAACTTGAGCAGACGGCATGTGAAGGAGGACTTGGCATGTGACACAGGAGGGACTTGGCATGTGTTTGTTGAAGGAGGACTTGGCATGTGAAGGAGGACTTGGCATGTGTTTGTTGAATGAGGACTTGGCATGTATTTTTTGAAGGCCTTTGCTCCTTAGGGATCTATAGGGTATTGACTGATTATTTAAAATCCCGACACCATTTATCATATTTTCACTCCTTATTCTTAATTACAACTCTGTTAATAATATCATGTCTTTTTGTTTGTTGGGATCTACAAACCCTGACCCGCTTTATTCAGTTATGCACTTTGGTTGTTTGTTGGATAGGATCCACTATCCTCTTCCACTGCCTTATGTTGGAAAGCCAGATCCACAAGCCTTGCTGGAGGAAATAAGATCTCTGAAGGCTGAATTAAAAAGAGTAAAACAGAGTCAGCCCGTGGGAGATTCTAGAATGGAAAAGCTGCTGAGAGAGTAGGTATATGTTAGTGTTATCTGAGAATATTTCATTTCTCACATAGAAAGTTAGTTTTGGTTACTTTTATTTTGTATTATATTTTTGTGCTTGTAAATTGTTCATCAAAGTAAAAATTGTCTAAGAACTGTTTGGTTTGGATGTAAAGCGGAAGAAGTCAGGATAAGGTTGTAGCATGTGAAGAGGTAGATTAAAGTGTATTGGCCTTCTAAAGAAGTACAACAGGACAGTAAAACAGGTGTCATGGTCAAGTATTGAAATAAGCAGCTTGGTGAAAAACTTGGTAATTTTACATTTTTGTTTAACCCCTTGAGCAGACAAGCTGACTTATCTCATCAGCGATAATCTTTCACCAGCCAGAGTTCTGTTTGCTTGCCAGGCTAGTTCTTATTCGCTTGCAATTTAAGCATTCCAAATATTTTCTCTCATAGATTAGAAGACAGAAGTAAATTTAGTTATGTTTAGTCTAGGCTGCTGATTATAATATCGAAGCCTTCCATTTTTTCTGTATTTTTTTCTTTTTGCAAGTTGTCATCATAAAGTAGTCCATTCATCATCATTATCACCCATCAACTCCAGAAGGAGCATAGGCCTTCAAATTTATGCCTAACCTTCCTGTCCTGTGCCATCCTATTTTCATGTCTTCTTTGCACGTCTGTCTCCGGTTTCCTTCTCTATGTATTTTGTCAGTTTCCCCCCTGCCCCTCTTGCTGTGGGAATGTAAGAACAAGCACTACCATGTAATTAAAGTAGTCCATTGCTAGTAAACAAATGGTGACTACATCTAGGGATCCTAAACAGCCAGCAGTGGAGTGTTTAGAGGAAATGTTTCCTAATGTCTGCTTATCATTATCACCAGATTCTGATATTGATGGCAATAATTCAGACTTCAGACCTGATAACTGGACAACAATTTAAACAAATTGGTCCAAATGCTATCATAACCTGGAGTAGAATGTATGTACACTCTCAGCTTTGCCTAAATACTCGTAAGGCTTACAACTCGGTTAGCATCTGACAGCAAAAGCCAACATCCTGGATTTCTCATAGCAGGGGTTATGATGCTAACCTGAGAAGGGGCTAGCATACATCTCTGGTACCCTAAAACCAGAATACTCAGGGTAGATGAAACTCTTAAGCCTTGGGTGGCATCTCATCTAGAAGATGGAAAAAATTTATTACGGCTCAGGGGTCAACCCAGCCTCATGAATTGGGTACCAGAACAACTCTGGGAAGGTTAAGGCGGCCGGCGTGATGCTGACCACATCACCCCTAGTGTGCCGATGGTCAAGAAGATATGGGCCTAACACCGTGTTCCCAATATGCCTCAATAGACATGCAACAGGATCCTTTACCTTTTAGTGGTCAGCTTCACGCTATTTGCATCTCCATAGTTTTTCTGAAAATGGTGGTGGCCATATGTGCTTTCTACGTTCCTCATATGTTGGGCATCTTTGAAGCAGATGTTCACCAGTCATTTTAACATTTTTGTTTCTGTATCTGGTTCTGATAAAACTATTTGCCTCTTCGAAAGTCATGCTTGTTTCAGGCTGAGGTCGCTTTCCACCTTCCTTTGCCAGGGATGCTACAGTAAGATGGGATCCATTGTATCACAACCCTTTTGAATCGTTGACACAGTTTGTGGAGCACTACTCTTAGGTCATCCAGGTGTGCGTTATTTGGGCTCCTCAGCATTGCAACTGCTGACAGTGCATCTGTGAAGAAAACAACTTGTCTCTTGGTGCTTTCCTCTGCCAATAGAACCTCTGATTCAGTTTTTAAGGCCTCTGCCTCTCTCTCTGAAGTTACTTGAGAATTGTTCTGTTGCCACTGACATCTTTTTTTGTGTGTGGTAGTGCTTAAGCGCAGAAGCACACCTCCATCTTCTGTTCATTTGTTGCTGATCCATCTGTGTATGCATGGGTCCAGGTATTGCTTGGGTAATGTTTCTCTATGTATTTTGTCATTATGGCTTGCAGTCTAGATCTTTTTTCTCACAATGCCAGAAACGTTTTCTATCATTTCAGCAAAATGATAGATGTTTATAAACTGGGAGTTGGATCTGGGTGTCAGTCTAAGAAACTAAAATAATTGATACTTAAAGTATCATAGAGACTGTTATTATGTTCAGAATTATTTTATTTGTTTGAATTTAGTCATCATGGCTTAGTTATTTTGCTGAAACTCATAATCAGTCAACAACAGAATTGATAAACAGCTGTTGTGGACAAACATGGTCACTTATGCCAACAGAAGAAGAAGCACTGACTTGTCATATTTTGTTTAGCTATAGGAGAATGGAGAGAGAGAAGAATGACATGGAGCAAGAGTTTGCAGCTTTTCGCCGGGAGGTGCGGCAAACAACAGGAAGTAGTGCCATTCAAGACATGAGGGCATTGAGGACCATGGTCCGGAATCTGGAGGAGCAGCTGATGAAAGAGAAGACACATCACCAACGGTCAGCCAACAAAAGAAGCCAAGAGTATCGGGATTTGCTAGAGGAGGTATTGGTTATTTCACTGTGTATTTATCTCTGATTTGTTTGCTTTGATACTCTCCTGTATGTTCTCTAACATCATCATCATTACCTTTCAGCTGCCATAGGAGCATAGGCCTTCACCACATGCTACTTTCCTGTGCCATCAGCTCAACATGTCTTCCCCATCTCCAGCTCTCTTCTCGATAAATGTTTTGGTCTCCCTTTGTATCACCCTGATAATTGCAGAACAAGAACTACCTTGTAATGCTATTGTTAACGCTGAAAAGCGTTTAATTATAAATCACTGGAAACCACCACTGATAAGAAGTCGAGGCCACCACTGTAGCAAAAAGGCTTTTTCTATGTGGTACTAACTATCAATATAACCACCAAATGATAACTATGATAATGTTACCTCTGTAATGTTACAATGGAATATAACTTGGACTGACACTCAAGACAGTACATACGCGAATGAAATAACTTGACAGAAGTCTGGGTCACAGTTCCATACATATAATATCGACAGCATAGTCCTGGACATCAGCAACAATAGTACAAATACTTGCATCATTAGAATATGTAGTACAGTCATCCTTACGTACTGGTAACAATTGCATTCAATGTAAGTGCGGCATTCGCTCCTCGCACATAAATCTCTATATGGTCTGTATACAATGTAAGTGCGGCATTCACACCTCGCACATATATCTCCGTGGTCCTACTTTCAATGTAAGTGCGGAATTCACTCCTTGCACATATATCTCTATCTCTGGTCTAATCACCAGACATCCAAGTTCCTCCAGAACTTAACAGCGCGGGAAAACCACAACGTGCTTACGTAGACCTCCTATTGGCGCGGGAAAGCACACAACGCGCATTCAAATAATAACATATAATAGTCCTAACATAGACCTCCTTCTGACACGGGAAAACGACGTGTCTTTTTAATCCAAAGTGCGGCAACCCCTCGCACATAACGTCTTACCATAGACCTCCTTCTGACACGGGAAAACGACGTGTCTTTTAATCCAAAGTGCGGCATTCACTCCTCGCACATGTATCTATACCTCTGGTCTAATCACCAGGCATCTAAGTTCCTCTTGAACTTTACAGCGCAGGAAACCCACAACACGCTTATAAATAATAATATATAAAGGCCTTGTAAATACACCTTACGCGGTACATCATCGCTTCACATCCAATATGTTATAATGAAAATCACATACATTATTCACATACTCTAGAAACACTGACCGTCTCCCACGACGGATGGCCACAGACTCCCCTTTAACAACTCAGTATTCTTCTCTGACACGTATGCTAACTTCATTCACTTCGCACGCTTTTCTCATGTCCTGTAAACCTCAATTCACACATGAACGCCTCTGAGTATTCTTCAACCATACTCTACGTGCTTCTTTTAAATGTAACATTCCAAGCTTGCATACTTCAATAATAATACACTCTAAACAGAGTTACTCCTTTCTCTACCCACACACATGCATATACACGTCATGTATCTCATGACCTTAACCTACTTACTAACAAACTTCAGGACCGTATACAAAAATCCTTAACACCTAACTGTAACTTCGAATATGACAACAGCTATCAACAAATTTCCTGAGTGTGTCCTATTCTTCACTAATGTCTTCTTCTCATCCCCTGTTCTGCTGGTGCCTGTCTAATTCTTATCATCAGTTGCACATTGGTGATGTTGTCACATCATTTACATCCTTATATTTTGTGCAAGCATCTGTTAATGAAAGTCTGTAACTTCTGTTCCATAAGAAGTTTGTAATGATTGTGCTTGGGGACAACATTGTACTTTTATCTTTAGTTTGACACTGTCTCTTTGTGTAATGTAATACACCTCCATTCATTCATTCATAACCCTCCACTCCCAAAGGAGCATAGGCCTTCAACAAACACATGCCAAGTCCTCTTGTCATGTGCCATCATCTCAAGTTCTTTCCACGTTCTCCTATTCATTTTCACCTCTGTTTCCAGCTCTCTTCTCCATGTGCTTCTTGGTCTAACTCTGCTTCTCTTGCCCTGGGGATTCCAGAACAAGGACTGCCTTGTAATGCTATCAACAGGTTTCCTCAGTGTATGTCCTATCCATCGCCATCGTCTTCTTCTCATCTCTTGTTCCACTGGCACTTGTCTAGTTCTTGTCATCAGTTCCACGTTGGTAACCTTGTCATACCATTTTAATCCCTCTATTCTACGCAAGCACCCATTTATGAAAGTCTGTAGCTTTTTGGTTGTTGTCTTTGTTGTTCTCCATGTCTCAGAGCCATACAATAGGACTGACTTGACATTTGAGTTGAAGATTCTTATTCTGGTGTTGGATCCCCTCTCTAGTACGGTTTATCAATTCTGTTGTTGACTGTTCTCCAAGCCACAGTAACTAGACTGTCCTGTATCTTTGTCTCTTTCTCCCCTAATTTTCTCTGTTATCACAATATAATCTAGTTTTTTTCTTTCTTCTCATAACATGTCCTAAGAAAGTGAATTGCTTCCTTCTAATTTAAGTAATAAGATTCCTTCTAATTTAAGTAATAAGATTCCTTCTAATTTAAGTAATAAGATTCCTTCTAATTTAAGTAATAAGATTCCTTCTAATTTAAGTAATAAGATTCCTTCTAATTTAAGTAATAAGATTCCTTCTAATTTAAGTAATAAGATTACTTCTAATTTAAGTAATAAGATTACTTCTAATGTAAGTAATAAGATTACTTATAATTTAAGTAATAAAATTCCTTCTAATTTAAGTAATAAGATTCCTTCTAATTTAAGTAATAAGATTCCTTCTAATTTAAGTAATAAGATTACTTCTAATTTAAGTAATAAGATTCCTTCTAATTTAAGTAATAAGATTACTTCTAATTTAAGTAATAAGATTACTTCTAATGTAAGTAATAAGATTACTTATAATTTAAGTAATAAAATTACTTCTAATTTAAGTAATAAGATTACTTCTATTTTAAGTACTAAGACCTTGGGAGCCACTCTGGTGTAGTGGTTACCACACTGCACTGGCGATTGGTTGATCCAGGTTCAAACCCTGGTGAAGACATTTGAAGGTGTGTCATCGATCAGGGACTGGAATAACCTGAACGGCTCCTGAGCCGACCCAGCTCTAATGGGGTACCTCCAAAACCGGCAAGTTTCTGCTTGAATGGCGAGAGGACACCTGTCATTGTACAGGGAAAAGAGGGGTACACACATAAAATCACTCTCAGGTTAGACATATTAACTGGAGATTTCACCTCGAGTAATAGCGGGCGTATGAAAAAAAAAAGTACTAAGATTCTTTCTAATGTGAGTAATAAGCTTTCTTCTAATGTGAGTAATAAGCTTCCTTCTAATGTGAGTAATAAGCTTCCTTCTAATGTGAGTAATAAGCTTCCTTCTGATGTGAGTAATAAGCTTCCTTCTGATGTGAGTAATAAGATTCCTTCTAATATGAGTAATAAGCTTCCTTCTAATGTGAGTAATAAGATTCCTTCTGATGTGAGTAATAAGCTTCCTTCTGATGTGAGTAATAAGCTTCCTTCTGATGTGAGTAATAAGCTTCCTTCTAATGTGAGTAATACGATTCCTTCTGATGTGAGTAATAAGATTCCTTCTAATATGAGTAATAAGCTTCCTTCTAATGTGAGTAATAAGATTCCTTCTGATGTGGGTAATAAGCTTCCTTCTAATGTGAGTAATAAGATTCCTTCTGATGTGAGTAATAAGCTTCCTTCTGATGTGAGTAATAAGCTTCCTTCTGATGTGAGTAATAAGCTTCCTTCTAATGTGAGTAATAAGATTCCTTCTAATATGAGTAATAAGATTCCTTCTAATGTGAGTAATAATATTCCTTCTAATGTGAGTAATAAGATTCCTTTGTACACTGGCTTCTTCAGGACATCCTTATTATTATTCTTAGCTGTCATTATTATTGTTTATATTCTTTTGTAAAACCACATCTCTGTGACCTTCTCTGTGGCCTTCTCTGTGACCTTCTCTGTGGCCTTCTCTGTGGCCATCTCTGTGGCCTTCTCTGTGGCCATCTCTGTGGCCTTCTCTGTGGCCATCTCTGTGGCCTTCTCTGTGGCCATCTCTGTGGCCTTCTCTGTGGCCATCTCTGTGGCCTTCTCTGTGGCAATCTCTGTGGCCTTCTCTGTGGCCATCTCTGTGGCCTTCTCTGTGGCCATCTCTGTGGCCTTCTCTGTGGCCTTCTCTGTGGCCTTCTCTGTGGCCATCTCTGTGGCCTTCTCTGTGGCCTTCTCTGTGGCCTTCTCTGTGGCCTTCAGGGATTAAAAAAACAACTTTGTTTACTAATTCTCAATGACTCACTTGTCAGGATTGACTCGTATGTAACTACAGAACTCTTTCTTACAAACATGGGCTATTCTGTTGTTCACCTTTGAGAAGCATGTTCAATCGTATGCATACCTGTCAACCTTCTGAGATGAAAACCTGTTTGCCGGACCAATAAAAACCTTACACACACCAAAATAAAAACGCAAAAAATATATTAATAAATTTACACAGTACAGTTTTAAAATGAGAAGTGACATATACGAATTAATTAAAATTTGAAATAGTGTGATATAAAACATACTAATAAAGTCTCATGCTGTTCTTTATGTCTGTTGGGAATGTGAGCGAAAATCAATTAAAATGTTTGTTACATCCCTTAAAGTTAACATGGCATTCTTAAAGGGGGGTGGGGGCGTGTGATGTAATGTAATAACAATGAAGACAAAAACACTGCCATGTTTAAAAGCAAAAATATGCTAGTAGTTTCATCTGTGAGAATGCAGTGCCCTACCATTATCCCAATAAAAAAACAATCTTTAATTATCTGCTAGTTTTAAATTAAAGAATTCATCCTTTGCATAAAATTCTGCTGCTACTACCATGACCTCTGACCCTATCTGCGAGCTTTCGTTTCTTTGAATTATGCTCATCCATCATTTGATGGATGAATTATTTTAGCAAATAATCTTGGGAGAACAAAAACTGGTTGAAATGAAGAACAGTAATAAAATTAAGTTGAATTAAAAAAGAATTCAGAGGCACAGTAAAAAAGGCAGAAAGGTTAGGTTTAGGAATCCTAAACCTAACCATAAAGACATCTGCGACTTATTTGTATGACATCAAAGAACATGACCCACTGTCCTTCATTTCAACCCAAAAAAAACGAACACAAATTTACAAAATTATTATGAAAAAGTTTGTAGATCAGTGGTTATGGATTTGGCTGCTGTGATCCCATGTTGTTGTAGGATATCTGTGATGTTGTCTATCTGTCTGCCTGTTGGTCTTCCCTGTGCTCTGAAACCAGATCTTCTGTTGCAGGTGCATAGTGGTAATTTATCAGGCTCAATTCTCATGTGATGTCCAAACCACTTAATTTTCTGACTCTGTATACTTGATGCTGGATGTACTTCCCACAGTTTTTCTGACTCTGTATACTTAATGCAGGATGTAGTTCCCACAGTTTTTCTGACTCTGTATACTTGATGCAGGATGTAGTTCCCACAGTTTTTCTGACTCTGTATACTTGATGCAAGATGTAGTTCCCACAGCTTTTCTGACTCTGGATACTTGATGCAGGATGTAGTTCCCACAGTTTTTCTGACTCTGTATACTTGATGCAGGATGTAGTTCCCACAGTTTTTCTGACTCTGTATACTTGATGCAGGATGTAGTTCCCACAGTTTTTCTGACTATACTTGATGCAGGATGTAGTTCCCACAGTTTTTCTGACTCTGTATACTTGATGCAGGATGTAGTTCCCACAGTTTTTCTGACTCTGTATACTTGATGCAGGATGTAGTTCCTACAGTTTTTCTGAATTCATCATTTCTCATTCTGATATTATCTTTTCTTAAGCATCTCATGTCACAGGATGTGATTGTCCTCTTGTGTGCTTTGGTAAGGCACCAAGAGATGTGGAGCACACAAAAAGATTGTGGCCATAGGAAACAATTTTAAGGAAAGAGGAGTAGGGGATGACAAATAGATAAGATCATGGTTAGTTTTAAACTATGGCATGGAATTAGACCAACAACAGAACTGATCAATCGATCAATCCCCTTTAGCTCCGTAAGGAGCATAGGCCATCAACAAACACATGCCAAGTCTTCCTGCATGTGCCATCTGTAAAGTTCTTTCCATGTCTTTCTCATCATTCTCACCTCTGTCTCCAGTTCTCTTCTCCATGTATTTTTTGGGTCTACGTCTGCCTCTCTTTCTCTGGTGATTCCATAACACAGACTGCCTGGTAATGCTATCAGCAGGTTTCCTCAGTGTGTGTTCTATCCATCTCCAGCGTCTTCTTCTCATCTCTTGTTCCACTGGCACTTGCCTGGTTCCTGTCATCAGTTCCACATTGGTGACCTTGTCATACCATTTCAATCCTTCTATTCTGAACTGATGGAGTGCATAACAAAAATCAAGATATAAGAATGGAGATGATCTGCTGCGTCTCAAATCACAGCATCTGACTTGACATTTGACACCAAGCCTCATAAAATAACCACCTACTGCTGGTCCCCCTTGTAGGAAGCCTGCATCAAGGTATTCAAGAGCACACGCAGTAGTGGTTTCTTTAACACTTTGTTTTATATGATGAGGTTGCCATTCCCACATAGAAGCTCGTATTTATTATTTTTCTCTTTGCTTCCTATGGAGCATAGAACCACTACTGTAGCTGGCTTCCTTGCAGGAAGCCTATTTAAAGCAGTAACATGGTGGTTTCTATAGAAGTTTGTTTTACATGATGAGGTTGGCAGCCTCTTACACACATACACAACCTATTACTTGTCTTGTACAACATGCCTGAGGGAGCAGTTGTCCTGTTCTTTTTTTTATCTGAGAAGCAACCTCCGGCAGCTATACAGGACACAACCTCTGGCAGCTATACAGGACACAACCTCCGGCAACTATACAGGACACAACCTCCGGCAGCAACACAGGACACAACCTCTGGCAACAACACAGGACACAACCTCCGGCAGCTATACAGGACACAACCTCTGGCAGCAACACAGGACACAACCTCCGGCAACAACACAGGACACAACCTCCGGCAGCTATACAGGACACAACCTCCGGCAGCAACACAGGACACAACCTCCGGCAACAACACAGGACACAACCTCCGGCAGCTATACAGGACACAACCTCCGGCAACAACACAGGACACAACCTCCAGCAGCTATACAGGACACAACCTCCGGCAGCTATACAGGACACAACCTCTGGCAGCTATACAGGACACAACCTCCGGCAGCAACACAGGACATAACCTCTGGCAACAACACAGGACACAACCTCCAGCAGCTATACAGGACACAACCTCCGGCAACAACACAGGACACAACCTCCAGCAGCTATACAGGACACAACCTCCGGCAACTATACAAGACACAACCTCCGGCAGCTATACAGGACACAACCTCCGGCAACTATACAAGACACAACCTCCGGCAGCTATACAGGACACAACCTCCGGCAACTATACAGGACACAACCTCTGGCAGCAACACAGGACACAACCTCCGGCAACAACACAGGACACAACCTCCGGCAGCTATACAGGACACAACCTCCGGCAACAACACAGGACACAACCTCCAGCAGCTATACAGGACACAACCTCCGGCAGCTATACAGGACACAACCTCCGGCAGCTATACAGGACACAACCTCCGGCAGCAACACAGGACACAACCTCCGGCAACAACACAGGACACAACCTCCGGCAGCTATACAGGACACAACCTCTGGCAACAACACAGGACACAACCTCCAGCAGCTATACAGGACACAACCTCCGGCAACTATACAAGACACAACCTCTGGCAGCTATACAGGACACAACCTCCGGCAACTATACAAGACACAACCTCCGGCAGCTATACAGGACACAACCTCCGGCAACAACACAGGACACAACCTCCGGCAGCTATACAGGACACAACCTCCGGCAACTATACAAGACACAACCTCCGGCAGCTATACAGGACACAACCTCCGGCAGCTACACAGGACACAACCTCCGGCAGCAACACAGGACACAACCTCTGGCAGCTACACAGGACACAACCTCTGGCAGCTACACAGGGCACAACCTCCGGCAGCTATACAGGACACAACCTCATATTTGTCACCTCTTATGACAATCTTGAGGGAACAGTAGGCCTATTCTTTCTTTGTCTGCTCAGAGACTCCCAGAAACTACATTGGGCTAAATTAATAAAACAGTGAGTTTAATTTGAACATGTCACAACTGATAAGAATTATGTAGTTTAAGTTGAAACAAATATGAAACATAATTCCTTGTGTGGATTTTTATACCAGGTGGAAGAGCTTCGTGCGTCTGAGAGAAACCTGCGAGTGCGTGTAAAGAGTCTGACTAATGAGCTGGCGTTGTACAAAAGGTAAGGCATGCTGGGTAAAGGTTGTCTAAAGAATATCATGCATCTTCTTTCTCCTTGTTTGCATCTTAAGGAACATAGGGACCACCACAGTTTGGCTAAGCCTTCATCTAAGTAAGGTACATAGGGACCACCACAGTTTGGCTAAGCCTTCATCTAAGTAAGGAACATAGGGACCACCACAGTTTGGCTAAGCCTTCATCTAAGTAAGGTACATAGGGACCACCACAGTTTGGCTAAGCCTTCATCTAAGTAAGGAACATAGGGACCACCACAGTTTGGCTAAGCCTTCATCTAAGTAAGGAACATAGGGACCACCACAGTTTGGCTAAGCCTTCATCTAAGTAAGGAACATAGGGACCACCACAGTTTGGCTAAGCCTTCATCTAAGTAAGGAACATAGGGACCACCACAGTTTGGCTAAGCCTTCATCTAAGTAAGGAACATAGGGACCAGCACAGTTTAGCTAAGCCTTCATCTAAGTAAGGAACATAGGGACCACCACAGTTTGGCTAAGCCTTCATCTAAGTAAGGAACATAGGGACCAGCACAGTTTAGCTAAGCCTTCATCTAAGTAAGGAACATAGGGACCACCACAGTTTGGCTAAGCCTTCATCTAAGTAAGGAACATAGGGACCAGCACAGTTTAGCTAAGCCTTCATCTAAGTAAGGAACATAGGGACCACCACAGTTTGGCTAAGCCTTCATCTAAGTAAGGAACATAGGGACCACCACAGTTTGGCTAAGCCTTCATCTAAGCAGTTGTGGTCACTATAGCAATGTAGTTTTACATGGTAAAGCTACTGTCCATATTCACAACCCTACATTTGTCAGCTCTCAAAATGTATCAGAGGGAACAGTGGTGTTATTCTATCTCTAATTGCTCATAGAATCCCAGGGGTAACATTAGGTTGTCCAGAAAGTAAGGACAAATATTTGTTATGTTAAAACTTAATTGATATCATCATAAATTTTGTGTCAACTATTATATGTGACTGTGAAACATGGCGAATAACGAAGACAGTAACCACGAAGTTATTGACTGTCATAAATGGCTGCTTGTTTAGAATAGAAGGATTGAAGTGGTATGACCAGATTGTCAGTGCAGAAGTGATAACAAGAACCAGACAAATGCTAGTCAAACAAGAAGATGCTGGAGATGGATAGGATTCACATTGAGGAAACCTATTGATAGGATTCACATTGAGGAAACCTATTGATAGGATTCACATTGAGGAAACCTATTGATAAGATTCACATTGAGGAAACCTATTGATAAGATTCACATTGAGGAAACCTATTGATAAGATTCACATTGAGGAAACCTATTGATAAGATTCACATTGAGGAAACCTATTGATAGCATTAAAAGGCAGTCCCTATTCTGGAATCCCCAGGGTAAGAGGTAGAGGGAGACTAAAGCACATAGAGAAGAGAACTGGAGACAGAAATAAAAGAACGACCTTGAACTGATAGCCCAGGACTGGAAAACTTGGTATGAGTTTGTGTTCAAGCCTATGCTCCTTGGGGAGCTGAAGGGTTATGAATGATCATCATCATCATCATCATTGCACTTGAGCTGCCAAGGGACTAAACCGAAGTACTCCGGACTTTATCTTTACACTCAGGCTGTTAGTGTGAAAAGGGAGGCATCAAAGAAGAGTTGGCTACCCAAAGACTGGCAGCTGGGAGACTTTTTCAGGCCATAAATCAAGGATTCTTCAGCAAAAGAGAATTTGGCAAGAAGACAAAGATGGCTGTATACCACTCCACCTGATTTCCCAGTCTTGACATATGGATGCAAGTCATGGGCAATGACTACAACCCACAAAAGCCAATGCCAAACCTCAGAAATGAGGTATCTGAGGAAGATAGTTGAAGTAACAAGAAGAGACATTGTGACGGTGAGTGATGGGTCACGGCGCCACTTAGAAATGTGTCACCATTGCCACTGTATTTCTCAGCTCCACTTAGAGATGTGTGGCCGGGCTGTTAGGACTCTTGGTTTATAGTCACTAGGTGTCTGATTGCAGACCTAATGATGTCATTCAAATTTAGATTTCTTTTTATTTATCTTCCAAGTTAAGTTTGTCTCTATACTGGCCAACTGTGCCAGAGGTGGTGATTTCTTGGATGAACACTTGGGTTACCAGGCTCGTTCGTATCCTTCTATGTTGTTTTTATAAGTGACATTTCATAAAGTAGTAGAATAATCTACAATTCAACAAGTTCAGCAACAGGAAGAGATCAAATCAGATTCCAGCAGCTCAGTTAAAACTTTTATTAATGTCAAACCTGAACAAGCATGTCAAGGCAATTTACAAAATGCATCAGTTGGGTTCAGCAAAAGTTGTATCCTTATATACGAGGGCTATTCCAAAATCAACCTCCGATTGGCTGGTAAAAATTTAAAAAAAATTGACAATAACATCTAAATACATGCAAAAGTTACATACATCACTGCTTTACTTTTCCACATAGTCACCACCCAAATTCAGGCACTTGTCGTACTGTGGCACGAGTTTTTGTAACCCCTGGTCAAGGAACAGTGCCGCCAGGGTACTTAGCCAGTTGTTGATTCCATCCATGAGCTCCTCGGCGGTGTTGAAGCGCCGGGTAGCCAGCCAGACCTTCATCTTGCCGAAGAGATGATAATCGCTTGGTGCCAAGTCCGGGCTGTAAGGGGGGTGGTTGAAAATTTCCCACTTAAACTGCTTAAGTAAAGCCTTTGTGCGAGCAGCAGTGTGGGGCCGCGCGTTGCTGTGTAGGATAATGATGCCACTGGTGAGCATTCCGCGCCTTTTGTTTTGGATCGACCGACGAAGCTTCTTCAGTGTTCCACAATAAACGTCTGACGTTATTGTGGTCCCTGGTGTCATGAATTCCGTCAACAAAGGTCGATCCAAAACAAAAGGCGCGGAATGCTCACCAGTGGCGTCATTATCCTGCACGACAACGCGCGGCTCCACACTGCTGCTCGCACAAAGGCTTTATTTGAGCAGTTTAAGTGGGAAATTTTCAACCACCCCCCTTACAGCCCGGACTTGGCACCAAGCGATTGTCATCTCTTCGGCAAGATGAAGGTCTGGCTGGCTACCCGGCGCTTCGACACCGCCAAGGAGCTCATGGATGGAGTCAACAACTGGCTAAGTACCCTGGCGGCACCGTTCCTTGACCAGGGGTTACAAAAACTCATGCCACGGTACGACAAGTGCATGAATTTGGGTGGTGACTGTGGAAAAGTAAAGCAGTGATGTATGTAACTTTTGAATGTATTTAGATGTTATTGTCGATTTCTTTAAATTTTTACCAGCCAATTGGAGGTTGATTTTGGAATAGCCCTCGTATTACAAGTTTTCCATGTCTGACTTCAACAACTTGTGGCACATATATTTCTCGATAATGTTCTGTCTTCTTAATATTCTCAGAGAGCTCCTTAGGTGTAATGGTTAGCAGTATCTCTACCTCTTTATGTAGATTATCTAGCTGCGAATCAATTAGTACTACTTGCTTAGACATGTGCTTTTCTTTACAGAAGTTCCCTGAAATAGTTATCAAGCTAATTCGAAAGTGTACTTACACTGTAATACACTTGAGAATGCATAATCGCAATTCTCTCACTAATGTAGAAATTGCTGTTCGCTTCACAAATACTGTACTGATGTCAGTAAAATAGTATCTTGAGTAGGAGTCGGACTTTTGTGTTATATATATCTGGGAGCGTCACGTTGCTACGACACCAGAATATAAAACATGTCCATGTGCTCAGGCTCTCTTCATACAACTGATTTCTAGTTTACAATACTTTGTTAACCCAAAGTGGTGCGTGATCTCGCCACCTTTTGATTGGTTATCTTAATATTTTATGATTTATTTCATTGGGCTTAGCTTTGCTGTTCCATAGACAATCTTGGCTATTCCCATTTACGTCACTATTTTGCTATGGCAACTCCCACCTCGCCGGTTACACCATCCTGTAAAAAAATTTAAACCACAAAAAACTTCGACAAATATGGACAAGTCAAATAAAGAAAATAAAACACAGCCATCCAAGACAGGGGAAGGTCCTCTCGTGGGGAGGCGTATGATGCAACACAGAGAAAGCCGAAAGGAGTCTGTGTTGCTGACTAACCTTCTTTCTTCTAGGAGAACTTCCAGATTTGGCACCTGGAATGTTTGGACATTAAACGAACAAGGGAAAGTGGCGCAAGTAGCAGCAGAAATGAGGGAATACAAAATCGAGGTTCTGGGAATGTGTGAAACAAAGTGGAAGGGGGTAGACAGGAAGAAACTCATCACAGGTGAATTGGTGCTGCCCTCAGGACATGAAGACGAAAGTTCACACCACAGTGAAGGGGTAGCTCTTATGTTATCTAAAGAAGCACAGAAAGCACTAATTGAATGGGAAGCTGTTGGACCCAGAATAATAACAGCTTCTTTCAAAACAGCTAAAAAGAAAATTCATGTAAATGTCATCCAATGTTATGCACCAACTAATGACAAAGAAGAGTCTGTGAAAGAAGCATTTTATACTAAACTACAGGAAATTATGGATAAAGTAAAAAGAAGAGACATCACAATTTTGATGGGTGACATGAATGCAAAGATAGGTACAGTCAACACTGGATTTGAAGAAGTCATGGGAAAACATGGGCTAGGAGTAATGAATGAAAATGGAGAGCTATTCGCAAGCTTCTGTGCTTCATATCAACTGGCTATAGGAGGAAGCATGTTTCCACATAAGAGAATACACAAGGCAACATGGATATCACCAGACCATAGAACAGAAAATCAGATTGATCATATATGCATAAACAAGAAGTTTAGATCATCATTGCAGGATGTAAAGGTATATAGAGGAGCAGATGTGGCATCAGATCACCATCTTCTGATAGCCAAAGTAAAAATGAAACTCAAGAGATATGCAACAATGCAAAATTATAGACAACAGTTTAATGTAGGACAGCTAAGAAATTAAGAAACAAGAGACAAATTTGCGGTCACAGTATCCAACAAATTCCAAGTGCTCCAACAGCTGGAAGATGTAGAGAATACAGAAGACTATTGGCAGCAGGTCAAAACAGTATGGAAGGAAACATGTGAAGAAATACTGGGGAAAAGGGAAAGACAACAAAAAGCATGGATAACAACAGAAACCATCAATAAGATAAAAGACAGAAAAAACAAGAAAGCAGAGTTAAACACAAGCAAAACTAGAAGCTCCAAAGCCAAGGCTCAAGAAGTGTACACAGAAGCAAACAAAGAAGTAAAAAGAAGTATCAAAAGAGACAAGAGGAAGTATATTGAGGAGTTGGCAAGAGAGGCAGAAAATGCTGCAGCCAAAGGAAATATGAGAGAACTGTATAGCAGCACAAAGAAGCTAACAGGGAAATACAAGCAAACAAGTTGCCTCATAAAAGACAAGAATGGGAAACTGCTCAGCAATATACAAGAGCAAATGAAGAGGTGGACAGAATATTTTGGGGACCTTCTCAATAGACCAGCTCCACAAAACCCGCCGGACATCCAGCCAGCAGAAGAAGAGCTACAAATTAACGGTGAAAGACCAACGAAGGAAGAAATAAAGAAAGCCATAAAGCTTCTAAGAGAGGGAAAAGCGTCTGGACCTGATGGCATTCCAGCAGAGGCCATCAAAGCAGATATCGACACGGCTACAGAGATGTTATATAAATTACTTGGTAAAGTCTGGGAAAAGGAAGAGATACCAGCAGAATGGAAGGAAGGATATCTGGTTAAGTTGCCTAAGAAGGGAAATTTACAAGAGTGCACAAATTATAGAGGAATAATGTTACTATCAGTGCCAGGAAAAGTATTAAACAGGATTATCCTTGAGAGATTAAAAGAGTCCATAGACAAGAAACTGAGAGATGAACAAGCAGGTTTTCGACAAAACAGATCATGTACAGACCAGATAGCCACTTTGAGAATAATAGTTGAACACAGTCTGGAATGGAATTCACCACTATACATCGGATTTGTGGACTACGAAAAGGCATTTGACAGTGTAGACAGAGAATCACTTTGGAAATTGATGAGGCATTATGGAGTTCCCCTGAAGATCATTAATTTAATAAAGAAAACATATGAAGACATGACATGCAGAGTTCTTCACGAAGGACAGCTTACAGAACCGTTTGGGATAAGAACAGGAGTGCGACAGGGATGCCTCTTGTCTCCATTTCTTTTCTTGCTGGCAATAGATTGGGTTATGAGATCATCGACAACACACAACAGAAATGGAATCCAGTGGACTCTGACTAAGCAGTTGGATGATCTGGATTTTGCTGATGACTTGGCTCTTCTGTCCCATAACCGTAATCAGATGCAGGACAAATTGAAAACACTCGATGAGAGGTCACAGCAATTGGGTCTGAAAATACACAGGGAAAAGACAAAAATAATGAGAATAAATGCAGGTAATGATAACAGGGTTGAACTTGAAGAAACACCAATTCAAGATGTAGAATCATACACATATCTTGGCAGTAATATAGACAAAGTTGGAGGGACAGACAGCGATATCAAAATAAGAATACAAAAGGCAAGAGGAGCTTTCATTGCATTTGGGAAATATATGGAGATCAAGAGAAATCGGATCCAACACGAAAATAAGAATCTTCAACTCAAATGTGAAGTCAGTCCTATTGTATGGCTCGGAGACATGGAGAACAACAAAGACAACAACCAAAAAGCTACAGACTTTCATAAATGGGTGCTTGCGTAGAATAGAGGGATTAAAATGGTATGACAAGGTTACCAACGTGGAACTGATGACAAGAACTAGACAAGTGCCAGTGGAACAAGAGATGAGAAGAAGACGATGGCGATGGATTGGACACACACTGAGGAAACCTGTTGATAGCATTACAAGGCAGTCCTTGTTCTGGAACCCCCAGGGCAGGAGAGGCAGAGGAAGACCAAGAAGTACATGGAGAAGAGAGTTGGAAACAGAGGTGAAAATGATGAGGAGAACATGGAAAGAACTTGAGATGATGGCACGGGACAGGAGGACTTGGCATGTGTTTGTTGAAGGCCTATGCTCCTTTGGGAGTGGAGGGTTATGAATGAATGAATGAACTCCCACCTCAGGAAGCGTTGGGCTGCCCACTTGAACTAGTTTCAGTTTCAGTTTCTATCTTATTTTATAATAGCGTAACTTACACTTTTATTTGATGAAGTGTCGTAACTGCTTTTCCTATTCTAAGTCATATTAATAGCACGGATAATGCTAGCGTAGGCCATCCGGTTACAACATGGTCTGCAGCCGGATGATACTGCGGGGCCTCGGAACCCAGCCCCTGTAGACCCAAGTAGAACAGTCCCAGCAACGATGGTTTGGCCATGTATGCAGACTGGAAGAAGATCGGCTACCACGACAGATATAGGAAACCAAGGGCTGAGGGTTCCAGACCTCCAGGATGACCCAGAGTTTACTGGGTGGACAACATTAGACAATCCCTGAAGGACCAAGGACTGAATTGGAACCAGGTCAGGAGGAATACCGCCAATAGGACAGTATGGCATTCTCTCTGGCAAACTTCTACACCCCAGGGTAGAAGAGGAATGACTAAGTAAGTATAACATTCCACATTGCCATACCTGGCCATACCATTTCAGTCCATCTGTACTACACAAGATGTAGTACAGATGGATTTAGTTGGGGCTGAGGGGACAGACGAGAACAAGGGCACTGAAGAGGCTTAGTGAAACTGCGGAAAAGGCATCATGCTGGCTGTGGAACAACCGCAATGGGCTATGGAACTCGGGACAGTAAACTCTGCGGTACAGAAAACATCAGGAATTTGTCTAAGTCCACAATCCGTTGAGTTTTTCAGTGTGCTGGTGAAAAGGCTATGACTGACAGGCAACATGCGGCGTATATTATAAGAGGTGTTGGGCACAGAATTACAGTTGCTAGCGCGCATTGGCTAGCCTCGTCGGCTTCATGCAGGTGTGTCAGTGTCTGTCCCTAGTCGTGGTGTGCGGCGGAACGAACGGAATAATTTGTCTTCTCTTTGGTTACTTTCACAGTTGCCTCCACGGCTGGCGGAGTTGTGGATTTTAAAGTTGCTACCAAAGTGAAATGGGTTCATTTTCGATACAAGACAACAGGTGGCTGAGACACTTGGGAGTCATGACCCAAGTGGGCCCGCCCCCCTTAGAGTGTAAAGGAGTATAGGGCCGAAACACTTGTTCGACGGGGGGACTTCTTCTGATGATCAGATTTCCTCCTGTTGTATCGCTCTGTATAGAGTTTCCTATCATCACAAGCATCCATTTATGAAAGTCTGTAAATTGTTGGTTTTGGTTTCTGTTGTCCTCCTTGTTTCAGAGCCATACAATAGGATTGACTTAAACTTGAGTTAAAGATTCAGATTATTGTGTTGAACTTGATTTTTTTTGGATATCCCTATATTTCTCAATGCAGTACAGGCTCCTCATGGCTTTTGGATTTTTTTTTTTTTGGATGTCCCTGTCTGTTCTAATCTTATTTTAATATCCTTGTTTGTCCCTCCAACTGTATCAGTACTAATTGCCAAGATCTGTCTATATGTTGATGTGCCAAGATCTGTCTATATGTTGATGTGATACTGTTCAAATATTTTCAGAGGAAGGACATTAACAAGAAGGGGCTCCAAGGAACAAAATGGTTCAGCAGACAGACAAACTGCAGCTCATAACTTGTCTTCATCACGGCAGCGTTCATTGTCAAATGATCGAACATCTGGGAGATCAGGATCTGGTAGTAGATTACGACCTGGATCTAGGGAGAGACCTCACTATATACGCAGGTCCAACTCTACAGAACAAATATCTCGTTCTTCTTTAAATGGCAATGGTCTCAGGGCACGGTCAAACTCATTTGACCGAAATACATCGGCTAACCGAAGTCGCTTGTCAGCTGGTTCTGGAAGTAACCGCAGCCGTACACCTTCACCAGCAGGTACATGGTTTTCATCATCATCATCATCATTCCCCATTTTGCTCCTTATGGAGATGGACAAACTATAGCTGATCTCCCTTGGAGGGAACTTGTTTGCACCAAAGCTTCGTAGTGGTAGTTTCTGTAGTAGTTTATTTGACATAATGAGGTTGCTAGCCAAATGCACCAGATCATACCAGTCACATCTTACGACATGCCTGAGTGAGCAGTACTATTTTGTCTGTGTCTCCTCAGAGACCCCCTGGGGCAGTTATTCTATTGGTCAGTTTTGTACAACTGTAACACAGAAATACTCCAGACTTTCTCTCCGTCCTCTTCTCTTCCATGCTTCTCAATCAGCTTGGAACCACTACTGTAGTTGGCTTCCATAACAAACTGATGTTAAAGCACTTTTGTGTGTTCTTGTTGTGGTGATTTCTGTAGCAACTTGTTTTACATGATGAGACAGCCATCCACATTTGTATCCTCATATTAGAGAGACCTGCACACCCAGTTATCAGCCATTTGAAAATAAAGATCATTTTGTTAAGTGTGTTTGTTTCATGTTCCTTCACCTCCTCAAGGACACATGCCAAGTCCTCTTGTACTTACTTAGTCGTTCCTCTTCTACCGTGAGGTGTAGAGGTACCTCTTGTCCTGTGTTTCATGTTCCTTCACCTCCTCAAGGACACATGCCAAGTCCTCTTGTACTTACTTAGTCGTTCCTCTTCTACCGTGAGATGTAGAGGTACCTCTTGTCCTGTGTTTCATGTTCCTTCACCTCCTCAAGGACACATGCCAAGTCCTCTTGTACTTACTTAGTCGTTCCTCTTCTACCGTGAGGTGTAGAGGTACCTCATGTCCTGTGTTTCATGTTCCTTCACCTCCTCAAGGTCACATGCCAAGTCCTCTTGTCCTGTCCATCAGCTCAAGGTCATTTTATGTCTTCCTCATTACTTTTATGTCTGTCTCCTGTTCTCTTTTTTTTTCTCTCCCTCTGACCTTGAGGATTCCAGAACAAGGACTGCCCTGTAATACTATCAACAGGTTTCCTCAGTGTTTATATAATAACAGCTTTAATTTCTTTTTTCAGTATCCAGGAGATTTAACCCAACAGCTTTCATCAAAGAGAAAGAGAGAAAACAGACAGAAGCCAACTTTAAAAAGTGAGTTTGAAAGATATAATTTGGTGGCAAGAAAGTAGGAGAGAGACTGACTGTTGAAATAACACTTTGAAATTACTTTCATTGACTTTTGAATCAGGAAAAAATGTATGTTTTTTTTCTTTCTAACTTATTTCATTCATGATGTTTATGTTTTCCTCCTTCATTGATGATGTTTGTTTTTCCCCTCCATTCATGATGTTTGTATTTTCCCCCCTCCATTCATGATGTTTGTATTTTCCCCCCACCTTTCATGATGTTTGTATCTCCCCCTCCCATTGTTTTCATTTGTGATGTTCTTTTTTTTCAACTTTCTTTATGATGTTCATGCTTTCCTGCTTCATTCATGATGTTTGTATGTTCTCTTATCATTCATGATGTTTGTTTGCTCTCTCATCATTCATGATGTTTGTTTACTCTCTCATCATTCATGGTGTTTGTATATTCTCTCTTCATTTATGATGTTTGTTTGCTCTCTCATCATTAATGATGTTTGTATGTTCTCTCATCATTTATGATGTTTGTTTGCTCTCTCATCATTCACAATGTTTGTTTGCTCTCTCATCATTAATGATGTTTGTATATTCTCTCATCATTCATGATGTTTGTTTGCTCTCTGTTCATTCATGATGTTTGTTTGCTCTCTCATCATTTATGATGTTTGTTTGCTCTCTCATCATTCATGATGTTTGTTTACTCTCTCATCATTCATGGTGTTTGTATATTCTCTCTTCATTTATGATGTTTGTTTGCTCTCTCATCATTAATGATGTTTGTATGTTCTCTCATCATTTATGATGTTTGTTTGCTCTCTCATCATTCACAATGTTTGTTTGCTCTCTCATCATTCATGATGTTTGTTTGCTCTCTCATCATTAATGATGTTTGTATGTTCTCATAATTTATGATGTTTGTTTGCTCTCTGTTCATTCATGATGTTTGTATATTCTCTCTTCATTTATGATGTTTGTTTACTCTCTCATCATTCATGGTGTTTGTATATTCTCTCTTCATTTATGATGTTTGTTTGCTCTCTCATCATTAATGATGTTTGTATGTTCTCTCATCATTTATGATGTTTGTTTGCTCTCTCATCATTCATGATGTTTGTTTGCTCTCTCATCATTCATGATGTTTGTTTGCTCTCTCATCATTCACAATGTTTGTTTGCTCTCTCATCATTCATGATGTTTGTTTGCTCTCTCATCATTCACAATGTTTGTTTGCTCTCTCATCATTCATGATGTTTGTTTACTCTCTCATCATTCATGGTGTTTGTATATTCTCTCTTCATTTATGATGTTTGTTTGCTCTCTCATCATTAATGATGTTTGTATGTTCTCATAATTTATGATGTTTGTTTGCTCTCTCATCATTCATGATATTTGTTTGCTCTCTCATCATCCATGATGTTTGTATGTTCTCTCATCATTTATGATGTTTATTTGCTCTCTCATCATTCATGATGTTTGTTTGCTCTCTCTCATCATTCATGATGTTTATTTGCTCTCTCATCATTCATGACGTTTGTTTGCTCTCTCATCATTCACAATGTTTGTTTGCTCTCTCATCATTCATGATGTTTATTTGCTCTCTCATCATTCATGACGTTTGTTTGCTCTCTCATCATTTATGACGTTTATTTGTTCTCTCATCATTCATGATGTTTATTTGCTCTCTCATCATTCATGATGTTTGTATGTTCTCTTATCATTCATGATGTTTGTTTGCTCTCTCATCATTCATGATGTTTGTTTGCTCTCTCATCATTCATGATGTTTATATGCTCTCTCATCATTCATGATGTTTATATGCTCTCTCATCATTAATGATGTTTGTTTGCTCTCTCATCATTAATGATGTTTGTATGTTCTCATAATTTATGATGTTTGTTTGCTCTCTCATCATTCACGATGTTTGTTTGCTGTCTCATCATTTATGATGTTTGTTTGCTCTCTCATCATTCACAATGTTTGTTTGCTCTCTCATCATTCATGATGTTTGTTTACTCTCTCATCATTCATGGTGTTTGTATATTCTCTCTTCATTTATGATGTTTGTTTGCTCTCTCATCATTAATGATGTTTGTATGTTCTCATAATTTATGATGTTTGTTTGCTCTCTCATCATTCATGATATTTGTTTGCTCTCTCATCATCCATGATGTTTGTATGTTCTCTCATCATTTATGATGTTTATTTGCTCTCTCATCATTCATGATGTTTGTTTGCTCTCTCTCATCATTCATGATGTTTATTTGCTCTCTCATCATTCATGACGTTTGTTTGCTCTCTCATCATTCACAATGTTTGTTTGCTCTCTCATCATTCATGATGTTTATTTGCTCTCTTATCATTCATGACGTTTGTTTGCACTCTCATCATTTATGACGTTTATTTGTTCTCTCATCATTCATGATGTTTATTTGCTCTCTCATCATTCATGATGTTTGTATGTTCTATTATCATTCATGATGTTTGTTTGCTCTCTCATCATTCATGATGTTTGTTTGCTCTCTCATCATTCATGATGTTTATATGCTCTCTCATCATTCATGATGTTTATATGCTCTCTCATCATTAATGATGTTTGTTTGCTCTCTCATCATTAATGATGTTTGTATGTTCTCATAATTTATGATGTTTTTTGCTCTCTCATCATTCATGATGTTTGTTTGCTCTCTCATCATTTGTGATGTTTGTTTGCTCTCTCATCATTCACAATGTTTGTTTGCTCTCTCATCATTCATGATGTTTGTTTACTCTCTCATCATTCATGGTGTTTGTATATTCTCTCTTCATTTATGATGTTTGTTTGCTCTCTCATCATTAATGATGTTTGTATGTTCTCTCATCATTCATGACGTTTATTTGCTCTCTCATCATTCACAATGTTTGTTTGCTCTCTCATCATTCATGATGTTTGTTTGCTCTCTCATCATTAATGATGTTTGTATGTTCTCATAATTTATGATGTTTGTTTGCTCTCTCATCATTCATGATGTTTGTTTGCTCTCTCATCATTCATGATGTTTGTATGTTCTCTCATCATTCATGATGTTTATTTGCTCTCTCATCATTCATGATGTTTGTATGCTCTCTCATCATTCATGATGTTTATATGCTCTCTCATCATTCATGATGTTTGTTTGCTCTATCATCATTCATGATGTTTGTTTGCTCTCTCATCATTCATGATGTTTGTTTGCTCTCTCATCATTCATGATGTTTGTTTGCTCTCTCATCATTCATGATGTTTATATGCTCTCTCATCATTCACAATGTTTGTTTGCTTTCTCATCATTAATGATGTTTGTATGTTCTCATAATTTATGATGTTTGTTTGCTCTCTCATCATTCATGATGTTTGTTTGCTCTCTCAACATTTATGATGTTTGTTTGCTCTCTCATCATTCACAATGTTTGTTTGCTCTCTCATCATTCATGATGTTTGTTTACTCTCTCATCATTCATGGTGTTTGTATATTCTCTCTTCATTTATGATGTTTGTTTGCTCTCTCATCATTAATGATGTTTGTATGTTCTCTCATCATTTATGATGTTTGTTTGCTCTCTCATCATTTACAATGTTTGTTTGCTCTCTCATCATTCATGATGTTTGTTTGCTCTCTCATCATTAATGATGTTTGTATGTTCTCCTAATTTATGATGTTTGTTTGCTCTCTCATCATTCATGATGTTTGTTTGCTCTCTCATCATTCATGATGTTTGTATGTTCTCTCATCATTCATGATGTTTATTTGCTCTCTCATCATTCATGATGTTTGTATGCTCTCTCAACTTTCATGATGTTTATATGCTCTTTCATCATTCATGATGTTTGTTTGCTCTCTCATCATTCATGATGTTTATATGCTCTCTCATCATTCATGATGTTTGTTTGCTCTCTCATCATTCATGATGTTTATATGCTCTCTCATCATTCATGATGTTTGTTTGCTCTATCATCATTCACAATCTTTGTATGTTCTCTCATCATTCATGATGTTTGTTTGCTCTCTGTTCATTTATGATGTTTGTATATTCTCTCTTCATTTATGATGTTTGTTTACTCTCTCATCATTCATGGTGTTTGTATATTCTCTCTTCATTTATGATGTTTGTTTGCTCTCTCATCATTAATGATGTTTGTATGTTCTCTCATCATTTATGATGTTTGTTTGCTCTCTCATCATTCACAATGTTTGTTTGCTCTCTCTTCATTTATGATTTTTGTTTGCTCTCTCATCATTAATGATGTTTGTATGTTCTCTCATCATTTATGATGTTTGTTTGCTCTCTCATCATTCATGATGTTTGTTTGCTCTCTCATCATTCATGATGTTTGTATGTTCTCTCATCATTCATGATGTTTGTTTGCTCTCTCATCATTCATGATGTTTGTATGCTCTCTCATCATTCATGATGTTTATATGCTCTCTCATCATTCATGATGTTTGTTTGCTCTCTCATCATTCATGATGTTTATTTGCTCTCTCATCATTCATGATGTTTGTTTGCTCTCTCATCATTCATGATGTTTGTTTGCTCTCTCATCATTCATGATGTTTGTTTGCTCTCTCATCATTCATGATGTTTATATGCTCTCTCATCATTCATGATGTTTGTTTGCTCTCTCATCATTAATGATGTTTGTATGTTCTCATAATTTATGATGTTTGTTTGCTCTCTCATCATTCATGATGTTTGTATATTCTCTCTTCATTTATGATGTTTGTTTACTCTCTCATCATTTATGATGTTTGTTTGCTCTCTCATCATTTATGATGTTTGTTTGCTCTCTCATCATTCACAATGTTTGTTTGCTCTCTCATCATTCATGATGTTTGTTTACTCTCTCATCATTCATGGTGTTTGTATATTCTCTCTTCATTTATGATTTTTGTTTGCTCTCTCATCATTAATGATGTTTGTATGTTCTCTCATCATTTATGATGTTTGTTTGCTCTCTCATCATTCTCAATATTTGTTTGCTCTCTCATCATTCATGATGTTTGTTTGCTCTCTCATCATTAATGATGTTTGTATGTTGTCATAATTCATGATGTTTGTTTGCTCTCTCATCATTCATGATGTTTGTTTGCTCTCTCTCTCATCATTCATGATGTTTGTATGTTCTCTCATCATTCATGATGTTTATTTGCTCTCTCATCATTCATGATGTTTGTATGCTCTCTCATCATTCATGATGTTTATATGCTCTTTCATCATTCATGATGTTTGTTTGCTCTCTCATCATTCATGATGTATATATGCTCTCTCATCATTCATGATGTTTGTTTGCTCTCTCATCATTCATGATGTTTATATGCTCTCTCATCATTCATGATGTTTGTTTGCTCTATCATCATTCACAATCTTTGTATGTTCTCTCATCATTCATGATGTTTGTTTGCTCTCTCATCATTCATGATGTTTGTTTGCTCTCTCATCATTCATGATGTTTATATGCTCTCTCATCATTCACGATGTTTGTTTGCTCTATCATCATTCACAATCTTTGTATGTTCTCTCATCATTCATGATGTTTGTTTGCTCTCTGTTCATTCATGATGTTTGTATATTCTCTCTTCATTTATGATGTTTGTTTACTCTCTCATCATTCATGGTGTTTGTTTGTTCTCTCATCATTCATGATGTTTATTTGCTCTCTCATCATTCATGATGTTTGTTTGCTCTCTCATCATTCATGATGTTTATTTGCTCTCTCATCATTCATGACGTTTATTTGCTCTCTCATCATTCATGATGTTTGTTTGTTCTCTCATCATTCATGATGTTTGTTTGTTCTCTCATCATTCATGATGTTTATTTGCTCTCTCTCATCATTCATGATGTTTGTATGTTCTCTCATCATTCATGATGTTTGTATGTTCTCTCATCATTCATGATGTTTATTTGCTCTCTCAGCATTCATGATAATTATGTGTTCTCCCTTTGAGCATAATATTATTGTTCTCCTCCTTTATTCACTGTGTTTTTTTTCATCCATAATTCATTATGTTTATACCTTCCCCATCATTCACAATGTTTGTATTTTCATCCATAATTCATTATGTTTATACCTTCCCCATCATTCACAATGTTTGTATTTTCATCCATAATTCATTATGTTTATACCTTCCCCATCATTCACAATGTTTGTATTTTCATCCATAATTCATTATGGTTATACCTTTCCCATCATTCACAATGTTTGTATTTTCATCCATCATTCATTATGTTTGTACCTTCCCCATCATTCACGATGTTTGTATTTTCATCCATCATTCATTATGTTTAATACCTTCCCCATCATTCACAATGTTTGTATTTTCATCCATCATTCATTATGTTTATACCTTCCCCATCATTCACAAAGTTTGTATTTTCATCCATCATTCATTATGTTTATATCTTCCCCAACATTCACAATGTTTGTATTTTCATTCATTATGTTTATACCTTTCCCATCATTCACAGTGTTTGTATTTTCATCCATCATTCATTATGTTTGTACCTTCCCCATCATTCAGGATGTTTGTATTTTCATCCATCATTCATTATGTTTATACCTTCCCCATCATTCACAAAGTTTGTATTTTCATCCATCATTCATTATGTTTATACCTTCCCCAACATTCACAATGTTTGTATTTTCATCCATCATTCATTATGTTTGTACCTTCCCCATCATTCAGGATGTTTGTATTTTCATCCATCATTCATTATGTTTATACCTTCCCCATCATTCAGGATGTTTGTATTTTCATCCATCATTCATTATGTTTATACCTTCCCCATCATTCACGATGTTTGTATTTTCATCCGTCATTCATTATGTTTATACCTTCCCCAACATTCACAATGTTTGTATTTTCATCCATCATTCATTATGTTTGTACCTTCCCCATCATTCAGGATGTTTGTATTTTCATCCATCATTCATTATGTTTATACCTTCCCCATCATTCACGATGTTTGTATTTTCATCCATCATTCATTATGTTTATACCTTCCCCAACATTCACAATGTTTGTATTGTCATCCATCATTCATTATGTTAACATCTTCCCCATCATTCATGATGTTTGTATTTTCCTCATTGCCTTTTAACACCCAGTGAAGCACAATTACCCAGCATGCCTTTCTATCTTGTGCCATCTTCTATGTGTTCTCTCAAAAGTTTCACTCTCCATGTGCCCATTGGTGTTCCTCCACTTCTCTCATGATGGGAACTTCAGAACAAGGACTGCCTTCGTATTCTATCATCTGGTTTCTATCATCTGGTTTCTATCATCTGGTTTCTATCATCTGGTTTCTATTATCTGATTTCTATTATCTGGTTTCTATCATCTGGTTTCTTGAACAGGCATCCTGTCCATGGTTAACATCCTCTCCTCACCTTCTGCTCCACTGGCACCTGTTTGGACTCATTCCATCAGCTCCACACAGGTGAACCTGTCATACCATTCCAGTCTTCCACTCTGTGCAAGCAACCATCCACTAAAGTCTGCAATATCTCAGCCACCATCCCTGTTGATCTCCATGCCGCAGAGCCATACAACAGGGCTGCCTCGACACTTCCCATCTCTGTCCTGGACCAAACTACCTTCAATAAACTTCCTCATGGATGAAAGTCCCTCTTGCGCCCTATCTTCCCTTCTTGATATCATGGTTCATTCCTCCAGTTTTGTTCACATGGCAGCAAAACAGATTTATAAGTCCACAGCCTGTTAAATCACTATCTGTTTGTTTTTGTGAGTTATTTCCCTGTGTTTGTGAATGTTCTCATATGATGTATCTGCTCCAGAAACTGAAAAAAAATGTCCATAATGAATCTTCTTTCCTAATGCATGCAAAATCCTAGTTATTCTAATAATACCTAATTACTCTATATTTGTAATGTCAAGTTTACATATTAGCTATTGCCTTTACCTGTCAATCAATACCCTTTAGCTTCCCAAGGAGCATAGGCCTTCGACAAACACATGCCTTTTCCTCCTGTCACGTGCCATCATCATCACGTTCTTTCCACATATTTCTCATCATTTTCACCTCTGTCTCCTGTTCTCTTCTCCACGTGTTTTTAGGTCGACCTCTGACTCTTTTCCCCTGAGGATTCTAGAACAAAGACTGCTTTGTAATGCTCTCAAGGTATTTGTTGGATACTGGGATTGAAAATTTGTCTTTTATTTCTTGATTTCTTAGAAATGCCTTTACTTGTCAATGTCATTATATTGTAAACTAGCAATAACCCATCAAACTTGACGGGTTTTTAATTATAGTGTGCTGTTTCCGTTCCCAGATGAGCAGATAGAAGTACATTCTTAGAGTGTTTTTGGTTTCTTTCGATTATACAGTGTAATCAAACTGTTCATGAACACCGTCATTTGAACGCTTTTCTTTGTTGATTGTAACTATTTTCGGGAGAGTATATTGGGCAGCCATCTTATCATCTTGATCATTATGTGTCAAACCGTTCAAATACAATTCACTTTGGTATGTTATTGGCTCATGCACACCAATTTTTACTCACTTCTTCTTTGTCGAGCGCTACTAATTTCGTGAAAGAATTAAAAAAAAAAAAAAAACCAAAGTATTTGTTTTATATAACACCCATGCCGTGCAAGTTTATGTCTGGCATGAGTTACTATTTTGAATGAGACCGACCGACATAACATACATCGGTAATTATGTTAGTTGGGATGGGATGTCATTTTTATTATAATAATTGACTTGTGGAGCATTGAGTGGCAGAGTGGTTAGAACACTTGCTTCTCAGTGTAAAGGCACCAGATTCAAAACTAGGTGGTGTCATTCTCTAGTCTACCCAGCTGTAAATGGATACTTGACTGCTTGTAAATTAGGGAAAGCAAAGGCAGAGAGGGAAGGAACTGGTCACCCTGTCTCATAAAACCGAGACCTAGTATAGTGAGGTCTGTATCACATCACTCCCCTACAGCAGTATTTGCTTGGCGACAACGTTTACTAATTGATTTTGAAGTCTGGTATTTATGTCAATAATTATCTTGCCAATTTCTTTCATCCTGAATGATTATTTTCATTTCTCCATTCATTTAATTTGTATGATATTTCTTCTTTTCTCCTTTTATTGCATTCTTTGTTATGTTTGCGATCTGTTTTCATTCATAAGGAGTATTGCATGCTAAATGATTGATTAATAGCAGATTCATTGATCAGAACTTTCTGTTTGGCTCGTTGTATTTCAGGCATAGGGAACATCGTGTAAACTTGTCTGGGGTATCATCAAGATCGAAACAATCGGGGAATTCTAGCAGATATTCAGGTAACAGAATACAATGTAACATTAGTGTATCCCAGTCGAGGTACTTCTAGACCACATGTACAGGACTGGTGCAACAGATCTGGGCGTCAACCCCATGACAGCTGGGCATCTACTGCAGTCCTGCCCAACATACAGCAATGAACGAACGGAGTAGCATATGGAAACAACTTGTTTCCACAAAAAACTGTTTGGAGATGTCAGGAACCTTGAGCAGACGACTACTTTTATTAGAGTCATTACTGTGGAAGACTAAAGGTGAATAAGGAAGAAGTATCCTAGTCATGGAAATTAAGTCAACATAAGCATAAGATTTATACAAGAGAGTGTCTCAGTCGTAGATATGAATATGAGAGTGTCTCAGTCATAGATATGAGAGTGTCTCAGTCATAGATATGAGAGTGTCTCAGTCATAGATATGAGAGTGTCTCAGTCATAGATATGAGAGTGTCTCAGTCATAGATATGAGAGTGTCTCAGTCATAGATATGAGAGTGTCTCAGTCATAGATATGAGAGTGTCTCAGTCATAGATATGAGAGTGTCTCAGTCATAGATATGTCATCTTGTTTGTTGCTTTGCAGCTCTCTGTGGTGCACAGACACCTGTGAGAGCTCGTGTCTTTGTTTAAAAAAAAAATTAATAGATACATAAATCCTTTTCAACCCCTGGT
Organism: Oreohelix idahoensis; assembly: GCA_024509875.1. Lineage (NCBI taxonomy): Eukaryota > Metazoa > Mollusca > Gastropoda > Stylommatophora > Oreohelicidae > Oreohelix > Oreohelix idahoensis. The sequence continues at coordinate 1,180,156 of JAMPIV010001436.1, forward strand.
GGGTTATATTTAGGATATATGGAGTCTATAACCGTAGACAATATATTTATTTGCTGCCATTTGCTTCCTGGCAACAGTCTTCCTATCATTTATTCCATACGTATATGTCCTATTTTTTTCATTTGTGCTCATTATGAAGAATGGGGGTACTACATTAGCTGGCCTTCTTGCATCAAAGCATGTGTATTTACTGCCGTAGAGGTAGTTTCTGTAGATGATGAGTATGCCAGACCCATGCACCTCTTACAACATGCTTCAGGGAGCAGTGGTCTCGTTCTTTGTCTTCTCACAGAACCTGGGAACAACATGGAAGCGTGTACTAGTTAGCTCAACATTTTAATTATGTTTCTTTTCTCAATCATGCTTTGTGTTTTACTTTAAAATATACGTACGTTTTTTTAGAATGAAAGAATAATGAAAAGTGTTTGTGCATGCGTGTATGCCCACGCTTTGAGATTTCATCATTTGTCTTGGACAGTCTGTTTCAGAAATATTCCAGTATGAAGGAAGGTGAGGTAGCGATCGAGGTACATGTCAACTTTCTCAGTCACTTGGTGTAGTCCTCCTAGCTAGAAGTCCTTTACCTGTCACATTTTGTAGTCCTCCGAGCTAGAAGTCCTTTATCTGTCTTGAAGGACTGTTCTGCTTGATTTGATGTTGAAGAGCTTGGCATTTTTTTAACTAGCTGAATTTGTACTGGAAGTGGTAGCCAGCCCCCGTGCCCAACCCTGCCTACTTGTCTTTACTTTTTCAGATCCTTTTTGACATCAAGCTGAATAGCGTCTGAGGTCAAGTTGAATGTATCTGAAGAAAACAGTGTTCTCCTGAGGTCGTTGACATTATCATACAGCTTATCCTGTACTGGTACTGCTGGTGGACATTCATGCTTTCTTCTGTTTCTCCTGCAGCACATGTTCGACAGCCATCTTATCAGTCTGATAGTTACACTCACTTATAGTTCATATGTTTCCCCTGCAGCACATGTTCGACAGCCATCTTACCAGTCTGATAGTTACACTCACTTATAGTTCATATGTTTCTCCTGCAGCACATGTTCGACAGCCATCTTATCAGTCTGATAGTTACACTCACTTATAGTTCATATGTTTCCCCTGCAGCACATGTTCGACAGCCATCTTATCAGTCTGATAGTTACACTCACTTATAGTTCATATGTTTCTCCTGCAGCACATGTTCGACAGCCATCTTATCAGTCTGATAGTTACACTCACTTATAGTTCATATGTTTCTCCTGCAGCACATGTTCGACAGCCATCTTATCAGTCTGATAGTTACACTCACTTATAGTTCATATGTTTCTCCTGCAGCACATGTTTGACAGCCATCTTATCAGTCTGATAGTTACACTCACTTATAGTTCATATGTTTCTCCTGCAGCACATGTTCGACAGCCATCTTATCAGTCTGATAGTTACACTCACTTATAGTTCATATGTTTCCCCTGCAGCACATGTTCGACAGCCATCTTATCAGTCTGATAGTTACACTCACTTATAGTTCCTATGTTTTCTCCTGCAGCACATATGGTTTCCCTCAGCACATGTTCGACAGCCACTTATTCGGGAAGTTACAGCTCATTATAGTTTATGTTTGTTTGACAGCCATCTTATCAGTCTGATAGTTACACTCACTTATAGTTCCTATGTTTCTCCTGCTATCAGACTGATAGTTACACTCACTTATAGTTCCTATGTTTCTCCTGCAGCACATGTTCGACAGCCATCTTATCAGTCTGATAGTTACACTCACTTATAGTTCCTATGTTTCTCCTGCAGCACATGTTTGACAGCCATCTTATCAGTCTGATAGTTACACTCACTTATAGTTCATATGTTTCCCCTGCAGCACATGTTTGACAGCCATCTTATCAGTCTGATAGTTACACTCACTTATAGTTCATATGTTTCTCCTGCAGCACATGTTCGACAGCCATCTTATCAGTCTGATAGTTACACTCACTTATAGTTCCTATGTTTCTCCTGCAGCACATGTTTGACAGCCATCTTATCAGTCTGATAGTTACACTCACTTATAGTTCATATGTTTCTCCTGCAACACATGTTCGACAGCCATCTTATCAGTCTGATAGTTACACTCACTTATAGTTCATATGTTTCCCCTGCAGCACATGTTCGACAGCCATCTTATCAGTCTGATAGTTACACTCACTTATAGTTCATATGTTTCTCCTGCAGCACATGTTCGACAGCCATCTTATCAGTCTGATAGTTACACTCACTTATAGTTCATATGTTTCTCCTGCAGCACATGTTCGACAGCCATCTTATCAGTCTGATAGTTACACTCACTTATAGTTCATATGTTTCTCCTGCAGCACGTTTGACAGCCATCTTATCAGTCTGATAGTTACACTCACTTATAGTTCATATGTTTCTCCTGCAGCACATGTTCGACAGCCATCTTATCAGTCTGATAGTTACACTCACTTATAGTTCATATGTTTCCCCTGCAGCACATGTTCGACAGCCATCTTATCAGTCTGATAGTTACACTCACTTATAGTTCCTATGTTTCTCCTGCAGCACATGTTTGATAGCCATCTTATCAGTCTGATAGTTACACTCACTTATAGTTCATATGTTTCTCCTGCAGCACATGTTCAACAGCCATCTTATCAGTCTGATAGTTACACTCACTTATAGTTCCTATGTTTCTCCTGCAGCACATGTTCGACAGCCATCTTATCAGTCTGATAGTTACACTCACTTATAGTTCATATGTTTCCCCTGCAGCACATGTTCGACAGCCATCTTATCAGTCTGATAGTTACACTCACTTATAGTTCATATGTTTCTCCTGCAGCACATGTTCGACAGCCATCTTATCAGTCTGATAGTTACACTCACTTATAGTTCCTATGTTTCTCCTGCAGCACATGTTCGACAGCCATCTTATCAGTCTGATAGTTACACTCACTTATAGTTCCTATGTTTCTCCTGCAGCACATGTTTGACAGCCATCTTATCAGTCTGATAGTTACACTCACTTATAGTTCATATGTTTCCCCTGCAGCACATGTTTGACAGCCATCTTATCAGTCTGATAGTTACACTCACTTATAGTTCATATGTTTCTCCTGCAGCACATGTTCGACAGCCATCTTATCAGTCTGATAGTTACACTCACTTATAGTTCCTATGTTTCTCCTGCAGCACATGTTTGACAGCCATCTTATCAGTCTGATAGTTACACTCACTTATAGTTCATATGTTTCCCCTGCAGCACATGTTGACAGCCATCTTATCAGTCTATGATAGTTACACTCACATTTATAGTTTCATATGTTTCTCCTGCAGCACATGTTCAACAGCCATCTTATCAGTCTGATAGTTTACACTCACTTATAGTTCCTATGTTTCTCCTGCAGCACATGTTCGACAGCCATCTTATCAGTCTGATAGTTACACTCACTTATAGTTCCTATGTTTCTCCTGCAGCACATGTTTGACAGCCATCTTATCAGTCTGATAGTTACACTCACTTATAGTTTCTCCTGCAGCACATGTTTCATAATGTTTCCCTGCAGCACATGTTTTGCAGCCATCTTATCAGTCTGATAGTTACACTCACTTATAGTTCCTATGTTTCTCCTGCAGCACATGTTTGACAGCCATCTTATCAGTCTGATAGTTACACTCACTTATAGTTCCTATGTTTCTCCTGCAGCACATGTTCGACAGCCATCTTATCAGTCTGATAGTTATAGTTTTCTCCTTCTCCTCATACTTATAGTTCATATGTTTTCTCCTGCAGCACATGTTCGACAGCCATCTTATCAGTCTGATAGTTACACTCACTTATAGTTCCTATGTTTATGTTTCTCCTGCAGCACATATGTTTTTGACAGCCATCTTATCAGTCTGATAGTTACACTCACTTATAGTTCATATGTTTCCATCCTGCAGCACATGTTCGACAGCCATCTTATCAGTCTGATAGTTACACTCACTTATAGTTCATATGTTTCCCCTGCAGCACATGTTTCGACAGCCATCTTATCAGTCTGATAGTTACACTCTTTATATAGTTCATATGTTTCTCCTCAGCACTCACTTATAGTTCATAAATTTTCTCCAGCCACATGTTATCAGTCTGATAGTTACACTCACTTATAGTTCATATTTTTTCAGCCCTGCAGCACATGTTCTGACAGCCATCTTATCAGTCTGATAGTTACACTCAATTATAGTTCATAGGTTTCTCCTTCAGCACATGTTCGACATCCATCTTATCAGTCTGATAGTTACACTCACTTATAGTTCCTATGTTTCTCCTGCATCACATGTTTGACATCAGTCCATCTTATCAGTCTGATATGTTACACTCACTTATAGTTCCATATGTTTAGTTTCCTGCAGCACATGTTTCGACAGCCATCTTATCAGTCTGATAGTTACACTCACTTATAGTTCCATATGTTTTCCTCCTGTTCAGACACATGTTCGAGACAGCCATCTTATCAGTCTGATAGTTACACTCACTTATAGTTTCCATATGTTTCTCCTGCAGCACATGTTCGACAGCCATCTTATCAGTGTGATAGTTAACCTCACTTATAGTTCATATGTTTCACCTGCAGCCCATGTTTGACAGCCATCTTATAAGTCTGATAGTTACCCTCAATTATAGTTCATATGTTTCCCCTGCAGCACATGTTCGACAGCCATCATCTAGTTAGTTCAGTCCTGCAGCCTGAGTCTTATAGTTATTTACCACACACACTCACTTATAGTTCTATGTTTCTCCTGCAGCACATGTTTGACAGCCATCTTATCAGTCTGATAGTTACACTCACTTATAGTTCCTATGTTTTCTCCTGCAGCACATGTTTGACAGCCATCTTATCAGACTGATAGTTACACTCACTTATAGTTCATATGTTTCCCCTGCAGCACATGTTCGACAGCCATCTTATCAGCCTGATAGTTACACTCACTTATAGTTCCTATGTTTCTCCTGCAGCACATGTTCGACAGCCATCTTGTCAGTCTGATAGTTACACTCACTTATAGTTCATATGTTTCTCCTGCAGCACATGTTCGACAGCCATCTTATCAGCCTGATAGTTACACTCACTTATAGTTCCTATGTTTCCCCTGCAGCACATGTTCGACAGCCATCTTATCAGTCTGATAGTTACACTCACTTATAGTTCATATGTTTCCAGCACTGTTTGCACATGTTCGACAGCCATCTTATCAGTCTGATAGTTACACTCACTTATAGTTCATATGTTTCTCCTGCAGCACATGTTTGACAGCCATCTTATCAGTCTGATAGTTACACTCACTTATAGTTCATATGTTTCTCCTGCAGCACATGTTCGACAGCCATCTTATCAGTCTGATAGTTACACTCACTTATAGTTCATATGTTTCTCCTGCAGCACATGTTCGACAGCCATCTTATCAGTCTGATAGTTACACTCACTTATAGTTCCTATGTTTCTCCTGCAGCACATGTTCGACAGCCATCTTATCAGTCTGATAGTTACACTCACTTATAGTTCATATGTTTCTATCAGTCTGATAGTTACACTCCCTGCAGCACATGTTTGACAGCCATCTTATCAGTCTGATAGTTACACTCACTTATAGTTCATATGTTTCTCCTGCAGCACATGTTCAACAGCCATCTTATCAGTTACACTCTGAGTTCATAGTTTACACTCACTTATAGTTCATATGTTTCTCCTGCAGCACATGTTCGACAGCCATCTTATCAGTCTGATCACTTATAGTTTCTGCAGCACTCGACACTTATAGTCTGATAGTTACACTTCACTTTCATATGTTTCTCCTGCAGCACATGTTTGACAGCCATCTTATCAGTTTTCTGATAGTTTACACTCACTTATAGTTCATATGTTTCCCTGCAGCACACATGTTCGACAGCCATCTTATCAGTCTGATAGTTACACTCACTTATAGTTCATATGTTTCTCCTGCAGCACATGTTCGACAGCCATCTTATCAGCAGCCCTGATAGTTCTGATATTTACACTCACTTATAGTTCCTATGTTTCTCCTGCAGCACATGTTCGACAGCCATCTTATCAGTCTGATAGTTACACTCACTTATAGTTCATATGTTTCAGTATGTTTGCCTGACGCACATGTTCGACAGCCACTTATAGTAGTTCACTATGTTTTCTTCTCCTGCAGCACATGTTCGACAGCCATCTTATCAGACTGATAGTTACACTCACTTATAGTTCATATGTTTCTCCTGCAGCACGTGTTCGACAGCCATCTTATCAGCCTGATAGTTACACTCACTTATAGTTCATATGTTTCCCCTGCAGCACATGTTTGACAGCCATCTTATCAGTCTGATAGTTACACTCACTTATAGTTCATAGTTCATATGTTTCTCCTGCAGCACGTGTTCGACAGCCATCTTTTCAGTCTGAGTTAGTTACACTCACTTATAGTTCATACTTTATGTTTTCTCCTGCAGCACATGTTCGACAGCCATCTTATCAGTCTGATAGTTACACTCACTTACTTATAGTTCCTATGTTTCTCCTGCAGCACATGTTCGACAGCCATCTTATCAGTTGATAGTTACACTCACATATTTAGTTCATATGTTTTCCCCTGCAGCACATGTTCGACAGCCATCTTATCAGTCTGATAGTTACATTACTTATAGTTCAGCTATGTTTTTCTCCTGCAGCACATGTTCGACAGCCCATCTTATCAGGTTCTGATAGTTACACTCACTTATAGTTCCTATATGTTTCTCCTGCAGCACATGTTCGACAGCCATCTTGTCAGTCTGATAGTTACACTCACTTATAGTTCATATGTTTCTCCTGCAGCACATGTTCGACAGCCATCTTATCAGCCTGATAGTTACACTCACTTATAGTTCCTATGTTTCTCCTGCAGCACATGTTCGACAGCCATCTTATCAGTCTGATAGTTACACTCACTTATAGTTCCTATGTTTCTCCTGCAGCACATGTTTGACAGCCATCTTGTCAGTCTGATAGTTACACTCACTTATAGTTTCTATGTTTCCCCTGCAGCACATGTTCGACAGCCATCTTTTCAGTCTGATAGTTACACTCACTTATAGTTCATATCTTGAGCTTTGTAACAGATAGTATCTGTCTGTTGTGGTCTGTTCCGAACCTGAAGATTTTTACCTGTTGTCATCTGTTGAGCTGGTTTTCGGCATTGGTTATTTTTGATGTCCTGAATGATGCGTCTTCCACTTGTTCCTGCATCTGCTGCTGATAAATTTGTTGGTCTCTTTATGTTAGTCACCTTGTATGACATGCCTGATCGGCCTCAGTGATCCCATTCTTTGCTTCCCTTTTAAATTCCAAAAACCACAGAGGTGTCACACATATGTTCATAATATACTTTAGCTCCCTGTGGAGCATTAGACAATCAGATCTTGTCTTGTGCCATCTTTTAAGACTTGTCCATGTCTTCTTTATCCTTGTAAAGTCTTGTCTTCATGTGCTTATATGTCTGCCTCTATTTCTTTTATCCCAGGGATTCGAGTACAATGACTACCTTGTAATGCTATCATCATGTTCCCTCAGTGTGTGTGTGTGTGTGTGTGTCCTATCCTGCCTGCTCCAATGCTTTGTCTGCACTTCTTGTGCCAGTCATTCCATGTTCATCCTGGTCTGCTACACACAAGCACTCATGCATGAAAGTCTATAACTTCTTGGTTGTCATATTTGTTGTACGAATGTGTTAACACAGCCAAATACTTTTCATATTTTTCTATGTCAGATTGTAAGCTTTTCTTCACTCTACAGTTTAAACAGTTGCCAAGAATTTTAGTGAAATTGTCACCATTTTATATTTTGTGTGTGCCTGTGAGAGATTTTGAACCCATCTACTGTCCATTGTGAAATTATCAATGGATATTGAAAATTGAGGTATTCGTGCACATAATTAGTGTTACACATTTAGCAGCATTTGCCTATAATTATTTGTCACTCACTCACATATAATCACAACTATTCTCTCATATAATTGTTGTGCCATACAGTTTCTCCTTTAAAGGGGTCGGTGAAGGCCATACTGTCAGTCTGCTCCTCTCATGTATGTCTGTGATAGCCTGACAGCTGACAGTGTTGTATTTAGTATAACAGTTGTCATAATACAAAGATGTTACAAGATTATTGTGGTGAAGGACAAGTAACAAAATACTTGGAGCAGATAAATAGTGAATTTTGTTTTGTGTATTGTGTGTTGCTCTGTAAACATTTTTTAAAATGTATTTAAATTTTTTTTTTTACACTTCTGCATTTTCCCCCCAGGTTACAGTTACAGAAGGTCACAAGAGAATTCATGTAAGAAAAATTTTCTTGTTGCGTGAATTATTACACATTCTTCAAGAAGTGTGTTACAATGGTTGTGAATCGCATTTTCTAGTCCACATTTTTAATTTAATGTCCCTCTTTGTTAACTATTGCAAAATTTAAATTCGTTGATGTGAATCAAAAATGCATGGAGGCATGTCTGGAGTCATCCTTATATGACTACTGGCTAAGCACAGTGCTACAGTATACGAGGGGCGGTCGAAAAGTTTTGCACTTTAGTATGAAGGAGTCACCAACGGGCTGATCACCCGTTTGCCAGTCACTTCGATTACGGAAACAACAGCGAATGGATTGATTTGCCGTTGCCCTAAAGACGCCAATAGGCGTGATGGGAAACAATGGCAAAGAAAACCTATCTGCTGTTGCCCTAAGACGCCACTAGGCGTAATGGCCACTGACTGCTTTGACGGTCGGTGGCTAAGGACGGAAGAAGAAGAAGAATGAAGGAGTCAAGGCACGTACCTGGAAATTGGTGTGAACTTTAGTCCTTCTCTATGTATTCACCCCTCAAGGCAATGCACTTCTCCCATCTCTTCTTCACCTTCCTGATGCCCTGATTGTAGAACACCCCCGTCTGGGCCCGGAACCACGTCTCCAGTTCAGTAATCAAGTCCTGGTCGTTAGAAAAACGACGTCCACGAAGCGGATTCTTCATGTTTGGAAACAGGAAGAAGTCACTCGGTGCCAAGTCCGGTGATTATGGTGGATGGGGCATGATTTCATACCCGCACTGCTGGGCAAGGACGATGGAGCCATGAGCTGCATGAGAAGGCGCATTTTGTCCATGACACCGCTTCATACACATCTGAACCAGTTTCCCGCCAATTTCTCTTTCACACGGCACCCCGCGCGCGCCATGTACGCGCGGGAAATGTAAACCAATAGTGTGTCTTTACAATGATACACAGCAATCCCGCCTATCTTTACGCTTTCTTAGTAAAGGGCAAAACTTTTTGACCACCCCTCGTACAGATATGGAAGAAAACCTCTGTCTAGTGAGGCTAATTACACTCTCACTGACACTTGAAATCATCCACACACTTCCAGGGATTCCCCCTGTGGTGAAACATGTTGAGAACCCAGCATTGCACACTAAGCTTGGAGGAGTCACTTGAGCCCCAGATTTAACTCTGGCTTCTACCCGGTTGGCTTCATGTAGGTGGACCCATGATAGGCAGGGGGAGCTGAGAAGTGGCTCTGTGTAGGACGTGACAATTCCTTGGGAGAGCTCAGAACCAGAACATAGTATTTTAGCTCTGCATATTTGGAGAGCTCCCTTGGATGGTGGAGAATGCACAGTGTGCAACACGCTTCTTCCTTCGAGCTTGGGACCAGGTGTGATGGTCCTTTAAATGCAAGCCAAGCTAGAGAAACTGGAGCTAATGACTTAACTCAACATGTTAAAATGGCAAAAAAGCCTAGATCTACAGTGTAGATAATACCAAGGAGTCTTCAACTTGATATTGGCTGCAAAAGAGTGAGAACCTCAGCAGTCCTAGGTAAACAACAACAATGTCAATCAAACAAGTAAAACTGAAGTTTTTTTATTTATGTAATAAAGAGGGTGTCTTGAAGTGGTCACTGTGCAGAGGAAGTTTATTAAACATTTCAGAAGGAAAAATGTATTATTTAAAACATGTTACGAGAAGAAGAAGGTTAGAAACTTCATACCAACTATCAACTTGGCAAAAAATGATATAAGTGACAACAAATGAGAAGGTACTGGACAATTGGACAACATGACATGCAAAAAATCAACAAGAGAATTGATAAACAACTAGTTTTAGGCAGTTATGGAAAGACTTGATCACCTATGCCAGTTGGCATGACACTAGAAGATTGGTAATGCTGACAGCATTAAAATTAGAACAAAATTCTTGCAACCATCTCTGTATATAAAAGACTTGGAATTGCAACCATGCAGATAGCACCTGTCTGAATGGATGGAAATCTGTATACTGCTCATGAGTGTAGTTGCTGTATCAGTTTTACTTGAAAATCTGTACTATAACAGGATGTTTATGATCTTTTATTTCATTTTTGTAAAATTGTTTTTTCTTTTTTTTTAAAAAATGATTTAAATGAAAGCATACGTTAGAGCTCCTCTTCTAGGTCATATTCTACTTAGTTAATTTGTTATTATTTATTGTTTATTTTCAGTTTTTTTGTTATTTTTTCCCATTTTAGTTTATTTTTTCTGTATATTTTATTGTTGTTTTTTTTTTTGGCTGCATGTCACCTTTGTCCTTTGTCATTCTCATGGGCTTCATATATTCCTCATCTTCATTCCCTTTTTGTGACAGGCAAAGGGTTATCTCAAAACAAACAACCCTGTATTGCTCATTAGTTAAACCGGCTTCTATATTTTTCATTATCTATTGACTTGTCTTGACCTTTAGACATCTTGTTTCTACTTCTCTGTCCATTCTACCATCCTCCACAAATATGCTTCTTGAACTCATTTACTTTCTGTCTGTCTGTATGTAAACATCATTTGTAAGCCATACTGGTTTTCCCAAAAATACATTTTGTGATTGTGCTTTCTTCCCTTAGTACGAAGTGAGGGGAATATTAGTGATGGTTATGGCTCGGATGGTTCATACACTTCCAGATCGAGGTAATGTTGTCTAAAGCTTTTCATAAGTTCTGTTATTTATTGAAATATGTCATATGTGGTTAAGTTGTTAGTATATTCCTTTAATTCTCAAAATATTTAGTGTGTTTACCTTATTTGCTAAAGATTTTCATGCATTTTTTTGTACAAAGACTTATCATGTGCTCATTGTAAAGTTTTTAGTTTAATAAAGACATTGAATTTGTTGATTTATTTTACTCAGTGTTCTTACATTGATACCGTTTTTAGCATTGGCGAATGTATTTGTTACTGTATAAGAATTATGGTTTTTTTGTAAAATCACTTGCGTGTGCTAGTTTATTTAATGATGCCTAAAAAATTTTTTTTTAATATTTGTCTTTAAATGTGTTGCTTTATTTAATTTCATAAAATTATTCACTTTTTCACAGTATACAAATTTCATTTATTGGTTCTTTAATTTGTTAATTTAGAAGAAAAAACAACATAATTTGTTGATTTATTTACCATTGATGTGTGTCGTATTATTTAAAGTTCAGGAAAAGGTCTCCGTGGCCAAAGTATACTCTAGGGGATAGTTCAACAACACGAATCAGCATAACTGCAGTGAGCTGACAAACACCTCCTTCACAATTCACAAATAGTCAGTTTATTATACTTGACACAAAGCTCCATGAAATCAGTTCTCGCCAAAAGGCAAATGCAGTAATAAATAGTTGTCCATTTCGTTCACTATCAAACGCTGGTCAATGGCAATTATACAAACTTTATTTATCACAGTCCCATGGACATCTTCATGAATAGAAAAAATACAGTATACTGCAGGAGCTCAATACACATACGTCCGCTCACTTTCAAACACAAGCTGCATCTCTTCTTGCAGACAATCACCTCACTTCTGCTTCAAAATGTTCACGTCTGCCTCTACACCATATCAGCATGACGTCTACTTCCTTTATTAATAAGTAAGTCCGTATAAAATTATCAGAAAAGGAGCCCTTTCGAGCCAACTATTATACCGACATAATCGTCATGAATTTTAATCATAACAACAAAGTTTTCATTATTTCCGTGGTGTGAGTATAACATCACCAGAGTGAAATATGGTAACATCAAATTTCACTGTCACTCGTTTGTTACCGGGGCCCGAAAGGGGAGCAAAGAATAGTAACACTGTTCCCTGCCAAGCATGTCATAGAAAGCGACTAAGGAGGGTTGGGCATGGGGCTGGTTACACCATCCTGTAAAAAATTTAAACCACAAAAAACTTCAACAAACATGGACAAGTCAATTAAGGAAAATAAAACACAGCCATCCAAGACAGGGGAAGGTCCTCTCGCAGGGAGATGTATGATGCAACACAGAGAAAGCCGAAAGGAGTCTGTGTTACTGACTAACCTTCTTTCTTCTAGGAGAACTTCCAGATTTGGCACCTGGAATGTTCGGACATTAAACGAACAAGGGAATGTGGCACAAGTAGCAGCAGAAATGAGGGAATATAAAATCGAGGTTCTGGGAATGTGTGAAACAAAGTGGAAGGGGGTAGACAAGAAGAAACTCATCACAGGTGAATTGGTGCTGTCCTCAGGACATGAAGACGAAAGTTCACACCACAGTGAAGGGGTAGCTCTTATGTTATCTAAAGAAGCACAGAAAGCACTCATTGAATGGGAAGCTGTTGGACCCAGAATAATAACAGCTATTTTTTAAACAGCTAAAAAGAAAATAAATGTAAATGTCATCCAATGTTATGCACCAACTAATGACAAAGAAGAGTCTGTGAAAGAAGCATTTTATACTAGACTACAGGAAATTATGGAAAAAGTAAAAAGAAGAGACATCACAATTTTGATGGGTGACATGAATGCAAAGATAGGTACAGTCAACACCGGATTTGAAGAAGTCGTGGGAAAACTGGGCTAGGAATAATGAATGAAAATGGGGAACTATTCTCAAACTTACTTACTTACTTAGTCGTTCCCCTTCTACCTTGAGGTGTAGAGGTTTGGAAGAGAGAGCGCCAGACTATTCTATCAGCTGTCTTCTTCCTGGCCTGGTTCCATTCTAGTCCTCGGTCCTTCAAAGATTGTCTAATGTTGTCCTCCCAGCGGACTCTGGGTCATCCTGGAGGTCTGGATCCCTGGCTCTTTGTTTCCCATGCTTGTCGTGATAGCGGATCTTCTCCCATTCTGCAGACATGGCCAAACCATCTTAGTTGGGACTGTTCTATTTGGGTCTGCAGCGGGTGGGATTTTAAGCCTTGACATATCGTCTGGTTGCGGACCATGTCTCTTCTTGTTACTTCAACCACCTTCCTCAGATACCTCATTTCTGAGGTTTGGATCTGGCTTTTGTGGGTTGTAGTCATTGCCCATGACTCGCATCCATATGTCAAGACTGGGACATAGGTGGAGCGGTATACAGCCATCTTCGTTTTCTTACCAACCTCTTTCTTGCTGAGGAATCCTCGATTTATGGCCTGATAAAGTCTCCCAGCCGCTGCTTTTCGAGTGGCCATCTCTTCTTTGATGCCCCTCTTTCGGTCTATAATAGCTCCGAGATATTTAAAGTGGTCGACCTGCTCCAGGACCTGTTCTCCCAACTTAATCTGATGTTTTCTTTCTTCTCGTGATATCACCATGGATTTTATTCTCAAACTTTTGTGCTTCAAATCAACTGGCTATAGGAGGAAGCATGTTTCCACATAAGAGAATACACAAGGCAACATGGATATCACCAGACCATAGAACAGAAAATCAGATTGATCATATATGCATAAACAAGAAGTTTAGATCATCATTGCAGGATGTAAAGGTATATAGAGGAGCAGATGTGGCATCAGATCACCACCTTCTGATAGCCAAAGTAAAAATGAAACTCAAGAGATATGCAACAGTGCAAAATTATAGACAACAATTTAATGTAGTACATCTAAGAAAACGAGAAACATTAGACAAATTTGAGGTCACGATATCCAACAAATTCCAAGTACTCCAACAACTGGAAGGTGTAGAAAATTACAGAAGACTGTTGGCAGCAAATCAAAACTGTATTGAATGAGACATGTGAAGAAATACTGGGGAAAAGGAAACGACAACAAAAAGCATGGATAACAACAGAAACCATCAGTAAGATAAAAGACAGAAAAAACAAGAAAGTAGATTTAAACACAAGCAAAACCAGAAGTTCCAAAGCCAAGGCTCAAGAAATGTACACAGAAGCAAACAAAGAAGTAAAAAGAAGTATCAAAAGAGACAAGAGGAAGTATATTGAGGAGTTGGCAAGAGAGGCAGAAGATGCTGCAGCCAAAGGAAATATGAGAGAACTGTATAGCAGCACAAAGAAGCTAACAAGGAAATTCAAGCAAACAAGTTGTCTCATAAAAGACAAGAATGGAAAACTGCTCAGCAATATACAAGAGCAAATGAAGAGGCAGACAGAATATTTTGAGGAACTTCTCTATAGACCAGCTCTACAAAACCCCCCAGACATCCAGCCAACAGAAGAAGAGCTACAAATTAACGGTAAAAGACCAACGAAGGAAGAAATAAAGAAAGCCATAAAGCTTCTAAGAGATGGAAAAGCGTCTGGACTTGATGGCATTCCAGCAGAGGCCATCAAAGCAGATATCGACATGGCTACAGAGATGTTATATAAATTACTTGGTAAAGTCTGGGAAAGGGAAGAGATACCAGCAGAATGGAAGGAAGGATATCTGGTTAAGTTGCCTAAGAAGGGAAATTTACAAGAGTGCACAAATTATAGAGGAATAATGTTACTATCAGTGCCAGGAAAAGTATTAAACAGGATTATCCTTGAGAGATTAAAAGAGTCCATAGACAAGAAACTGAGAGATGAACAAGCAGGTTTTCGACAAAACAGATCATGTACAGACCAGATAGCCACTTTGAGAATAATAGTTGAACAAAGTCTGGAATGGAATTCACCACTATACATCGGATTTGTGGACTATGAAAAGGCATTTGACAGTGTAGACAGAGAATCATTTTGGAAATTGATGAGGCATTATGGAGTTCCCCTGAAGATCATTAATTTAATAAAGAAAACATATGAAGACATGACATGCAGAGTTCTTCACAAAGGACAGCTTATAGAACTGTTTGGCATAAGAACAGGAGTGTGACAGGGATGCCTCTTGTCTCCATTTCTTTTCTTACTAGCAATAGACTGGGTTATGAGATCATCGACAACACACAACAGAAATGGAATCCAGTGAACTCTGACTAAGCAGTTGGATGATCTGGATTTTGCTGAAGACTTGGCTCTTCTGTCCCATAACCGTAATCAGATGCAGGACAAATTGAAAACACTCGATGAGAGGTCACAGCAATTGGGTCTGAAAATACACAGGGAAAAGACAAAAATAATGAGAATAAATGCAGATAATGATAACAGGGTTGAATTTGAAGAAACACCAATACAAGATGTAGAATCATACACATACGAGTATCTTGGCAGCAATATAGACAAAGTTGGAGGGACAGACAGTGATATCAAACTAAGAATACAAAAAGCAAGAGGAGCTTTCATTGCATTGGGAAATATATGGAGATCAAGAGAAATTGGATCCAACACGAAAATAAGAATCTTCAACTCAAATGTGAAATCAGTCCTATTGTATGGCTCTGAGACATGGAGAACAACAAAGACAACAACCAAAAAGCTACAGACTTTCATAAATGGGTGCTTGCGTAGAATAGAGGGATTAAAATGGTATGACAAGGTTACCAGCGTGGAACTGTGGACAAGAACTAGACAAGTGCCAGTGGAACAAGAGACGAGAAGAAGACGATGGCGATGGATAGGACACACACTGAGGAAACCTGTTGATAGCATTACAAGGCAGTCCTTGTTCTGGAATCCACAGGGCAAGAGAGGCAGAGGTAGACCAAGAAGCACATGGAGAAGAGAGCTGGAAACAGAGGTGAAAATGATGAGGAGAGCGTGGAAAGAACTTGAGATGATGGCACGTGACAGGAGGACTTGGCATGTGTTTGTTGAAGGCCTATGCTCCTTTGGGAGTGGAGGGTTATGAATGAATGAAATTTCACTGTAAGTAAGAATCAACATAGCACCCAGGTTTCTGCCAGAGGGTAGGCAATTTAACACTAAAAGTGTGGACCATGGTTTTTAAGACCATAGCCAATGTCTACTTATGGACAAATTCCTTTTAACAGCAATGTGAGGTCGCCATAACTAAGAGTTCGAACATATTAAAAAATGATGGTAGCAATACATGCACTCACATACCTCACACAGTCCAATAACACCTATCTGTCAAGTCCAGTATCAGTTGTAAAATAGTTAACTTATTGATCAACAGCACTAATCCGAAGCATTATAAAATTTACAGATTTTTAACAGCGTAAATAGATGAATTTAGGCAGACAATCATATTAGTAAAGTGAATGAATGCAACATCATACGCTAAAAGATTACAGACAGGTGTACATCTTAAGTACTTGTCATAAAAAGTATATTGTGGTGTCAATTAAAAAAAAACATGTTATTTTGAACATGACGAAGTTGTGTGTCCAATCAGGTAAGAATACGCTGATGTAAGGTACAAATTGCAAATAGTAGTGAGAACCATTAAAATGTTCAATTATATAATTAGTGTGAGTGTATTAGTGCCTTGTGTCAAAGACAGAATCTTATCCCGATAATTCATACTAATCAACAGCTAATTAAAGCACTGTATTTAAAGTAACTATGTTATATTGTCATCCGTACTAGTGGAATAATAACCAACTAAAGTCCAGAGAAAATATTTATAATCGAGCACAAAGTTTCTGTCCATGATTCTCTGCCATATTATCGTTTACATTCCTTTATAAGTTCACGTTAAACACCACTGTTCATATGTCCAACCTGATACAGAATAATGATCGCGCGTCAGGATTTTTTCTAGTTACGTCCCTTTGTCCATGAGAGGCATCATTGAGTTAAGTCCCTTAATCTACAGACGCTGTTCTGACAATAGAATAAGTCAATTTTTGCATTCCAACGATTCAAATGTCACATTATTCTTAGACCATCAATGAATGTGTTTCTTTTTGCACATAAACCGTGTATGTAAACTGTTAATAAGGTCCAAGACATCCATGTGAAGAGCTGAGTAAAACGAGCCACAACTTAAAATTGACGATCGCAGCATTCATCATCATCATGTGCCGAGTGACAATGTTCAATACCTGTAAGCACTGTCAAGAGAGTCACTGAGCGGTTTCCTTCAATTTTTGATGAAAAAATTAAGATAGTCATCAGGCTTAGTATTCATCACATGATATTTTCACATATCATCTTTACATATTAATAATATATCAGGAAATTCCTACCATAATAAGCAAAGTCAGCAAAATATGTTCATATATGGTACACTGTCCATAGGTCAACCTCCTGAAAAGTCAGTTGATAGGTTTGCTGTCACTTCACACGATACTTGCAGTGTTGTTAGCTGACAGTGGGTCTTTCACGCAACGTGATAACACATCTGCGACCACATTCTGATTGCCTTTGATGGCACGAATGTCATATTCGTAGGGCTGGAGCGCAAGTGATGCTCTGGCAGCTTTCTCATTATGAAATTTTGCAGTTTTAAAATAGGACAAGGCACACTGATCTTTCTCCAAGATGAATTTTGCACCAATAAGATAGCTTTGCAATTTTGCAAAACAATACACCACAGCGAGTAACTCATGTTCGACGATGGGGTATTTATTTTCTGTAGGTGTCAATTTACGACTGACATACAGAATTGGATGTAGACAATCAACGAATTCCTGCAAAAGCGTACCGCCGATCCCCAAACCAGAGGCATCAACTCTAAGGATAAAAGGAAATCTAGTATCAGGCAATCTTAAAATTGGTGATTTTGAGAAATAAGATTTCAATAAATTTAATGACTCATTACAAGAATGCATCCAAACAATCTTATTTGGAGAGTTCTTTTTTAATAATGACAGAACTGAAGTAATTTCTGAAACATTAGGTAAGAATTTTCTATAGAATCCTACAAGACCTAAAAGACTGCGAACCTGTTTCTTTTTGTCTTAGGAATTTCTAGATTCAGGATCCTGGAGATAGTGGAATCCTCAGGCTTAAGAAAACCTCAGGCCTCCCACTTTGTAACCAAGAAAAGAAATTTCAGTGAATCCTATTTCAGTTTTCGAAGGTCTAGCAGTAAGATGATGGAGACGAAGAGTAGTCAACAAAGACTGAATTCCCAGAACATGTTCTTCCCAAGATTGATGAAAAAAGGCAGATATCATCAATATAGGTGACGATGTCATCACGACTAGAAATTTTTTTCCGCATCATACGAACAAAGATCGCAGGAGCGTTGACTAGACCAAAAGACATAAAATTAAATTGGAACAATCCCAAAGGTGTAGCAAAAGCGGTATAAAGTTTTGCTCTGTCCGACAAGGGGACTTGCCAATTACCTTTAGATAAATCAAATTTACTGAAAAAGATAGCTGTAGATAGTCTTTCCAATAAAGAATCTAACAAAGGCAGAGGCTCTGCATCCGAGATCAATGCATATCCGAATGGATTTGTCTTTCTTTCTAATCAAAACCATAAGAAAACTATGGAGATTGAGAAGGAGAAATTATGTTTAATTTTATCATATCCTCTATTTCTTTTTATACTTGTGATTGAAAATATACAGGGATAGGATAGGGTTTAAGCTTGATTGGTCTGAAATCAGTAAGGAGAATATCATGTTCAATGACATTTGTATGCCCAGGAATATCTGTGAGCACGCCAGGAAAAGATTGTAGTAACAAAGAAATCTGATCTTTCTGATATGGAGCAAGAGTTGGTGAAATAGAAATATCTCTCCAAGTCTCAGTAGATGAAAGAGGTAAAGTAGGTAGAGACAAAAGAGGCTCAGAAATATTAGGTAATTCAGACAACTCTTCCTGTATGACAGCTAAGGAAGAGCAACGATCAATAGGCTCGTCAATAGCCTCAAAAACTGGTTTAAGATGTGGAGGACGAGAGTGAAATTGTTGCAGCATGTTGATGCGAAAGGTTTTTTCCTTTCTGTTAATAAATAAAATGTAGTCAACATCTGGCAATCTTTCAAGTACAGTATATGGTCCTCTCCAAGATACAAGTAATTTATTGTCCTTATTGGGTAACAATACATAGGCTTCATCACCCGGCCATAATTGGCGCAGTTTTCTGTTTTGATTAAGAAACAATCTTGCCTTAAGTTTAGCTTTTTCTGATGCTTCTACATACGTAAATAGCATCTTACCTTAAAATCATTCTTGAGCAAGTAGACGATGAATATTCATTCTGTAACAGTTTTGAATGTTGATAATTTGGTGTTCTAGCCCACTAGTTACTTTTGAACTTCTGCCGAAATTTATTCTCCGTTGAAGATCTGCTGCTTTGTGCAGCCAACTTCTTCTATAATTGTTTCAAGCTTCACTTATTTGAAAAGCTCAAGCAGCTGCGGTATCTGCGCTAGCTGATTCTCCCTTCACTGCTATATTATGCAAATTTGACCTTTTCTTAAATTTCTCAAACCAGCCCCTGCTAGCTCCAAATGTCTCTTCAGCTGATGTCTCTCCTTGTTCAGCCTTCATTGCATTAAATAAAGTTTGTGCTTTAGCCTGGATAAGATCTTGGCTTAGAGGAATGTTGTGGCTTACTTGGTCTTCAATCCACACATTTAACACTTTCTCCATCTCACCAATTAAATTGTGCCGCATTCTTTTTTTTTTTTTTTTTTTTTGCGTACGCCCGCTAATACTCGAGGCGAAATCTCAGGCCATTATTTATGTCTAACCTGACATTGATTTTACGTGAGTATCCCTTTATTTCTTGTACAGTGACAGGTGTCCCTCGCCATTCAGGCAAATACTCGCCGATTTCGGAGGTACCCATTGCAGCTGGGTCGGCTCAGGAGCCGCCAGTCCCTGGTCGACGACACTCCTTCAAATGTCCTCGCCAGGTCTCGAGTTAATCCAGTCCAAATCCCGGTCGACGAAAAATCCTCAAATGCCGTAACCCGGGTTTGATCCTGTATCACCCGGTCGCCAGAGCGGTGTTGTAACCACTACGCTAGCGCGGCTCCCGTGCCGCTTTCTAATAAGTTTGGTATGCACTGGCGTAGCGTTTTTAATTACCGTGTCTATACATCCTGCGTGGTTAGAATTGAAAACCGACGAAAGAGCGAAGCGACGAAAGTCGAGGTATGGGTGTATGTTCGTTCGGTATCTCCTGATAGGTGAACAATACCGCTGGGAGTACTCTATCCCAATCCTGCGGGTATTTTGCAGTTGTTTAAGACAGTGATTGAGCCGTTCAATTTTCCCGTTCGAAATGGAGTGATAGACACTACTGAGAGATCTATCTATCTCAAACTCTCTCATAACCTGAGTCATAACGTCAGAAACAAACTGAGTTCCCCGATCTGATAATATGTTTTCGGGAAAACCCAATCGACTGAAAATTAAAAATAGTGTGTCAGCAACATCTGTAGTAGATATTGTTTTCAGAGGAATAGCCTCTGGCCAGCGCGTGCACATATCAATGCATGTTAGCACATAACGATGACCTCTAGCTGACGTGACTGGTAGTGGACCTATAAGGTCGATTGCCATTTTTGCGAATGGACGCAAAGATATGTCTGATGCCTGGATAGGCGCATTATGCTTGGGGCGTTTCGCTGCCACATCTTGGCAAGTTTTGCATGTGCGACAAAAGATTTTTACATCCCTTGTCACCCCAGGCCAAAAGAAATGAGACAAAACCCTCTGTTTTGTCCTGGCAATCCCTAAATGTCCTGCACAATTAACATCATGAGCATGCCGTAAGACAAATGGGCGGAAACTAGTAGGCACCATAATTTGTTTTTTTACTGATGTTGAATCTTGGAAATTCCGAATCAAGATCCCATTCTTGATTGTATACCAGTGTAACGAATTATCATTAAACACCACATCATCAGACTTGGCAACCTGAAAAATTATTTTTAATGAATCATCTTCATTTTGCATCTGTATGAATGATTCTTTGTCAATAAGTTCAACATGTAAATCATCCTCATCTGTCCCCTCCTTATCAGACATCTCCTCATCAGTCACCACCTCTTCAGTCACCCTCTCATCAGTCATCTCCTCATCAGTCACCTCCTCAATTTGAACCTGTTCTTTCAACTCTGCACGAGACTGAGCTCTGGTAGTGACAGCATTTGCCGTAAGCAAATGTTGCTGTTCCCATTTTAAAATATCATCATTAGTGCATTCCTGAAGTCCAGGGATATTTCCCAGGGTTATTCCAGCGATTGGTTTGTCCAACAGGCACACGAGAGTCCTTCCTGTAAAATAAGGGGTATCTAAAAAGACTTCCGCAGTTGGATAATATTCAACTGTGCCCCCGAATGTGATGCACTTGACTTCTTTGCCTGTGTAATCAGATTGGTCCACTAATGACCTTCGCACCCCAACAGTAGTGCATCCAGTGTCCCTGAGCACTGAAACAAGCTGGTTGTTTACAAAACCCCTATTAAATACTAGTGAACCTGTCCCATCATAAGAGGACATGACTGGCAAAGGATGTCCACACAGGAGCCTAGGAACTCCCTGTAGCTGAAACAAAGAATTACATTCAGAACAATTAGTACTATTTGACAAGTCCACACTACATGCATTTGCATGAGAAGCAACATTGTTATTTTGGACATTGTGAACTGTATTATTGTCACTTTGATGCACAACTGCATTGGAACGTTCAGGATTTCTCGAACGTTGAAAGTTATTGTTCTGTTGAGAACTCCTGTTGTTGTAATTATTTACATTGTTTCCATAGAATGACCTGTGTCCTCTGTTTGATTGGAAATTGTATCTACCTCTGTTCCAATCCCTGCTTGGTCTGAAGGAGGATTGTTGAGGTATATATCAATTATCATATGAATGGAAATTCCTTTGAGGTTGTTGTGTCCTATTGTTAAAATTATATCTCCCTCTGAAAGATCCAGAATTATTATCTCGATTAAATCAAAAATTTCTGTCCATGCTATTTGATCTTTGTCTGGGTGGATTGGACATCATAGTTCTAGCTGATGCCACTGGCAATGAATCCTTTATATTAGTCCTGCTAAGAATTCTTCCAGGATGTGCAATTTGGTATTGTCGACCAAGACTTTCCACAGCAGATAATGATTCAGGCTTTCTATCCTGCAAAAAGGACAAAAAGTCACCACTGACTGAAGACAGCACCTTGTCTCTTAAAACCAAGTCAGCCTTCCCATCAAAAGTTTTATCAAGTTTTGACAAATCAACCCATCTGGAAAAGCAAAGCTTAATTGATGAAATAAATTCAGCAAAATCTTTGGCTGAATCAGGCAACAATGATTTCAGTTTCAATCTGTAACCATTTTCCTCCAGTTGATACTTTTTTAGCAATAAAGCCTTCACAGCATCATAATCATTTCTAGTATGATCATCCATAGTGCAGACTGAAGTAAAAGCCTCACCAACTAATAAACTCATCAACCTGCTGGGCCATGTAGCTCAATCAATCTTAAACTCTTGGCAACATGTTTCATATCTATTTAAAACGCATGAAATATCGTCTATATTAGGATTAAATTTTGGCAAATTTAGTTTAAAGGTAGAGGCATGGTCTCTCTTCCCAGCCTCTTCACCTGCTGGATTAATCTGTTTATGTTGAAATCTTAATTTTTCCAACTCAATTTCTGCCATTCTTTGAGCATAGGCTAATTCTGCTTGAGCTTGTTGTGCCTTTATTTCTGCTTGAGCATGTGCCAATTTTGTTTCCTCAAGTTCTTGTTCTCTTCTTTTCTCAGCTAATTCTTCTTCTCTTCTCTTCTCTTCTCAGCTAATTCTTCTTCTCTTCTCTTCTCAGCTAATTCTTCTTGTCTTTTTATTTCATCCCTAGCAAAGATTCTTTCATCTCTTGCTATGTCCTCTAACCTTTTCATTTCCTTTGCATGCTCATTGATAGCAAAGGTTTTTAACGCTTCACCCTCTAAACCATAGTCTTTACCAATCTTATTAAAATACTCCAGGGTAGCCATAATTCACTATTATTGTGACTCCAAATTGTCCAATAATAATTTAAATTATATATATATATAATATGTGAGCAATATCAGCAATAATTATTTCACCACTCAATGTCAATCAACTGCATTAAACTATAGATGGTATATTAGGAGAAAAAAAAATAGAGATACAAACAAGATTACAGGAGAACAGTAGAAAGAGCCAACCCAAGAAAATACTAATGAATAAACCAAGGCAGAAGTTTATAAACTGTAGAAAAAATGAAAAGAATTTTGGCTCTACCACACTTATGACACTACAAGCACAATTTCACAACATATAATACATCTAATAAATGAAGTATAGCAAGATGAGGTACACAATTTTCACAAACAATAATGAAGAGTAAACCAAATAAAATACAATGAACTTGACAACAAATACAAATTTACAAATAAACAGGGCAAAACAACTAACAGAAATGGTTATAGTAAGCTCAGTAGCAGCAGTAAAACACACAGCTTTGTAATGCCGGCCCCACTATCTAAGAAAACCATACACCAAACCCTATAGTACAACCAAGAATTCACGACCATAGAATTGGTATTGTAAATTTATAGTTCCCTCGCCAACCAACCTGCCTAACACACAAACATGGAAATACATAAATACATGAAACACATAATAATAAAAGAACCCTGTCAAATGAGATTCTTCAAAACTCAAGCTGCATGAATCAATAAATTTACTTATATGTCTTTCAGAAAAAAATCCTCCTGGGTCCACCTTCTGCCTCAGGGAAACAACGATTCAATACAAATGCAGCAACCAGGGTTAGACATATGATTCAAACTTGCAGCCGATCAGCACCACTAACTTGAAAATTTCTTCATTTGAAAAATTAGTCCACAGTCTTGAAAAATACTGGAGCATACTGTAAACAGTTCCAAATTATCCGTTCAAAATCCTGGCTTGAGGCCACCAAAAATGACACGTGTCGTATTATTTAAAGTTCCGGAGAAGGTCTCCGTGGCCAAAGTATACTCTAGGGGTTAGTTCAAAAACATGAATCAGCATAACTGCAGTAAGCTGACAAACACCTCCTTCACAATTCACAAATATGCAGTTTATTATACTTGACACAAAGCTCCATGAAATCAGTTCTCGCCAAAAGGCAAATGCAGTAATAAGTAGTTGTCCAGTCCGTTCACTATCAAACGCTGGTCAATGGCAATCATACAAACTTTATTTATCACAGTCCCATGGACATCTTCATGAATATATATAATTTTCCTGAATATAATAAACCAGGGACACCTCAACTAAGTATATTGATGTCCAGGTGATGGAATGATGCAGGAAAAATACAGTATACTGCAGGAGCACAATACACAAACGTCCGCTCACTTTCAAACACAAGCCGCTTCTCTTCTTGCAGACGATTTCCTCACTTCTGCTTCAAAATGTTCACGTCTGCCTCTACACCATATCAGCATGACGTCACTTCCTTTATTAATAAGTAAGTCCGTATAAAATTATCAGAAAAGGAGTCCTGTCGAGCCAACTATTTTACCGACATAATCGTTATGAATTTTAATCATAACAACCATCATATAAATTTATTGACTTAGTGATGTTTATATTTATTTATTTACCAAGGTTGAAGACAGCTGGAGGAGCAGACGACAAATCAAAGTCTTCTACTTACAAAACTATTCCAGCATTAGTAAGTTAAGTGC
This sequence comes from Oreohelix idahoensis, assembly GCA_024509875.1. Taxonomy (NCBI): domain Eukaryota; kingdom Metazoa; phylum Mollusca; class Gastropoda; order Stylommatophora; family Oreohelicidae; genus Oreohelix; species Oreohelix idahoensis. Next base: position 1,204,927 of record JAMPIV010001436.1, read on the forward strand.
TTCCATATAGTGTAAGAAACATGCAGGATCATGAACCATTGATGATGTCTGTTGTCTAGTAGCCTTCTCGAGTTATAACTAACTTTGAGTATGATGTGCCCTTGAGGTGATAACCCTCAGCTGCTTTTTTTTGCTTTGTGTTCCCTTCAACATTTTCTTTTAACATCTGCTTGTTATATGAGCCTCTTTTCACCTAATCTGAGACAATACTGTAGGGAGCATATCCACCTGTGTGATCGGCAGCTTCTTCCTGTCCAGTGCCTTCGTCTCTCTTTTGAATGCATCTTTGATACTCGGCCGCGTATGCCCACCTGTTCCTTTGCCTTCTACCAGTTGTCCGTAGAAAATATCTTTGATGTCTGTTACACTCTTTATAATTGATGTATCAAGAGAATTGATGATAAGACTCCTAAATGCTGAATATCTTAGCTAGCAGCCTGACATGTCAAACAAATTGTTATAGAAACCATTGCTGCAGGAGCATGGATATTGACAAGGGGCTGAGGTGCAGGAGCATGGACATTGACAAGGGGCTGAGCTGCAGGAGCATGGACATTGACAAGGGGCTTAGCTGTAGTGGTGGCACTATGCTCCATAGGAAGTAAACAAGGGAGATTATGATAATAATTTTTGCATCGTCATAATTGATTTATCAGAAGTGGTGACAATTCTCAAAGTGAATATTTGTAAGGATTGTTTGACACAAGCACAAATTGTTAATGACATCTCATCTGCTACTTTCTTTGTCACGAGTAAGTCACCCACCAAAACATGGCAGGATGTAATTATGTTATGTTCTTTCTGCTGCATGCCCTTATGACAGCAGTCAATTCTCTTGAGGTCATTTCATTCATTTCCATTTTGCTTGAGAAGTATGGAAACACTAAAACAGTGGCACAAAAGCATTGAAGCTTCATCTATGATGAGCAGTGAGGCTTTGCTTAAATATGATGATGTCATCTTGAGGTCATTTCATTCATTTCCATTTTGCTTGAGAAGTATGGAAACACTAAAACAGTGGCACAAAAGCATTGAAGCTTCATCTATGATGAGCAGTGAGGCTTTGCTTAAATATGATGATGTCATCTTGAGGTCATTTCATTCATTTACATTTTGCTTGAGAAGTATGGAAACACTAAAACAGTGGCACAAAAGCATTGAAGCTTCATCTATGATGAGCAGTGAGGCTTTGCCTAAATATGATGATGTCATCTTGAGGTCATTTCATTCATTTACATTTTGCTTGAGAAGTGGGGCAAAGTCTCTTACAGGGGGTATGATGTGTTGGTGTTGTGGGTAGTGGGTTCCCCCCCTTGCTTCACCCTAGGCCTAGTGAATTCTTGTTCATGAAAGGAGCGACCATTGCGGTGTTAGTCTCTTGGCCTAGCAAAACCTCTCATACCCCAAGATCGTTGTGCGTGGTGAAGAGCCACACCCTCCTCGAGGTAGTCCTGGTAACTGAGGGTGCGAATCCTCAGGCTAAACACAACGGATCTAGAGGAGCAAACCTCGATAATAAAACCGGTGCACTACACCGTACACGCCCTCTGTGGGTGGGAAGGAGCCAGATGGATACTGAACAAGTCTTGGGAGTGGGAACGAGTGTGGACTGCTCCCTGAAGATCGGAACCCATCGTACAGGCACAGAGACTCAGGATGTGACGATCCTATTGTCTTCAACTCTTGGTCACATGCCTAGAGCCTCAGAGAACTCGGCGTAACCAGCAGGCAATTTGGTGGTGGGGAAAGAGCACTGTGAGCCCTACTTTGGCTACGTATCACAAGGAGATGCAGAAACACCCCCTTTATCTCCCCCAGAGCTGGCACAGTACACTTCTGGCTCCTACCCGGGGCGGTAGGAAATCCACAGGCACCCCAGCATCACAATGCCATGAAGATGACAAAGTTGGAATTTACTAACTCAAACCTGGCAGAGCAAGTCCTCCATCAGATGCGGCCGATGCTGGGCCCACTGGCGCGTGGACACGTCCCGATCCCCATCGAGACTTGCCCGGGGAGCCCACCCCGGCTCAAAAAAAGCAGAGAAGGCCACTCTCCAAACCTCCGATGTCTTGCGGGCAGTGTTAGGATGAGCAAGAACATGGACAGGAAGACTCCACAAATTCCCCACTAAAGACACGCCTACGACGACCGTTGCCTCAATTGGCTGTGTGTGGTGTACCTGGAAACAGGGCCTCCCAGTACTGAGGCACAGTTAAGTCCCCGATGTCACTTATCGGTGCAGATTGAGAGAGATGGCTGAGCATCACAATCCCCCCTGTGTTGCAGCATGATGAGAACCCAGCATTGCACACTGAGCTTGGGGGGATCACTTGGGCACCAGACTTAATACTGGCTCTTGACTGGATGGCCGCATGCAGGAGATTTCTACAATGGAGAGATGGCAGGTGGTGGGTATCTGGAAGTGGCTCTGTGCAGGACGTGAGGATTCCTTGGGAGAGCCCAGAACCAGAGCACAGCATTGTGCAAGCTCTGCATAGTTGGAGAGCCCCCCTGGATGACGGGGAATGCACAGTGTGCTACCCCACCTATCCCCAACTGCTAACTTCGAACCAGAAGTGGGGTCCTCTGTATGCGTGCCAGGCCAGGATAAAATGCCTGGGAAAGAGACTGGAGCTCAGAACTCCCTAACTCAAAGTTGCAGGATGGCAGAAAAGCCACGGGAAAGACAGGTCTATTTTGAAGATAACGCAACCATATTTTCACCATACGAGCTCGGACGCCGCCTCGGTAAACAAGGTCCACGCAGAGCAGTGACACCCCCAGGCTGCTTGCGAATAGTCTACTACTGGGAACATAAACAGATTAGGGATGAGCCCACTCTCCCGTTGAAGAGGTGCTAAAGTCGTAGATACTGGGCCAGAAGGCGCACCGGAAACCACAGTATCACGCAACTCGCTTTTTTTTTATGGATGAGTACACCATCAAATAAATCTCGTATTGGTGCTCGCCCTGTGGAGCTCCACCAGGCAGGTGCAGTGCCGGGCTCTGAGCCTCGACAGAGCCCACCCTCAGCTACTGGAGGACCCTCTAGACCGTCTTGTGGAGTCAGCAGACGGCGGAGGAGAACTACTGACCGAAACAAAACAGAAAAAGAGAAACCCAGAGTGCCACTTGTCATGATGCACTGGAATGCAGAGGGAGTGAACAGCAAGCAGGCTGGATACAGCAAAAAGACAGAGCTGGAAAACATCTTGTATGAGTGTGACAACTTGCCCAATCTTCTCTTCATTTTTATTATTATTTACGTGACATCGTTTTTTCTCATCCTCAATGCATGATCGCAAAGTCCCGGGAATTGTCACTTGCGGAAAATCTCCTAGCGTTCGGTATTTTCTCCTCGCTATTTTTAGATACGACGTCATTGTTAACCAATGACCTCGGTAGCGAGAAATCCGTTTTAATTTAGAACTGCTTGAACTTGGGAGAACCAGTTTAGGCCATTTAGGAAGACATCACGTGACTTTTAACATTATTGATTGGAGCGTCTAAAACGAGGCTAAGGTCACATGATGCACGCTACGGATCATGTGTCCAAGCGGAAATGACCCGCTAAAAGGCGGCAAAGCCAGCATTTTGTCACTTGCCCAGGAACCCTCAAGAAAGCTAGGTCTAAGCCAGATCGGCGAATTCTCGCATTAAAAGCACTGAAGCCACGTGCCTAAATTGCGGGTTAGCGTCCATCTTTGAGTAGGTAAGTGAAATCTCGCTAGAATATAATGTGATGAAATGTGAAGTACCTTGCAAAATCGACGCAAGATTGGTATGTTTACTTTATTCATATTTCTGTTGTACGATCACATCCAGCCACATGTGATCGGGTATATTTTATGATCCCACGGGATATGTACATGTTCATAATAATGTATAACGGGAATATATATATATATATAGCTATTAATTTCCATATTATTTGATTATTTTCGACCCGACGTTTAGACTAACGGAAATTAATATTAACGATAATGTTGACAGACCGTGACATATATTCATTATAAATTATATGACGATGCGACCAGACATGAAGTGTGTGATAATGTTGTCAGACAATTCTAAAACACGGATGTCCAATTATTTGTTAAATTCATCATAATGACATGACGATTAGGCTAGAGGCGCAGAACTAGAATACTGTTGCCGACATTTCTATGATAAAAGTTGGTGGGTTTAACTGACATTTATAATAATTCATCGGGTTAAGCTGACGATAAATCAGTCTAAAGAATTATAATACTGCCACTGGGGCAGAGAAATATAATAAAGGACAGACAGGAGAAACTTGAATTCAAGATTAGGCTCTAGACATATGATGTTAGAGACTAAAATCTGAGATGACTGGCAGAGGGACGGCTTAGGGAAAGACTGCTTTCTAAAGCTAGAAAATTAATGAAGCCGTCGTATTTGTCTTCAGTCTATGGTGGAGCCTTGCACGACAGTCCAATCTCAGCGCAGAATACGGAGTCGAGCACAGAGAAGGCAAATCCGAACCATTCAAGACCTACCTGGGGCAACGTCAGGAGACCGGAGAACTAACCACACTTCACTATCAGCCGGGGGCTGAAAAGCTAAGTCCACGAAAAAGGGAACTCACTACATCAATGCCTAGTTTAGTCATCCATGATGAAAAACACTTGAATTGTGAGACACATAATACATACAGCAGACACTAATTCCATCGACAATACTATCATTCACCATCTATTCATTTTATTGCAATAAACCAATTGGGTGTATATACTGTACCCCACGCTTTGTTCCTTCCATTAGATGTTGAATATTGTCTATGTTTATCTTCCTTTATAAGGGAGGGGGGGCTCGTAAAATATAATATAAATTAAAGAATAATAATAATAGATAACTGAGAAGGGGACGACGGTAGCGAGAGACCAAATATCTCCTTACAATCTTTTCCAGACCTGTCGAGTTAGGAGAATTTACCCTCTTCGTCACCCTTCGGAAGTGGGAAAACCCAGCAGGGATTCCTTGAGCCAAATCTTCCACATCAGATCTATTATTTCCTCTGGATAATTCTCTTATCCTTTAAACGCTACGTGACACTGGTGTCTCGGTCCGGGATTTGAACTTATGTATTTTATCATACCTCTGGGATAGTATCATCCATTCAGTCATTACAGTATACCATTTTAACACATGTATTTTCACACAGTGAGCTCTAGAAAGACAGAAAACATTTTTTCTAGAAATTCAGGCATTGATTGGTGAATCCCTTTATATATGTTGTGTTTAATTAAGTTAGTTCTTGATTTTGTATTTCATTGAATTACAGACCTTAAGTCTCCATAACTGTAGTAATTTCATTCTACAGCAGTCTGATAAATAATTAGTATTTACTTGTTGTTAGAAATACTATTGGAAGGTAGCACTAGCTTACTCAGTGTGGACTTTAACTGCAAAAGATGGCTGAAATAGTTAAGCTTAAGGCAGCACTAGGGGAGGCCGGTCGAGATCTAGGTTATAGTGGGGTGGACCTTGCAAATTATGTCGGTGTCGAGACTGATAAGTATTACGCTCGAGAAACAGCGAAAGCTGAAAGAGAAGAGCGAATAAAGTTAGCAGAAATAGATGAGAGGATAAAAGCTGTAGACGCTAGAGAAAGAAGCGAGAGAGATGAACGCGAGCATGCATTGAAGATGAAGCAGTTAGAGATGCAGGGACAAGCTCAAAGAGTTGAACCGGTAGCCGGTGCGACAGCATCTACCTCCTCAGGCAACCTATCGCCACGGTCAGATGATATGCCATCCTTGCACGCAGGGGGCACAGGACCTTTGCCATCCTCACTCATGTCAACTTTGGGACCCTTGACGTTTCCATTTGAAGCTTTCTCGGAACAAGCCGACTCGATCGATAGGTATCTGGACAAATTTGAGAAGTTTGCCACCATGTTTGGTTTGGAGAAGAGCAAGTGGAACCTGAAACTGTCGCAAGGGCTTAGAGGAACTGCTTATGACGTGTATAGCAAGCTTCCTCCAGGTTTACAGGATGACTATCACTCTCTGAAAAAGGCACTCCTGATCCGTTATGAGCTACATGCTGATGCCTATAGGAAGAGGTTCCGTAACTCTAGTTGGGAAGTCGGAGAGAACTTTGCTCAATTTGCTGCTAGACTGGATTCGTACGTGGAAAAGTGGGGTGCCCTAGGGAATTTTTCTCATGATTGGGAAGGTCTGAAGGAGATGGTCGTTATTGAACAACTGAAGGACACCATGACTTCCGACATGAGCGTGCATATTTTGAAGCACATATTACAAAAATCGATATGGCTATTTAATATGGAAAAAATATAGACATTCATTCATTTGTGTATGAAAATGCTGTCTATGGTAAAAGCGAGAGAATCCATGTTTGATTCACACTTTTGATTATAGGAGTAATCGTTCTTGATATTGATCCGGCGCATGGATTGCTCTTACGTTTGTACTTATTTTTTAGGGCCAGAAAATATATTAATTTGCTTATTATGTTTATGGCCTGAATTCATATGTATTACATATTATTAGTACAAGTAGAATCAGTCCTATATTGTATATTTTGGATGGGTAGGCGGGACTAGATTCTTATTATTCCGGTCTAGCGGAAGTATGAGTTGTCTTGACAAGTCGTGATGAGTTCCGATGTACCGTGATAATGGCTGGTACGCACTTTTCAAAGGGCTGGTAGATTGTTAAGGAAATATAATTCATGAAGTGGTTTTCTTCTAAAGGAGATGGTATCTCTACTATAGTTTATGTTAGAGACTCTCCTAAGGTACGGTACAATGTATAATTCGGACTCCATGTACTGCCAGACCCTATTTTGATGATCTCATGTCGATTCGACCTAGATGGAACATTGTGCTTCGTATCGCTAGGGTCGTGTTTTGTATCGACAAAGATGACGGACTTTCCTACAGCGGTTATGGCTACGTGAATTAACCTGATCATCGTAGAGCTGTATGGGAACATTTATGAAATCATTTATATACCCATTATAAATTAACTCTGGCTTATATTCTCCTTCCTATGAATGAGTGAACGACAACTCAGGGAGGCGGCCATGTTAGATTTCGGTCATCATATGTTTTGATCACTGCCAAGAGAACAGATTATTTATCCTATTATCGGACAGTGACAGGGAGATCTCAATCTTGCTAGAAACCCCCTCTTCCGTGGTTTCATAATATATGCTACAAACTATGGACGTCAAGTAACCTTCGTTATTTACCGATCTGCCTTCACTGACGCGTTTAGTCAGATAGGGGGATGCGGCCATAATATATCATGACATTGAACTTTTGATGTACTGCCCATTATTTCTGAATGTGTCATGACTTCAGATCTGCTATGTATACCTACAAATTGATATGTCAACATACCATGATGTACTCGTATGTCCCAGTGTGTACGTCTGAATAAATTGAGTAAACAAAGATTCCAGCAGTCTGCATTGGTGCCTTGTAGACACATGTGTATGAGTGGTTATATTGGTCAGCACACGAACAGTACACCATTCGCGGTAATCACACTCTACACTTCTACTTCATACATACACCATCCTGCGTCGGTTGGAGTGACCAAGTTTAGGGCCTGCTTCCCCTGGAGCCTTTGCCTTCCCTAACTCAGGACTAGGGTGAGTTACCCATTTACAGCTGGGTAGACTGGAGCATGCCTGATCTCAACAACACACCACTCTTCCTTACAGAGCACACAGACTGACACTTTACAGAGTGGAAAGAAGAAAAGAAACTTTACAGTGGCGAGCCAGATTCCTGGGTCCAGCTTACGCAGTTTTGTGTTGAGAATCACAGTTTACAGCTGAAAGAACATTTGTTTGAACACATCAACACCAGTAGGACAGCTATACAGTCGATGTCAGCTTGACCTGTATTACCGATAGGATGCTGTATCTAGGTCAGCGCTTGTTGACAGTTTTTCGCTGTACAGACAGTATTACACAGGACAGTGGTATCAAGTGTAGAAAATATCTGGAGCAGTATTGTTGACATTTCTCAACGTACAGAAGAATCACAGTGTTGTTGAACATAAAGTGCATAGTTCATCGTTGGATCTTCATATGCTCAAAAGAGAAAAAATTGACAGTGTAATAGTTTAGAATTAAATCTATTACTCAATAAAGTGGCAAGTTATTAGTATTAAAATAAACTGTGCCTGCTTTACAACACTATACCTGCAACACATTCCATTCATGACATAAATTATATTGTATGCTATATGCTATTTATGCTTACATGTTATTTGTTTATATGTGTAGGTGTTTATATGTTGCGGGCCTGGATGGGAGGTGACTAGAACAGGAAATACCGAATGATATTGGTCTTGTTCTGGCGTTCGATAGGGAGCAATTTCTTAATTGAAATTTGCATGCAACATAGTTTGCAAATATTTGGTTAGTTGTGACGACTGTTTCATATTTGTATTTGTAACATTTTTTCTGTCTTTATTTTTGTTTTTTTGATTTGTTTGTATAATTGTAGGTCTCATCTTTCCTTTCATTTCAGTTTTTTTACACCCTTATGTTTATACACTGTGGCGTTATTTGTCTTGTCATTTTATTATTGCAGTTATCATCACGGTTTCTGTGATCATTTTTTTTCATTTCTCCTATTTAATTTAATTTGATCTCTGCAAATGTGTTCATATTGTCTTTTCTTGTTTGTCCTTTGTAATGTCTTTAGTTGACATATGACGTATAGTGGTATACACTGATAGTATAGTACAGATCAGTACTTTATGATTGTTATTGTTATAAAACAAAATGTACAAGACCTTTGTAAGGCTTGTCTCCCAAAGTGATTGGTAAAGGGAAATATTTTTTCCACAGGTACTCAAGTGATCTTTGATTACATTGAGGTATACAAGACCTTTGTAAGGCTTGTCTCCCACAGTATTTGAGATACAGTTATTGTTGTCCACAGGTACTCAAGTTATCATTGGTTATTATAAACCATACAAGTTTGGACTAAGACTAAGTCTATGGTATAGACTTGTCTCTCATTAACGTGAAAGAGGGTAATTTATTTACTTTTTCAGGTTTCTGATTTAAGAAGACAATATGTCTACATTAGATTATTTCATTGCACAAGGAAAATCTCTTGATAAGACTGGAAAAGACTTAGAACAATGGGCTGTTGCTCAATATGACAAAGCATTAGCTGCAGAAGAGAAAAAAATTGCTGCTGCTGTTGAAGAAAGAAAAGCTGCTGCTGAGGAAAAAAAAGCTGCGGCTGAGGAGAGAAAACTTCAAATAGAAGAAAAAAAAAGCTGCTGCAGAAGAAAGGAAAGCTCTAGCGGAAGAAAAAAGATTAGAAAAAGAAGCTGATACTGCTGCTGAACTTAAGAAATTGCAGATGCAAGTGGAGGAAAGGAGATTTGAGGCAGAACAGAAGAAATTAGAAGCTGATGCAGAGCAGAAAAAATTAGAAGTTGCTGCTGCTGCAGAACAGAAAAAATTAGAAGTTGCTGCAGAACAGAAAAAATTAGAAGTTGCTGCTGCTGCAGAACAGAAAAAAATTAGAAGTTGCTGCTGCTGCAGAACAGAAAAAATTAGAAGTTGCTGCTGCTGCAGAACAGAAAAAATTAGAAGCTGCTGCTGCTGCAGAACAGAAAAGATTAGATAGAGAAGCTGAAGAGAGAAAAGCAATAAGAGAACATGAGTTTGAATTAGAGAAATTAAAATTGACATGTATGAGTAATGTTAATCAGGCATCTGGTAGTAATGGTAAACCCTTTGTGTACAAGGTCAAGGTACCAGCATTTAACCCTACCAGTGATGACATAACATTTTGGCTTTCTAGATTTGAACGGGCTTGTCGATCTCATAATGTTGACAAATCACAGTATGTGAATCAGTTGTCTGAAAATCTAAAAGGGGAGTCCCTAAGTAAGTTATATTTTGTTGAAGAGGCCGACAAAGATAATTATGATGCTGTTAGGGCAGCTTTGATAAAGAGATATCAGCTGTCTGAAGAAGGTTATCGTCTTTTGTTTAAAACAATGAGACCTGAGGTAGGTATAGAATTCTCAGATTTCATCTCAAAAGCACGAATTACACTTTCACGATGGATTGAATTATCCAAAACAGAGAAAACATTTGATGGTCTTACGGATTTATTGCTAAGAGACAAGGTCATGTCTTCTGTAAATAAATCATTCCTAGAGTTCTTACATGAGCGTAAACCTGGTACAATAAAGCAAATGGAAGAATATTGTGACCAGTATGCCACGGCACACCCTGACATGATTCTTAGTAACTCTAACATTAAAGAGAGTATGCCAGTTGCTTCGGCAACAGAATATAATCAGAATTACACACACAAATTCCAAGGAGCTAAAAATAAATTTGATAAAAAGGTTAATTGGAATAAGTATCAAAACCAAGATAACCACTCAAATCAGGGTTCTTCTTCGAAGAACTGGAATCGGGCTGATAGTCCTCGACACGCGAGGGGTACCCATAATGTTAGAAATTCTCGGAAAGGGAGTAGCTATAGGAACTACCCAAGTGCTTCATGGAGACAAAAGAAACAATATTACAGGGATACTCAATATAACGAGCATGATGATTATGATCATGAATATTATGATTCAAACCCAAATAGGGGTTATAACAGAGGCAATAATAATTATAGAGACAATTATAACCGAGGTAGATCACAACACAAAAGACATGGTAAATCGTATTACCAGGCTAACTCTGCACAACAGGAGTCCCACGACACCGATAATCAGGATAATGATAAAAAAGACTCCAACAGTGTAGCAAATTCCGCTTTCGATTTTGCTAGAGCATCTGAGTGTTCGCAATGCAAAACATTATTCGATCCAACCACAGTGTCTACTTTAAGCTGCGGTCACCCGCTTCCCGCTCTCCATGCGTCAATTGCGCATAATGGAAGGGGTGCTCTTGTCTTTAATAGGGGCCTAATAGATGGTACTCCGGTATCAATTCTTTTCGATTCGGGGTGCACTACCATTGGAGTGAGGCAATCACTCGTAAATCCTTCTCGAGCTACAGGCAATATAGTCAAATGTGTAACATTTGGTGGCACATTGGAGAAGTACTCCACTGCCATTATCAATATTGCTACGCCTTTCTTTACAGGAGAGGTGCAAGCATGTCTCTTGCCGAATCCGATCGCTGATCTTATCATCGGTCGCATTCATGGAGTGAAAGAATGCACTCCACAGCAAATTTCTAATTGGGAAAATGTTAATATGCAATCGGCTAATGCAGTAATCACTAGGGCTCAAGCTCTTAATATGCCACAATCTTCACATTCTGAAGATAATGATGCGCAGATCCAAGATGATCCCTTGGAGATTTCCCACGATTCCTTTATCAAACAGCAGGAAGATGATCCTACTCTAAAGAAATTCTTTACTCTGGCAACAAAAGGTGATCCGAATAAGGATACTAATCGTAAATCTTGGATTACGATGAAGAATGGCGTACTTGTACGTATGGTACAAGACTCCGCTAAGTCCATTCATTCTCAAATCCTTGTGCCTAAAAATATGAGAGTTAAAATCTTACAGCACGCTCATGATTCGCAGTGTGCTGGACATATGGGTTTTTCCCGTACTAAAGCTAGAGTTCTTCAATCTTTCTTTTGGCCTGCTGTGAATAAGGACATACGAATCTATTGTCGATCTTGTAAAAAATGTCAAGAGATTAAATCCAGAGGTCCACGCCATGATGCACCTATTCAGGCTGCAGACATTCCCATTCGGCCATTTCAAAAAATGGCGATAGACATCATTGGTCCATTTAAGATAAAGTCTGCTAGAGGACACCAATTTATTTTGACGTGTGTTGATATGTGCACACGTTGGCCGGAGGCTGTTCCTCTAAAGAGCATAACTACTGCTGATGTCGCAGATGCTCTTTGGTTAATATTTTCTCGTCTGGGGTTTCCAGCAGAAATATTATCCGACCATGGTACCCAACTCATATCGGATACCATGTCTCAAGTAATGTCGACTCTGAAGATAGAGAGATCGCTGAGTAGTATTTATCATCCTATGTCCAATGGGATGGTGGAACGTTTGAATAGAACTCTGAAAAACCTACTAGGTAAGATAACAGAAGATCATCCTCAGGATTGGGATAGGGTTTTACCCGCGGCTCTCTTTGCATATAGAGAGGTCGCCAACGAACATACAGGATTTTCTCCCTTTGAACTTGTCTTTGGCGCGAAACCGCGAGGTCCCATGTCCTTACTTCATGATCTTATAACTGCTGATAATATTGTCGACGACACAAAATCCTCTTATGAATATGTCATCGCACTTAGACACAAGATTATTGAAGCATGCAAATTGGCAACTGCTTCTTCTGAATTTGCGAAACAGAAGGCAAGGGAATTTGCCAATAAAAAGAGATGTTTGCGTCAACTTTGTCCAGGTGACAAAGCATTTGTCTTGCTACCTTGTAGGGAAAATAGACTTCTCATTTCTTGGAAAGGTCCGTACGATATAATATCAAAAGTTTCCGATGTTGACTATATTGTCGATATTGACGGGAAGCGTAAAACCTTCCACATCAACATGCTCACGGAATTCCATGAACGTCCTGATTATTTACAACCTGTTTTCCAGGCAATGGACGATTTTCCAGTCCAACATGGACAGTACTCATCTCTGTCAGTAATACAGGATGAGGAAACGAGTTTCTCGGATGTAAATTTACCTTTTCCAATGATTCCTCTTCACTCTAATGAATCATGGAAAGATGTTGCAATTTCTCCAGAATTATCTCCAGGAGAGCAGAAACAAGTTTCTACTATGTTAGAACAATTTCAGGATGTCCTTACTGACATTCCTGGTCAAACTGATGTCATTCAACATGACATTATTCTTACTGACCATAGTCCTATAAGAGTCAGACCGTATCCTATCCCGATACATTTTCAAGCACAGGTAGAGAAAGAGTTAGATGAGATGATAGAGTTAAAAATTATTGAACCATCCACATCAGCATATTCTTCGCCGATGGTTATAGTACGAAAAAAAGACAATAACATACGTCTTTGCGTGGATTATCGCAAATTGAATCAAGTGACTAAATTCGATGCTGAACCTATGCCTTTACTAGAAGAGCTACTTACGAGACTATCGAATTCTCACTTCTTTACTAAACTCGATTTGTCTAAGGGATATTGGCAAGTTCCACTATCCGAACACGCCAAACCGTTTACTGCTTTTTCGACGCCTAGGGGTCTATTCCAATGGAATTTCATGCCTTTCGGTCTTATGAACGCCCCTGCAACATTTGTACGCATGATGCGTCGAATCCTATCTCATCGCTCAGATGTCATTGCGTATCTTGATGACATCTGTCTTTTCAGTGATACTTGGAACGATCACTATAATGGTATAAATGAACTATTGTCTATCTTACGCGAGCATAACCTGACAGCGAAACCATCGAAAGCATGTATTGGTTTTAGCGAAATATCTTTCTTAGGACACCGTGTTGGTCATGGGTTCCTAAAAACAGAAGACCATAATACAAGTAAGATACTTAACATTTCTATTCCTAAGACTAAAAAGCAAGTACGAAGTCTCTTAGGTCTAATACAATTTTATGGACGATTCATCCCGAATCTGTCCTCCATTATGTCACCTCTTTCTTCCTTGCTAAAGAAAGGGTCTCCTAATGTAGTCCATTGGACTCAAGAATGTCAATCCTCTTTGGATAAGGTTAAAACTATGTTTTCTACTTCACCTATCCTAGTATTGCCTTCTAAGGATAAGACATTTATTCTTCGTAGTGACGCTTCATCCACCGGGATTGGAGCTGCACTAATGCAAGAGTACTCTGGAACTCTGCATCCTGTGATGTATATTTCTCGGAAATTAAATGCCGCAGAGAGAAATTACTCGGTCCTAGACCGTGAATTATTGGCTATGGTTTGGTCAATCCTTAAACTGCAAAGATTTCTTCTGGGCGCGCATTTCATTGTGGAAACTGACCAGAAAGCTCTTACGGCTATTCAGAGTAAAAATCTGAAGAGCGCGAGATCAACGCGATACGCGATTGCTCTACAGCCATTTCATTTTTCGGTGCGAGCTATCCGTGGGTCAGAAAATGTGATGGCAGATATTTTGTCTAGATGCCCACATGATTCATAACTGTTATACAACTTTGATACAGTTGTTTCTATGTTGAAATGTGTACACATATGTAATATATCATATATTGATTGTAACACTACTTAGCGGTTCATTGATATTTATTCACCGCTGATCTTTCAATGTTTTTCGTCTTTGATGATCATGATGTTAAGATATCTTAGATGAAATTTATGTATAAACTAATGTGGAAATTGGGTCATTGCTAATATTGTAGTATGCGTTGGTGACACCTCTCTGGAAATATTAATACTTAGAGAAGTACCTTCTCTAAGGTCATAAAACTTATGCTTATCATCTGCGCATTGTTATTGGTGCGTTGTGTGAGCCTATTGTATGTTGCTCCTAGATGTGTTTCAAAAAAAAAATGTACCATTTTTTTTTTTCCCGAGGGGTGTGGTAATCTGTTGCGTGCATATTTTGACGCACATATTACAAAAATCGATATGGCTATTTAATATGGAAAAAATATAGACATTCATTCATTTGTGTATGAAAATGCTGTCTATGGTAAAAGCGAGAGAATCCATGTTTGATTCACACTTTTGATTATAGGAGTAATCGTTCTTGATATTGATCCGGCGCATGGATTGCTCTTACGTTTGTACTTATTTTTTAGGGCCAGAAAATATATTAATTTGCTTATTATGTTTATGGCCTGAATTCATATGTATTACATATTATTAGTACAAGTAGAATCAGTCCTATATTGTATATTTTGGATGGGTAGGCGGGACTAGATTCTTATTATTCCGGTCTAGCGGAAGTATGAGTTGTCTTGACAAGTCGTGATGAGTTCCGATGTACCGTGATAATGGCTGGTACGCACTTTTCAAAGGGCTGGTAGATTGTTAAGGAAATATAATTCATGAAGTGGTTTTCTTCTAAAGGAGATGGTATCTCTACTATAGTTTATGTTAGAGACTCTCCTAAGGTACGGTACAATGTATAATTCGGACTCCATGTATTGCCAGACCCTATTTTGATGATCTCATGTCGATTCGACCTAGATGGAACATTGTGCTTCGTATCGCTAGGGTCGTGTTTTGTATCGACAAAGATGACAGACTTTCCTACAGCGGTTATGGCTACGTGAATTAACCTGATCATCGTAGAGCTGTATGGGAACATTTATGAAATCATTTATATACCCATTATAAATTAACTCTGGCTTATATTCTCCTTCCTATGAATGAGTGAACGACAACTCAGGGAGGCGGCCATGTTAGATTTCGGTCATCATATGTTTTGATCACTGCCAAGAGAACAGATTATTTATCCTATTATCGGACAGTGACAGGGAGATCTCAATCTTGCTAGAAACCCCCTCTTTCGTGGTTTCATAATATATGCTACAAACTATGGACGTCAAGTAACCTTCGTTATTTACCGATCTGCCTTCACTGACGCGTTTAGTCAGATAGGGGGATGCGGCCATAATATATCATGACATTGAACTTTTGATGTACTGCCCATTATTTCTGAATGTGTCATGACTTCAGATCTGCTATGTATACCTACAAATTGATATGTCAACATACCATGATGTACTCGTATGTCCCAGTGTGTACGTCTGAATAAATTGAGTAAACAAAGATTCCAGCAGTCTGCATTGGTGCCTTGTAGACACATGTGTATGAGTGGTTATATTGGTCAGCACACGAACAGTACACCATTCGCGGTAATCACACTCTACACTTCTACTTCATACATACACCATCCTGCGTCGGTTGGAGTGACCAAGTTTAGGGCCTGCTTCCCCTGGAGCCTTTGCCTTCCCTAACTCAGGACTAGGGTGAGTTACCCATTTACAGCTGGGTAGACTGGAGCATGCCTGATCTCAACAACACACCACTCTTCCTTACAGAGCACACAGACTGACACTTTACAGAGTGGAAAGAAGAAAAGAAACTTTACACTTACCACCACTTCAGAAAACATGACAAGCCAGACTATGCCCATAAGACTACTCAGAGATCAGCTTTCCAGCCTCAGAGGCGGGGAGAAAAGTGGTGTAAGACGTGCAAAATGAGCAACCACAATACTGCCGAGTGCAGAAGGAAAAACCCCCCACATCATGTTGCATGTTTGCAGGTGAGGGCTGTTGACAGGAAGGAACTGACAGTGGGTCAGAATAGCCTCCATCACCCACCTATACAGGAGACAGTGACCGTGAATGGCAAACAAGTCATCGGGATGTATGACACAGGTTTGTCCTATGATGCAGTCGTTTCTTCATCTCTGGTGCACCCCGAACAACTCACCACAGAAACAGTGGATATCCAGGGGCCACTCAAGGGAGCATTACCCTTAAATTTGCCCATAGCGAAGATTCAAGTCAGTTGTCGCTATGTGGAAGGGGAGATCAATGCTGCAGTTTTAGAGGATCCTTTCTACCCCCTGATGTTAGGGCGTAGATATGTCTTTTTAGGAGAACCAGTAAAGCCTGTGGTTATGGCTGCCATCCGGACCAGGTCTGACTCCAAACGCATAGAGAGGGACTCTAAGTTAGAAATTCATCCGAATAAGATGAAAAGGGCTCAAGCAGCTGATAGCACGTTGGGGCCTTGCTTTGGCAAATTGAAAAACTCACATAACCCTCGAAGAAAGGGTGACTTTTATATGGAACATGGACTCTTGCACAGGAAAGCTGGCAGAGGGCTAAAAAGTCATGGACAGATTGTGGTGCCATCCATATATAGAAATAAAGTTATGGAATGGGGGGCACGGTGCTACTTTGAGTGAACACCTGGGTAATGGTGCCACAAATCAAAGGATAGCCACCCGTTATTATTGGCCCGGCATCATGGAAGACATAGCTCGATATGTGAAGTCCTGTTCAGATTGTAACCAGGTAACCTCAACAGAAAGTTGAAAGTTTCAATTATTTAGGCAGTAAAATGACTCAGGATGGTGACACAACAAGAGAAATCCATACTAGAATTGCTTTGGCAGCTAGCGCCTTCAATAGATTATCTAACATTTGGAAATTACGATCATGAATATACATACCAAGCTTCGTCTGTTTAATTCAAATGTTATCTCAGTGTTAACATACGGCTGTGAGAGTTGGAAAATAACAAAATCATTGGAGAACAAGCTGAATACATTCGAGAACAAATGTCTTAGAAAACTCATGAACATCAGTTGGAAAGAATTCAAGACTAATCGACAATAAGAGAAGACTCTAGGCAGAAATATGTCTCCGACTATATAAGGAAAAGACGATGGTCATATATCGGTCATGTCCTACGAATGCAAAACAACAGAATACCACTACAGGCGCTCACTTGGGTTCCTGAGGGTAAGCGGAAAAAAAGGAAGACCAAAAGAAACACTCAGAAGAACAATAATAAGAGAAGGAAGAACGTTGGGCCTAAATAATGTGCAAGAGCTAAGAGGAGTGGCGTCACAACGAACAACCTGGAGAGCACTGGTTTCTGCCTTATGCGCCGTGTTTGGCGCTTAAAGAATTTATTATTATTATTATTAACCTCAACACATAGGGTAGACCAGTTACAGGACCTAGGGAAGCATTGCTGCAGACGTAGGCATCCAAAGAAAACCAGGAAGAAAACCAGAATACTTACCTGGAAAGAACAACGTAGGGGCAGATTTTTTGAGCAGACATCCGGACGCAACCTAGGAGATATGAGAAACTGAAAAAAGAAGAGGAAGACAGGACCAGAAGAGTTGGACGGAACGTCAAACTTGAGGAGGGGCTTGTGTGACAACTTGCCCAATCTTCTCTTCATTTTTATTATTATTTACGTGACATCGTTTTTTCTCATCCTCAATGCATGATCGCAAAGTCCCGGGAATTGTCACTTGCGGAAAATCTCCTAGCGTTCGGTATTTTCTCCTCGCTATTTTTTTTTGATACGACGTCATTGTTGACCAATGACCTCGGTAGCGAGAAATCCGTTTTAATTTAGAACTGCTTGAACTTGGGAGAACCAGTTTAGGCCATTTAGGAAGACATCACGTGACTTTTAACATTATTGATTGGAGCGTCTAAAACGAGGCTAAGGTCACATGATGCACGCTACGGATCACGTGTCCAAGCGGAAATGACCCGCTAAAAGGCGGCAAAGCCAGCATTTTGTCACTTGCCCAGGAACCCTCAAGAAAGCTAGGTCTAAGCCAGATCGGCGAATTCTCGCATTAAAAGCACTGAAGCCACGTGCCTAAATTGCGGGTTAGCGTCCATCTTTGAGTAGGTAAGTGAAATCTCGCTAGAATATAATGTGATGAAATGTGAAGTACCTTGCAAAATCGACGCAAGATTGGTATGTTTACTTTATTCATATTTCTGTTGTACGATCACATCCAGCCACATGTGATCGGGTATATTTTATGATCCCACGGGATATGTACATGTTCATAATAATGTATAACGGGAATATATATATATATAGCTATTAATTTCCATATTATTTGATTATTTTCGACCCGACGTTTAGACTAACGGAAATTAATATTAACGATAATGTTGACAGACCGTGACATATATTCATTATAAATTATATGACGATGCGACCAGACATGAAGTGTGTGATAATGTTGTCAGACAATTCTAAAAACACGGATGTCCAATTATTTGTTAAATTCATCATAATGACATGACGATTAGGCTAGAGGCGCAGAACTAGAATACTGTTGCCGACATTTCTATGATAAAAGTTGGTGGGTTTAACTGACATTTATAATAATTCATCGGGTTAAGCTGACGATAAATCAGTCTAAAGAATTATAATACTGCCACTGGGGCAGAGAAATATAATAAAGGACAGACAGGAGAAACTTGAATTCAAGATTAGGCTCTAGACATATGATGTTAGAGACTAAAATCTGAGATGACTGGCAGAGGGACGGCTTAGGGAAAGACTGCTTTCTAAAGCTAGAAAATTAATGAAGCCGTCGTATTTGTCTTCAGTCTATGGTGGAGCCTTGCACGACAGTCCAATCTCAGCGCAGAATACGGAGTCGAGCACAGAGAAGGCAAATCCGAACCATTCAAGACCTACCTGGGGCAACGTCAGGAGACCGGAGAACTAACCACACTTCACTATCAGCCGGGGGCTGAAAAGCTAAGTCCACGAAAAAGGGAACTCACTACATCAATGCCTAGTTTAGTCATCCATGATGAAAAACACTTGAATTGTGAGACACATAATACATACAGCAGACACTAATTCCATCGACAATACTATCATTCACCATCTATTCATTTTATTGCAATAAACCAATTGGGTGTATATACTGTACCCCACGCTTTGTTCCTTCCATTAGATGTTGAATATTGTCTATGTTTATCTTCCTTTATAAGGGAGGGGGGGGCTCGTAAAATATAATATAAATTAAAGAATAATAATAATAGATAACTGAGAAGGGGACGACGGTAGCGAGAGACCAAATATCTCCTTACAATCTTTTCCAGACCTGTCGAGTTAGGAGAATTTACCCTCTTCGTCACCCTTCGGAAGTGGGAAAACCCAGCAGGGATTTCTTGAGCCAAATCTTCCACATCAGATCTATTATTTCCTCTAGATAATTCTCTTATCCTTTAAACGCTACGTGACAATGAGAAGCAAGTCAGTGTTTGCTGTATCCAAGAGACTCACTTGAAAGCAGATCAAACCTTTAAAATAAGGGGATATCAATGCTTCAGATCCGACAGACAAGATAGATGAAAAGGAGGAGTACTTACTCTTGTAAGGAATAACATTCATGCACACGAAAGGAAAACCTACATGGATGGAGCAGAATATCAGCTGTTGCAGATAAAGGTAGACAAGATGGAAATAGAACTCCTGAACTATTACTGTCCAAACAACAAACCCCTGAGTCTCAGCTCTATACAGGTACCAGCCACCAACTTTATAGCAGTTGGAGACTTTAATAGCCACTCCCAGAGCTGGGGCTATAACCATCTAGATCACAGAGGTGAAGAGGTTGAAACTTGGCAAGATGATCACTCCCTAATCCTAGTCAATAATGCCACAGATACTCCTACCTTCTACTCCAGAGGATGGCACACAACTTCAACACCAGATCTTGCCTTCGCCACCCCAGATATAGCTGGATCTATTAGTAGAGAAGTAGGAGACCAACTAGGGGGAAGCGACCATCGCCCAATCTTTCTTACTGTCCAGAGTGCAACTCTCAGTACAGGCCCAGCCATTACAAGATGGAACTACAAAAAAGCCAACTGGGGTTTATTCAGGCATCAGGTGAACACGCTGCTGTCTACCCTCAAGGTACAGAACAGAGACATTAATGAAGTGGTAAAAGACTTCAACAGATGCATACTACAAGCTGCAAAAGAAACCATTCCCAAAGGATGCCGGCGTAACTACATACCATACTGGTCCAGCACACTCCAAGAACGTCAGGAAGCTATGGACAGGGCTAGAAAGGATGCAGAGTCTCAGCCTTCACTTGAAACTCACAACAAATGGAAAAAGGCTGTAGCAGAGTTTCAGAGAACAAAGCTAGAAGAAAAACGGAAAAGCTGGAGAACTAAAACGGCATCGCTGAACCTTGAGAAAGACGGCAGGAAACTTTGGAGATTAGTCAAGTCTCTAAATGAAGAGCGTTCCTCACCTAGGCAGACTATCACATTGGATGAAGGTGGCAAACTTTTCAGAGGAAAACAAGCTGCAGACTGTTTGCTAGAAGATACAGTTCAGAAAGCAACTTACCCATTAACATAGACCATCAGAGAGAGATAAGAAAAGAAATACTGGCAACCATGGGACAGACAGATACTCCTGCCCCAATGAGGGAACCCATCACACTAGGAGAACTACAGAAAGCTATTTCCAAGCTTAAGTTTCAAAAGTCACCCGGCCCAGACAAAATCAGCAACGAAATGCTAGTAAATCTGAGCTCAGCAGCAAAGACAAAACTGCTTGAGATATTCAACCACAGCTGGTTGAAAGGAACGGTACCCCAAGTATGGAGAGAAGCCATCACAATACCCATACTAAAGAAAGGGAAATGTAAGACCGAGGCTGCAAGTTACAGGCCAATCAGTCTCACAAGCTGTGTTGGGAAGACTATGGAGCGAATAGTCAACCACAGATTGAAATGGTATTTAGAGTCTGAGCAGATCCTGGTGCCGGAACAAGCTGGATTTAGAGAAGCTACAGTATAGAAGACCAAGTTACTTACTTGTCTCAAGCAATAGAAGATGCCTTCCAGGAGAAGAAAAAGGTCCTAACGATCTGGGTCGACTTCAAGCAGGCCTTTGACAAGGTGTGGAAAGATGGCCTTATTGCAAAACTTAGGAGAAGTGGAATCCAAGGCAACATGATGAAATGGATCCAGTCATACTTGCATAACAGGAGAACTAGAGTCACTCTTGACGGTCTGCAGAGCAGAAAAGTGTTGCTCCAACAGGGGGTACCTCAAGGAGGAGTAATTTCCCCAACACTCTTCCTTGTTTACATCAATGACCTGGTGAAAGATCTCCCCGCAGGAGTGAAAGCTGCCTTATATGCAGATGACCTAGTACTCTGGTGCGCTGATGAAAACGTCACCACAGCAAATTATAGAATGCAGCGGGCAGCAGACATGCTAGTGTCATGGGCAGAGAAATGGCTTATCACAATAAACACAGACAAAACCTCCACAACACTGTTCTCCCTCGCCCCCAAGGACAAATCAGCTAACATACACCTAGGGACAACCGTGATCAAGGAAGAAAGCTACCCCACCTATCTTGGGGTGACATTTGACCGAAGGCTTACATGGAATAAGCATATTGAAAATGCAGAAGGAAAGGCCCGAAGACGACTAGGCATACTCAGAAAATTAGCAGGTACCAACTGGGGAGCAAATGAACGAAATTTAAAGAAGATTTATAATGGAGTAATAAGACCACACTTAGAGTTTAGCTCAGCAGCATGGTCATCAGCTGCTAACTCACATCTGCAGTCTTTGGACAAGGTGCAAAATCAAGCTCTCAGGCTCATTACAGGAGCCATGAAAACTACACCAATATCAGAGATGCAGAAAGTTGCTGGATTACAGACATTGTCCCATAGAAGAGACACAAAAAACCATGATCCAGATGGAAAAGTACAACAGTATGCCAACGCACCCAATGAAGGCAAGACTAGATGATCTGGCATTGGGACGTCTAAAGCGTAGCAGCTTTGTGCATCGGGGAAAAAGACTTAAAAGACAGCATCAAGAAGACCTATCCATGAAGACAACACCACTGAAGCCCACCCTATACCCTGTACCATGGGAGCAGGCCAGCAATGCCCTCCAAATTAATACATCAGTCAGTGGTCTCACAAGTGGATGTGAGTATAATGATCTGCAAAAACGAACTGCTACATTGAGTATGATCCAAGAAAGCTATCCCGATCAATCATGGATACATGCCTATACAGATGGATCAGCAACTAATGCTGTTAGGAATGGAGGTGCTGGTATCTTTATCTCATATCCTGACAACCACTATGAGACTAGGCACATTCCCACTGGTAAATTCTGTTCCAACTATACAGCTGAGGTTCAAGCTCTAGAGCAAGCTGCAAATATGATTTATAACACCAACTCTGACTGCCACCATGTAGACATCCTCACAGATGCACTGTCTGTCCTGCAAGCTCTCAAGGGTGGTAAACTTCCGCATCTGAGAAATGAACTAAACAAGGTAGCTGCCAAAAAGAGAACCATACTTCAGTGGGTACCATCTCATTGTGGTGTACCCGGAAATGAAAAGGCAGATAAACTTGCAAAAAAGGGAGGAGAATGTGAACAAGAAGATAATGAAGTCACATACGTTGAGAAAAAGAGAGCTATCCAGACTATCAGAAGAGAACAGAACCAACCCAAAGACGACTATCACACTCTCGACCGGCAGGGACAGATAACTATTTTTCGCCTCAGGACAGGGCATAACAAACTGAATAAACACATGCACAAGCTACGATTGTCTGCTTCACCACTGTGCACATGTGGATTAAACGAACAAACTGCTGAGCATGTTCTACAGGATTGTCCTCTGTATGACTAGTTAAGAAAGATATACTGGCCCAATGACTCAACACTAAACTCAAAGCTATATGGAGCTAAAGAGGAACTTCAAACAACAGTCGAATTCATCATGAGAACTCGTCTGACAGTGTAAACATCAAAGATGCGATCGCAAGAAGAAGAAGAAGAAGAAGCTTGAGAAGTATGGAAATACTAAAACAGTGGCACAAAAGCAGTGAAGCTTCATCTATGATGAGCAGTGAGGCTTTGCATAAATATGTCAATAAATGGTACATACCTATAGCTCTTAATATAAATGCGGAAAATTCCAGAAATTTTTTCACCAAAATGCAACAGAGACAGGAATATTTCAAAAACAGTATCCAGCAGCACGATGTATATTGGGAAGAAATGTACATTGTTTCAACAGATGCAATTTTGTTCTCCAGCCGGAATGTGCTATGGAAAGATTGCAAATTTAATGGGAAAAGATGGGATATGGTTTTACTGATAAAGGAATTCTTTTTGTGTCTCCAGCTGTATTGGTTGTCTATGTCTCTTCCATAGATCAGATTTTATCATTACGTCTGATCATCTGAATGCACAGGGACCGGACAAAGTTTATGAGAATAAATGCAGCTAATGGTAGCAAGATTTTACTTGAAGAAACATCCCTACAAGATACAATCTCATACATCTGTCTTAGGAGTG
Organism: Oreohelix idahoensis; assembly: GCA_024509875.1. NCBI lineage: Eukaryota > Metazoa > Mollusca > Gastropoda > Stylommatophora > Oreohelicidae > Oreohelix > Oreohelix idahoensis. Next base: position 1,228,803 of record JAMPIV010001436.1, read on the forward strand.
TTATAAAGTTGAAGGAGCAGAAAGGGATATCCAATGAGAATACAAAGGGCAAGAGGAGATTTAATTGCATTGAGGAATAAATGGAAATCAGAAGAAATCAGTACAAAAACAGAATCTTAAAATCATATGTCAAGTCAGTCCACTTGTGTGGCTGTGAAACATGGAGAACAACAAAAACGACAAGCAAGAAGTAGCAGACTTTCACAAACTGGTGCTTGCATAGAAATGGTACATCGCCAGTTTAAAAACAACAGTGGCATTTGTTGGTGAAGTGTATGATGATCTGATACATAGGAAACAACTATGGCATCATTTGTTGTTGAAGTGTATGATGATCTGATACATAGGAAACAACTATGGCATCATTTGTTGGTGAAGTGTATGATGATCTGATACATAGGAAACAACTATGGCATCATTTGTTGTTGAAGTGTATGATGATCTTATACATAGGAAACAACTATGGCATCATTTGTTGTTGAAGTGTATGATGATCTGATACATAGGAAACAACTATGGCATCATTTGTTGGTGAAGTGTATGATGATCTTATACATAGGAAACAACTATGGCATCATTTGTTGTTGAAGTGTATGATGATCTGATACATAGGAAACAACTATGGCATCATTTGTTGTTGAAGTGTATGATGATCTGATACATAGGAAACAACTATGGCATCATTTGTTGTTGAAGTGTATGATGATCTGATACATAGGAAACAACTATGGCATCATTTGTTGGTGAAGTGTATGATGATCTGATACATAGGAAACAACTATGGCATCATTTGTTGGTGAAGTGTATGATGATCTGATACATAGGAAACAACTATGGCATCATTTGTAGTTGAAGTGTATGATGATCTGATACATAGGAAACAACTATGGCATCATTTGTTGGTGAAGTGTATGATGATCTGATACATAGGAAACAACTATGGCATCATTTGTTGGTGAAGTGTATGATGATCTGTGTCACGTAGCGTTTAAAGGATAAGAGAATTATTTAGAGGAAATAATAGATCTGATGTGGAAGATTTGGCTCAAGGAATCCCTGCTGGGTTTTCCCACTTCCGAAGGGTGACGAAGAGGGTAAATTCTCCTAACTCGACAGGTCTGGAAAAGATTGTAAGGAGATATTTGGTCTCTCGCTACCGTCGTCCCCTTCTCAGTTATCTATTATTATTATTCTTTAATTTATATTATATTTTACGAGCCCCCCCTCCCTTATAAAGGAAGATAAACATAGACAATATTCAACATCTAATGGAAGGAACAAAGCGTGGGGTACAGTATATACACCCAATTGGTTTATTGCAATAAAATGAATAGATGGTGAATGATAGTATTGTCGATGGAATTAGTGTCTGCTGTATGTATTATGTGTCTCACAATTCAAGTGTTTTTTCATCATGGATGACTAAACTAGGCATTGATGTAGTGAGTTCCCTTTTTCGTGGACTTAGCTTTTCAGCCCCCGGCTGATAGTGAAGTGTGGTTAGTTCTCCGGTCTCCTGACGTTGCCCCAGGTAGGTCTTGAATGGTTCGGATTTGCCTTCTCTGTGCTCGACTCCGTATTCTGCGCTGAGATTGGACTGTCGTGCAAGGCTCCACCATAGACTACTCAAAGATGGACGCTAACCCGCAATTTAGACACGTGGCTTCAGTGCTTTTAATGCGAGAATTCGCCGATCTGGCTTAGACCTAGCTTTCTTGAGGGTTCCTGGGCAAGTGACAAAATGCTGGCTTTGCCGCCTTTTAGCGGGTCATTTCCGCTTGGACACGTGATCCGTAGCGTGCATCATGTGACCTTAGCCTCGTTTTAGACGCTCCAATCAATAATGTTAAAAGTCACGTGATGTCTTCCTAAATGGCCTAAACTGGTTCTCCCAAGTTCAAGCAGTTCTAAATTAAAACGGATTTCTCGCTACCGAGGTCATTGGTCAACAATGACGTCGTATCTAAAAATAGCGAGGAGAAAATACCGAACGCTAGGAGATTTTCCACAAGTGACAATTCCCGGGACTTTGCGATCATGCATTGAGGATGAGAAAAAAACGATGTCACGTAAATAATAATAAAAATGAAGAGAAGATTGGGCAAGTTGTCACACAAGCCCCTCCTCAAGTTTGACGTTCCGTCCAACTCCTCTGGTCCTGTCTTCTTCTTCTTTTTCAGTTTCTCATATCTCCTAGGTTGCGTCCGGATGTCTGCTCAAAAAAATCTGCCCCTACGTTGTTCTTCCCAGGTAAGTATTCTGGTTTTCTTCCTAGTTTTCCTTGGATGCCTACGTCTGCAGCAATGCTTCCCTAGGTCCTGTAACTGGTCTACCCTATGTGTTGAGGTTACCTGGTTACACTCTGAACAGGACTTCACATATCGAGCTATGTCTTCCATGATGCCGGGCCAATAATAACGGGTGGCTATCCTTTGATTTGTGGCACCATTACCCAGGTGTTCACTCAAAGTAGCACCGTGCCCCCATTCCATAACTTTATTTCTATATATGGATGGCACCACAATCTGTCCATGACTTTTTAGCCCTCTGCCAGCTTTCCTGTGCAAGAGTCCATGTTCCATATAAAAGTCACCCTTTCTTCGAGGGTTATGTGAGTTTTTCAATTTGCCAAAGCAAGGCCCCAACGTGCTATCAGCTGCTTGAGCCCTTTTCATCTTATTCGGATGAATTTCTAACTTAGAGTCCCTCTCTATGCGTTTGGAGTCAGACCTGGTCTGGACGGCAGTCATAACCACAGGCTTTACTGGTTCTCCTAAAAAGACATATCTACGCCCTAACATCAGGGGGTAGAAAGGATCCTCTAAAACTGCAGCATTGATCTCCCCTTCCACATAGCGACAACTGACTTGAATCTTCGCTATGGGCAAATTTAAGGGTAATGCTCCCTTGAGTGGCCCCTGGATATCCACTGTTTCTGTGGTGAGTTGTTCGGGGTGCACCAGAGATGAAGAAACGACCGCGTCATAAGACAAACGTGTGTCATACATCCCGATGACTTGTTTGCCATTCACGGTCACTGTCTCCTGTATAGGTGGGTGATGGAGGCTATTCCGACTCACTGTCAGTTCCTTCCTGTCAACAGCCCTCACCTGCAAACATGCAACATGATGTGGGGGGTTTTTCCTTCGGCACTGGGCAGTATTGTGATTGCTCATTTTGCACGTCTTACACCACTTTTCTCCCCGCCTCTGATGCTGGAAAGCTGATCTCTGAGTAGTCTTGTGGGCATAGTCTGGCTTGTCATGTTTTCTGAAGTGGTGGTAAGGTAGATTCATTTGGGGGTCCAAGTGTGCCTGAGGTGTCGGCCTCGATAATTCTTCCGGTTGGTTCCACCGGGATGGGTCATTCTCCGTTAGTGCTGCCTGGTAACGTTCCGCCAACTGGACGATGGATTCCAAAGTGCTGGCCCCATTCTCTGTCAGGAATCTTCTCATGTCGGAAGTCATGGTGTCCTTCAGTTGTTCGATCATGACCATTTCCTTCAGGCCTTCCCAATCATGAGTAAAATTCCCTAGGGCACCCCACTTCTCCACGTAGGAATCCAGTCTCGCAGCAAACTGAGCAACGCTCTCGCCAACTTCCCTCCTAGAGTTACGGAACCTCTTCCTATAGGCGTCAGCATGTAGCTCATAACGTATCAGGAGTGCCTTTTTCAGAGAGTCATAGTCATCCTGTAAACCTGGAGGAAGCTTGCTATACACGTCATAAGCAGTTCCTCTAAGCCCTTGCGACAGTTTCAGGTTCCATTTGCTCTTCTCCAAACCAAACGTGGTGGCAAACTTCTCAAATTTGTCCAAATACCTATCGATCGAGTCGGCTTGTTCCGAGAAAGCTTCAAATGGAAACGTCAAGGGTCCCAAAGTTGACATGAGTGAGGATGGCAAAGGTCCTGTGCCCCCTGCGTGCAAGGAAGGCATATCATCTGACCGTGGCGATAGGTTGCCTGAGGAGGTAGATGCTGTTGCACCAGCTACCGGTTCAACTCTTTGAGCTTGTCCCTGCATCTCTAACTGCTTCATCTTCAATGCATGCTCGCGTTCATCTCTCTCGCTTCTTTCTCTAGCGTCTACAGCTTTTATCCTCTCATCTATTTCTGCTAACTTTATTCGCTCTTCTCTTTCAGCTTTCGCTGTTTCTCGAGCGTAATACTTATCAGTCTCAACACTGACATAATTTGCAAGGTCCACCCCACTATAACCTAGATCTCGACCGGCCTCCCCTAGTGCTGCCTTAAGCTTAACTATTTCAGCCATCTTTTGCAGTTAAAGTCCACACTGAGTAAGCTAGTGCTACCTTCCAATAGTATTTCTAACAACAAGTAAATACTAATTATTTATCAGACTGCTGTAGAATGAAATTACTACAGTTATGGAGACTTAAGGTCTGTAATTCAATGAAATACAAATCAAGAACTAACTTAATTAAACACAACATATATAAAGGGATTCACCAATCAATGCCTGAATTTCTAGAAAAAATGTTTTCTGTCTTTCTAGAGCTCACTGTGTGAAAATACATGTGTTAAAATGGTATACTGTAATGACTGAATGGATGATACTATCCCAGAGGTATGATAAAATACATAAGTTCAAATCCCGGACCGAGACACCAGTGTCACGTAGCGTTTAAAGGATAAGAGAATTATTTAGAGGAAATAATAGATCTGATGTGGAAGATTTGGCTCAAGGAATCCCTGCTGGGTTTTCCCACTTCCGAAGGGTGACGAAGAGGGTAAATTCTCCTAACTCGACAGGTCTGGAAAAGATTGTAAGGAGATATTTGGTCTCTCGCTACCGTCGTCCCCTTCTCAGTTATCTATTATTATTATTCTTTAATTTATATTATATTTTACGAGCCCCCCCCCCCCCCCCTCCCTTATAAAGGAAGATAAACATAGACAATATTCAACATCTAATGGAAGGAACAAAGCGTGGGGTACAGTATATACACCCAATTGGTTTATTGCAATAAAATGAATAGATGGTGAATGATAGTATTGTCGATGGAATTAGTGTCTGCTGTATGTATTATGTGTCTCACAATTCAAGTGTTTTTCATCATGGATGACTAAACTAGGCATTGATGTAGTGAGTTCCCTTTTTCGTGGACTTAGCTTTTCAGCCCCCGGCTGATAGTGAAGTGTGGTTAGTTCTCCGGTCTCCTGACGTTGCCCCAGGTAGGTCTTGAATGGTTCGGATTTGCCTTCTCTGTGCTCGACTCCGTATTCTGCGCTGAGATTGGACTGTCGTGCAAGGCTCCACCATAGACTACTCAAAGATGGACGCTAACCCGCAATTTAGACACGTGGCTTCAGTGCTTTTAATGCGAGAATTCGCCGATCTGGCTTAGACCTAGCTTTCTTGAGGGTTCCTGGGCAAGTGACAAAATGCTGGCTTTGCCGCCTTTTAGCGGGTCATTTCCGCTTGGACACGTGATCCGTAGCGTGCATCATGTGACCTTAGCCTCGTTTTAGACGCTCCAATCAATAATGTTAAAAGTCACGTGATGTCTTCCTAAATGGCCTAAACTGGTTCTCCCAAGTTCAAGCAGTTCTAAATTAAAACGGATTTCTCGCTACCGAGGTCATTGGTCAACAATGACGTCGTATCTAAAAATAGCGAGGAGAAAATACCGAACGCTAGGAGATTTTCCGCAAGTGACAATTCCCGGGACTTTGCGATCATGCATTGAGGATGAGAAAAAACGATGTCACGTAAATAATAATAAAAATGAAGAGAAGATTGGGCAAGTTGTCACAATCTGATACATAGGAAACAACTATGGCATCATTTGTTGTTGAAGTGTATGATGATCTGATACATAGGAAACAACTATGGCATCATTTGTTGTTGAAGTGTATGATGATCTGATACATAGGAAACAACTATGGCATCATTTGTTGTTGAAGTGTATGATGATCTGATACATAGGAAACAACTGTGGCATCATTTGTTGGTGAAGTGTCTGTCTTCAGTGTAGTTGTGATATTCTTTCAAGCCAAGCTACATCCATTTTGATGTTTACCACCTTTACTGTGTTGATGAGATGGACACACGTGCTGTAGGACCATATGAAGACCTTCTCACAACAATAAAGAGATGGAAGCAGACATTGTATGGCCATGTATCAAGATAATGTCGGCTGCCAAAGATATTCATTTAAGACACAGTACTAGTCAAAAGAAGACAGGGCGACAGAAGAAATGGATTGACAACATAAAAGAATGAATACATCTACTTGTTGCAAAACTAATCAAACAATCAACAGACAAATTGGCGACTACTAGTCAAACGATCTTCTGAAGTGCTCCAATGACCAGGTTAAGTCAGGTCAAAACTCTGTTGAACAGACATTCTGTATTATCTTTAACTGTTCTATAGGTCACTCAGGTTTCTATTATCTTTAACTATTCTACAGGTCACTCAGGTTTCTATTATCTTTAACTATTCTATAAGTCACTCAGGTTTCTATTATCTTTAACTATTCTATAGGTCACTCAGGTTTCTATTATCTTTAACTGTTCTATAGGTCACTCAGGTTTCTATTATCTTTAACTGTTCTACAGGTCACTCAGGTTTCTATGTATTTTCGTTACCATGGTAATATCTTTCTGTGCTTTTTCAGTAGTGGTTTCTATAGCAGTTTTTTTTTACATGATGAGATTGCCAGGCACATGCTTAACAATCTTTAGGCATCATTTTGACATGCTTGATAGGATGCAGTGATCATTCTACTGTCAAATATCGCAACTGTAAGAGCGAGTTAGGCCTTCCCTTTTTTTTGGTCCCTATGGAGCATTTGGTCATGGTTGCATTAGCCCCCATACAGAAAGCCTTCGCTACAGCACTGAAAAACTGGGAATAAATCGAACGCCATATGCATTGTTTAACATTTGGGTTATTATTCTGATGTGCTTGTCCAGTATTCAAATGTAGTTTCAGTCTGTTGTATGATATGAGCAGTTAAATTGTTAGTTACATTTTATTCCTAACAGAGTGCCAGAGCAGAGATTAGTCGGCCTCCGATAGGAAAGTCCACAAAACAATATCCTTTCAAGTGTGCAACATTGCAACTTTATAAATGTCATGTCTGTCTAATAAATGTACTGTCTCTTTGATACTTGTTCTGTCTGATACAAATCCTGTCTGATTTTATTTTGCCATCTGTTTAATGTTCTGTCTGATAAATATCCCAATGAAAAATATTATTAGAGCCAGTTTAAATTTGAATAAATTCACTAGAATTGTGGACGAAAAGTGGTAGAGAAGCAAGTTCTACAAATGAACCAATGATACACTAGACACATGGAAGAATCAGGGTCCATCTCCAGAAATTGAGGTTTTCATTAAACCACTTCATCTTTTTATTTTGTAGTTATTGAAAACATTGTAGTTTACAGCGCTATTTCACAGATGAAAACTCTTAAAGAAGACTTTAAAAAAATTTGTATTAACATACATATTAATTTAGGAGCCGCAGTAGCATAGTGGTTAGTGCACTGGCTTCCTAGCGCAGTGGTCTATGGTTCGATCCCCAGATGAGGTGGGAATTTTTTAGGCCACAAACGGCTCCTGGGTCGACCCAGCCCCAAATGGGTACCAGAGCAACTCTGGGAAGGTTAAGGCAGCTGGCGTGATGCCGACCACATCACCCCTAGTGTGTCGACGGTCAAGATAATATGGGCCTAACACCATATTCCCAATATGCCTCAATGGGCGTGTAACGGGTTCCTTTTACCTTTTTTTTTTTTACATATTAATTACAAGAAAAGGCATTTGACAGGGTCTCCTGGAGCAAACTTTGGGACTGTTTGGCAAGGAAGAACATTCCAGCACCTGTGATTCATGCTATACAGAGCTTCTACAAGTCTTGCAGAAATTATGTGAAGGCAGCAAACCATAAGTCAGAAGAGTTCAGGACCACCACTGGTGTAAGACAAGGTGATATCCTGTCACCTTATCTTTTCATACTCCTCATGGACGATGTCATCAAGGCATGTAAGGAGAGAACAAGAAAGTATTCAGTAGGGTACTGGAAGATGAGACAGGTCTGTATTTCAGAGCTGGCATTTGCTGACGATGTTGCCCTGATTGCTAAATCAGAGGCACATCTCCAATCCAACCTGCAAGTCTGGAAGGAAGAGCTGGAGAAGAGAGGGATGGTCATAAGCAGCTCTAAAACAAAAACCATGGTGATATCACGAGAAGAAAGAAGACATCAGATTAAGCTGGGAGAACAGGTCCTGGAGCAGGTCGACCACTTTAAATATCTCGGAGCTGTTATAGACCGGAAGGGAGGCATCAAAGAAGAGTTTGCAACTCGAAAAGCAGCAGCTGGGAGACCCTTTCAGGCCATAAATCGTGGATTCCTCAGCAAGAAAGAGGTTGGTAAGAAAACGAAGATGGCTGTATACCGCTCCACCTATGTCCCAGTCTTGACATATGGATGCAACGTATGGGCAATGACTACAGCCCACAAAAGTCAGATCCAAACCTCAGAAATGAGGTATCTGAGGAAGGTGGTTGAAGTAACAAGAAGAGACATGGTCCACAACCAGACGATACGTCAAGGCCTAAAAACCCAACCCCTACAGACCCAAATAGAACAGTCCCAACTAAGATGGTTTGGCCATGTCTGCAGAATGGGAGAAGATCGGCTACCACGACAAGCATGGGAAACTAAGAGCCAGGGATCCAGACCTCCAGGACGACCCAGAGTCCGCTGGGAGGACAACATTAGACAATCTTTGAAGGACCGAGGACTAGAATGGAACCAGGCCAGGAGGAAGACAGCCGATAGGATAGTCTGGCGCTGTCTCTTCCAAACCTCCACACCTCACGGCAGAAGGGGAATGACCAAGTAAGTAAGTAGGTAAGTATTAATTACAAGTATACACGCCAACAATCATGTACAAGGATTACCGTATGTTAAAACCAAATGACATTTGGGGTAGCAGTACCTCCTCCATTATTTACATCTACTGATAAATGTATGTTTATTTGATCATGTTTTGTTTGATATGACTTGCCATTAGGCAAATTTTCTGTCTTGTCAATGTAAATCTCATCTGCGTGTTGATTGACCAGTGTAATTTATAAATGTCCCGTCTACGTGTTGATTGACCAGTGTAATTTATAAATGTCCCATCTGCGTGTTGATTGACCAGTGTAATTTATAAATGTCCCGTCTGCGTGTTGATTGACCAGTGTAATTTATAAATGTTCTATCTGCGTGTTGATTGGCCAGTGTAATTTATAAATGTCCCATCTGCGTGTTGATTGGCCAGTGTAATTTATAAATGTCCCACTGCGTGTTGATTGGCCAGTGTAATTTATAAATGTCCTGTCTGCATGTTGATTGGCCAGTGTAATTTGTAAATGTCCCGTCTGCGTGTTGATTGGCCAGTGTAATTTATAAATGTCCCGTCTGCGCGTTGATTGGCCAGTGTAATTTATAAATGTCCCGTCTGTGCGTCGATTGACCAGTGTAATTTATAAATGTCCCGTCTGCGTGTTGATTGGCCAGTGTAATTTATAAATGTCCCGTCTGCGTGTTGATTGGCCAGTGTAATTTATAAATGTCCCGTCTGCGTGTTGATTGGCCAGTGTAATTTATAAATGCTTATTATTCATGATGGGATCCGCAGTAGTGCAGTGATTAGTGCACTGGCTTCCTAGCTCAGTGGTCCATGGTTCGATCCCATGTTGAGGTGGGGTTTTTTAGACGGCAGATGGCTCCGGGGTCGACCCAGCGTCATGAATTAGGTACCAGAGGAACTCTGGGAATGTTAAGACGTCCAGCGTGATGCTGACCACATCACCACTAGTGTGCCAGTGGTCAAGAAAATATGGGCCTAACACCATATTCCAAATATGCCTCAATGGGCGTGTAACGGGATCCCTATTATTCAGGATATGAACTAACCTTGGTGTTAATAGATATTCTTATGAGCTTTCTGTCAGCAAGTCCAGAATTATTCTTAATAAAGTGAGTCACTTTTCTTTCTGTTAATTTCAACATATTTTGATCCTTAACAATTTGTAAGTTAGCCAGCACACCAGATTTTGCCTTCAGAAAGACTCGTTCCAGAGTTGATCCTGTTCCCAACACTGAAAGTGGTGAGTTTGTTACTGCTGTTATATTGAGTTTGTTACTGCTGTTATATTGATATCATTACTGCTGTTATATTGATATCGTTACTGCTGTTATATTGATATCAATAATTCCCTGGGGTCTCTGATGTCATAAAGACAGAATATGACCACCGCTCCCTCCCCTCATGCATGTTGTACAGGGCGACTAATGTCAGGTGGTGCAGGTTTCCTGTAAGATCATATGACTGCTTGGTGCAGGTTTCCTGTAAGATCAAGTGACTGCTTGGTGCAGGTTTCCTGTAAGATCATATGACTGCTTGGTGCAGGTTTCCTGTAAGATCATGTGACTGCTTGGTGCAGGCTTCCTGTAAGATCATATGACTGCTTGGTGCAGGTTTCCTGTAAGATCAAGTGACTGCTTGGTGCAGGCTTCCTGTAAGATCATATGACTGCTTGGTGCAGGTTTCCTGTAAGATCAAGTGACTGCTTGGTGCAGGTTTCCTGTAAGCGGACAAGCTACAGTGGTGGCTCCGTTTGGAGTGCAAAGGCACATGATGATGATATACCTAGCTCACCTCTAGGTGAGCTATATTCCATATTTGAAAATTGTGTCGTGAAGACTACTACACCCAGTGATGCCATTTTTAAAAAAATGGAGTGTTTAGCTTGCTATGTGCCCTAATACAGTCACTTTCACTGTGTGGTTACGACATAGTTTTGTTGTTATTGATCCCGCAGCGCTTTGGCCCAATGCCATGTAGTGATATCTGCATGTTTTCACAAGTTGTTTTGTTTCTCTGTACAAGGTGTTCCACTTATCTGGCCTCGGAGGATGGAGCATTTTCCTAACATCATCGAGTGCTGGACATAGTTGAATGGACCTGTATCAAATCTCCAGAGTGCCTGTTACTTCTCTATTTATTGTCCTCCTAGCGATTTCCTCTCTCAGCACAGTTACTGAGTTCCGGAATTAAAACCTGGGAGAGTCATGCTTTCAGTTTACCTTGCTGTAAATGGCTATCTGACTCTCTTTTTTAGTTAGGGAAGGCAAAGGCAGGAAGGAAGAGAACTGGTCACCCCACCTTATTAAAAAGTTGAACATAGTCTGGTCAAGTCTCAAACACTTCACTCCTCTAAGGCAGTATCTGCTATGGGACTACCTGTTAGTGTCATCTTACTTTCTTTCTTTTCTTGCAAGTTTCTACCATTTATCTGTCTTTGTTATTTGTTTACTGGCTCAGCTCTGCCTACAGAAATGTAATACATGTATCCTAATGTACGTTGTAATGAAACTTGCTGACTTTCAGCAGGTCAGCCAACCTTCTTCTGGTTGGTCTAGTTTAATTCCCCAGTCGTCTGTCTGACAGAGTAGATCATACTATCTTAATTACAGTTCATCACATCGCTCTAAGTGTCACAGCCTGGATGAACTAGTCAGCTGGTGCAGAATGAGCTTCAAACCCAAGAAGTCGAGAAGCCTATCAGTCAGGAAAGGGAAGATAGCAGAGGTCATATTCACGGTTTCCAACCAAAGAATCCCCACTGTCATTGAGGAACCTGTTAAAAGTCTTGGCAGGGTGTACGATGCCTCATTAAAAGACTCAAAGGCAGTGCAACAGACAATAGAAATGACAGACAGAGGGCTACAGATCATAGACCAAAGCAGACTCCTGGGGAAGTTCAAACTGTGGTGCCTCCAGTTCATGTTGATACCAAAGTTGCTGTGGCCACTGCTTATATATGAAATAAGCACAAGTACAGTGGAAGCCATAGAGAAGAAGGTCAACAAGTTCATGAGAAAATGGCTAGGAGTACCACCAGGTCTGTCAGATGTAGCACTGTACTGCAAAAAGTCAAAACTTCTGCTTCCTTTCAAGTCAGTTGTTGAAGAGTACAAAGTTGGAAAGGCAAGGCTTGCAATGATGCTACGCGAGTCAGCTGATGACGTGGTTAAGTCCATTCAGCCCACACTGAAAACGGGAAGGAAGTGGAAAGGAAAGTGGAAGAAGCTGTTGATGCTGCCCAAGAGTCACTCAAACTGAGGGAGGTAATCGGATACACACAAACGAATAGACGGGGATTTGGTCATGGAGACATCCGCTGGTGGTCCAAGGCATCAAGCAGGGAGCGCAGAGACATGGTAGTTCAGGAGATACGAGAAGCTGAGAATGATAAGAGGCAGGTCTCAACAAGGCGACTACAGGGGAAGGCCAATTGCAAAAAGCATCTGCAGCAGGTCCCAAGCACAATGGCAAACCAATGATAAAAATCCTACTGTATGGGAAGGAGCCCTGGCAGATGGTGGGGAAAAATGGATGGAGTGCCCCTTTGCATAGGCAGGTGCATGGACTACGACTACATGGGAAGGAGCCCTGCAGAGGTCCTTGACATGGAATGATATATGGCATATGGCACCTCTTAGGCTCAGCTTCGTTGTCAGATCACTGTATGACCTGCTGCCGTCGGCCACCAACCTTGTGAAATGGGGAAAGTCGGATGATGAGCAGTGCCCCCTGTGCCAGGGGAGGCAGACACTTGAACACGTGCTCTCAGCGTATAAGGTGTCATTAGGGCAAGGGCGATACACTTGGCGCCATAACAAAGTGCTAAATGAGCTTGCTGCGACAATAGATCTGGCAAGAATGAAGGCGAATAGCAAAGTCCGGCCAGACACCGCAAACACATACTTTCTGAGGGCAGGAAAGTCAGCACACCCCAAACCGAATAAACCTGGTAGCAGTTTACCATCTCTTCTTGATTGTGCAAATGATTGGGAGATGGCGGTAGACCTACCTGGACGAGGGGCATATCCAGAGAGTATCAGAAAATCGCGAAGACGGCCGGATATAGTGCTTCATTCTGCAGCAACGCTTCAGGTCATACTGATTGAACTGACAGTGCCATTTGAATCCAGATTAGATGAGCAACATTCGTTCAAAGCGGCCAAGTATAGTGATCTGGCCGCGGATCTGAGACACGATGGGTTCACTGCAAGGGTCATGGCTGTTGAAGTGGGCGCAAGAGGGCTTGTGGCTGCATCAGTGTATGATCTATTGAAACTGTTGGGGCTGAGGGGACAGTCGAGAACAAGGGCCCTGAAGAGGCTTAGTGAAACTGCCGAAAAGGCATCAGGCTGGCTGTGGAACAACCGCAATGGGGAATGGAGATCGTAACAATAAACGCTGCGGTACAGAAAACACCAGGAATTTTTCTAAGTCCACAATACGCTGAGGTTTGTGGTGGACTAGTGAACGGGCTGCGACTCAGGGGCGACAAGCGGTGTATACTATAAGGGGTGTCAGTATCAAAAGTCCAGTGGGGAACGCGCAGTGGCGACTCGTTGACTTCGCGCTGGTGTCTCAGTGTGTGCGACGGAACGAACGGAATAATTTGTCTTCTCCTTGTTACTTTCACAATTGCCTCCACGGCTGGCGGAGTTGTGGAATTTAAAGTTGCTACCATAAGTGAAATGGGTTCATTTTCGATGCAAGACAACAGGAAGCTGAGACGCTTGGGAGTCATGACCCAAGTGGGCCCGCCCCCCTTAGAGTGTAAAGGAGTATATAGGACCGAAACACTTGTCGGACGGGGGGACTTCTTCTGATGATCAGATTGCTTCCTGTTGTATCGCTCTGTAAAGAGTTTCCTATCATCATATCAATTTATATATATATATATATACACACACACACTCACACATGTTCATATTTTTTAGAAGAATGATATACTTAAATATTGTTTTTTAATTAACTAGAATCCATGATGTATCTTATCTATCAGGAATTAATGTCCCATTATCCAGAAGTGTGTGCTGTGCCAGAAGCATGAAGCCCCCACTTTGTCCAGAACATCAGAGGGCCTATGTTAGTCTAATCCTCCCCACAGCTTGAATGTCGGTGTCCCTATAGTTTGACAAATCTTCACATTATGTCTGTCATCAAGTCCCCATAGCATGTTTTGTCAGGTCCCACAGCTTATCTGCCAGTCTTTTCTGTCAGCTGATATCAAGTTCCCTGACTTTGTCATTGTTATTGTTGTTCAGAATCGACATCATTCCACTCCAGGCAAACCCATTGGTGCTCAGTCTCCCTCAGCAAATGTTGAAGGGTATGAATGCTAACAGTTCCTGTTGCGTGCTGATTGTACATACGCAGGATGCATCCTCTCATATGTTCATTACTGCCAGTCCCACGCCTAATGCCAAACTCCAGCAATCTCAGCCGTGATGATTCATCGATTACAGTGTCATTCTCTAACAGGCGATCATTAATTGTCTTCAGTATCTCTCCTATATCCATATCCAACGCACCCACTATAGGTGCTCTTGAAGCTAGTCTATCAGCTCTTTCATTGCCACGTACTCCTGTATAACCAGGACAGTAGATCCACACCAGTTCCTGAAGATTTGAGGCTGCTACGGAGGTTTTCCATTCATGCCATATCCATCCATTTTGGATCTTCCGATCTGAAGCATGTACTGAGAGTCTGACACATGAACTGCTTTGTCAATGAAGTTTCAGACAACCAACTCAAAGCAGCAGTAGCTGCCTCTACCTCCAATCTCATGCTGGAGGTTGTTGTCATGTAGGCCTCGCTATGTTCAGCGACGATCATGTCCTTAATTCTAGCCGAGAAGCCCCATCCTGATTTCCCAACACGGGCTACAGACCAATCAGTGTACACAACGGCATCATTATTCCCAACATTTTCATTTATCAGTTGATCAATTTCCAGTTCTGCTTTTCCATTGCCCCATGTTCTGCATTCTCTGCCAAGGCTGATGATAACCTGTTGGTAGGTCGCCAAGTTCTCACTAGACCTACTCCACTCCTCTCCCTTGAATACGTTTTCAACTGTGGTCACCTGTCGAATAGTTGACTCAGTCTGCACCATCCATGACATCCCCCTCTTTATTGGTACTCCCTTGATGTCAGCTATGTTCATGTGTAGGGGATGACTTTTATCTGTGGTTACTCGCATATAGGCTTTAACCTGATTCATCGCATATCTGGATTTAATAGACAGCAAGCCAAGCATATACCGCACTGTCACAATGGGGGTATCTCGCATACAGCCCAAGACTGAACGCATCCCTTCATTTTGAATGCGTTCAAGTCGTTCACATTGCAATACTGACAGCGTGAGTATTCCCAGGTCATAGTCAGCTACTGACAAGACCAGATGATGATATAGAAGAAACAGTAGTCTCTGCTTGAGGTGCGCAGCAGCCATTGTTTTCAGGGCTGTTAGGCCTCTTTTGCATTTCTGTATGATGTGATCAACATGGTGCTTGTATGATAACCCGCGATCGAAAGTAACTCCAAGATATTTGAGCTTGTTGTGTCTTTCAATTGACTGCCCATTGAGAGTAATGTCTGGGAGATCTGCTTTCAATATGGAGTTGTTCAGGGAGCACCATAGCATGCATGCTTTGTTAGGATTGATTTTGGAGTAGGTTTCCTCACACCATGCAGAAACCACTTGTAGACTCTCATGTATGCTTCTGACCATTTCTTGTCTGTCTGAGCTAGTCCGGTAAATGAGTATGTCATCGACAAAAGTTAATGTTTGTCCCACACCTGTTGGTTGAATTGCAGCTACTTTTGCTGTATAGATGTTAAAAAGCACAGGTGGCAATGGAGAACCCTGGGGTAGTCCCGGGCAAATGTGCATTGGTTCTGATGTCCATGTTCCCAAAATGCAACTGATCTCTCAGTAAAGGCAGCTGCTATCCACCTTGTTAGAAGAGGATTTACACCACATGCCATTACACAGTTGATTAAAGTTGCAAAGTCAACACTGTTGTACGCATCCTCTAGGTCAATTGCCACAGCTACCATTTCTTGTTTACGCTGGAAACCCTCATATACATCGTACGCAAATGTACCAGCGTTACCCCATGTTACTTTCATTGGTCTATAACTGCCCAGGGTATCAGGGAGGATGTGTGCATTTTCAAGGTGGTTCATTAATTGTCTCGCCACTATCTTCTCAAGCAATTTGCCGTAGACATTCTGTAATGTGATGATGTGATAGCTGCTAAGCAGTGTGGGGTCTTTACCAGGTTTAGGAAGTGGCCGTAAGTAGCTATGTAGCCAGTCTTCCTGAACCTCAGCATTCTGTATGCTAATGTTAAAATCCCTGACTACATTCATAATGCCTGTGTCGTCCAGTTGTTTTATGTATTGGTACTGTACACCATCAGGATCTGGGGCTGTGTTTCTGTTGGTTTTCAAAGTGTACACAACGTCCTCTTCAGATATGAGGTCGAAATATTTCTCATTTTCCAAAAAATTTCATTTTTCATAACACGGCCCTTAATTTTTTGACAATTATCTTTGTCGCTTTTATCTGTTTGAAACGTATATCGATAAAAAAATGCTCAACCTTTCTCTTCGTCTATCTTCAAGCTTATGTCTGTCAAGATTTTAATGTTAGGAATGCATTGGCATGTATTTTTCAAGTTCATTCGCCGGTGAAGGGACCAGAATTTCTTTAGTGTTTTATCCGTGCCCACATGTATCACAAAGACTTCCCAAACTTTATCCTTGGCCTCTTTTGCCAAGATTTTAAATCTATTGATGGCTTGTTTTTTTAATTCACTCTTCTCTTCAACCAGTACATCATTTCTCAAATCTCTCTTCCGTATTTTCCGCCATTCCTTGGTTGCCATTTCCTTCTCAACCCATGCTTTCTCAACTGTTTTATTCCACCAGGGTGGTTGGATGAAATGTGTCCTAGCTGTTCGTTGTCTGGCGTTTTGCCGCAGTGTGTGTATAGGGCTGTTATGATCTGGAAGGGCTGGAGGATACTTGAAGGCTTGTTTCGGTTTTCTGTGTCTGGTGGTCTTTCCCTTTGCAATGAACACAACACAGGGTAGGTGATCACTGTCCTGTGACTCTAATACATCCCAACGTGCGATGGTGGCAGCAGCACTAGAGATAAACGCCAGATCAATAACACCATCAGTATCACCTGGTTTATTCGCCAGTCTTGTCGGACGGCAATCATTTAAGATATCAAGGTTTGTATTGATGAGTGCTCGGCTCAGGGCCCTGTCTATTGTCTGTAATGTTTCTCTCCCCCCCACTCCTTACTTCTAGCTTTAAAATCGCCTGCAATTAAGCACCTTTTGCTAGGTTCCTCTGACAATTCCACCAGGAGATCCCAGTTACCCTCTTCTGGAAGGTGATCGACATGGGCATATAAATTGTAGATTTGCCAATCGTGATGTCAAGTAAGCACAGCTTGTCTGTCAGGCCTGTGGAGCTTGTTTGCCAGGCCCCATAGCTTATCTGTTAAGACATTCCCCACAGATTGTCTGACTTTATCATGCAGACTTAATGAAGTATGATTGCCTTAATGATGTAGACTTAATGAGATATCAATAACTTAAGAGATGTCAGATCTAATAAGGCAGGACCTTATAATAACAACAGTCACATAAACATGTGACTGGTTTACCTGGTAATTTTCAGTACACTTACAAGCCAACTTGTCAAAGAACTAATTCCTATTTACCTTGCGTTTAGGTGATGATGAAGACAGCGAGTTCCTAGACCGTTCAGCCGAGATCAGTGAAATAGATGAAAGACTGGACCGCTTACAGCAGTTAATGAAGGCCACCATGCCTTGATCACTCACATGGGATCTAGAAACTGGCTTGATGGAATGTTATTATCAATTTTGATCTTCCGCCAGATCCAGAGATGGACATTTGCTCAGACCCAGTACCAGGGAAATGTCATTAGAAACAGAGGAACACAGAACAGATAATGGACAACATGGTATGGGAGAAATCATCTACAGAATAGATGCACCTCTGGCTTCGCCTATCTCTCTCTGTGCCTTTGAAGTCCAGCCCTCTGCTTAATTTTTCCATCCACTGTCTGTTCGTGGATAGTATGTGACCAGTCCAATGTGATCTCCTTCCATTGTTCTCAGATTGTTCCTCTGTTATGTCCACACTTTCCACCCATGTGAATGATTTTATCACAAAATTACTAGCCAGCAGGTAGCTCATTTTATGGCGATGCATTTGTGTATATTTTTCAGAGATTTATTTGAAATGCATTGTATCAGTATTTAAATATAATGATCTGCATCAGAATAGAAATACATACAATTTACTTTCTTTTGTTCATGTCATTTTTAAAATTCATGTACAGTGTTTTAACCAAACTGCTGATTGTTTAAAATCTTTAAAGCATTACAGAAATAACTCAATAATTTTTTATATGAAACAAGGTTAAAATCTTTTAAGCATTACAGAGATCTCAATGATTTTTTATATGAAACAAGGTTAAAATCTCTTAAGCTTTAGAGATAACTAAATGATTTTTTAAAAATGAAACAAGGTTAAAATCTCTTAAGCATTAGAGATAACTAAATGATTTTTTAAATATGATACGACTCTCAGAATTAAAAAAAAATTGGCATCTCTGACCAGTTTTATAGTTAAACAATACACTGTTTTTCAGGATTCTGAATCCTTAAGATGCTTTGCTGAAAACACAAATTTCAATCTTTGATGATTCTGTCTCTCACTTTGCAGCTAGCAGTTCTTCAGGTTAATTTATCCATACATCCACTCCATGGTCGTGTCCTCAGTTTACATTATTTATCTTTCTTGTCTCTCTGTTAACCTCCATCCATTGAACACATCTCAGTCTGTTAGATCTCATGATGTCAACTATCAGTTGCAGGAACCTTCTATATGGAGTATTTATTTATCTGTTCCACATTTTTTTCCTCCACAAAACAAGATAGATATTAGATATCCACTGTGCATAGTAGAACAGAAGTAATCTTGCCATTTTTAGATTTGTGGACAATGAGAAGGCCTTTGAAAGTTTAGACAGAGAATCACTTTGAAAGTTTAGACAGAGAATCACTTTGAAAGTTTAGACAGAGAACCACTTTGAAAGTTTAGACAGAGAATCACTTTGGAAACTGGTGAGGAAGACAGAAAAACATGAAGAAAGGAACTGGCAACAAACTTAAAAAGGAATTTAAAAAAAAAAAACATCTAAAGAACATACAGACCTTGAACTAAAGGTGCAGGATAGCAAGACTTGGAGGAATCAATAAATAATACACATGAAGGTGTGCTTCAGGCGCTCGTGAGAAATAAAGAAGTAGAAAACTAGACAACAGAAAAACAACAGAAGTGGAAGGCTTACCAGAGACTCAAACCCAGGACCTTCCAAACGACAACAACACCTTGCTGCAGGAGCGAATTGTGACTATCCTCCCTGCCAACTAGGCACCACAAATATAGTGCTTGGTGGACAGGGGTCATTAGCATGATCTCCCCACATAACTGCAGATATGTACCTTAGAACAATTCAGATTAGTGTGAACTTATTAAAGGTCAGTGCTCCACAGGGAGTTTATGTATATTTATGGTGTGTGTGTGTGTTTTTGTGTTTGACACAATGAGTTTATAATGTGTAGAAATCTCATGTATGTCCATTAAAGTAACAGCACATCTTATGAGACAGGATTTAAGAACCATATTTATTTTTGCGGGATTAAATTGTTAGTATGGCAGTTCAGTAGATTTGATTGAATGTTTTATTAGGTGTAAATAATATTTCTTATACAATGTATCTCTTTATGTACAAAACATTAAACATCTTTTTTATGGCTGTGCCTGGTCATGAATTTATATATAGACTGCTTAGACTTTTATGTTATATTTTTGACAGAACTGTGTCAGCAAGGACATATATTTTAGATTATTTTCTTCATCACCTCACTGATAGAGATGTGATGATCAGTTTTAAAATGTGGGGTGGTTTTTTTTTTTTTTTTGTCTTGCAGTATTTTCACATTATTTGTCAATTTTTTTTTAAAAATTATTTGTCTTTCATTCCATCTTTCCCTTAAGTTGTAGTATAGCCAAACCAGCGTAGTCAGCTCTGTCTAAGCAGCGTATACATGCTTTGAAGGCCAGCACTTGACAGTATCTCGACATTAGTCACTTTGTCCTTCCATGAAATACCAAGGATGTGGTGTGGACAATGGACACCTCAAGTAAGAGTGGAAGAAACTTTTTCTTGTTTGTTTTATTATACTTTCATAGTAGTTTTTACCTAGTCTGTTTTCATTATTTTTGATCATAAACAGATCACATACTTGCACACAGATAGCAACAAAAAAATCCTTTTCTTATCACATACATCATAAACAGATCACATACTTGCACACAGATAGCAACAACAAAATCCTTTTCTTATCACATACATCATAAACGGATCACATACTTGCACACAGATAGCAAAAAAAAAACAACAGTGTAATAAAAAAAATGCTGTTTAACAAATCTGTCTTCAACAATCAAGAATGAGGTGTCCTTAAAACAAATGTATTCAAACAAACAGTTTACAGTGTATTATATTTTGGTCCATGCATATCCTGTCACTAAATAATCTGAGCACATAAATAGCAGATAAAATCAATGATGCACATCATTTAATAATAGGTATAATTTTTGTTATAAGACATGCAGTATACTAGGACATTTGTTCTTTGTTCCAATCATGTTTTACATAAAGAGGTGAAAATCTGGACAGAAAAAAACTACATCAATCAGACATGAGCAGTAACAGCCGTGGATTGTAGTTTCAAAAAGTCAAAATATTGGCGCTGATAAATAATGCATGCCATTCAATAACAGGTTGAATTTGCAGCGTTGCAGCAAATTTTTTCTCTTGGTCACAGTCATGTCATTATAAAAAAGGTGAAAATCTGGTAAGAAAAAAATCCCATCAATCAAGTAGTAACAGATGAGTCCTTGCAAAAAAATTCAAAGTGTTGGCGCTAATAAATAATGTATATCATTGAATAAAAGGTTGAATTTCTTGTTACGTGCAACATAGGAGCACAGTTTTATCTTTGGTACAATCATGATTCATAAAAAAAGAGTTGAAAATCTGGTAAGAAAAAACTCCCATTATCCAGTCACAAGCATTAACAAACATAGTCTTGTATAAAGTCAAAATTTTAATGCTTATCTTTAAAGAATTTAAAAATATTTAACTTAAAAGCACCTCCTGGGTAGTTCCTGTGATACCAACGAATAGAACAGAGATGTTGAGAACAGGTCAACTGTTTGTGAAATGTGTGAATGTAAAAAGAGATCACTGTTGGCTGGGTGTGAGGCCTTCAAGTAATTAAGAAAACAAGTTTTGTCCTGTAACAGGACTCTTGCTTGATGTTCTTCTGAACTGAAGGTCTGATGATGATGAATATTTTAAAATATTTCATGAGAAGAGTGAGTTACCCCTGGAAGTTTTATTATTTAAAACAGTTTCATATCTCATCTCATTTCTCATGCAACTTTCATTTCTCATTCATCTCATTTCTCATGCAACTTTCATTTAAGGAAACTCATCTCATCTGCATAAAGTTACTGTGGTTGAGAATTGACATCACTGCACTCCAGACAAACCCATAGGTGCTCAGTCTCCCTCAGCAAATGTCAAAGGTTATGAATGCTGACTGTTCCTATAGATAGAACTATGGTTGCATACATTCATCTCTGCTAGTTGTATGTTTGATACCAAATTCCAGCAGTCTGGATACAATTATCTCACATAAACTTCACAATGTTGAGTCCTATCCACTATCAATGTTTTTTTGCGTAACTGTTGCTCCACTAGTATTTATTTGGTTGTTTCCGTCAATCCCAGCACTGGAGATGATGTATTGTTGTTTGAATCCTTTTATTCTATGTAGCCATTTATGAAAGTTTAGAACTTCCTGTTTCTTGTGTTCTCCGTGCTCACAGTCATGTAGGACTGTCTTGACATTTTATTTTACATTTTGGACAATGTTATCATTTCTGAGGATGTAGACTGGCCATGCAGCAAGCTAACTTTTTTCCATCTACGGATCTAGCTAAGTGACCTTTTACTTCTTCCGAAGTTCATTCTTTTTGTTCGTTTCGTTGATTATTTACTTTCTTGTTTTGGTATTTCTTTCATGTTTTACGATTTTCTTGTATTATTATTGTTCTTTTTTCGCTCATCACTGTGGGTGTTTACTTTTTCCATCTGCTTGTATCGCTCATTTGGTGTATGTTTCTCATCATCGTATGTTTTTGTAGTACCTATATGTCATTCTTGTCCTTGTCACCTGTTTGTAACTGTGGCTGATGAAGGGTAAAACCCGAAACGTCCCTTGTTTCATGTGAACCGTTATTTGTAGAACTGATTCAATACCGTTTTATTGGTTTATATACTTATATAATTTTTTTCCAGTGGCAAGGCAGTTATGTCACCTAGGGTTCAAATCTCAGGCATCTTTAACTGTCATGCCTTCTGACACAGTATATAAACAACACCTGCTTCTAGTGCTATTCTATTGCTGAATTCTGTCTATGCCATGTGGTGTTCAATTGTTCAGCATAACAACCTCCAGCATGAGAATGGAGGTAGAGGCAGTTACTGCTGCCTTAAGATGGCTGTCTGAGACTTTATTAACAAAGGCAGTTATTGTATCAGACTCACAATCCATGCTTCGAAAGATCCATAATGGGTGGCTTCAACATGAATGGAAAACCTCCATAGAAGCATCGAGTCTTCAAGAACTGATATGGATCTACTGTCCTGGTCATGCCGGGGTACGTGGCAATGAAAGAGCTGACAGACTAGCTTCAAAAGCACCTATAAAAGGTACATTGGCCATGGATAAGGAAGAAATACTGAGGGCGATTCATGTTCGTCAATTAGAGAATGACACTGCAATCGATGAATCATCAAGGCTAAGGTTGCTGGAATTCGACATCAAACGTAAGACCAGCAGGGATGGACGTATGAGAGGACGTGTATACAACCAGTGCGCAACAGGAACAATTAGCATTCATACCCTTCGACATTTGCTGTGGGAGACTGAGCACCTATTGGTTTGCCAGGAGTGCAATGACGTCGATTCTGATTAACAATAACAATCAGCATGTTCTCTTTTGCCGATACTTTTTTCCCTTCGAGGTGTTAGTATTCATGTGGTGAGGCACACTACCTTCAACCACAGACAGAAGTCGTTTAGTTATTTCTGAGCCCAGATACAAGTCAAAAAAGGAGAGCTCTGTAACTGAACTCCACTGCAGCGATTATAAATATTTATTTCTGAAAAGGACTGGTAGCATTTGTCAGCTAACATGATGATACCTTGAAAAGTGCTATCAAATGTGAATTAAATGTGAAGAGAACTGAAATAGTCATTTTGTAATCCTTTATCTCCTGCTATCATATTGTGTTCAGGCTTTCTTCATCTAGGAAAGTGTACTGCTTCCTTCTGAAAGGTGGAGTAAACTTCTTTGTAAACTGGTCATTTAAAAGTCATCCCCATCACCTTGCAAGCTGTCCATGGTTTTCTCAAAACTGTTCAGCTAAACTGCGTCTCTGTGGTCTCCAGGGTTCACCACCCTTCAGCTCCCCCCAAAGAGCTTGAACAAATTCAAGTTAAGTTTTCCTGTCCTGTGCCATCCATTCAAAGTCTTGCCATGTCTTCTTTATCCCGTTTATGTCTGTCTCTAGCCCCCCCCTATGTTTTTCTGTCATCCTCTACATTTTCTTACCCCTGGAGATTCCACAGTAAAGACTGCCTAGTAATACTATCAAAAGGTTTCCCCTCAATGTGTGTCCTATCTACACCACTATTTTCTTCTTACCCCTGGAGATTCCACAGTAAAGACTGCCTAGTAATACTATCAACAGATTTCCCCTCAATGAGTGTCCTATCTACACCACTATTTTCTTCTTACCCCTTCTTCCACTGGTTCTTGTCATCAGTTCCCACACTGGTGACCTTGTCATGCCATTTCAATCCTTATTCCTACTGTTCTACACAAGCACCCATTTTGATAGTCTGGGATATTTTTATTTGATCAGTAATTGTGTCTATGCCTGACTGTCTCAGAGTAATTGTCTATGCCTGACTGTCTCAGAGTAATTGTCTATGCCTGACTGTCTCAGAGATGCCCTTCAAATGTGTCTTCATTTATTTCATGTTTTGTTTTTTTAATGCCCACAGTCTACAGGTGAAACAATTGTTGTTGATATGAGTATTTCATTTTTATTAAAATACTTATCACTGATATCTGCCTCTGCTCCATTCTCTCTTGATCTTCCCTTCTAACCCTATTCTTCATAATCTTTGTCCACTTTGTTATAACTAGTTTATTAAGGTGCACAGGGCCACCATAGCAGTCCCCTCCCTGGAAGCCTGCTCCATAGCAGTCCCCTCGCAGGAAGCCTGCACCATAGCCCTTGATTAGATCTTGCTGTAGTAGTTCCTGTAACACTTAGTTTTATATGTCAACTGATGCACAACTTCACACC
Source organism: Oreohelix idahoensis (assembly GCA_024509875.1). Lineage (NCBI taxonomy): Eukaryota > Metazoa > Mollusca > Gastropoda > Stylommatophora > Oreohelicidae > Oreohelix > Oreohelix idahoensis. Next base: position 1,253,266 of record JAMPIV010001436.1, read on the forward strand.
AATTTACTAAGATCTCTGGGATCTACAGGGGTGATTGAAAAGTCCCTTCCTAATTTGTATAGTTATTTTTTCTATCCAATCCAACTAATTGTTATATTTGTTCTATCCAATCCAACTAATTTACATAAAACTATCGTCAAAATAAAGAGAATTAACTGCCATTTTATTACACAAAATGCTATGTTACATTAACATTACAACCCAGTGTAAGATCCAGTCTGTCCAGCAGCCAGCCATGTTTGCTGTCTCTTGTAACGACACTTAATTGACTACTTTAGATTTGATTATGTTTTTGGGAACAAATAAAAAAAATAAAACCTATTATTACTTCTCTGTGTTTAGACATTGTTTTCAAGTATATACATCAGATACTTCCAGCATGAAAATGGAGGTAGAGGCAGTTACTGCAGTGCTGAGGTGGATGTCTGAAACTTCATCAGCAAGGCAGTCATTCAGAAGGTTCAAAATGGTTGGGTACGGCAGAAATGGAAAACATTCATAGAAGCTTCAAATCTACAGGAGCTGATGTGGATTTACTGTCCTGGTCATGCAGGGGTATGTGGTAATGAGAGAGCTGACAGACCAGCATTAAGAGCACTCACAGTGGGTATGGATAAGGGAGAATTACTGAGAACAATAATCGCCTATTAGAGAATGACACTGCAATAGATGAATCATCAAGGTTAAGACTGTTGGAATTTGGCATCAAATGTAAAGCTAGCTGAGATAGACTGATAGGATGCATCTGTTATGTTTACACCCAGCACTACAGGAACAGTTAGCATTCACATTCTTCGACATATACTGATGGACACTGAGCATCTATGGGTTGCCCGAAGTGCAATGAGGTCTATTCTGTTCAACAACAACGATCTTTACAATAACAAGTGAGGATATAAAAATTTAAAAATAGGAAGTGATTTTTAAATTATCCTGTACGTGTAATTAGTTTATAATTTAATGTTTACAATATGTTAAACCGTTGGTCATATGAAAATAATTGCAATAAGTAATTTCAATCACCACCCTCCAGCCCCACACAGCAAATCTCCCTTCTTCTCCGAAAGGGGGAGCAAAGAACAGTTACACTGTGGCCTACCATGCATGTCATAAATGGTGACAAAGTTGGGCATGGGGAAAGTTACCCCCATCCAGCAGAAATTTAAAACCACAAAAACTTCAACCAACAGTATGAACAGTTCAGCTATAGAAAATAAATTATTTACTGGCACCAAACACACTTTTCTGTCTTATGTGTAAAAGTTAATGTAAGACCAGCTCCTTGCTCTTTAGTCAATCATAGCTCTACAGAACAGGGCTTTGCTGACGTTTAACACAGATGTCTTGTCTTGGGGAATCCAGAGGCTGCTCCCGGTTTTTCATATCAGCCTTGAGGACTCCTCTAGAAGTTTCCTGGCCTGGGAAGAAACCTTGAGACTGATGTAAAAACTAGTAATAAACTGATCTCTGAATACGTTAACTGAAACATATATAGAATTAAAAAGAACTGTAATACATCAGCTTCTGAATACGTTAACTAAAACATATATAGAATTAAAAAAAACTGTAATACATCAGCTTCTGAATACAGCCAACAAGTGATTCAACAAAACAAGGTTTAAAAAACAGAATCTTGTTTCCGTATCAAAAGAAACATGGCACACGTTATGAGATTAGCTTCAAAGTTATGTTCTGTACATGTTCATAAATAATGTTACCATGAACTTAGCTCCAA